>JAJKFI010000012.1:11029826-11128959 GCA_029204185.1 Lerista edwardsae
AGAACTTTGGGAACCCCTGCCTTAGACACATGACAGCCTAATTCTATGCATGTCTACTCAGAAGTAAGTCCTATTTTAGTCAACGGGGATTACTCCCTGGGGCATGTAGCTAGGAATGTAGCCTGAGAGTTACCAGTGGTGTCTCCTCTGTATTGCTTTTACTGCATGGAATGACTCCAATGGCAAGAGGGAGGGGCAGCCTACAGGGTGCATTGAGGTCCCTGCAGAATGTATTGCGTTGCCCCCCCCAACTGGGAATTCCACTGAGGGTTGCTGCTGAGCTTGTAGTTAAGCTACGTTCATGTGGGGTGGCTAGGGGGAGAGTGCTGTCTATGAGAACGTATGCTTCCATGGGAGGTACATGCACAACCACTGCAGTTGTGAATGGTACCCCCTCTCCCCATGTGTGTAGCTCTTCCTACAAATACTGGGACCACCCCCACACCCTTTAAGCATTTGCTTCTCTAATCCTTGACAGGGCTTTTTTTGGGGGGTCCCCCTCAAACAACTGCATCTTTCCGTAAGCATTCTACTACTGACTCAGGGCCCAATCACCAGTTTAATGCCCATGCTGATGCTGCAAACATGGCGTAAGTCATGTCCAGCATGGGCAGTAAGAGCTTACTGCCTGAGCTGATACAGTGCCAAGACAGAACAGCTGGAGGTGGCAATGCAGGACCGGCACACAGTAAGTACGCCGGTCCCCAGCATTGTGCCGATTCCAGGAAGGGTGTTATTGGGCAGGGGAGGGGCTGAGTAGGGGTGGGACTGGCATTGACTTTCGCCGCCAGATCCTATTCTCCGTCTCTACACCAGCTATTTAGCTGGCACAGTCATGAGGAGACCCACTGGCAGGTGTCTGGGCTTATCCGGGAGAAGTGGACAAACATCTTTTCCCAAGGTGTATCCAGCAGCTGCCTGGCCGCTACGGGATGCAGCGGTAGCTGTTTGGTTACCGCTGTGTCTGCAACGGCCAGGCAGCTCAGGATTGTGCTGCCCGTTTTCAATCAAAAAATTATTCACACAAGAATAGCCACTCATTTCACATCAACAGATATTTTGTGTTTTTTTTAAAGAACTCTAATAAAATATTTTTTTGGAAATGATATACTGCATTATGCATTCTAGAAGTGATTGTTGTGTATAATCAAATTATTTAATAGATGTGTTTAATATTCTTCTGCCCTTCCCCGAACACCCAGCTTAGATATACTGTATGCATGTATATTGCTCATCTCTCTGAGAAGCCCTCCATCTCCTCTTGCCTTTTAATTTATATTTTCCAGTCGAGTTCAAAGTTGCAGGAGTTAAAACTGGAATCAAATGCATATCGTAAATGCAGGTTCAAATATACATGATCCAACCAGCTTGTAGAATACTTCTGCATGACTTGTGATCTACCACCTGTTGTGCACTGAGATCTACTAGGGTCTTGACAGCCCCCCTCCCCCCATTTATAATCCCATGCAGGCAGCAAAACCAGGAGGTTTACCAAGCCTGTGGTGAGCTGGCTCCTGAGTTGTGCACATTGGTTGTAAAATCAGCATTTTGATCTACAAGGAGATTCTGGGTGTTGCATCTTTCTTGACCACCAGCTTCTTGATGCATGACATGGGTCATCCAGATACATGATCACCCATTTTCAAAATGGAAGATAATGGTGAGATTGCTTTGCTGCAGGAAGGGGTTCCAGAGGCATTGAGGGAAAGTGCTGTTGTTTTAGTCCACATTATATAGAACCCTCAAAGAAAGTAAGGTCCCAATTCTATCCAGATGTCCAGCAATGATGCTGCCATGCCGACATCCTGTGCTCGGGGGTGGGGGTGGGGCAGTCATCAAGATCTCCTCTAACTAAGGGAATTTTTGTTCCCTTACTTCAGGGCTGTATTGTGGCTGCACTGATGCTGGAAAGTTGGATAGGATTGGGCCTGAAGTCTTCTCAAAAATCTTAAAATATTGACTGTCTGGCTTGATTGAACTGCATAGAATAAACAAGGAAACTACAATAGGGTTTCTTTTTCTTACAAGGGCAAAATGCAAGGGCATTACACAAGCACTAAAATGACAAAAATGTTTTCATGTTCATGATATACTAGCCAGGTTTTATCCTCTTTTGCTACCGACTAATGTGGCACTATAGTCACATTAACATGAATGTTTAAAGGCCATTTCTTTATACAAGCAATACATAGCAACAATAAATGTACTGTATTGCTATATTTAATAACTTAACTGTAATCTGAAATGTTGATTCCTCCCCATCCCAAAGAGATGCATTTAATCTTCAGTGATATACAGTGTGTCTACACAAGAGTAAGCCTCCTTGAGTTTTAATAGGACTTACTCTTAAGTAAGTGCATATAGCATTGCAGCTGCTGCAACTCTATACACACTCACCTGAGAGTAAGCCACAATGAATACAATGGAATTTACTTCTGAATAAATATTATAGAATTGTGCTGTTAGGGTAAAACAAGACGTGATGCTAAGCACATAATTATCTTTCGTTTATCTTTTTTTTATTTTAAGAGCAGATCTAGATCAGGATGGTGATGTGGTTGGAGGTGGGACGTGTTCAACACTCTTCCCTTGTGCTACAGTTTTAGCAAAAACCATCTGAGACCTCAATAATAACCTGCACTGGAACAGGCAGGCCTGCTGATCTGCGCTGTATCCAACACAGGTTGGGAGCAGGCTGGAGCTTCCAAGGGACAAGGGCACGTTTGTCCCCTATGGGGCTGCTCAGATCTGTGTGGACTGAATTGGGGCCACATGGGCCAGGGACGGGGGGGGGTAGATGCAGCCTAACAGCTGCATCCGGACTCTACCCCCCCTCCCTGCCCACCAGCATAGTGGAACATGGGTCATAAATGTTCCACACTACACCACTCTAAGTGCCTAATTGATACCAGCTCTTCTTAGAAGAAGACCAGACAACACCAGGCACGTTTTTGAAGGGTTAATGTATGCTAGGTGAGCATGTATCGAAAGATTCACCTAGCTACTTCAGTAGAGAATGTGTTTGCAGTGCAATTTCTCATAGGTTTTTCCTGGCAAATAAAGAAAAGTTAGGGAAGAGGGGAGGGAGGGAGGGGGGAGAGAGAGAGAGAGGCTTGTCAGAAACACGATGCAGAAACCTGTAGATTTAGGCAAATCTCTCTAGTTCAAAAAGCTGTTTACAGCCTGAAATAAAATGCCCCAATCTAGCAAGGGAACACTACAAGTGGAAGAATGTTTCTATGTGCACAATTGATGCAAATACAGATGAGCACTGTAGATCTGCACTGCTAATCCAGGCTCCAACTAAATTGTACCTTGTGATAGAAATTCACAACCTCTCCAGAGTGGCTTGCTGTTTCAAAGCAACTAATTTCATATGACTGGAGCTGGCTTAGAGATAGTAATTTTAGCAATGAGGCATCAGGAAAAAACCAAACCTAAATATATCACATTTTTCCCAAAAGCACCTTTCAGTAAGGCCCCATGGGGACACTATTAATTAAAATGGGGCGAGAATCCCAGTTGTATGTGTGAGTGTACCTATGTGCTTGTCCGGATTATGGGCCATCTCTCTTTGCTTCTCCATATGTCTCTTGGCTTTATAAATTTCACCCTGTTAAGACAACACTGTGCTGTGACATGCCTGACTGGGATTATCACAAAACAAATGCTTCCCAATTCCGTATAATCATTACTGCTGCCCCCACTGATATGGTGCCAACATTAACATGCACTTGAAAGCCAAAATGCAGTGTGATCAGTATGGAGAAAACTATGAAAAATCAGTAAAAACAAAGAGTTATACTATCCATGCTCAAACCATACAGTAGCTTCCATCAGAAAACGTCAGTTCAGGACCCTGAAAGCTTGACACTTTTTAATGCATTATTTCTTTCCCCCTATTTCCTAATGCAATTCTGTCACACCAACTGAAACAGCATGGAGCATTTTATTTGTAGTTATTTCATGTCGTTTTCTCAATTTCTTCAATAGGTGTTTCAGTCACACACCCATATCTGGTGGGTATAATTTTGTTTTCATCACTAGATGGCAGGATGTGCCTTAACTTAAGCTGCACATGCCTGCAGTAAAAACCAGAATCTAGCTACTTTCATTTTCCTTTTTTTCCCCTCCCATATTCTGTTCCAGCAAATCAAATTAAAAAAAAAAATCAGTAGATTATTCTCCTGAGTAGAGCTTGAGTGAAAACAGAATACTAAGATTAAATGACCTAATAAAGGATGAAGAAAAAAGGGCAATTCTGAGAGTTCTTGCAGGTCTGGATGTGCTTTGCTAAATTAACTGGACTGACAGAAGTGTCAGAACACATCACTGCTACTTCTGACTACACTCCATTCAGAAGCATACAAGGGAGTATTGGGCTTCATATTCCCATATGTATGCCTTCATGGACAATTCTTCAGCAGAAAGGCAAACTGCTAAAGAAAAACATGCAGAACTGCCTGACTTCCAGAAATGATTTCTTGGTTTCACCCAGCTGAAGACTATCTATTTTGATTATCAATATAAGACATAAGACATAAGACATAAGAAATTTATTTGTCATTACACTCACAACTGGGTGCAACGAAATGAGGTGCTCTTCCCCAAGGTAAAACTGGACAACACCAAAACTAAAATATGCACAATCAACCATACAACAATCACTTATACAAATATAAATACCCCATTGCTCCCAGCAATTTAAATTCCACAAAAACTTATGACCCCGCATTTAAACTCAATACTGCACTTGGGTAAAAACTGTTTCTGAATCTGCTCGTCCTTGCTTTCAATACCCTAAATCTCCTTCTCGATGGTAATAGTTCAAAGAGCTGATGTCCCGGATGAGAGGAGTCTTTCAATATATTAGATATCTTCCTCTTGCATCTATTTTTATACAGTTCTTCCAAAGAGGGGAGTAAACAGCCAATGATGTTTTGGGCCGTCTTGATCACCCTTTGAATTGCCTTTTTCTCTGCCACTGTGCAGCTCGTGTACCATACACAGAGACAGTAGGATAATATGCTCTCAATTGAACTCCGATAGAAGGTGATTAGCAAACTCTCAGCCAATTGTTGCTTTCTAAGAATCCTTAGAAAATACAACCGTTGTTGTGCCTTCCTAATTAAAGCAGTGGTGTTCGCACTCCAAGTCAGGTCATTAGTTATGATGGTCCCAAGAAACTTACATTCAACCACCTGTTCCACACAAACTCCATCTATATACAGTGGCTGAATGTCTGCTCTTTTTTTCCTATAGTCCACTATAAACTCCTTGGTTTTTCGGATATTAAATAGAAGATTATTTTCTTTGCACCAGCGGGATAGCTGTAATACCTCATCCCGATACGCAGACTCATCATCCCCGGAAATAAGTCCTATCTGTATAAGTAATATCTGTATAAGTAATATCTGTATAAAACTGCTGTAGGCTACTGATTAAGGCTGTAATGCTGTAAATACTTTCCTGGGAATAAATCTGACTGAACATAATTGGACTTCTAAGTGAACATGAATAGGCTTGCCCGATAAGAGGGTGACCTACAAGGCAGAAGTCCCAGATTCCTATGTCATCTTAGCCATTCACTCACTGGAACACCTGAGACAAGTCAGCTTGTTAGAGACTCTGCCCAGCAAATGAACTACTGTATAAGAATCAGAGGCGTTTCTACAGGGTTGGCAAAGCTTTAAGTGTTGCAAGAAGCCTTACCCTGTCATGTAAATCCCTCCTCTTCCTTGCTGCTGTAGCCAGTAAGCAACGCCAAGATGTTGCTGTTCCCTGTGAGGATTGGCTAAAACGGTGCAGGAGAGGCATGATTTCTACTGCAAGGTAAGGCTTCTTGCAAAACTTAGAGCTTTGCCATCCCTGTAGAAACGCCACTGATAAGAATAACAACACTAGCTCAATTGGTTAATAGTATTTGCCCATTGTTATAATAATTCCTGAAATAATGTATGCACAGCAATGGACAGTGGTTAACAAAATATTAACATTTAGCTGATTTTCCCCAATTCTCCATTTATACAGACAGGTGCCTCCATCTTGGATATCATGAGATCTCATGCGATCCAAGATGGTGGCACCCAAATCTCATGATAGCAGCCTCTGGGAGAGCCTATAGGAGGGATGACCCGGGATATTCTGAGGTGACCCTGTGAGTGCACTGTCATGCCCTAAAGCCTTCAACATTTTACTTTTACTAGAGGGGTTCTAAACAGGCCCGGCTCATACTTTCAGTTCAAGGAGTGATAAGTCTTACTCCCCGGATTTTATGGATGCTTCTGCCCCATTGCCAGAGTTAGATTACAGCTTTATCTTCTGAATCACAAACCAAAGCGAATTTGTTGGGTGACCAATTGTAACTGAACTCAGCAGAGGACACACCACTGCCATACACTGCCAAGCACTTTGCTGACACCAAATACTTGCTCAATAATATAGTAACGCTAGATTCACCATAATCTTACAATCAAGGGATCAGCATTCATCCCTGGTACAGAGGTTCATATAACTGTATAACAGAGGGCAGTGCAACAGGCATTACAATATGTCTGTACAGTTTAGGGAGCATGATTTAATAAATTGCTGAATTTGTCTGCAACCTTAAAAATGTCAGAATAAATATATACGAGATATAATACAAACATGTTTTTTTGTTGAATTTTATTTTCCTAAGTAAATATTTTTTGACTACTTTAAAACATATTTAAATTTACTTACAACCCAGGAGACACACAAATTATTAAGAAGATGGTATTATTCCAGTCATAACCTATTGCTGCGATTTTCCCAGAAAATGTTCTGAGATATATTTCTGATGTTTCAGAGCTCATTAACGTACATTTTTGCTTTATTAAGTTAATCCTGAATTGTATTGTGACACGTCTATCGATTCTGAATTGGAATTTAACACTATTCCTGTTAATACTCCTTTTAAAATTAAAATTGCTGTTATAGTATTGTAAGATCCTAATCCTTCTTCATACTTGCCATTTTACTTCTGTGCTAAATAATTTACTTTTGGTTATTGTTAGTTTTCAGTGTGGCCCTTATATGAAACTACTGTATATTTTTTACATGAATTTTGGCCTTATATAATTAGGGTTGCCAGAGACAAACTGGGCCTATACCTTTAACCATTGTATAGTGGAGGGAATTTGGGCAGGTGCAGCTTTTTAAGCCCTTCCATGATGAGCTGCACTTGCCCAAATTCGCGCTGCAACACAATGGTTAAAGGAATAGGGCCTCTGTCCCAGGTTGAATCTCTAACCCTACACATAGCTCCATTATGCAACTGGCACTAGCAGGAGCCCCACATCCCACATCCATTTTTGAGGTTTCTTACAGAATTCTGTAGTTCTTTTCACAGCTTGAGGCTTGTTGTAACAATGGAAGGCTAGTTTAGTTTGGCATTGTGGTAAACAAAAGAAAGAAACATTCTATAACATTTTTAAAATTATTTTAAGGATATTTATTTTTTTCTTTCTCTAGACAAGAGTTACAAGTTTCACTTAAGCTTCCTCTCCAAGCCTCAGAGAGTAGGATCTTGTTCTGTTAGTCAATGCTCTTACAGGAAAGAAAGGTCACAAACAATACTTAAAATTAAAGATAATCAACAGTTACCATGGAGATTAGCCCCAAGGTCTCTAAAAAGGCAACTTTAAATTCCCATTTTGCATATTTTTAAAAAATGCCAATTGCTTGATTCCATATTTTAGGCTTTCAACTATATGCTGAATAACTATCTATTTTACATAATGGAATTTTTTTGAAGCATTTGAGCCAGTTGCAGGCTTTCCACCTGTGTTTCTCAAGGTGGTCACCTGGTGTTTGATGAGTCACCTGTGCCATTACAAGCACGGACTTTGCGTCTGTGAAGAATAAACTTTAGCAAGATACTGGCTCTTGAACCACTTTCCTTCAAGAAGAAGTGCTGTGTGTATGTGCACGTGCACCACATTAAAAAGCAAGACAAGCACCTTCCTGATCTCATCTACCAAAATCTTATCACTACTGTGAGTGGAAGCAGAGGAAGTAGGATTGTGTGAACTGCACTTGAAGCAACGTATTTTTCTTCCTTATGGTTTGTGTGCAATTCAATTCCAGGGAGTAGAAATCTGTGGTGAATAGAGGGAGGACAACCTAGGCCAGTTAGGCAGAAACAAAGAGGAGCAGGAAGACTGTGATTTCATATAACTCTAACAGCACAATCAAAGCTGCCCTTTGGACCAACGCATGTCCGCTGTCTCAGCCCCGGTGGTGTCATTCAAATGATTTAGGAACAGGAACTCACTTTTGATTGGCACTTGTCGGGAACCCGAAACCAGCCACGGAGCCCGTTAGGATCCGGAACGCCCGTTCTGATCCGTTCCCCCTGAATGACATCACTGGTCAGCCCAGTGCTGTTGTGAAAGTGATGTAAGGCACATTCATACCAGCGCAAGTCCCCTTGCTCTGTGGTGAGTTCCTGCGCAATCCTAATGTGTTAGGATGTGGTGCAAGCATGCTGGCCTGCCTAAGGGCCCAATCCTATCCCCCCATCAGCTCATGGAGCATTTATTGCATGCTGGCTGTGTATGGGGGGGGGGAGGGAAACGAGGCATCCCAGGAGAGGTAAATACCTTAAAAATCTTTGGTACATATCTCCCCATAGGCCACCTGGCCTCCAGTGGGTCTCCTTGGACCTACAGTTATTTAGACCAACCTATGCTTCAGAATTACATCAGGGGGTAGCCGGGGGAAGGGGATAGGATCTTGCCATATGTAGCTACCACCGATCTTGCCCCTGAACTGCCCCTTGCTGGGCGCACTTCTCACCACAAACTGCATCAAGGCAGCCTTCTCTACTGTGGTGCCCTCTCCGTGGAACTCTCTCCCTAAACAAGCCTGAATGGCACCCATACTACTACCTTTTTAGTATAGAGTTTCTATTCTTCCAGGTCTTTTAAGGTTTTGAATTTTGGCTGCCAATTTTAGTTGTATTGAGCTTTCAAGTGTGATTTTATAGATTGTTGATTATGATTGTTTCATTCATAAACTGCCTTAGGACATTTTTATTTGAAAAATTGTATATAAATCTTCTAATTTTTTTAAGTAGGGAAAGATGAGTTCTCCACCATGGATACCCCCACGTTTGCAAGTATAAATTTTGAGAAAGGGAGAATGAGTAGGATTCCTCTGAAATAGTCAGATTTCAGCTCATAAATGCATACGGTTAATTTTTTTAATTAAACATTCAACGTTCTTAACATGCCAGATTTCAATCACAGTCTCTCTCAGTCTCTGTTCTGACAGGAAAGAACCTCAAGGGCATCCATTTGAAGCCATATGATCTCTCACAAATCTGTTTTGTTCCCACAAGAATGCCTTTTACTAAAGAGTAGGTTCAATTGATTTTAGTGGAATTTGTTGTTGTTGTTCAGTCGCTAAGTTGTGTCCGACTCTTCGTGACCCCATGGCCCACAGCACGCCAGGCCTCCCTGTCCTCCACTAGCTTCCGGAGTTCACCCAATTTCATGTTCATTGCTTTGGTGACACTATCCAACCGTCTCATCCTCTGCCGCCCCCTTCTCCTTTTGCCTTCAGTCTTTCCCAGCATGAGGGTCTTTTCTAAAGAGTCCTCTCTTCTCATGAGGTGGCCAAAGTATTGGAGCTTCAGCTTCAGGATTTTTCCTTCCAGGGAGCAATCAGGCTTGACTTCCTGGAGGATTGACCGATTGGGTCTCCTTGCAGTTCAGGGGACTCTCAAGAGTGTTCTCCGACACCATTTACCTCCATGTAAATATGCTTAGAATCAGAGGCTGAGAGTGAGAAGCATATCCCACTGAAGTTCAATGCTAATCTCATGTTGACATTAACAGACTTCCACTGATCTTTGGAAAGTTCCCCCCTGCCCCCCGATAAGATTCAGTAAAACTATCGTCCGCAAGTCTCTTAGGGAACTGGCATAGAACCATTTAACAGAAGAATCAGCTTTTCTGCAGTACATTACAGGTGCTCCTTGTATCTGCACGAGTGATACGTCCCTGTACCCTCTGCAGATACAGAAACTATGGATAAGTGGGAAACCTATACAGAGAAGTATGATACTTCTTTTTGCTCCCCGCACCCATTAGCTTCATTTATCTTAATATCTTAATATCTAAGAATTCATTTTCCGTAATATCTAAGCATGACAAACAGCCCAATCCTAACCTGTGTGGGAGCAGGGAGGCCGGCTGGCCTATGCTGCTTCCTACACAGGGTAGGTGGCAGTTGGAGTTCATCGTGGGGCAAGGGGGCGTTTATTACCTAACCCTATGAGGCTGTTCAGATCTGTGCCAGCAAAATCGCAGCAAAATCAGGGCCGGGCAGCCCAGGTATGGCAGTTAGGGTCCAGCTTAACAGCCAGATCCTGACTCTGATCCTTTCCCCGGGGTGGCTCTCCCACAGGGTTGCTCTCCTTCCACCCTCCACCACCTCATTCCACAACGATAACATGCAGGCACTCACCAAGCCAAATGGCATCTCCTACATGTTACCATTACTGCCCAGAATGGCTCTGACACTAAATGGGAGGGGCCACTGACACGGCTCATTGCTGCAGTACTTATCGTTTTGCCTCCCTCTAGCTACGCTACTGATAAAGGCTACTCTATCCTCAGGAGCTCTCACTGAATGCTATGGGACACAGTAAACCCCAACCCATATTATGGTTCTCCAGGAATGGGTGGTCAGGGTTAGCATCCCTTCAAGAGCACTTCTGTGTACGCAACTTCAGTGATCTCTCCATGCTTATAGTGTTATTCCAAAATATAATAGTATTGTTATATTTCTTGTTATTTATCTCTCTTGTCATTTATCCAGTTTAAATATCGGCTGCCATGCACTCATATGAGGAAACAAATATGGGGCTATCCTTGGTGACAATGTTGCAGTGGGGACTGCCAGTGCCCACCCTGCCCTAAGAGCTCTATAGGGGGCAATTCAGGAGTCAAATGTCAGTATCTGACTCGCAATGGTTTTAGCAGTAGTTACTCTACCACAAAGGTTTCTAGCTTTGAGTCAGCTGAATCAAATTTGCATTTATATAGAAGATGATACTTTGGATATTATTTTTAGCATAATTCTAAATTACGTCTGGCTGGGACCCGTAGTCTCAATCAAGCTGCACAGATAAAAAGAGCATGTTCTGATCCTAGAGTACAGCGGGATAAATACCACTATGAAAGCCAGAGGTTTGTTTGCTAATGAAGTGTTGTATTTTAAGCTTTGTTAGTCATGGCTCATTTTCTTAAGACCCAATCCTATTCTGGAGATCCTCAGCTTATCTCTGTGTATGCCAGCACAGCAACGGCCACCTGGCATAGAAGTGCACCTGCTGACAGAGCCATCATGAACACGTGCACAGCATCAGAAAAAAGCAGTGCCAGCATAACTCCGAGAGGTGATAATGGGGAGGAGATGAAGACTGATGCGGGAGGGAAACAGGAGGCACATGGGAGGGATGGGAAGGAGTGAATGTTAGCCAGATCTTAACCCCCTCTCAGACAATGGATACCTCCTTGACACCAGAATACACTCTACGCCAAAAATGTAGGAGAACAATGGATAGGGAAAAAAATGGACAGGGAACAATGGATAGGGGAAAACAGCAGAGAATTGCACATCCAATCACCCTCTGCCCCACCCACTCCCGCAGGACAGAGCACAGGATACAAGCTACATTTGGCAGCCAATCACATCACATCAACCCTATAAGCCTCAAAAGCTGTGGGAAGCCACAGTTCAGATGCCAGGGAGACCACAACCCACCCACAACCCACCGCTTCTTGCTAGGGGTCCGCAGTGGTGGGGATCTGCCACTGCAGCAGCTACCTCGAAGAGCCCAGCAGTGGCATTGCAGGCGTTTTACACCAGCAAGATGCTAGTCCCTCTTGTCATAAAAGGCCCATTGGGCCATAAGTAACATAATTAAAATACAGTATTTTTATTTGAGCTTTCTATCCAATGTTGGATATTCAAGATAACCAGCAACCAACAAAATAAAGGAAAAATTCAGGATCATTCAGAAGTTAAAAGAACTAGACTTTGCCTGTTCTTTAGCACTATGGCATGTGGGTGCCACGGCTGCATGCACAGAGCCTCCAGATATTTGCACAAGTGACCCTGAGGCACATGATAGCAGTATACTCTTTATAATGCTGAAGCAGCACTTGCAGTAGTGGACTGGGAGTTCCTCTGTCATAAGCACCCTATAGGATTGGGCTGTAAGGCATTTTCATTTTCTCAATATTTTCAAACACGGACCTTGGAATATTGCTACAAATTTCTTCTTCTGAGCTCATGGTCATTTCATTTGTTCAACATCACTAAATGTAAAGTGGCTGAACAAACTTAAAACACACACACGCATACACCACCCTTTTCGTTTCACTTGGATTATATTTTCATATGTGTTCTGAGTTACATCGCAGTGTTCCAACATTACTAATATTTGAGTGACATATGTACAATACTAAAGCTTCAGCTCAAAAGCATAAGAGCTTATTCTAAATCAGCTCATGATATATGCAGTAAATGCAAACGAAATTTTAAAAAATGGGTTAACCTGCCTGTTGACCAAGTGGTGCTTTTCTTCTAAAGGACCTGCTAGGAAGGAATAAGGAAGGAATATTCACTGCTCTCTCAACTTGACATCTCGGTATAGTCTTATGAGAGCAGGCTGTCTCTTCTAGCAGTATATCCTCCTGTTGATGCCAAGATAAGGTCCCTTGGAGCATCCTGCAAACTATCCTGGGGCTAGGTCAAGAAGAGCGGGGAGTAAACATGTCCTAATTTTTCATGTGCTACCCATCTGTGGTTGCCTAGAAATAGAAAATGCTTTCTGTTCTCCATTGTACCAGTACATGTGTCAGGTTTGTCTGACATATTCCTCTAAGTGCTTATTTGGGTAACTATGGTGGCAGATTTTTCTGTCTGAGTAGGAAAATGTGACAACAGCAGGACCAAATCCCATAAACTTCCCATATGCTGATATGGTCAGCATAGTTTGATACGTAAGGAAATGAATATGTAAGGAAACGAATAAGTAAGGAAACGATATGTAAGGAAACAAATTCCATGGACCATCCATCCATGGTCTTGGATGTCTGATCACTAGGGGTGGGGTTTTTTTTGGTGATATTTTTTGATTAAAATAGCACATTGCGTTGTTATGTGTTTTTGGATGCAATTCTAACCAACTTTCTAGCACTGGGGTGAGGGCAATGTAGCTCCAAGGTAAGGGAGCAAACATTCCTTTACTTAGAGGAGGCCTCCATGACTACTGCCCCACTACAGAATGCAGCACATGCCCCATTGGTACAGCTATGTCAGTGCTGGAAAGTTGATTAGGATTTGGGCCTTTATCCAATTTTTTCTTGCAAATTGTACAAACAGTGCAATAAATAAGGGTGAATGGCCCTACAAAGGCAAGCAATTACTGGCACACTCACCCCAGCCCGAAATAACTTGCTCAAAAATTCCCAAGCTGCTCAGATTGCTGCTTGGAGTGTCAAGAAACTGCTACTTACCACTTCCACCATCTATTACAGTCACCCCAGCATGTGCTATGAACTATGAGCATGCGTGTTCATGCAAGTTTAAGCAAGCTTCTTCCTGTTTCTGTCGCTCCTCCTCCTGATCCCTTACTGTAAACTATTTGTGGATTCCTCAAAACTGTGTCAAAAATAAAAAAACTGGTGTTATTTTTTGTGAACTTGATATGAATGTGTGTCAAACTCTGTCAAAATAAGCAAAAGCGTTTATTTTTTGCATTCTGACCTAAATTTCGTTTTATGTAATATTTTCAGTAGAAAGTCTCATTATTTAGCATTCTGTGTTGATCACTGAAAAAACCATCCCTACCTATCCCTATCCAGAAAAACATCTATTTCTGCTTCATTGACTACACTAAAGCCTTAGATTGTGTGGATCAAAACAAATTGTGGCAAGTTCTTGAAGAGATGGGAGTACCAGACCACCTTATCTGTCTTCTGAGAAGACTTACTCGGGTCAGGAAGCTACAGTTAGAACCGGACATGGAACAACCGATTGGTTTAAAATTGGGGAAGGAGTACAAGGCTGTTATACTGTCACCCTGCTTATTTAACTTATATGCAGAGTACATCATGAGACAGGCTGGGCTGGATGATTCACAAGCTGGAATCAAGATTGCTGGGAGAAATATCAACAACCTCAGATATGCAGATGATACCACTCTAATGGCAGAAAATGAGGAAGATCTAAAGAACCTTCTGATAAGGGTGAAAGAGATAAGTGCCAAAATTGGCTTGAAGCTCAACATTAAAAAAAACCAAGATCATGGCAACCACTCCCATCACTTCCTGGCAAATAGAAGGGGAAGAAATGGAAGCAGTGTCAGAGTTTATTTTCCTGGGCTCCAAGATCACCACAGATGGTGATTGCAGCCATGAAATTAAAAGATGTTTACTTCTTGGGAGGAAAGCTATGGCGAACCTAGACAACTTAATAAAAAGCCAAGACGTCACCCTGCCAACAAAGGTTCGCATAGTCAAAGCTATGGTTTTCCCAGTAGCAATGTATGGCTGTGAGAGCTGGACCGTAAGAAAGGCAGAGTGCTGAAGAATAGATGCTTTTGAATTATGGTGTTGGAGAAGATTCTTGAGAGTCTCCTGGACTGCAAGGAGATCCAGTTGGTCAATCCTATAGGAAGTCAAGCCTGATTGCTCCCTGGAAGGACAAATCCTGAAGCTGAAGCTCCAATACTTTGGCCACCTCATGAGAAGAGAGGACTCCTTAGAAAAGACCCTCAAGCTGGGAAAGATTGAAGGCAAAAGGAGAAGGGGGCGGCAGAGGATGAGATGGTTAGATAGTGTCACCGAAGCAATGGTCACGAAATTGGGTGAACTCTGGAAGCTAGTGGAGGACAGGGAGGCCTGGCTTGCTGTGGTCCATGGGGTTGCGAAAAGTCAGACACGACTTAGCGACTGAGCAACACCTATCCCTATGAAAAGTCCTGTGAATGCTTTTTAAATAAAAGAAAGCTGTGAGGACTTAACAGAGTCTATTGGGGGGAAATGTCATCATGTTGAGCATTGACACTGAGTAGTTCTTAAGGAGCAAAAGCAGAATATAGTAGCACTTTCATTAGGTTTTCCCTTTAAAACAAAAGAAAAACCCTATAAGAAAACATTTCATGAAAAGATATTTACATTTGTGGCTTAAATGCCCCAAAGTATTGAACTTGAAAATTCATGATCCTGCCTAGCCACTTCTTAATGTTCTTAACAAAAAAATCACCAACCTTCTTCTTGTGCATTTGGATTATCAGCTGTATATTTAAACTGTGGCTTTTAGGGACCTTAGCATTAAATTATGAGTGGTTTAAATAAGGAAGCTTAATTCGTCTAAAACTTTCCTGTCACATACTTTTATTTACAGCAGAAAATGTGTCAATATTTGCTGTTTGTGTTAAAGATTAATAAATGGAGGGAGTGCGAAGTGTATACCGACTATTGATTCACAAAGAAAAAAGCCGTTGGTTTCATCTGGACGTGTTGCTGTACAATAGCTTTATGCCTCCAGAATGCTAATCAGCTTAGATCTATTGGAACTCCTGCTTGTCTACAACAGATTCTCTGCAGAACAGCGAATCAACAGCTGACATTAGTACCTATGCAAAATGCAGAAGAATCCATCTACTGCTGTTAAAACTATTGGACCGAATAAAAGATTGCTGAGTTCTACGCACCTCTTTACCTAAATGGGAAAAGGCAAAAACTCTTTATAGCGTATTCGGAATAGATACTATAAATCAGTGGAGTGGCGGATTAAAACGCTCCCCGACTTTATCATAGAGCGGCAATGTGGCAGCAGCACAGCCAAAAGTGGTGTTTCCTTTGTCCACACAAATAATATTTAGTCTGCTGTGCAGAAAGGTGCTGTTGGATTTGGCTAGCTACGGCAATGGGTAATGGCTTTCACACAGATCCCCTTCTGATTACATTTAGCAGAGTTTTTAAAAGTGTTAGAGGAAATGTATTTATTACTTATTTTTTCAAAAAAATTATATTCCACATTTCTCCAAGGATTCAAGATGGCCAACAGAATTGCTGAAAGAAATTCCACACAGAATTTATCTCACAGAGAGAAAGCCTTCCCATGTACATCTGCAAGCCTACCTTTAGATAGCAGGTGGGAAATGTAACAGAAATGCAACTGTTGGACTTGTGGAATATTTGAAGAAAAACTGACGGTGGGCAGCCCAATCATACTGGTGGTATTGTGCTGCGGTTACCTTACTCCGTATCAAGTCCCAGCAGCCGCTATAGGTCTACTTGGATCAGGACCAGCTCAATTGCTGGAGTAGATCCGAGTAGACCCATGTAGGGCTTTCAGGTGAGGGAGGGGGGATAGGATCCAACAGCAGCCTCCTTCACTGTCCCCGCCCCTTCCTGGGCCTGAAATGCTCTCCTCCCCACACTCCTGCTGCCCAGTTTCACCCCCTTGCCAAATTCCCTCCATCCTCTCTGGAATGCCTCACCACCACTTGGGAATTTACTGCCAATGGCTCCAGCAAGAAAGCCCAGCACCCGTCCACACTAGTCTCCCTGTCAGCACCTCCATCCCCAAATGTTTTAGCACCTGGACCCACTTTTCGAAACAGCACTCTTTCAGGACTCACCTGGCTATGAGTTTTGGGGTGCATTCCTAACCTGGAATTAAGCTGGTACAAGTCACTTGCACTGGCCCAGGAGTGTGGCAAACACACTGCAAAGTGCATTTCGACCACTTCAGAATCAGGGAAGCTGGTACATGTCCATGCACCGGCATCCCTGACTTTGAGAGTGGTATAAATGCACTTTACGTCGCTTTTGCAACACTCCAAGTTAGGGTTGTGCCCTTAGAGCACAATCCTGAAATGGAGACAGGCTGGCACAAGCCCCTGGCACCAACCCAGGAGTGGGGTGAGCATTCTATAAAGCACGTTCACGCCTTCTTTTGAGTTGGCTAGGCAGGCGTAAGGACGTGTGTCAGCCTCCCTGCATTGAATCCAGTGCCAGAGCAGTTGAGTTGCCCTGGCCAAGGCAGGCCAGCTGAGGGGATTAGAGAGGGTGGGAGGAAGGCAAAATGGGGGTGGTTTTGGTCAGGGGAAGGCAGTGGGGACTAGGCCTGCCCCATAGGAGTGGCTGTATGAATATCCCCTTACCCTGAGTTGCACAACAGCCACCTCCTAGCCCAGTGATGGTGAACCTTTTGGGCTCGGCGTGTCCAAACTTTGGAAAATGCTTAACTTGAGTCTGCTGGTGTGTCAACCCTTGCTCCCAAACAGAAGAGAAAATTCTTTATAGTCATTTATTTAAATTAGAAATACAGTCCAATCATGTGTCCAATCTTCCCTTTCCTTTATGTATTACATAAAGAAACTTCAAATAATTACAGAAATGAAAAATGAGTTAAATAAACTCTGTTTTTGTTGGGTGTTGGTGAACGCTGGTGTGTCACCCCAAACGCTGCGGTGTGTCACTTTTGACACACATGTCATAGGTTCACCATCACAGTCCTAGCCTGTATTCAATATGAAGCAGGCTAGTTGGCCTGCCTATTCCATCACTGGTTAGGATTGGGCTATTTAAAAAGTTTCACTTTACCAGCTTCTTAAGCCTTTCATTTCTTCCCTTTTACTATGCTCTACAGCAAATAAATAGATTAGATCACAAGATATCTACTGTGGCATTTATATTTGCAAACCTTATCAATCACAGCAGATTGCAATTAGTGAGTAATGGAAAACAGAAAGTGAATGTAATCTCATACTTTTAAAATCTATTAATATTCCTTAACCTACAGATGCTATGGGAAAAAAAACCAGGAAAAATATTAAGGAACAACAACAAATACAATTTCAGTAGTCAGCTGCAGGTACTGTTTACCTAATTTCATCAGTAAAAATACGAACAATCATATACCATGTTCATCACATAAAGCTTTGCCAATTTTATAAAAATGCATTTGTATGCAAGCACAAATATTCCTTTAGTCAAAAGTGAGGGGCCTAAAGGGAAGCTAATCTTTCCCACCTGTTACTATAGAGCAAGCAGTAAAGAATACTTCTGATAATTCTGGCAAACAATGCAGGTTATATTTGAATAATGAAAGTCTATGCACAGTATTAAAATAGTTTTTTTTTTCCCAGATGCAAAAGTTGGACAAAGCTTAAAGGTACAGTTCAGCTTCACATGATGCCATTTGTGGCTGCAGCATCCTGTAAGTGAGGAAACACCTTGAAGCCTTGACTCTCTTGCTTACTAAAAATACTTAGCACTTGTAGAATGCTACTGAGAGTTCAAAGCACTTCACCTGTATTCATTTGATATATTCCTACAACAACCCTGCTAGGTAAATATGCCCATATTGCAGCTGAGAGGGAGCGCTTTTCCAGAACCGACAGCAGATGGGGGGGGGGCAAGGAGGAAGGCCAGGAAAGGGTTCAGAAAGGCTGTGTTTCCATACTAGCACTATATGGCCTCTTGCAAATATTCTGGAACTCTAACTTGGATCCAAGCGCTACCACCACTTGCCTCTATGCTATGTTTTCAAACAAGAAGAGAGAAACTATAGAAACCTTTGAGAACACAAACTATGCTACAAGCATACATTGGCTGCCAAATATATCCTCTTGTATATGTGACATTTCCTAGTGGCTTCTCCACACACACACACACACACACACACACACACACACACACACACACACACACAGAGAGAGAGAGAGAGAGAGAGAGAGAGAGAGAGAGAGAGAGACTCGATTTATGGTCAAGAATAAGGAAAGAAAGACACCCCCCCCTTTCTTGTGCTCTGTCATCTTTGCTCTGTTCACACATAAAGAATGAGTAAACTTGTGAGCCAAAGATTTGCCTGGAATGAGTGACTCAGATCAATGCTGAAACAATAAAGCCAAATGAAAAATGGCTTGCAGTAAACCCAGAGTGACCTTTCCCAAATTGACCAGGTAATGTAGATAAATGCAGGTTACTGGCAATTACCGAGTGCTGACAGCTCCATAGACCTTTGGCTGGCTAAAAAGGTGTCACACAAATAGTCTTCCCTTCCTTTCCAATATACTTTTTTCCCCCTCTTTTGCTGATATATTTCTTTTACTCATATATTTATGAGTTATTTGCAAAAAAAAAAAAAAAAGAGAAAGATTTGATAGCAAACCTGGTTTCTTTTCATGGGTTGATCTATTTATTTTGGAGGTGAAGAGGAAAGCATATATGTGGCAAACCCTTTCAGGCTTCTCCTATAGAACTGGTTTTTCTTGATCTTTCCCACAAATTACTGCTCCAGTACAGAAGAAACTAAACCATGCATGGCGTGAAATGGAAGGCTGTGGGAGTTCTGTTCCCTTTTCACACACACCTGAATACGTTGAGGGCAGGATTCCTATTATATTATTCTTATAGCCTGTGCAGCACCAAGAGGATGACAGCAGGAAATTGGTGGATATAAGTAGGTCACAGAATTTTTCAGCTAAACAAGAATAAAGTGGTAGTGTAGAGGAGGATGTTAATCAGTTTGCTGAATTCTACCTGACGGAATGAGCTGAGAGAAGAGAATGCTGGTGAAGTGACAGCTGGAAAAAGGACTGCTGATTTGATCTGAGAAGCATGAGAAAGTTCCTAAATAAATAGGGACTCATACAGTTCATCCCTCATGAGTGCGAGAAAGGGGAGAAATGCTAAAACACTTAGAGGCTTGTGCCAGATTTAGCTCAAAATTGAACCCAACCCATTTGTTTTCCTGGTGTGCTATATATATGGCTAGAATAAATCAGCTTTATTTGGGTGAACAGAATGCTGCTTCAAACGGAGTCCGGGGTGCTTACACTTAGCGGCTTTTAGCCAGGTCAATGTAAGCCCAGCTCAAGAACCCCAAAGCTTCGTGTCAGTGATTGCTAGGACCCAAATGACCCCTTGCACATTTATTTGTACTTGCTCTTTCCACCTTTGCTTCAGCCCATCTTGCTACACTGAATGGGACACCTGATATTTAGAAGCAGCTTTGGGGAGGATGCAAGGGACAGTAGTTGAAACAGAGTTAAAGAGCCTCAGTGGAACACACAAAACTTAGGTGCAAACTAAGGGCCCTATCCTATCCAATGTTCCAGTGTTGATGCAGCTGTAGTGCAGCTCCAAGGTAAAGGAACAAATTTTCCCTTATGTTTCCATAATTGTCCTCCCACTGTGCTCACCCCATTGGCACAGCTGCATCAGCACTGGAAAGCTGGATAGGATTGGGTCCTTATTTATATCCCATCTTTCTTCCATTCTGAAACTCAAGGTTGAATTCCAATCAAGGTACAGCCAGACCCAGACTGTTTCAGCAAGGTGGATGCATCATGTGCCCTCAGATCATATCCTCAGATTCTGAAAACGTAGCTTGTCCTTTTGAAAACGTAGCTTGTCCTAGTCAATGTGTTAAGTGTTTCCAGCATGCAATGAGTCCCCTATTGCCTGTTCCTCCTTGCCCATCCTTGGTTCAATAACTATTCTCTTTTTCCCCTTGAAGTGTGTCTCAGTAACTAAGACTGAAATGACTATTCTTGGACCACTTTTCACCAATGAGAGAAAAGTTTATCTTTCCCTCTGCAAAAAAGCAGGCCACCTCCTGAACTTTGAAAAGAGTTGCATGGTTGCATAAATTCCTCTGTCTCTTTTTCCTCCAGTACTAAAACACCTTGTAATTTTTTTTAATGTGACAGGTAGAATGTGATAAATTCATTAAAAAAATAAAAAAATGTAGTTAATTTAAATAGTCTGAAGCTAGCATATTATAAGACAGAGGCAAGCAGTGGAAAGGGAGAAAATGGACAGAAACATCCTCAAGCCAGATAGGGCTGTAACAGCAAAAGCAAAAAAAAAAAAAATCAGTTTCAAAACAAAACAAAACCAAATTCAACAACTGTAATATGATCCAGTTTCTAGATACAGAGGGGCTCAGGCTTCTGAGCTCAAAGAAACAGTTACAAGCCACACTGATGATCTGTGCTGTCTGATGCAGTTTCTGTGGCCCGTGGAGACATTTTCCTGAAGATGCTGCTCAGCGGCCATTACTGTTTTGCATTATTAATCTGCCTTCTCACGGCTTATGTTTATAAAAGTACCAGGTACAGTGTACTCTGCCTAACAAGAACATCAATAAAGCCATTACATTTAATGTACACATGGACATTAATATTCTGTGGTTCATCCTCTTAACAGAATGGTTTCCTTAGGGAGGCCACATAAAATGATCCAATCCTAACGAGAGGGGGCTATACGGAGTATCGGTCCCAGAGTCAAATAGGGGGCACTGCATGTGTTGCTGAATCAATCTGGGGGTGTTATTTCAGTAGATTTTCATAGTCCCAAATTCCAACCGAATAAGTAATTCCATGTTGCCATATATAATGCACATCTGTAAAATGTAGTTAGAGGTGGATGAAAGGTCAATACAGTGTAGCTCCTGCTCGCTTTCGTACACAGCCCAATAGAAGACTGGATGATGTCAGTAGCTCAACAGCTAAACTACTATGCCATGAGATGTCTTTTTGAATGCAATCTTGGACATCTTGGAAGAAAAACAGTATGCAAATGCCAAAAGTAATACAGCCTTGGAAGTTTATTTCTGTGTTATCTTTGTCTGATGTGGCTGAATAACCAAACATATTAACAAGTTCTATTTTCCATTTTCAGTTATGCTGCTCCTAAATATCATTTAAACCATTTAAATATCATTTAAAACTGTTTTGTCTGCTAGACACCTAATCAAAAAGCAACATGGGTCCTGTTTGAAACTGAATTCTGTACAGTGGGTACTTGTGTTTATTTGTACAGTGGTCTGTGCAGATCCAGTACTGCCTTTTGCTTTATTCCACATAGCCTGAAAACATGCTCGTGGTATGGGTTTTTTGAGAAGCAGGGGTGTGTGCAGTAGTGCCAACTCTGTGGGTGCCGGTATGCTGTCGGCACCCACAATAATCTGCAATGGGTGCTTGGCACCCACAATGTTGGGTACCCCCAAAGAGCGGGGTACCCCCATGTTCGGCGCTGGGCCAGGAGCGTGCCCGGCCCAGTGGCAAACAGGCCCAGCCAAGGGCACCGCGATGAGCCAGTGAGCTCCTTCCCAAGGTGTTGCTGGCGCCACAGGAAGCAGCTCATTGGCTTGCCCGCCCCGCCTCAGAAGGGGGCGGGGCTGCCTTGCATCGCCTAACCGCAATGAAAAGCAGCTGCTTCCCAGGCCGGGCCGTGGCGATCGCACGCCCCAGCCTGGGGAGTGGGTGCTGCAAGCAGCCGCTTCCGAGGCCGGGGCAATGACAGGGGATGTGGCCACGTCAAGGGGCCTGGTCACATCAACATCAGGGGCATGGCTATGGTCATCCCACTGTTGACATTAAGTTGGCGCCCCTGAGGGGGGGTGTATGAATAGTTTCATGTCATTAGCAATCACTGGGCATTATTTTCATGTATGTCTTGCCTTTCTTCCATGGAATTCAAGGTAGTGTGGGTGGAGTTCCCAAACAGGCTTCTGTCCAAGCATTGACTGAAAGGACCAGACCTGCTTAGTGTCAGTAAAGTTGCTGTGTTGTTAACATTGCTTTAATCAGTGGCATAGCTACAGAGGGCAGTGTGGTACGTACTGCAGGTCCCTGTGTAAGCGGCCCCTCCCATTTGCCGTCAGAGCCATTTCGGCCACCACAGCAATGCGTGTTGCTGCTTACTGCCCAAAAAAGCTCGGACGATTGGGTGGGAGGAGCCTCTTAGTGGCACCTGCAGTACTTCATGCTGCCCCCCGTAGCTATGCCACTGACTTTAATCCATGCCCATTTTTTCCCTTCAGGAAACAGGCAAATATACTGTCATCTATCGAGCAATTAAAATAAGACGGCAATTTCGAAACTACCCCTGAGCAATGCAGAACTTTTAATGTATGCACTACTTTTAATGGTTTCTTCAAATTATCTTATTCCAAGATTTGATCCATGGATCAGTCTTTGTGTTTTTGCAATTTTGATAGGTACACACAGTGGTGTCATTCAAATGATTTAGGAACAGGAACTCACTTTTGATTGGCACTTGTTGGGAACCCAGAACCAGCCGTTAGGATCCGGAACGCCCGTTCTGGTCTGTTCCCCCTGAATGACATCACTGCCTTCGCCCCCCTTGGAATCTGGAGTCACTCCCTTTAACTCTCTGAGTGCCGGCCAACCAAGAAGAAAAGCTCTTTGCAGAGGAATTGGGAGGGGGGAGGAGGGAGAGTGAAGTGGGCGGAGTCAGCCCTAATTTTAACTAGTGGAACTGAGTTCCCCCGCATTCCCCCGGCATGACATCACTGCCAGACACTTGACAACTATAGGGAAAATTTGAATAATTCCCTATATTCCTGTTCTAACAGAAAAGGGCATTTTAAGAACTTCCTTTTGCTTTGCTATGCATATAATTAAAAAATCACTTCCAATATTTGTTGTGTTTATTACACCTGAAATATTATAAGAACTTATTTCAGTTCTCAAGTAAATATCAGGCTTCCTGTATACCAGGCTTCCATGAAGGTGATACATAATTTCAGGCAATATTTTAAAAAATGAACATCTGTACTATACTATTCATATCCATGCTCCAGATTCAAATGAAATCCAAGGAAAGAGGCTTACCAGATATTACTTATGAATACGCAATTCAGACTGCAATCCCCAACCCACATTCAACTTCAGGCCCATTGACCTTAATAAGACTACTCTTATACCACAATCCTTTTAATTGTTTCCTGGGCATAAACCCCATTGAACATAATGGAAATTACTTCTGAGTAGATACACCTAGGATTGCACTATTAGTTGTCTTAAGCTGAAGCCAGTCACTGTTCTAGAAGTTTACAAAAACAAGATGAAAACAAGCATCTGAATAAAGCTAAAATATACTGAGGGTGCAATCCCTTATGCCGGCCCAGACATGTCACAAATGTGCCATAAAGCGCATCTGCAACACTCTCTGGGTCAAGGAGGCAGGAACACAGGCATGCATGCTCCCTGACTCCATGCGTGGTCCAAACACACTTTATGGTGCATTTTCAACACTCCTGGGCCAGCACAAGGGATTTGTGCCGTGCTAACTCCAGGTTAGATAGTTACACTCATATTAAATTGTAGTTACACTCAGTTATACTCATATTAAAGTGTAGGAATGGTGGACTGGGGTGTAAAGTTGTGATGGTGATGGAAGAGCATGGAATTCTCTGACACCATGAATAAAAAGAAAATGTTCCTGGAAAGAGTATAACAGAACATAGCATGCTCATATACTGAACA
Source organism: Lerista edwardsae (assembly GCA_029204185.1). Lineage (NCBI taxonomy): Eukaryota > Metazoa > Chordata > Lepidosauria > Squamata > Scincidae > Lerista > Lerista edwardsae. Next base: position 11,054,182 of record JAJKFI010000012.1, read on the forward strand.
AATAACGATTTCCATGATTCTGTCCTCAGATGAGTCTGTGCTTCCCTTTGATCATACGTTCAAAGTTTCCACAGGCGGAAGCTCTACTTCCTCCTCTCTGTTGGGATTCCCCAAAGAGCTATTCTTGCCTCCCTATTAATTCTCTCCACACTTTTTTCTGAGTGATCTCATCAAATGCTGTAGCTTTCAGTACCACCTGTATGCCCTTGAAACTCATCTCTACCGCTCTACTCCATAACCTTCTCCCTCCACCCAGTTTCATATCTCCAACTGCTGATCTGAAATCTCTGCTTGGATCCTTCACCATCATCTCAAACTCAGTGCTTTATCATTTCCTCCCCCAAGCCCTCCTCTCTTGTACTCTCTTCCTATCCACTGACCATGTCACCAACCACTCTGTTGAGCATGCCTTTATCTTTGATTCCTCTCTCCTTCATTTCCCATATCCACTCCATCACCAAAGCATGTTGCTTCTATTGCTATAGCATCACAAGAGTACTTCCCTCCCTCTCCCCTTATGCAAAAACACAAATTAATGCCCTGCTCATCTTATGCCTAGATTATAGTAACATTGTCCCCTTTGGTCTTTCATTGGTTCACTTTCTGTCAGCATTCTGCCACCAGAATCACTTACAGAATCTCTTGTCATTCTGATCTTGTTACAAACCTCCTTAAATCCTGCGGAAACCTTGAAAGCATGATCCGACATCAATTTCTTGCCCACTCCCTTAAACAGTTCTGCACAGTCTCCTGGTCCTATCCTTCTTACTTGCCCTATCTTACTTCTCTACTCTTGCATCCTACTAAACTGAGAGTGCAATCCTAAGCAGCACCGGAACGGTGAGGCTGACAGATCCAGTGCTGCTTCTGGGAGGCTGGAGCCTCCCATGGCAAGGGACATTTGTGCCCTTGCCTCTCAGCAGGTCATAAGGTTGAATCCTAAGCTTCCCGGATGGGTTTGGATTCAGCCTTATGGCCCGCCCACAGCCCGCCCGGAACCGCCTTTCCCCCCCTTGTCCCAACATGGCACCTCCCTTATGTCAGCCGACTTTGGCCAGTGCAGTGCGGGCACAATGGGATGGCCCACGTTGCATCAATGCTGTGTACCTCATAGGATTGTGCTGCCCGTTCTGTCTGTGATCTTTATGCCTCCAACTCTACCACCCTCAGTTACCTGAAGGTCTCCTGCTCCTCAATCAGCTATTCCTCTTTTCCCTTACTGTCCATTATGCCTGGAACTCCTTGCAATCATCTAAGGCAGTGATGGCAAACCTATGACACGTGTGTCAAAGGTGACACACCATAACGTTTGGGGTGACACACCAGCAGAGTCAAGTTCAGCATTTTCCTAGGTTTTGACACACCAAGCTCAAAAGGTTCCCCATCACTGATGTAAGGGATGCTTCTTACCTCCTTTTAATCCTTCCCCAAATCTTTGGTACAACTCCCCAGTCTCTCTTATTTATTGCAGCTTAGCCTAAATACATGTACATGAAATAATGGTGTATTCTTCCCCCTCTTTCTTGGCAACATTCCCCTCCCCTTCCTCTATTGTGTCCCTTTAGTCTGTTTTAGATTGTCCCTCAGGGTAGGGGCCTGCCTTCTTTTCGGTACAGTGATGGAGCCAAATAAATAAATAAATGCACTGAGATAGGATTTAATTCAACTGGATTATTTACAAACACAATTCTACTATTCTGTTTTTGCATTCTGGTATTGGGCATGTCTACACTTGCTTTATGTTGCAGCACATTCCTTGCATGCAAAAGATCCGAGGATTGCTCCCCAGCACCTCCAGTAAGGAAATACTTCCATCGGAGCCCATGGTCAGTGGCTCACTGAGCAAGATGGACAAAAGATCTGAGTATAAGGCGATATATGTTCATAGGCTCTCCTGCTTGCACACGTTACTGCTTCAGCAGGAGCAGAAACAATGTAGGACAGAATAACTGCATGTCAGTTGCCCTCTTGGAGTGGTGCAGAGTATACTACCTATACTATTCCCAGATCTGCTGTCTTCCATCTGTGCAACAGAAAATCCAAATTAAATTTACAAATTAAATTACATGTATATTCATTTTTTCCCCTGTATACATGTATACAGTGAAACATGTCAGTCTATATGGGATTCTCAGATAGGCTTCTGTGCAGGCACTTACCAGACCCAAGTGTGCTGAACTTCAGCAAGGTATTTGCATCATGTGCTCTTAGACCATGCCTTGGAACCCCCAGAAATGGCAATATTTTAAGAAATTACTGGCCATAAGAAAATTACCAAGGCACAGTAGATTGTGTGAAACAGTGTTGCATGAAAAATGAGAACTCTTGCCAGACACACACAATCCACACAAACACTAACCTTCATGACGTCTGTGTATGTTAACTTATCTACATCTTTTACTTTCAAGTCTTGAGTCTGGATTGCTTAAGGCGGTAAAATCAATTCAACATAAATAATAAATTAAATAATAATAAATTAAACCATAATAATAAATTAAACCAAGTTGCAATGCAATTTAGATATTTATGACCCAATTCTGTCCTACACAGACTTCAGTGGATTTAATGCTGAGGGCTAAATTGGGCCAAACCCTGTTTTGTTACTTATGTTTATGCTCCAAGCTGGAATTTATATATATTTATACATATGCAAAAAGAATCCTATTTTTTTTTAAAGAAATCCCAATGCCACCATAGATTCCTTCAACACTAAAACTATGCTAACATTAAAAGATATCAAAGAAGCTGTATGTTTTAAGTGTGGGGTGGGCACAGATACCTTATAACACCTTCCATCACATTTGTATATGATAAGAAATGTAAGTTTTCCAGGCTGATTAAGCAAGTGAGAAATTGAAAAATATTTTAAGCTGAAAAATTTTCAGCACTTTCCTGTGTTCGTTATGAAGACTTTTAAAGTGGAAAGGTGTTTTTTAAATCACTTCTAGGCAAATAACAAGTCCTTTAACAATGTCCTTTTCAGTTTTCTTGAATTTTGAATGAATTCAGAAACTGCAGAATGAATTCAGCTCCTATGGAATTATTCTTACCCAAAACATTTTTCCCAGATGGTGGCAGCAACTGCCAACGTACAAGTCTTCTCAAATGCTGCCACCTAATGGCTAAAATAGTGAACCATCTAAACAAGTGAAATAACAAGCCAAAAGCCATCAGTAATAATAATGCATTAACTTCTGCCATAATTAGTCACTGACAGTATCGTGCTGTCCACTGTCCAAGCCTACTAGATTTGATTCTAACATATTTACATTAGACAAACAAATGTGAAATATCTTTTGAATATATCTGTTTCAAGATGCGGTCCATAATATTAACCCATACTAGTCTATAATATTGGACAATGTTGAGCCAGCAAATAAATCAAGTGTACAGGGGCAACTTGAAAGCTTGGGGCACCCCACCCTTAATCACTCTGCTTGGGATATACTGTCACTGTCTGGCAACCACAGAAGTGGCTGGCAATTGAGCATTTAGAGGCATCAGTACTGTACAGCCTCTCATGTTGTAACCATGGAAGTAGTAAATCCAGACCACACAGGGAGGGGTGACGAGTGAGAAGATATCTTGCACAGCCTGCATTGAAGGTGTTAAAAGCCCTGGCCAATGAGAGGTAAGGTGGTTTCTTATGGGCAGGAGACTGAGGGCTTCAGTCCCTCTCCTGCGGATAAGAATGGCGGATAAGAATGGCTAACCCACTCTCCTCACCACAGCCAAAGAAAACTTTGAGGCCATACTGAAAAGGCCAAAGCAGCAGCCTGACTGGGCCCATCGTCATCCGCACCTGCAGCTTGTGGAGATGGGAGGCCTTGACTCACTTGAACAAGAAGCGTAACATCAAGTTAGCTAACATTCATCCATAAATATCAACATCGATCCATCTATCTAGTGACACCCAGTTCTACCCCATAACTTTATCCCTTCATCCAACAGTGCTCCTCTCATATTTCTACTGAGACGGTTTATCCTCGTTTCAAAAACAACCACCACCACCCTGAGTATGTCCAAGCTTCTCATCTTTCCTTCCCAGCCCTTATATCCTTGTACCCTCTTCGTATCCATTGGCAACATTGCCAGCTACATTGCCAAACACGCACAAAGCTTTGGCTTTCTTTTTGAGTATGTTTTTGGTCTCTCTCTCTCTCTCTCTCTCTCTCTCTCTCTCACACACACACACACACACACACACACACACACACACACACCATTTCCTCCCTGTTCCTGCAGTATAAACTTTGGTTCATACCATAGTCCCAGGGCTGGCTCACCCATGAGGCCTAGTGAAGTGGTCACTTTGACAGGCAGGATGTGTGGGGTAGTGAACCAATGAGGGTGTCTTTCACCCTGCACGCATCTGCTGCCTCCCCTGACCTGCCCAATCACAGGCCCATCCTCTTCTCACGCTTTTTCCTTGGGAGTGTGAGAGAAATGGGGCGGCGCTTCCTCTTCCAGGGCCGCTGTTGAAGATCACGATGGTGGAGTCTGAAAAGGTTTTTCCTTCTGCGATCTTGTTCCAAATGGTTTCTTCCACTGTTTTTTTGCTTCTTCCAAACTAGCAAGGGAAAGAGGGTGCTGGGAAGGATCATCTCTTTCTAGCCAGTTCAGAAGTGGCAGCAGTGGAGGAGGAAATGAGTGTGTGAATGCACATGGGCACAAATGCACACAAACACACACAAACACACACGCCAGCTGTCTACCAAATTTGGCAGAGCTTCAGGTTCCAGCTCAGCTTGGGCCAGGCCTGATCAGTCATCTCTTACTGTGAGTACTCCTGTTTTCTCCTTTCTGGGCTCTTGCTGGCTCATCTTGTTCCTTTCACCTCTATCCAGTACTCTGCCATCCAAATAATTCACATTTCTGGCTTCTTGTTTACTCCTAGGTTTTATATAAGATCCTTATCTTCAAGGCTCTTCATGACCTTACTTCCTTTACATTGTTGCCTGATATGTTTTGTTCAAGATGTGTATATGGAGTTGGGCAGACAAGCCCAACCCAGACAAGTCTCATGGTAGTTTGCTTGGCCTGATGATGCAGAAGCATCAGGTTCCACAGGCCTTCAGGAAAAAGCCCAAAATTTAATTCTTTAGCGCACCCCCACAGTTGGCTTAAAGAAAGTCTTGACTTTGGGGGAAAATTCCATGACCAGCCACACCTAATGTGGCCAACAGATTAAAACCTGTAAACAAGACCATATCCTGGGACCTTCCTGACTTTAAAGGAAGCAAAGTCATTAGTGAATAAAAAAGGAGACCCTTTAACCTTGGCTTCCTTAGCCAACTTCACTATAAACTCAATCAAGAGCTGTAGGACAACTGAGATGTACTGTAGATCTGAGTAATCAGGGAGTCCCATGCCACACCTTCTGTGGGTGCAGAACAACAGAGGAGCCCATCTCAAACTGGGGACACCGTATAGTATGTTTTTACCATCAAGGAAAAAAATAATGGCCTTTGATAAGCACACCCCACAATAGCTGCTTTGCTTGCCTCTGGATCAATAAAAGTGTTGGAAATTTCTAAGGTTCTTTTAAGCTTAGGCAGCTGATTGAAGAAAGAATTTGCAGCTGTTCAGTTCAAGACTCTTTATTTGACATTGCAATTGCCAGGGAGCACAACGCACAGACCTGTGGAACCCCACAGACCAAGAACAATTCTTGCATTGATCGTTTTATGTCTTGCGCTCTCATTTTGCATTGCCTCCCCATTTCCGTATTTGGTCTCTTCATTCATCCCCTTTCCTTAAAAAGCCCCTCTTATGAAAGACAGGCCATAGTGACTTAGTTCAACTTGCCCCTATTAAAAACGTATGTTCAGCCAAAAGAAAAATGTCATAAAGATCCTTTTAGACGTACCACCCTGGAATGTTCTTGGAATGGTAGTCCATAGAGAGGGTCTTCACCTTTTGGCTATGGTATGAGAATCTTGTTATTGCAAACTCTTGTTATTGCAACTGCTTCAGGTTAAGAGGCTTCATATATGCCTAAGTATATGTGCTTGATATAATGGTATGTCTGTATGTATTACTTGGAGTGCAATCAATAGGAGGCACGTCTATAATAGCACAAGAGGCGCTGGACCAGTGTAGGGACTGCGCTGACCCAACCAAGCTGTGGAGCTGCCCAGATAAGCAGCCTGGCCAGCTGCTGGAAATTGAGGAAGGCAGGGGAAGGCGGGAGGGTGCAGAAGGCAGACCTGGGGAGGGGATGGAGCATAGATCCGGCCATCGGGCTGGATCCCAAACCCCATCCCTGGGCTGCGTGGATCCAATTCTGGGTGCTTGGATTTGCACCAGCGATTTCATTGGTGCAGATCCGAGCAGCCCCACAGGGATAAGACATCAAACATCCCCTTGCTCCACAGTGAGCTCCCACTGCCACGCATCCCCATGTAGGATGCGGCACAGGACAGCCAGCCTGCTTGCCTGATCCCACGCATGTTACAATTGGGCTGCCCTGAACCTTACCATACTGTAGATGGGAGGATATGTTTGAGAATATGTTTGAACCAATCACTAAGCTCTCCATCAAAAGGTCTTATATCTTTCACCAGCTTTTTCAAAGGAGTATGACACCACATTCTTTTCATTGCAGGCTTCTGGCTTCCTTATTGCTGCCTTGTTTTTGGTTGTTGCCAGTTGCAATTGTATAGTCTTCTTTGTTTCTTTTTTGAAGTGAGAGAGTTTGCAGTTTCCTTCACTTTTTGTAGTTCACCCCCCCTCATTTTTTTCCTCTTTAATTTTCATCCAGCCTTCATGTATCCTCTTTATTTGCATTTCACAGTTCCATTTTCCATTTTGTAAGTCTTCTGTGCCCTTCCCCTTTATGAAGTTTGCAGTTTCCTTTCACTTTTTGCAGTTCAGTCCCTCCCCCCACCTTTTCTGTGTTCTTCAGTCTTGGTTGATAGTCACAGTGGTATTTTGCTGTCTTCCTCTTCATAAAGGAAATTTCTCTCCTCCCTTTTCTTAATTCTATTTCCCTTTTTCGGACATGTATTTACTTTGGTTGATCTCCCCTCTTGGGTGCCTTGTCACACTGGTGTCTAGTACACTGCCTTCTACCTCATCAAAAAGGCAATTTCTCTGGTCATTAATTTAAAATACTAGGTTGTTTTAAGCTTAACTAAATTGGAGTTTCCCAACAGGTATTTAAACTGGGTTACATGACTATATACCAGGAATAATTATTCTACTTTTATTTTTTAATGCTCAGATTATCAATATAAAGATCAATAGATAGACAGACAAATTTGCTGATGGATAAATATATAATTTTAATTAATGAGCCCCCCCCCTTTCACTCTCCAAAGTGACCTGGTTTGGACGATGTTATAAGGTCACCCTACTTATGGATGAGGAGGCAAGTGGTGGATGCAGGTTGCCCCACCCCCTGCTGGGCCTGAGCGACCCACTGGCCTGCCCTCTCCTTACCTCGATCCTCCCTTGTCCCACCCTTCCCATCTCTCCCACACAACCGACCTTGGCTGGTGCAGACTTACCTTCCTGGGTGGTGCAGAGGTTGGATATGGCCTCCGTGGATCAGCACGCATCCTCACGCCATCATAGCTAACTCCTAAGGAGCAGTGGTGTCATTCAAATGATTTAGGAACAGGAACTCACTTTTGATTGACCCTTGTCGGGAACCCGGAACCAGCCACGGAGCCCGTTAGGATCCGAAACGCCCGTTCTGGTCCGTTCCCCCTGAATGACATCACTGCTAAGGAGGCACAAACTTGCCTTACAGCACATTTGCAACATTCCCAGGCAGGCATTAGGGTCTTATGCTGGTCCAGTGCCATTTTAGGATTGCACTCTCAGTCAGAACTGCAGTTTCAATAATTAAGGGTGCAATCCTAACTTGGAGTTAGGTTAGTTAGGCCGGCACAGTTAGGCCAGCAAAGTTTGGCCAGCACCAGGGACATTGTAATGTGTGTTTGGACTACTCTCGGACTCAGGGAGAACAGTGCACATCTGTGTGCTGGCCTCTATGATGCCAACCTTGGTAAAAACATACTTTACAGTGTCTCTTGTGCCAGCCAAACTTTGCTGGTCTAACTGTGCCGGCCTAACTCTAGTTTAGGATTGTGCTCTCAGTTAATCTTACAGCCTAATCCTAATTAATTTTTTTCAGCATCAATGAAGCTGCAATGCAGCCCTAAGGTAAGGGAACATTTGTGGTTCCCACTGCAGTGTACATTGGCTCAGCTATACCGGCACTTATAAGTTAATTAGGATTGGGCTGTGAGTAGTGCAAATATATGTTGCAAGTCTCTTGCAAATAACATTTCTACTGTATCAAGTAACAAATACTTTCTTTGGGTCTAATTCTAGCAACTGTGGCTGCAATCCTATTGGAGTAAACACAATTGATCACAATAGAACTTACTTCTGAGTGTACATGCACAGGATTGCACTGTATTACTTTAAAAATCTATTTAAAATCCAAAAATGTTTTTAAAGCATTGTAGTAAGTTGTGTTTTGTTTTGTTTTTTTAAAAAGCATCCTCAACTCATGCAGTAGTTCACACATCCTGTCTGAACGTTCACAACTGATGCACATAGGTGGTGTCTGCTGTCTAACTGCATGTTCATCCTATCAAAAAGAATAGAACTAGTCTATAAGTTCATCAGACTGTTGCCCCTGAGGTGCCGTTTATAAAGCAATGAAAGATGACTCTTTAGATTCCACTAAATAGCACATTTGGATGTCAGAAAAGTTTGTTCGTAGCTTATTTTCTAAAAGATAGAGCTAGTACAGGAAACTTAGGGCCCAATCCTAAGCGGTAAACCAGCATAATGCAGCAGTAGCCGTTTTGCTACCACTGCACCTACAGGGGGCAAGAAGCTTAGGACTGGGCTACAGTTCACTCTGGAATGAATTCAAATCGATATTTTCCATAGGCTCTAAATAGAGGCAGAATCTTAGTGTTAGGACTTCGTTCTCACAGATGATGATCTCTTGACTAACGAGACATACTTGAAGCTTTGTGTGCAGATCCTTACCCTGCAGGTACATTACAACTTCTCTTGCTCTGGAGCAAGCCGCACTCCATTCCCCAAATTGGTCTCCTCAGATTTACTGGTGCAGAACTGAGGAGCGCAAAGGAGAGGGCAGAAGAGAGGAAACACGGACAGGATCAAGATGCACACTGGTGCTATTGGGATCCACCCCCTCCCTCCTCCATTCGCCTCCCAGCCACTCCCTCCCTGCCCAGGCTCTCCCTTATTAATCCCCCTCCAAAACTGCATCCCGCCCCCAGTGCTAGCTTATTAGTTGGCAAGTTATAGGCAAGGGGGCATGTTGGGGCCAAAATTACTGTAAGAGGAGGATATTGACAGAGCCATTGCAGAAGATACATGCCCTCTGTCCACACAACCATGCCCCTGAGGCCCCAAGCCCTGCTCCATTCCACTCACCGCTCTGGTTTAGTCTCACTGGCAGTGGCTGCTGGGTCTTGTGGTGAGCGTCTGACGCGGCCATCATTTGTGGAGGTGCTTCTAAAATGGCTGCCAGTGGTGCATTGTGAGCACATCCAGAGGACATTTCACAACAGCGGAGCCATGTTCCACTGTCAGTAAAGCTGGCCGAGCCCTATTTAGGATTGGGCTGTCTGACCTTTCAACAAAAAGGTTCCCTTTCCTAAGTATTCTTTTTATAAACCATTTTTACCTTAATCAGATCCAACATAACTTGCCAAACAAGACCAAGATCAGTATAGTTGAATGTCCTGTTTGCAGCAACAGTAGCCAACCACCAGCAGCAAGCTTTATTGACATAAAGTAGCCAACCAGATGACCCTCAGTGCTCCCAAGCAGGGCTAGAAGGTGCTGGTATTAACCTGTTATGTATTCACCTTCGCTGGAGATGCACTCACCTACTCCAGTATGTATCCACCTTACATCCTACTTTATTAATGCATGTATCCACCTGGTTCTAACATTGATTCTCTTTCTTTACATCCTACTTTATTAATGCACTGAAACACACATACATCACCCACTTCTCGGGTCTTGCAAAGCCATAATGCATCTACTTTTAGGACCCAACTGACTTTTCTTTGTTTTTCGAGCTCGCCAGTATTTTTGTGGCGTAAACAGTCATAAACTGTGCATACTATCAAAGATGACCTATTGCTGTCCTACAGGGTTGGAAACATTTGGAGGCCTAATGTACAACCAAGGGGGTTCATGGTCTTGATGGGTATTAACCCGGATGGTCTCAATGGTGGGTGTGCTGTTATATCCCGCAAATTGTGCCAGAGGAGTATATTTTTATACCCCTCTGGCACAATTAATTATCCTATCAGGATAAAGGTCGGTTTTTCCTGATTGCATTACTAGTTGAATGTAACCTTCTTGATTAGATTTGCATTCCTGATCCCAGCTATGACCTCACACCTTTTGCAAATACAAAGGAGATAGGCATGTAGTTTCAGCTCTTTCCCACACTCTGGAGCCATTAGAGTGCATCTCCAGCGAAGGTGGATATACCGAAGGTGATTACCTTCTCCTGTTGTTTGTCCCAAACATCGACTCTGCTATACTGCTTTTACACATGAATTTTCCATTGAGCTCATGCCTAACCACCGTTGGCAGGCTTATCTTCCATAAATTTCATGTCCTTGTTTTAGGGCACAATCCTAACCTGGAGTTAGGTGACTGAAGCCTGGGGCACTGAGAACAGAGCTCCCAGGTTGGGATTGCGCCTGAAATTTGATAAAGGATCCTGAGTCAGAAGAAAGGGGATTAAAAAATACAATCTACAGCACTCTTCTCCCCAAGGCAGAAGTCCCTTGTGCTGGCCCAGGAGTGTCACAAGCGCGCCATAAAGCAGAATTGTACCATTCTCAGAGCGCAATCCTAAACTGGAGTTAGGCCAGCATAAACTAAGCCAGTAAAGTTTGGCCAGCACAGAGGCCATCATAAAGTGTCTTTAGACTACTCTCGGTGTCAGAGAGGATGATGTACGTCTGTGTGCTGGCCTCTCTGACTCCGGTGTCCCTTGTGCAGGCCAAACTTTCCTGACTTAGTTTAACTCAGTTTAGGATTGCACCTTCAGAGTCTGGGAGGCCAGCACACAGACGTGCAACACTCCTGCACATGCCTGCAACACTCCAAAAGTCCCTTGTGCCAGCCTAACTCTAGGTTAGGATTGTGCCTCTAAAACATCTAACCTGGTTGTCAGGGCTGACCCATCCATGCGGCCAACTGAAGTAGTCGCCTCAGGCTCCAGATTGTCTTGGACACCCACACCCACCCACTCAGTGTTCCTCACTCCCTGGGCTAGAAACTGGAAGAGGAAGAACAAGCAGAAGAAATGTTGTGGAAAGTATCATACATCACAAGGAAAAAGAGGGCTAGCATTTCATGCACCGCCTCAGGCACCAGAAGATCTTGGGCCAGCCCTACAGGTTGCCATTAATGTTCTAATGTTAAAAAGTATTAAAAAATAAGATGGTTAAAAAGGAATACATGGTCTAAGTATTCCTCCTAACTTTTAAGTATTTCACTGAAACAACACTACATGCTCAGAATACTTAGCAGCAAGGAAGCAAAACAGTTGAATGAAAATGCTCATCCTCCTACCACTAGGTGTCTTCTGATCAGAACTGTGGATTATTATTTTTTCCAAAGATCAGATACGCAGAAGTAACTGAGATTGCCAAAATAACAGGCTGATTTGCAGCAGGTGTTTTTAGTGACTCAGAGGATCCCTCTGGTTGTGTCAAAAGGTATGCAGTGGAGAAATAGATAATACTGCAAAGAACAGAAGCAGGAGGCATAATGAGCAGTAGAAAAGTAAATCAAGAAGAATTTAAGATCAAGGTGGGTGATTATACTGTGCTGCAAAAACTCCTGAGTGCACGTCAGGAAAAAGCCTGGAAGTGTATAGTTTTCAAGTGTGTGGAGACAAGGAAATATCTGTTTCATGGGTACCATTTTGGGCAACAGATTATTGTAGCCATATAATGAACTGAACTGGATTAAATTTCATGGGTTAACCTCAGCCACAGATTGACACTTTAGGTACTTTCTGCTGGGGTGCCCTGACGTTGCCCATCACACTCAAGCATGAAGAACAACTCCCCATTTCTTCCTTTTAAATATATAACTATTAAGTTGTTGTCAAACATACCTGAGATCTTTTAATAAAGTCAAAGCTTTGTGTAGGCAAATTCATTTTAATCAAAAGTGATTTGAACACCAGCCTGACTAAAGATATTGTCAGGAAATTTGGTCTTCAATCCCCACGGGACTCCGATAATTTCCAAATTAAATATATGCACTGGAATTCTGAAAATGCATCAGTGTTCAAATGTACCTCTTGGATCATCCTGAATCACAATTAACGTTAATGTGGGGATTTTTAACTAGAAATTCAAATCCAACCCAAACTGAAGATCAGATCAAACCATTATTTGTTTGTGAATAGGAATAAGAACCTTGAACATTTTTTGAAAGTATGGGCTGAAATGTGTGTGTAAAAAAAAAAAGGACCAAATCAAAACCTCCTTCCTGGGCCAGGCAGTGCCACGTCTTCTTGGATTTGCACCAGCTACATAGATGGCGCAGATTTGAGGAGCCCCATAAGGGTAGCTGGGGTTTTACCCAAGGCAAGGGGAAAATATATCCTCTTTCTATTCCCCAAGGAGACCTCCAAGTGCCTCCTGAGCTGCATTTGATACACCACTGAATTACATTGAATTAGACTAGTATCTGGAACCACTGAATTAGACTAATGATTCAAGCCCAGGGCCTGCCTACTTGGGTCATCTGACACAGCTGAGTTATCAACCAGCAGGCTTTCCTGCTGTGCCAGTAGCAGCGACATGGAGCATCCCTGCCTGGCCAGCAAAGCAGTTCGACTGCAGGAGGAACAAGGAGGAACAAGCAGTCATTACAAACTCTCCATAAGATCTGGCTATATAACAGGCAGATAAGTAAAAAGAAAAAAGGCCAGGAAACCAAAAGAAACGTTTGTGGAGTATGCTTACTTGAAATGAACCAGGTAGCAACACTAGTGATGCATGTTTAAGAAGGAAAAAAGATATGCTTGCTTGGGTACAGGCCACTGCAACTGTGCATGAGGAATCATTTCTTTTGCCTACATTCCCTGAGGAGTAGACAGACATCCATATCAGCATGATCCATTTCAGCATCAAGTTGTTCATCTTGCCAAAATAAGGTAATACCAGCCAGTGGTTAACTATTAGCGTGACAGCAAGGATGTTCTATGAAATGCATGTGCTATAATCTACTTAGCTTATTTTTCATACAGGAATTGTCAAGGTCCATGTATATAGGGTGCGCCAAACTACTGTTCAACTCGACAGAAGAACTAAGATTAAAAAATGATTATTTTCCCCCATAAATCTAACACAAATGTTTCACATCATTTGCAATATTTATGAACTGAGCTGTCAATTTGCTTTTGCTATGCAAATGTTGTTTACTTTTTGTCCTTGCTGCTCTACAGTTCTCTATATCACCATACGCTAAACTTTTAAAATTAGCCTTTGAAGCTTTTGAACAAATGCTAAACAAGCTTTAGCATTTCCATGCTAGAAAAATCCCAACACTCTTCGCTGCTAATTTTTCTAGTTAATGTGATTTTTCAAGTGCAGTTGAAAGTCCTTTCTTTATAACAAACATCAAAACCATAATGTATATTATCTTTTTTGCATCTTTGATCAAATACTTGATTATACAAAGAAAACCAATGATCTATCAAATAAATTCAATTTAGAAGCCATCTGTGTGATTGTAGATACTTATTATCAACATTTCAAATATGGTTATTCTCCAGCAGAAAACAAACAAACAAAACCCTTTCAGAAAGCTGTCCATTATCTTTCTCACTCTTGTAATATAAAGATATGTTTAAAAATATGCTTGGCTACAATTTGCACAGACAAAATAACTTGAACAATAAAATCTCATGCTTTAAGGAGTCACTTTGTAATGTGTTTAGTAGCCCAATCCTGACAAGGGTCTGTGCTGGCGGACCACGTGTTCTGATGGCACACGCTATTGCAAAAATGAAGGCGCAAGGGAGGGTGGCAAGTACAGGTTGAAAAAAATGGGTGGCCACAAGATAGGGATGGATGGATTGGGCCCAAAAGAGAGGAGGGATTGGTGGTGTGGTGCATGCCATACCTTATCCCCCTTCCCAGGCTTGAGCCACTGCCATGGATCAACATGGAGTTATGCCAGCAATATCAGAGGTGCAAGTCCAGGTTGACTCATTATGGCTACTGGGGCTTACTCCAAGGCAAGGGGACAAATGTCCTCTTACCTTGAGGAGACCTCCAGCAGCCAAAAATCCCCCACAAGATGCAGCATAGCTCACAACTGCTGCATTTCCATGCAGGTATTTATGTTGGATTGGGCTATCAATGACTATTTATATTCCTACCCCAGGAAAGTGTTGTAATTTAAACTGTTTCAGCTTTACACAAACATTATTAGGCAGTTGTTAAATTTTACACATGAGCAGTTGTGCACATTAGCCTTGTTCCAAAGGCTCTAGTGTGAGCATCAAGTAGTCACACCACTGGGGCAGCAATGGTTGCACGTGCTCATCAGTACAACGAGCATGTGACTGCAGATCAGACACATACAGCTCTGTGCAGAAAAATATCAGCATTCTGATTGCTGTGAGTCTTGTGCAGTTGCAATGGTGTGCAAACATTCAATCTCTACAAAATTCAAGGTGCACAACAGGTAGTCACTGTTTGACCACTGGCAGCTACATGCAGTGGCTACCTCAACAAATAGAATCATCTGTCTGTCTGTGCCAGCAAATCTGCACCCTTAACCTGCTGCCACCATCCCAGGCTATGGAGGCTATAGAGACCAGGCAGAAGGAGACTATCTGGGGGCAAAAAAAACCTACTAGAACACTGAGCCCCAGCAGGGTTCCCAGCAGATAGCAGTGTTGTGAATGAGTTTCAAAATTTGAGTCCAGTTGAGTTAGACCCAACTCAAAAAACCCTACCCTGTGAATTCTTGTGAATGAATCATAGCACACGCCCTGGGCAACTCGACTCAACTCAGTTTTTTATTCAACTCTTTTGGAGCTTTTTCAATTGACACCCAATTCACAGACAGGAGGATTCAAACTTGCAGCATTCATGATTTAAATCCAGCATGCTAACCTCTACACCATGCTCGCTTTCTAACTTCTGATGCAAGGAACAAATTCTTAAACTGGAGACACAAAGACCTACCAGGTGGGATCAAAGCATTACAAAGGATAGGCTCTTAGCAGGGAGCTCAGTGTCTGTTTCTACAACAAAGAGGTGTTATTAATGATGTCTGCAAAACCCTACAGATGCAGCATAGTCTACAGATGCAGCCAGCCACTATCTGTGTACACAAGAAAGAACAGGCTGTTCCCATCACTACTTAATCACATTAGGATGGGGATCTGAAAACATGCACACCTATATTCCAAAGTAGGGGGTTGCTTTGCTAAATAGGAAGAACAATCAAGTTGTTTTTTTTAAATTGTAGCTTATAGAAATTTCTTTGTACCTGAAAAGAATGGCTGGTCTCCTTGTCCTATCCACGGGTCAGGGCAGGAGAAACCCAGAGGAGTACCAGGCAGGGAGGAGAATGCAAAGGGACCATGTCAAAATGGCTTCACTTTCCCTCCATTTTTTAGCCTAACAATGAACATCTTTCTTCCCAGCTGCCATGTCAATCAGGCAGGCTGGCTGCTACTGGATCTTAAAGCCTGCCATCAAAAACAGTACTGTACAACTCATGGAGGTATAATAGTAACAGGAGGCGACATGCCTTAAGAAGTAATAGGAGCGAAGTGAAGCCAGGGGGCGGGCTTAGCAGCCATGTTGGTATACTCAAAACAATCCTCATTCCAAGCATTTCAGATTGCTTTGCTCGTACAGTTTAGGATTGAATAGTTTACTCCTTCAATAAAAACTTACGAAAATAAAAACATGTGATCGTGTAGAAACATTATTGATAACCTTATTATGATTTAATATGCAATTAGAAGGTTAAATTCCTCATAATTATATTACTGAACAGACCTGACGAAATGCTACTTGCTGTCTATTGAAACTCAGATTGCACTATTTTCACAGACTTATTTTTTGAAATCTACACAAGCAAAAATAAAACGGCCATGCCCCATTAAAAAAAATTCCGATAATGTTCAGAATTTCATAAATATTACAGTAGAAAATGAAAGGCGGAAAAATAAAGTGTGAACGGGAAGGAAAGAAAAAAAAGGGGAGGGTGGGCAAAAATTAGATAAATATATAGGAAAATTTCATTAAAATCTCTTCATAACACAAGTAGTTGTCAATATGAGAGTAGTTCTTTTTTACTTCTAGACTATTAAGAGTTTTTTTTAAAACTTCTACATTCACACACATCGCTAAAACAAATTCTATTAATGTTCAGAATTTTGAAAATATTACAGTAGAAAATGGAAGGTGGGGAAAAATGTATAAACAGGAAGGGGGGGAAATATTTTTTTTCCTTCTAGACCATTAACAGTGGGTGTCAGAAAATGGTGAATAAGACTGCTAGGAACAACAAGAAATTACACAGCTTCAAAAATAAGCACTCACTGTTTCAGTGAACTGTAGTTTTATTGAACTGATGTAATGTGAATACATGAATCTTTCCGTGGAAATTAAATCCCATTTTTCGTACAGCGATTCGCACACCCGTATGCAGAACACGCAGGCATGATTTAAAAGGTTGATATTAACTTTTACACACGTGCAGGGAGATTTTTGTTCATGAATTCGCGGCAATCCTCCTTGGCAGCAATCAGGAGGTGGCCCTGCCCATGCAGTTAGATAGGGACGAAGTGAAGCCAGGGGGCGGGCTTAGTGGTGACGTAATTATATTCAAACAATGCTGATTCCAAGCATTTCAGATTGGTTTTCGCGTGATGTTTAGGACTTAATAGTTTACTCCTGAAATAAAAACTTACCAAAATAAAAATATGGGATCGTGGAGAAACATCATTGGTAACCTTATTATGAGTTAATATGCAATTCTAAGGTTTAATTCCGTGTAATTATATTACTGAACATACCGGACGAAATGCCACTTGCTGTCTATTTAAACTCGGATTGCACTGTTTTGACAGACTCATTTTTTGAAATCTACACAAGCAGGAATAAAGTGTGAACAGGAAGGAAAGAAAAAAAGGGGAGGGTGGGCAAAAATTAGATAAATATGTAGGAAAATTACATTAAAATCTCTTCATAACACAAGTAGTTGTCAATATGAGAGTAATTCTTTTTTACTTCTAGGCTATTAAGAGTATTTTTTTAAACTTCTACACTCACCCCCGCCCCCCCAAAAAAACAAATTCTGTTAATGTTCAGAATTTCAAAAATATTACATATTATTATTTTTATTTTATTTCTTCATATCTACTTCAGTTTGTGAAGGGCTGCATACTTTATGAAGTAATATTTTTCTGTAGCAACGAATCACAATGATTTTAATTACCTGTGCAAAGTAATCCCATTTTTCGTCCAGCAATTCGTGCATCCGTATGCAGAACACGGAGGCATGCTTAAAGACGTTGAGATTAACTTTTACACACGGGCAGGGAGATTTTGATTCATGACTCCGCGGCGGCAATCCTCCTTCGCAGCGATGATCTCAGTTTATACCCATGGCTTCAAGAATGTGACGTCATGTTCCCGCCAGTCAATATAAGCTCCTTGGCAGCAATGATCTGAGTCAACCATATTGGTATACCCATGTGGCTTCAGAAAAATGATGTCATGTCATCTCCTGTTACTATTATACCTTCATGGTACAACTGCATGCAATTATTTCCCTCCGTTCTCCCTCCCTCTGGGCTATTCCATTACACAGAAGGGAGGAATGGCGCACACTATAGCACAAGCACCTTGTAGATCTCTACAAACACTGTTGGGCAGTTCAGATTCTTTACCCCTTTTCAATCAAGTTCCAGGGCAATCAGTCTCCAGAGCAAGCACCTCCTCACAAGCACCATTCCCTTTTTTTTTAAAAAAACAACAACCCTATCCTATCAGATAGTCATGGAACACTCCATTTGAAAACCTGCCCTGTGAGATCTGTCTGTGAGATTGCCTTATATTCCAAAGTAGGGGGGTTGCTTTGCTAAATAGAAAGAACCAATTGTGGTGACATCATGTGCATTTTTAAAATTGTAAGTTAATTTCCTGCCTCTCTACAAACTGCTTCTGTTTGTGTCACTTCTGTTGAACTTTTTGAATTTTGGCTTTGGAAACCCTTGATGATGAACTGCACCTGCCCAAATTCCCTCTTCTGTACAATGCTTAAAGGTTTAGGCACTCTGTCCCTGTTTGTAGCTGGGAGCCCCTATACTAGCTATAGCTCCTCTTCTTTTGTCAGGTATTTATAAAAGCCAGAATAGCTCTAACGGGTAAGGCTCCTGTAGAGATCTTGAGGTTGTTGGTTGAAATCCCAGTGGGGTCAGCAAAAAGAAAAATTTAAAAAAATACAAAAGGGGCAGGTTGCGTCAGGTAAGAACCATGCTAAAATGCAAAACTAATTTAAATGCATAGTGAACTCCCAGAAATCACCTAAATAAATAAAAGATGCAACTTTGGTTATCCAGCCACTTGGCACCTGGGAGCAAAATTCAGCTGCTGGAATGCAAGGAAATCAACGCAATGATTCTGAGTTGCTGAAATGACTCTGCATTTCCAAGTCAGTCTCATGAGTAAGGGGCAGTTATTGACATGTGAGACTTGAGTCTCATGAGATGCAGGCCAAAACCTCAAAACTCGAGTTAAAGTCACAAGTCTCCCCCCCCCCCGTGCTGGCAGAATGAGCCTTCTTTATTTAGTTCAGTATCAAAGCAGTGCTCAAATTATAAGTGGGGGCAGAGGGGCCAGCCCATTTACCTTTCATGTTACAATGCATGGTAGAAGAGGGCAGAATAAAGGCTGCATAAAGTTCTCCCCCCACAAAGTATTCCTTTTCCAAGGTAAAAAGTACTTTATTGCTCTTTGCTGCTTCCTCTCACAAATGAAGCAGCAGATGTGAAGTGCAAATAAGATGTCAGATAAAAATAGTATATACTGTAATTCTCACATTACTTTCTCATATATCTTCAGACATGAGTGGTACAAGGGCACACCAATATATTTGACAAAATTTTATGAGGTACAGAAAGTATGCCAGTGATAAACGCTGATAAAACAAATTTATTCAGACATTATTTTTCCACATTGCCTGGCAGCACATATTATGTACTGTATTGCTCTTCATATTCCTTCCTGGGGGGGGGGGGAGTCTGTAGGAAACTTATTCCTAAACAATAATGAGAAAAATCATTTGTCTGGTCTCTGATGATGATAAATATTTAATGTATAACAAAGAATTAGTCATAAACTCTCACAAAATGGTGGTACGATATGCTGGGGGGAAATCTACAATAAAATGTAATACGATGCTTCCTTTAAGTTGTAACCTAAGATCTGAACTTCATATATAAACTGATTTTTTTCTCTCCTCTATGTTTTTGATGACCAATATTTTTAGCAGATGAAATTTGACTTGATTTTGACACCATTTGGCACTCTGCACAACAATGTTCTGAAACAAGCCATCAAAATTATGGCTCATATGAAAAATATTAACAGAACGATAATAAATTCACACACATTAATAAAATTTTAACATAAGGGAGACTACCACAAAAATGAAATGAAAATCAAAACACTATGAGTTACCAGTTCTAGAAATCAAAGATTCTGGCATCATGGCAGCATCAGAAATTGGGCTGGGGCCAGTGGGTCACGAATCAGTTTCAGGTGGGTCGCGCAGCATCTAGCACAGCCATCATTGAAAATATGGGAAGATGGGACACTGGAAAGGGGGAGGGCTGCGTGGTATTTTGCTTGTGTCAAGGTTGTAAATAGGCTTTTCTTTCTTTCTGATTCACTTTGCTATTGGGAAATGAATGATAAACAACACATTATTGCTGCATTCTCAGGAATGCAGCAGGTTCTGGCATGATGTCTGGCCATGACATCACTTCTGGTGAATCCCAGACAGATTGTCATTCTAAAAAGTGGGTCCCCGGTCAGTGGTGTCATCTAAATGATTTAAGAACAGGTACTCACTTTTGATTGGCACGTGTCGGGACCCGCCCACTGGAAGTGACGTCATAAGCCAGAAGTGATGTCGTGGCAGGAAGTGACATAAAAAAAGCCCTTTTTGAGGCCTCAGATGATTTTAAACTGACCCAACAGTTGCAACAGTATTTCACAGCACCCCCAGAACATGTTAAGGAGGCCTGGCATCATGTTAAAACCCCAGAGCAACTCATTTTTCAGTGGCAAGGCAAGGAAAGGCTCCGCTCGCTGCCTGTCTGCCTGCCTGGCTCTGAGAACATGCAGGCAACTCAAACATGCAGGAAATTCAAACGTTGCAGAGGGCGGAGTCGACGAGTGGGCAGGCGAATGGGCGGGGCCAGCTGTAATCCTAGAAACCGGTACCCGCGTACCCCCGCGTACCCCCTGCATGACATCACTGTCCCTGGTGCTAAAAGGTTTAAGAACCACTGGTGTATAGCATTCTTTTAAAGGCAGAGGGAGCAAAAACCCGCCCTCTGCTTTTCTGGCAAACACCACCAACTCAAAAATAAAAATAAAATGGTTGGCACTTGTAAACATTAATTGCAAATAACTTGCAATGGATTGTAGAGTTTCTGACCCCTGTGACTTTGAATTTCTTTCTCATACATGCCTTCTGGAAACATTTACAATAAAATGTGCCAGAAGAAATAAGCTGTCTTTTTAGAAAGCACCAACTGGATTAGCAGCCTTTCTTCCAGTCACTATCTTGCCTTCATGCATTCATTGTCGTCAAAAATGAATAATCTGGGGTGTACATTCTTCTCAAATGGTCATTGCCTCCAGGCAAATACCAGCTATGAAAAGATCAGCCTAGAAGCCTTCAAAAGCTGGGAGGTATAAAAAGGCAAGCAAGGAAACACTGCAGCAGATATAGCTTGCTGCAAGAGAGCGTCGTACTCTGATTCATAAAAAATGCAGTACTTTCCTAAATAAATAAGCTGTGTGATTGAATCTTAATTGTTATGTGCACTATGCAGTCACCTTAGATTAGTCACTTTGCCTTGCTTTATTAATATAAGTGAGTGATTCAATGGCTGCTTGCACTACTGTAGTCCCATTAAAGCCAACTACAATGTATTGAAGGAATAAATTATATTAAAACAAGAGAACACCACCAGGATAAGTGGATTACCAGTTTGCCACCTAATTATGAAAAAGTCATTGAATAGAATTTCTTCCTGGTTTTTTTTAACTACTGCATTCCTCAAAATTAATATACATGACTAATTAAATCTAGGCTGCTATTCACTCATGGGGAATGAATTGTATATGCATTCCACAATGGACACATTCACAGTTAGCATATTATTACTGGAGTGCTATCATGCAAGTTGCCAGGAGACTTCCTTAGTTTAAATCTTGCCTCTGCTTTTGACTCACAAGGTGGCCTTAAGTAAGCCACTCCCTCAGCCTGCTCACAAATAATTTATGTAGAAAACTGCATCCTACAGCTACAAAAGGGGTTGTTGTATACATAATGCAAACCAGCCATTTAGTTGGAATCCTCAGACTAGCTGTTTTTAACTAATATACTGTATAACATTAGCATGTATGTACCCATTACAAAATTTATTCATAAAGAAGTGAGCACTTGTAAAGTTATTTTATTTGTTCCAAAAGCACTGAAGAACTACTTTTTGATATTTAACAAAAATTGCACAATACAGTTATGGAATACTGTTATGGATAATTGTCACTTGGGATTTCTTGCAGAAGGGCTGTTTAAAGAAGTTTTAAAAAGAAAATTGTTGTTGTTTTTAAATAGCTCCCAATTCCATAAATGATAAGTTAAGTGGTTTCCAAACTTTTTGAGCATCGAAACTCACCTAAGAATAAAGTTTTCCTTTGCCAGCAACCACTCAGGTCTCTAGGGGTATAATGGTATTTGGGCAGCAGTGCTCCTCTCAAGTAGCAGGCTGTTTAACCCTTGATGCACATAGCCATAGCCTAGTCAGTTTCACAAACCACCAAAAATTGGATCACTACAGACTGGTGAGCCATGGTCCCACAGTTTGGGAACCGCTAAATTAAATAATTCCCACTTATTCCCACAAGCAGTAGGACTGTGGCAGCTTCCTTAGTTTAGCAAGAGGATTATGGCTGGTTTCCCTATAGCCGGGCTCCATGGAGCTGGGAAGTATGGGTACAGGTAAAGACAGCAGGTATAAGGGGAAAAAAGTCTTCTCCTCTTGCCTTGCTCCTCCCATGTTTCCACTGGCATGCATTTTTTGATATAATTTATAAATGGGCCAACTTCTAATAAATAATAAACAATGCTAAAGACTGAAGAGATATTGTTAGGCATCATGACCACGTAGCTTGTCAGAAAACCATTTATAGCGCAAGCATTGCTTGTATTACTCTATGTATATGTGCAAAATGATTTGGGGTACAAATCAGTCCATCACTTGGCAATAAAACTTTCTTGTATAAAGCCTAATCTGGGCTCTACCGCACAACCTAATGTGACTTCAAGTACTTACTTTGCCTCGCATTTATGCCCCTGTTATTACACCAGCATGTGTGTTCTTCAGTATAATGTAGCTGGCAATGTTAATCTCTTTTGTAGTAAATTATTTTGGAATGTTTTTCGTTTGTTGTCCTATGTCATACGAAGACATCTGATTTATTTGCTTCTTAAGGCACAGAGTGCTTTTTCAGCAGCCCTAGTGTCAGTTGTGTGATCGCTTCCAGTTGAAGTTACGACCATGAGCTCATGGCTTTTTCAGGGCAGGGGAACATCCATTTGACAAAGAAAGCAAAACTGTGAGCATAAGTGGCCAACAACAAACATGAGAAAGATGAGCAGATCAGGCCAGTGTGTTGCCTTAAACCTTAAATAAGGTTTTTAACATACCTTTAGGACTAAACATTCACTGACAGTGATACACTGTAAGGCAGCAAAGGATTTTGTAGTTCAAAGTAATAACAAAAGCACATTTCCAGTCTCAAGTAAAATAAAATAAAGTACAAAAAGAAAACAATGCATTAACTCAATGTTAAGGATGTTGATCACTTCAGTAGTCAAAATCAGTATGCCACATGATTTGGAATTTTGTTTTCCAAACATAATCTTTAACCAACCCAACTAATACAAATTGAAACTTCAGAAATACTAAAGAAAAATACACTTAGTATTGTTTGGAATAAGAAATGATGCAATACATCACTGATAATTTTATCTTTCTCACATTGATTCATTGAAAGGTCTGTTGGCAGCAGTCTAAATTAACCTTTCCAAAGCACATCTAGAAGTACAGTATACAAGAGTGTCTAAGGTTACAATCCTACACAGACTTACCTGGAAGTAAGCCCCATGGGGCTCAATGGGCTTACTGCCTTGTAGACATGCATAGGATTGCATCCTCAAGGCGTATTAAAACAAGAAAACAGAAAAGATGAAGGGAGCGAACATACACATACGGTTTGAACATTTGCATGAGAACAAGGTACCTGAAAAGAGTTTACATTTGGCAATGTTTCTCCACTAGCCACACAGTAGACACAAAGCAGGCTGTAACAGTTCCACTGCTGCTGTTTGCCTCTTAGACCTCACTTGTTGCTGTGATCTCCACACCTTCAAACCCATCTATTCAAGTATCTAGTATTATTGCGCACTGTAGACAGGCACAGTAACATAATCACATTGTGTGGCAAAACTGGGGTGTAAAAAAGAATGCTCACTCCTTTCTAATTACCAGCACCCCCACATCCCATCACAGAAACCCTCCATTACACACCAAAACCAATTTTCCTCAGGCTGACAGGCTATCATCCTGAGACACTTTTTAATGGCAATATTTGATGAGGTGTCCTAGCCAAGCACAGGGCAAAATAACCTTTCAAGCAAAATACTGAGAGAACAGCAACATTGGTTTATTAAACGAAAATATTGGAACACTGAAATTATAGCTAACCATACCACATAGGTGGTAAATCCATTTCTTAGACAGACAGGGTAGATAGACAGGGCAATCTTAGACATGTCTACTCAGAAGTATGTGTTCAATGGGGCTTACTCCAAGTGAAACATGTATAGGAGGATGCTGCCATTACCTCTCTCTCTCTCTCTCTCTCTCTCTCTCTCTCTCTCGTGTTCTCTGTGTCTAAGAAGCTGAGAAGATTAGGTCACACACAGGTGCTGGAGCCAATGGAATGGATCGAGAGGAGCCCATGTCCTTTGTTTGGAATCTTCTGAAACAGAGACTGCTGACACCACCAGTGAGATTCTTGCAGGCTCATTTTGTCATATCCTTGCAGTTTCCTTTCTAGGACAACGTATTGGAAACTGCCAGGACTGGCCTTAGGAGCTGCAAACTGGGAACATTTTTTGTGGTGCCCCAGGTTCACAGCCAAGGTCTGTAGAATCTTACAGATTTGAATAAAATGTATTATAAACTATATATCTCTATGGTAGAATGGAAAGCAATCAAAATGTGTCCTTAAAAATGCATGTGAGTTAATGGACTCACAGAGTCATATTTATGGTGCCGCAAGAGGAGGCGGGCGGAAGTGACATGCCTTTTTGCCCACCTGTCCTCCCTTGCATCCGATGTGTTCCTAAATTGAGTGATTCCAGGCATAGGGGTTGTTCTGCCAAATTCCCTACTGGGCCTCCCCAAGGGCCCCAATGCCCACACTAGGCTCAGAGATAGGCGAGAGGGAGGGGGTTCATTCACCCACTGGGCCTCCTCTCTTCCAGCAGCCCTGCTTGGAATCACCAGTTGGCCAGCCTCATGAATCACTGGCTTGGCTCCAAAAACCCAATACATCACCACCAAACAATAGGCAGTCAGCTTGCCCAGGCCACAACTGCCTCCTCCACTTGGTGGCTCCAGGGGCATGGCAGCCATACAACAACTCCCAATAGTTTCCCACAATAACCAACAGTCCTTTAGGCAGTCAGTCCAGCCAGCACTCCATCAGTCAATCCACTCAGCACCTACCCAGTGCTCTCCTCCAGCACCCACCCAGGTGCTTATCACCCTTCCTTTATCCAGTCCTTCAACAATCCAGCCAGCCAGCCAGCCAGCCAGCCAGCCAGCCAGCCAGCCAGCCAGCATCTACCCGGTGCCTCTCCTCCAGCACCTACCTAGGTGCCCTACTGCAGCTCCTGCCTCCAACTTTATACTGAGGCAGGCCAATCGGTGTCTTATCTGTTGCTAGGCAGGCTTTAATTCATCAGCCACACCCTTTTCCACCTGTGCTAACCTCCCTTCATAGCCAGAGCCCTCATGAACCTGCAGCTGTGTTCCTCTGCAAGCAAAGACCTTGGATTAACCCTGCAATCCCTGGCTAATCTGGGACAAGGGGCCATTGTTGATACTATTCCCTATCTCCTGGGGGTATCTCCTGCCTTTTCCAATACAGGGGGGTGGTGTGGAGGTGCAGGAAGTGGGGAGGCAGCACTAGGGGTGCAGTGCCATCATCCCGCCCTGACTTGAACCCCACCCTGATTTGAACCAATTATGGCTCTGGATTAAGCACATATAAAATTGCATACTAGATTACCTTCGCTGAGGGCTTCCTTGGGTAACACCTAACTGGGAGTAGGTGATCCAATTGGCTTAAACCTGGCCTTGGAAAGTGCTACCTAAAATTGTTGTGACACCATATGGAGGCTATTTTATCTGAATAGGCCGTATCCTCTAGACAAGGAGAAGCTTTGGCTAATACAGGCATGCCCCGGTATCTGCTGGGGTTGATTCCAGACCCCACGCCCATACCTAAAACTGTGGATACTGGAGACACCTTTTTAAAGATCGGGGAACATCAGTGGTTTTCCTGTAACAAGGTAAAAAAGAGAGATATTTTCCCCCTATCTTTCTAATAGGCATCCCAGTATCCATGGTAACCATGGATATCAAATCAGTGGGGCACACTTGTACAATACAATCAGAAAATGAAACAAGAACATCAGAACTCCAGAGAAGTCCTAAAACCAATTAAGACTTATGTTCAATTACAGAAAAGTAACAGCAAGGTGTAAATTGAATACATTTTCCATCTTAAACAAAAATTCAATACTAGTCTAACATTGCCTCAAACATAAGTTCTAAAGGCCTTATCTGAAGATTTCTGAATTACACACCAGCCCCAGCACTAGTGGTAAGGTATCACGGACATGCTTTTTTTTTTGAGATTACACAAACTCAACTGATGGTCTGGTGACAATGTCATCCCAGTAGGAGCAAGCAAGCGAGAAAGCAGAAATCTTTTCTGGGTTCTGTTTGTATATAAACAGAGCAGCGTCCAATACAAAATAAGCTGAATGAGAGATGTGCTCATTCTGGGCTCCCAGCAGCTGCTTCAGCCAACTTGGCTAGAAAGGACAGTTCTGCTTAACCTGACTCATTCATTCACAAACCAGAGAATATTGTCATTTATACCATTCATATGGGATATCTTTCCAAACAGAAGCACATCTTGAAAAAAAAAATCCTTAAATAAAATTGTAAAGTTTAAATTATATAGGGCCACAAAATTATAAATGGAAAAAGACACAGATATAGAAGGATGAGGCAGAGAAAAGAAGAATTACAGTTATGATTATGAGGGAGAGAGAGGAGAGTTATAGTTATGAGCCAAAGACTGAGGTTTTTTATTCAAAATTAGTTCAGGTACATATATAAGAAAATGCATTCTCAGTTCTGTTACATTTATACTTCCTCTCCATCCCTGGACAATGCACAGGGCATAGTCAATCAACTTTGTCGCTTGAGATCCCAGTCCTACTGGTGCTATAACTTCCTTTATCCCGCACCCCACAATAAACACGCAAGACAAGGCTTGGAATTAAGGGCCACTTTATTAACTTATCACCATAACAGACTTACATCTGAACAAACTAATAACTGTCCTGCAAGACCTGTGGGGAAACGGCACTCGCCGTCTGCCTCCCGGGTGATCAGGATAATCAATGGGTGTGCCAACTGACTCCAGACCCACAGCCCGTCTTGGACAAGCTAGGGTCCCTCATTGCCAACCCGAAGGGTCAAAGCAGCGTGACCACGCCGGCTCACCCCAATGAAGCCCAAGGGTAGCCTTTGTTAAGTCCGGCCAGGGGTAAGCCGCCTCACCGAGCCGGGTAAGCACCTTATGAGGCAATGGCCATTCCCTGCCATGCTGCCTAAGCTGGACGCCATAAATAAACAACACCCTTCCTACCCCCTCACACAGTTCCTGCCTTAAAAGTGACCGGAGCCCTAGTTAAACCCACCGCCCCATCGCAGGCTGGGGTAGGTGAAAAACAACCAGCAAAAGGCCAATCATGCTGGAAGCAAAAATTCCTACCCGGCCCCATAAAGTGACCAGCTAATTGCAGCCTGAAAATGGGCGGGCGGGCGGGCGGGAATTGCCGGTTGGGGCTCGAACTGACAGGAGGGCGGCACGAACGTAGCTAAATCTCTCTCGCTCTGCCCCTTCCCAACGGGTCAATTAGCCTGGCAAGCCCCGTCTCACCTGATGAGGGGGGCAGGGCAATCCCGAGGACGCACGATAGCGCGTTATTGCCCTTCTTGGCATTTCAACATGTTGAGCCTAAAGAAGTCATTCTTATTATTCTGCTACATGATGAAAGCCAATGGGTTCCACTTGAGACAAAATTCCAACAAAATTAATGGATGAAGAAGGCATTAATTCATTTTCTCAGTAAATTGGCCATCTCATCTTTGACAGCTTGCATTGTTCTGTTGCGTAATGCTGTAGGTCAGTGTTATTCAAACTGTGGGTCGCAGAAAGCTGGAAGCAAGCAGACATCTTGGAAACTGCAGACCTTACTCTTGTTATATTCCTTTTGTTAACCATTTGAATTTTTAAGTGAGGGTTTTTCAAAAGTTTGTTTTTAGTTTAGTGCTTTTACATTGTGTCCTCATCTTCCGTCAGGGATGTTTCATGGTTGTACAATTGCTGCTGTCCAAGAATGCCAATTTGCATTTCAGGAGTGTCATTTTATTATGTTACAATGACAGCAATTCCTGCTTCATGATGTCCCTGTCATGACATCACTTCCAGTGGGTCCTGACACGAGTGCCATTCTAAAAAGTGGGTCCCAGTCTAAAAAGTTTGAATACCATTGCTGTAGGCAATAAAGTTCTTAAAATAAGTGGGGGAAGAGAGAGACTATTTTTACGGTTATGCTATGCATAAGCAGCAGCAAAGCATGAAAAGAATGTTTTAAAAGGATGGCAAAGCTGATTTTGGGGAACTAGTCCTGGAACAAGTGGATTTTATTGAGGTTTCAAATGGCATTATTTTTCAAATTGTATATTTTTAATTTGTGCTATTCAGTTTCAATACATTTGTTTAACAACAATTAAACTGAATTATTGGTAGACACAATGAGCTACTTCTGGCAAGCATTTGATAGTTACTCTTTCTCCAAAGTAAATCAATGTTAACTACAAAAAAATGGTTACAGGTGACATTAGTACCTATTTCCCCGATTAGCACATGATTAACATTATGCATATGTTGCCTAAAATGTTGTCAACCTTATCCACTGCACATATGCCAAGGATTTGTAGCCCTTTTTACTAAATGACTTCAGTCATTGGGATATTCATCCTTTTCATTACATCCTCCAGTGCTAAAAATACCACAGTGTTGGGAATGAAATGATTCAACTGCAGATTTCATCAAATGATGGCATAAGTGCATGCTGAAAAGAATATGGAATGTTTCCTGAAGAAAGCAGGCTGACTGTGATTTTTTTTTCTGAATTACTGCTATCAAAATTTTCAATAAAAAAAGAAGAAAGGAAGCCAGAACAGCAATGAAATGTTCATGAGAAAATTTGAAAACTACCTTTTTCATAAAGGAGTACAGCACTGTGTGACAGTGGTCCCTTTGGTCAATATGGGAAGCAGGATCCTGGCCTTGGTATAATCCAGCAGGACTTCTTAGGAAATGCAGAACTTAGCAGAGATTCTTGTACAGTTTGAGTATCCCTTATCCAGACTGCTTGGGACGGGAAGGTGTGCGGATTTCAGATTTGTCTGGATTTTGGAATGATTGCATAAATATAATGAGAAATGCTTCCTCTTCCTCTTTTCACTGTTATGCATTTGGGGGTGTGCTGATCTCTTTCACAATTTTCAACAGTGGCACACACCACAGAGCACAAGACCTTATTTCTACAGAAAGTTTATAAAAAGTCTTGGACAAAAATGTCTGAATTTTGGAATAGTCTGGATTTCGGATAAAGGACAATCTACTTGTAAAGTACAAATGCTGCTCCATTCATGCAATGGCCCCAAAAATCAGACCTCAAGATGTATAGTGCTGCTGTTTCAACACAAAGCACCAAGTCTGGTACACCTGCCAGATTAATGTGAGTACAATCTTGCTATCCAACCGTAGTGGATACCAAAATCAGTGGATACAGAAATCAATGGAAAAGTAGGTTGAAGACCCACTTCCAGGTTTCTTGCTCCTCTGTCGTCGCCCTAGAATGCAGAGCCTCCACAGAAAACACTGGTGATGAAATTGTTGCCATGGAACCAGTGTTGCTAATTCTCACCATAGATAGAAAACTGGTTCCAGCCAGCTTCCTCCTCCCTTATCAGAATAGTCACGGCATTCTCATGGCTCAATTAGCTCAGAGCATTTCATGCCCCAGCCCCTGTGATGTAATTTCCAACCAAGCAGGAACTTGGAGGAGAAGAGGAGGGGGGATTATAAAAATGCTTGTAATGTGTATTTTTTTTTGTCATTTTCCCTGCCTTTCAAGGGAGACTGACCCGCCTGCGCAGGTGTAATAAACATGATCCTCATACTTTCTCCTTTGGTTGTTTGCCTTTTTAAATGCAATCCCCACAATAGAAACTATTCTAGGCCAATTTTCGGTAACAAAATGGTCAGATAACTAATTGCCTCAAGCTCTGAGTCTATTCAAAAATCAGATAGCTGAGCTCCTGCAGTATGCAAGCTTGTGTAAATATAGGGAGATAAATGTCTGAGCCTCTTTTTTATGGTGTGTATTTTTCCAAGTCCATCAAGATAGAATCACATTGCTCTTTTTGAAGAGATTGGCCACATTATCTTGGCTAATTTGCATTTACCTAACTGCATTCTACAATTTCATTAGTTGCTTCTGCCAAAGCAAAGCTGCAAATAGCTTCTGCAGATCAGAGGCATATCTAGAGGGAGAACATAGCATTATGTTTTTTTCAAGCAGCCGCTTCCCCTCCTCTTTGGAACCATTTGGAGCCAACATAGTCTGCATTTTGCTCTAGCCGCTCCGAAGAGGAAGGGGAGCAGCTGCTTGCAAAACTTACTGCTGTGATCCCCCTCTAGGTACGCCTCTACTGAAGATTTATCTCCTCACACAATCTGATGAGCACGTAAAGCAAGTTTAAGGATTGAGAGCCCGATCCCACTAGCTAGCAGTGCTAGCATACTGCACATGTTTTTGTTGCAAAAGGTGCCATAGTGCCGGCGAATGCCGGTTCAATGCCGTCCCTATGCTGCGCAGATGCAGCAACGTGAGCGGGCAAGTGATGAGTACGCCACTTGCTGGCATCATGTCCTTTTCCGGTGGGCAGGAGGGTGTTCCTCGGCAAGGGGAAGGGTGAAGAAGGATGGGACCGATGGCAATTCTCACTGCCAGTTCCCAACCTCCATGTAGGGCCACGCAGCCCTGCATAGAGGCCCTTGCCTGTGCGCCAGCTAAATAGCTGGTGCAGAAGCACTGAAGGTAAAATTATAGCAGTATAAGTGCCCTTGAAATACCCATTCACTAGTCCCACCATTAATTCTCATCAAAGAGGCTTGATAGGTTTTTTGATGCTTCAAAAATCTGCACACCTTGTTTGCCCAGGACAAACTTGGGTCGAAATCCTAACCTGGTGTTAGGCTGACACAGTTAGGCCAGCAAAGTTTGGCCGGCACAAGGGCCACTGTAAAGCACATTTGGACCACTCTCTGAGTCAGGGAAGATGGCCACGTCTGTGCTCTGGCCTTTCTGACTCTGAGAGGGGTCCAGTCATACTTTACTGTGTCCCTTGTGCCAGCTAAACTTTGCTGGCCTAACTGTGCCGGCCTAACTCCAGGTTAGGATTGCGACCTTAATGAGTGTGTGTATTGTATGAATCCATGACCCTAACACAGGATTTGAACTTGGAAAACCCAGGTTCAAGTCCCTACTCAACTATGAAAATTACTGGGTGATGTGGGTCAGTCACCATCTCTCAGGCCAAGTTAGGGCTGTTGGGATAAAAGGAGGAGGAAGAGGAGATCCTGTACACTGTGATGAGTATTTTAGAGGAAGGGCAGTACTGTATACAAATATGAGAAATATTTATCACATATGGTTCTTCAAGGTTGAATACGTACTTAGAGAGAGAGAGTTAAAAGTGTCAGATGACAGAGATGTCACTGGCTATAGCACAGATTCCCAAAGTCCTACTCAGATGTTAGATCGTGGTAATTATTTTCAAGGGTGGGGGTGTTGGGGGCTCTGATCACCAATCAGGGCTATTGCAGCTGAGGGGGCTGTAAGCCTCACACACACCCCAGGAGGCTAGCGCGACCCCCAAGTAAGTGTCAAAGTC
The DNA here is from genome assembly GCA_029204185.1 of Lerista edwardsae. Taxonomy (NCBI): domain Eukaryota; kingdom Metazoa; phylum Chordata; class Lepidosauria; order Squamata; family Scincidae; genus Lerista; species Lerista edwardsae. Next base: position 11,085,899 of record JAJKFI010000012.1, read on the forward strand.
CCTTGGTCACAGTGCTGCTGCAATTGCTGCTGCGTCATCAAAACACTCATTTCTGGGCCACACCCCTTAAGGGGGAATGGCCCTTTTCTGGTTCCCCTGATGGGAACCAGTGGCCTGTAGTGTACTGTTATGAAATGACTCACCAGTGAGGTTTAGAGCATCCCCTTTTATAGAAGGCCTTCAACTTCTCTTAAATTTACACATCCAGTTGCAGGCTGCCTCCACCCTCACTCTTTTCCTGATGATATTTATTGTTCCAACCAGATCACCATTATTACTTTGTCTCTTCCTCTGGTTGGCTGAGGGCACCTTTCGGGAGGGATTGATGAGGATATGTCTTGAGCAAAATCTTTGATATTCAAAGTTTCTGTGGCTGCATACATCCTGTCAACCTTCCCTGAAGTCAGTAATATACAGAGTATTTAGGCACATGGAGAGACGGGGTTGAACTTGTTCTATATTCCAGTCTATAATTGGCAGCGGGAAGATCCAATGGCAATGGCATGTGCCAGACATTTTCCCTGTTTTAAAGCTTTCCCTGCTCCTTTCTTCTCTTCAGTCTTGGATCAGAGAGAGCACTGATGCAGGTCTTAGGAGACCGATTGCTGAACAGAAGACTTATTGGAAGAGTTAAGGGAAATAATTCCCTTTCTCCCTCCAAAGCCTCTTGGGTACAATATGTGGGGGGGGGTTTGTTTTGTTTTTTTGCACAGCTGCATCAGTGGAGTGGTGGTGAATAGATACTTGCTTTCTAAAGACAATACGATGAAGGTATAGTACATACTTAGGCCTACGATGGCTCAATCACACCCTTCAGCTCCCTTAAACAACTAATATCTCCAGCCACAAATGCTATACTGTCTGACTCCAGCTTATGTTATCAGCACACAAGCAAAATGTAGTGAACAATTCACCATGGCAATCACCGCTACAAGATTTTGGAACATTCCAATACAATAATGTTTTAACAATCTAGCCTCAAATGTTGACGTCTTACTGGCAGAGATGGTCATTTGAGTGCAACAGCTTAGAAAACATATAGCAATACAGCAGTTTTGCATGGCTATGCTTCAAGGAAAAAGTGATCACTGAAGAATTAAAAATAGATTAACAACAGTGCCAGTTGTTTCAATGAGGCATTTCAATGAATCAACGTTTTGCAGAACTCCAAGGTTTGCTTTTTCATTCCCAGGTTTCCATTGTTAGGCTTCTTCAAGAGCATGTATGCAATCAAGGTAGTATATTCTTGTGTACTTTTTATTTAAAGAAACATAACAATACATACAGTATATTTGTAGCTTACCATACTTTCAAATTGTTATTTCGATGTGCTCATAAAATCCACTATTGATGCAGAATGTGGTATAAACTGAAACCAGATGTTATCATGTATAAAAAAGGTTTCTATTCTTCATGGTTGAAAAGTTCAGTTTTGAAGACAACCATGAAACACTACTTTGAAGTGGTATATATAGCACAAACCTGAGAAATTGATGTAACATGCATTGCTTAAAGCATTGAACTTCCAAGTTGTAGATTGTGTTACGTGGTCAATACGTTATTTTTGTTTAATTAAAGATGTGCAGGAGATACACATTTATGCATGTGCTAAGTGCCTGCCTGGAGAACACGTAACATGACTAATTATAGGACTGTTGGCAAGATGCCACAGGTCCATAGGCCAGAAAGTTCACACATGTCACTGAACTATATCACCACCCTCCCTTTCCTTAATTGATCTATGGAATCCAATGCTCCAAATAAAAAGGGAGACTTGTCTTTTCCTTAAATTCAAATGGAGTTTTCACCCCTCCAAAATCCAGATGGAAGTCTTTCAGCCTCAAAGTCTTTCAGTTTGCAGCAGGAGTCACAAGGGAATGCTGAAGGAGAGGAATATGCATGCATCAGCATAGTGCACCCAATTTACTGAGAAGGGGCTAATGAAGGAGAAAGCCCTGATTCCTGCCTATCAATTCAGTTGTGCCCTGACCAGCTGCCCTGCCTGCTGGAGTGTAGACCAGCACAGCCTTTGCCCAAGAAATGAAGCCATCAGTCCGTAAATGTACCCTCCACCCTTCAACTCCACTCCTTGTACCGTACACCCTTCGACTAATTTCTTTCTTGATTTTGTGCTTCCCTGTTGCCTCTTTGCCACTGGGCCTTACCCCTGGGATCTAGGTTGCAGGTTGCTGTTCAAGGTCCTAGCTCTTGACCCCTTGAATAAGGTGGTCTCTTGCTTAGTGATACCTAACTAGCAACTTTACAAACAGAAGTCAAATGTAAGTGTGTATTAAACATGTATTTTATGCTAGATGGTTGGTTGAAGCATATTGCCTCTTACTTCTTTGAAAAGTACTCTAATTCAATTTTGTGAAGCCCTAAGGATGAGCAACAGTCAAACTGATCAAAGATGATTTGATACACAGTAACCCATGACAGATTTGCATACCAAAGACAATTTCTACAATGTCTAGCACTAAACTAGAACAGTGGTTCCCAAACTTTTTAACACAGGGACCCACTTTTGAAAGTGACACTCTAGTTGTTTTTCAAACTGGGGTTGGGACCCACTTGGTGGGTTGCGACCTGATGTCAGATGGGTCGTGGAAAGTTGAGAGCAGCCATCTTGGAAACTGCAGACCTTACTCTTGTCATATTCCTTTTAGTTCAGTGCTTTTACATAATATTTTGTCCTAATCTTGCTTTCTGTCAGGGATGTTTCATGGTTGTACAATTGCTGCAGTCCAAGAATGCCAATTTGCATTTCAGGAGTGTCATTTTATTACATTATGCTTGATGATGTCACTTCTTGCCACAACATTATTTCTAGTGGGTCCCAACACGAGTGCCACTCTAAAAAAGTGGGTCCCAGTCTAAAATGTTTGAATACCACTGCTCTAGCTTTATGTGACTATAAATAAATGAATATAAGAATGTCATCTACAGAGTTTTCTAAAACATCAGAAAACTGACAGCACTGTCTTTTTTTAAAGGTTACTATATACTTCCATGTTAACAAATTACAACAAAGGTTTGGCTGACATATGCAGATCAAAGCTGAAACCTTTTTTCTCTGTTGTACTTTGAAGTGCCTAGCATATTGAGTCTACACAATAAACAACAATAAGCACAAGCTAAGGGGAAAGGTGTGTCTGCTCTGTTGCTTTTAGATGATGGTACTGAGATTGAGTGGTATAAATTATTAATAGGGCAACACATGGTGCTGAATCAATATGAGCCCTGCATTTGCTACTAAAAAAGATTTTTTGATACCAATCTAGATCTGCCACAGTTATGAAACAAACAAAAAAGAAAACCAGAAAGCAAGTAGGAACGGTTCCTTCGGGCTCAAAGCAAGTCACTGTATATTAAAAACAAGGAAACTGACATTTTCTGTGAACAACCTACAAACGCTGGCAAATAAATCTTGAAAAGCAAAAGGATAAGCACTGAGTTCATTTCAAAGATGCTAACAAGAATGCATCAAATTCTAAGATTAAAGAAACAATTTTGATGCAGCAGTATATTATGGCAACTGGAAATATGCTGCTGTAGCAGGCATTATTTTCATTATACAGTATCTTCTTTTCATTAATGCAAACATTCTTTTCTTACTTGGTCCAACTGATTTAGTAAAGCAACGGTGATGTTGGGGATTGTGCTAACGATGATGACCATGACCAAACTTTGGATCAGTCAGAGATCCCTACCCTGGGAAAAGTGGGCCACTGGCTTCACAGGAGATAAAGGTGCATGCACAACAGGGGCCCACTCCCTTTAAATACAATGTAAAGGGATTTTTTAAAATTATATTAATTTTTTTTCCCAATTGTAGGTGGCATACATAGAGTTCCCTGGTGGTCCCACCCCCATCTAAGCAATGACCAGTCCTAGACTTGCTTAGTTTTATTATACATCAGTGATGGAGAACCTTTTGGGTTTGCCGTATCAAAAATGCCTAACTTGACTCTGCTGAGTGGGGTGTGTCACTCCCCACCCCCAATGAAAGAGAAACAATTATTTACATATTCCTTTAAAAAAAAATGCATTGTGAGGCTATGCATTATATTAAGAAACATCAAATCATTACAAATCATTACAAAAAATGAAGTCATTACAAAACCAAACTCATTTGTTGTTGGGTATTGGCAAATGCTGGGGTGTCACCCAAAACATTGTGGCATGTCACCTTTGACACACGTGTCATAGGTTCGCAATCACTGCTATAGATACTGCATCACATGCTTTCAGATCATGCTCTTGAGACATAAGTACCTCCTGAACTCCCATCACTGGCTATGAGAAATCTGGACCTGGGCTAGATTGCAAGGAGTGCCTAGGTAAGGCCAAGTGATTTTTCCCACCCACCCCCAGGAACCAACGTTTGGCTACTCCAGAACCTTTAAAGATAGTCAGCCACCATGGCAGGTTGTAGCATGTACTGCCAGCATTCCTATTTCATGCCTGGACCATTCTTAAGTCCGGAGGCCATTCATAGCTTTTCTTATCTTCCAGGTACAGGTATAGCCCAGATGACACGGACAATGAGTTAGAGGCAGAGGCGCAAGGTTTGCTAAACTGTAAAAATGACAGCACATACTTCTAGTATACATCTTTCCTAATAGAAGATTTCAGGAGATAAGAACATAAGAAGAGCTCTGCTGGATCAGGCCAAAGGCCCATCTAGTCCAGCTTACTGTATCTCACAGCGGCCCACCAGGTGCCCCAGGGAGGCACGAGACAACAAGATGCTTGCATCCTGTTGCCACTCCCTTGCACCCAGTACTCTGAAGTAGCCTACTACTGATGTAAGGAGGTTGCACAACCCATCATGGCCTATAGCCCACGATGGACTTTTCTTCCAGAAATCCATCCAGTCCCCTCTTAAAGGCATCTAGGCCAGATGCCATCACCACCTCCTGTGGCAAAGAGTTCCACAGATTAACTACCTACTGGGTAAAAAAATACTTCGTTTTATCTGCTTTAACTCTCCCAACCCTCAGTTTTAGCGGATGCCCCCTGGTTCTGGTGTTTTGTGAGAGGGAAAAGAACATCCCTCTATCGACTCTATCCTTTCTGTGCATAATTTTGTATGTCTCAATCATGTCCCCCCTCAGGTGCCTTTTTTCTAGGCTGAAGAGCCCCAAACGCTGCTATCTTTCTTCATAAGGGAGGTGCCCCAGCCCCGTAATCATTTTTGTCGCTCTCTTCTGCACCTTTTCCAGCTGCATTATGTCCTTTTTGAGGTGCGGCAACCAGAACTGTACGCAATATTCCAGATGTGGCCTTACCATCGATTTGTACAATGGCATGATAATATTGGCTGTTTTATTCTCAACCCCTTTTTTAATGACCCCAAGCATGGAATTGGCCTTCTTAATTGCTGCCGCACACTGGGTCAATACCTTCATTGAATTGTCCACCAGCACCCCAAGATCTCTCTCTTGAGCTGTCACAGGCAGCTCCAATGGGCATCACTTTACACTTGTCTACGTTGAAATGCATCTGCCATTTGGCTGCCCATTCCCCCAACTTGGAGAGATCCTTCTGGAGCTCTTCACAATCCCTTCTGGTTTTCACCACTCAGAAAAGTTTTGTGTCATCTGCAAACTTGGCCACCTCGCTGCTTATCCCTGTCTCCAGGTCATTTATGAACAAGTTGAAAAGCACCGGCCCCAAGATCCCTAGGGCACTCCGCTTTTCACCTCTCTCTATTGTGAAAATTACCCATTGACCCCCACTCTCAAAATTACCCCCACTCTCTGTTTTCTGGCCTTCAACCAATTCTGAATCCATAAGAGGATCTGCCCTCTTATTCCCTGACTGTGAAGTTTCTTCAGCAGCCTTTGGTGGGGGACTGTGTCAAATGCCTTCTGAAAATCCAGGTATATGATATCCACAGGTTTACCCACATCCACGTGCCTGTTGACCTTTTCGAAGAATTCCAAATGGTTCGTGAAGCAAGACTTACCCTTACAGAAGCCATGCTGACTTTTTATTAGCAGTACTTGTTCCCCTATGTGTTTTAGGATTTTGTCTTTGATGAGGCTTTCCACCATCTTATCCGGAGCAGACGTTAGGCTGACCAGCCTGTAGTTTCCAGGGTACTCCCTTCTCCCTTTTTTAAAGATTGGCGTGACATTGGCTATCCTTCAGTCCTTTGGCACCATGGCTGTTTGAAGGGACAAGTTGCATACTCTAGTTAAGAGGTCAGCAACTTCGTTCTTTAGTTCGTTAATAACTCTTGGGTGTATACCATCTGGGCCTGGTGACTTATTTATATGTAATTTATCAATTTGATCTAAAACATCTTCTTTATTAACCATTATCTGATTTAATTACTTAGTTAGGAAGGGCTGTTCGGGTTGCGTATCTGTCCAAGCTCTTCTGCTGTGAAGACGGACGCAAAGAATTCATTTAATTTCTCTGCAATCTCCAAGTCCCCTTTTATCTCCTCTTTCCCTCCCTTACCATCCAGCAGGCCAACCGCCTCTCTGGCAGATTTCCTGCTTCTAACATATTTGAAGAAGCTTTTATTATTCCCGTTTATGTTGCTAGCCATGCGTTCCTCAAACGCTTTCTTGGCCTCCCGTATCACCTTCTTACTTGTCTTTTGCCAGAGTTTATGTTGTTTTTTATACACTTTTATATCCCCACTGGGGCAAGACTTCCTGTTACAGAAAGAAGCTCCCTTGCTCTTTACAGCTTCTCTAACTTTGTTCGTCAGCCATGCAGGCACCCTCCTGGACCTTGCTGAGCCCTTTTTTCTTTGCGGTATACACTTCTGCTGGGCCTCTACTATTGTTATTTTAAACAGTCTCCACGCAACCTGGACTCTTTTTACCTTCCCTTTCAATTTCTTTCTAACTAGCCTCCTCATTTGAGGGAAATCTGCCCTTCAAAAGTCAAGGGTTCTTGTGTTAGATTTGCTCTGCACTCTTTCCTGGACATGCATGACAAAACCAATCGCAGCGTGGTCACTGTTCCCCAATGGCTCAGTAATACTTACATACCTAACTAGGTCCCGAGTACCACACAATATTAAATCCAGAGTCGCCTGTCCTCTAGTGGGCTCCATTACTAGCTGCTCTAAGGCACAGTCATTCAGCACATCAAGGAATCCGGTCTCTCTTTCTTGACCAGAGCACCAGTTGACCCAGTCGAGATGAGGATAATTGAAGTCCCCCATGATTACAATCCTGTCTCTCTTGGTCAATGCCCTGATTTGTTTCCTCATTTCAAGGTCACCTTCAATTTTTTGATCCGGAGGACGATAGCACCCCCCCCACTATTGCATCACTCTTATGGCTTGGTAGTTTAAGCCACAGTGACTCTATAGTGGAGTGCGGCCCACCTTCAGTTTCTATTCTGCTGGATTCTATCCCTTTTTTTGATATAGATGGCCACCCCACCGCCAACACGCCCTTCCCTGCCCCTTCTATAGTGTTTATAGCCTAGGATTGCAGTATCCCACTGGTTCTCTGCATTCCACCAGGTTTCCGTTATGCCTACTATATCAATGTTTTCCTTAGCCACGAAACATTCCAGTTCCCCCATCTTACTTCGGGCATTTGCATAATAACACCTATATACAGGGTTCCCTAAGAAGGGACTTTTTTGATCCCTTTTCCCCACCTCTCTTTCTATTGGACAAACTGTCACACTCAGGTTTGAAGTTCTATTTCCTACCCCTCCATTACTCCTCCACCCTCCTCTTCCCATAGGGATGAGGAGTTCCGAACCATATGCCACTTTGCTCTTGTCGGCTTTCCCCCAGGGATCAGTTTAAAAGCTGCTCTGCCACCTTTTTAATGTTAAGAGCCAGCAGCTTGGTTCCATTCTGGTTCAAGTGAAGCCCATCACTCTTGTACAGGCCTGGCTTGTCCCAGAATGTCCCCCAGTGCCTAACGAATCTAAACCCTTCCTCCCGACACCACCATCTCATCCACGCATTGAGACCCCTGAGCTCCGCCTGCCTAGCTGGCCCTGCACGTGGAACAGGCAGCACTTCTAAGAACACTACCTTGGGGGTCCTGGCCTTCAGCGTCCTGCCTAGCAACCTAAATTTGGCTCCCGGCTACATTTCCCCATGTCGTTGGTACCAACATGCACCTCGACCACTACCTCCTCCCCAGCACTACTTACCAGCTTATCTAGACGAGACCTGATATCCGCAACCTGTCTAGACGAGACGTGATGTCCGTAACCTTACCAGCCTATTTAGACGAGACGTGATGTCCGCAACCTGATGTCCGTAACCTTACCAGCCTATCTAGACAAGACGTGATGTCCGCAACCTTCGCACCAGGCAGACAAGTCACCATGCAGTCCTCACATCTGTCACAGACCCCCCTCTCTATATTCTTAACTATGGAATCGCCCACTACAAGGAGACCACGACCCCCCTCCCGCCGAGGAGCATCCTTAGTGAGGACTAGAAGTGGGCTTGTCACTGGAAAAAAGGGTCCCCCCTGGGGGATTGATTCCCTATGTTCCAGGCTGATGTCCTCCAGCCTTGAGACTCCTTTCCCCAGCAGCTGAGGAGCTGCCCATCTGAGGGTGGGACGAAGCCTTCAAGTCCCTGGATGTCTCACCATGGACCCTCACTGCCTGCCTCTGCTTCTCCAGGTCCACAACCAAGGCCTCTAGGGAGCAGACGTGTTTCCTGAGTCCTGGAGCTCCTTGCACCAAGGACACACCCACAACTTATGCCCCAGAGGCATATAGTCATACACGTGGCACTCTGTGCAAAACACTGGATAGCCCCCACTCACCTGCTGGCTGTCTGGCTACATCTCTGTGTTTGTTTAGGAAGGAGCTGCCCTGCTTCTCAGAGAAAGGGCAGAGTCTGGGGCCCTGGCTTCCTCGCCCGGTTGCGTAACTCGCGCAGATGCGTAACTCACATTATTTTTAATGGGCCTTAATTATTTTTAGTCTTGCCCCAGTGAGAAGAATATTTTAATTAATTATAATTAAATGATTTTTAAGAACCTTAATTATCACTTGATTGAGGCCTGCTGCTAGTTTCCATTCTATGTGCTCCTAGGAGAAACTCAGTTTCACAGTCTGCAAATCACAGGGTCAGACTAAAAACAGTTTCTCCTGTCTTCCACTTAAATAGTCCTCTCACAAATGCCTTTCTGGCCTCCTGCGTTTGATTATGGTGCTGAACAGACATTTAACTTTTATCAATCATGGTAGATGGCAATCTGCACTGTTTTCTTATTTGATCTCCAACGGGTCTCAATGACGAACTCTTCCTTTACTGTGGAGACAAATCAAAGATCTGTCTGCTGATGCTTTCAATGGCCTCTTATTAAGTGAGCTATAAATGTTGACAAATGTGCTTGCTCTTTGTCTGCATCGCAGACCACGTAACCAGAGAAAAAGATTTAGCGTATAATAAAATGGAGTGACTTCGTTTAGTTAAAATAAATTGTGATAGCCGTCATTCAGAATGAAAACCAACTGAATTTTGAAAGGGAGATAATCCTCATATTTAAAGAAATTGTGCTTTTTTAAAAACTGTGCATCAAAACAAATATGTCAATACATTTATAGAGGTATCCATAGCTGTCAGGCATTAACAGGGGTCAGATATCTTAGGGGGTCAGGAATCAAGCGTGTGCTCCAAATAGACAAGGTCTAACCAGAGCAAGCAGATGACATGAGACCAGAGGCAGGACCACAGTCAGAGCTGGGTAGTGCTCTGCCATTCCAGAGAAGACAGTCAGGTGCCTCCAGGTAAGGTGAAGTGAGCCAAGGCAAGGCATCATGCGAGCTGAGCGACACATACCTGTATTTTCTTTTGGAGGGACCTTATAAGAATGTGATAAAAATTATATGCAAAAACCTTGATTACACCCAGATAAAAACAGTGCTTGCATAAGAGGCTGAGTCAGGGACCAGCATCGAAGGGTGTGTGGGTGGACAAGACTGCCAGCCATTCGCTCAAAAACGCTTTCAGCTGCTTTATTCCCCATGAGGAGAAAGTCAGTGCAGGAACCCTGTATCTCTTATGCCCTGTGGGGAAAAAGACAGTCTGCAAGGTGAGCAGACAAATGGCTGTCAGGGAAAAGGTTAAACAAACTCTTCTCTCCCCCAATCCTTTACTCAACCTTGAAGCCACAGTGTTGCTTTTCATGGACATGAAAAACACTGTCAGGGAAAAAAAAGTATGGTACTACTCATAATGTATAGTTTGGTCCTAAGATATAAGGAGGCAATTTCCTGTTTCCAGTAGTAGATTAGATTCTAACTTTTCAGCCTTTGCTGATATTGTCAGCAGCTGAGGTTTATCAGGAGTTCCACTAAACCATGGAAAACTGTGTGTGTGTGGGGGGAATCCTCATCACAACTCATTGGCAACCTGATCCTACCTGAACAATCTGCACCAGGATATCTGTCTATGATACTGGAGAAGGGTTTCTGGGTTTCTGCAATGTCTTAATTTGTGAGGCTATGCAGACAGAGTGTCCGTTCCAAATATTACGCATTAAGAAAATAAGCCATGTACTTTCAGTTACACCATTCAGAAAGTGTAACTTGTGAAGTGGCCTTCAGTGGGCAGCAGAGGATCTGCAATGTCTGCAGCAAGATGGTGAAACAGGATGAAGTGAGACGTGTGCCATTATGTTGCCAAAGTGTTTTTCTCTGTTTTTCTCAGCCAACCTCTACGCAGGCATATCAATGGTTCTATTTTAAAGGACGATTTCATTAACAGGTTTAAGATCATGCCCCACAGCTCAATATGTGTGCCATGTATGTCATGTGACCAAACAAGAAGGATCCTGTGGTGGTGCTTGCCAGCAGAGAAAAAGAAGCTTATAAAAGCTCAAGTAATAGGTCAGATCAGGGGTCTCCAAACCCTGGCCTGGGGGCCAGATGTAGCACTCGGAGAGCCTCTTTGCAGCCCACATAAACTTCTGGTCCCCTATGAGCCTCTGGCCCTCCTGACCTTACTGGCACGGGCTGCACCCTCTACGCTGTGCTCTGGTTGCGTGCAGAGGGTGTTCTGAGGGCCAGAGAGGCTGTGTGCAGCTTCCCCGGCCCTAAGAATGCTTCCAGAAGGCTGAAAACCATCACTTTCAGGTTTTCCCAAAGACCCAGTGACTTTTTAGGCCCTCTGAAGGCCTTAGACAGCTTTCTGAGGGTTGGAGAGGCCCCCTAAGCCCTCAGAACCTGTTCTGGCTGTTTCCTGTGATCTGCTGGTTCTGAGATATTTACTCCAGTACATTTAAGGGTGGGGACAGGTGCGTATCTTACCTGTGGCCCCCCATGGCGCGAGCCATGGGGCGCTGGGCAGCGGTGGGGCGCCATCGCGCACGGAACCGCGTGGTTTTTGGCCCTCCTGCCCGCCCACACTTCCCTTAGCTCAGAAATGGAGCATTTCCGGGCTAAAGGAGGCGTGTCTGAGTGATGCGCAGGGGTGGGGTGACGGGGCGCAGTTTCAGTGCCAGCCATGGGGCACGCTCGGGCCTCCGTGCACGCCTGGGTGGGGGGAATGGGAATCCATTAAAATCTGAGCTATATTTCTGTGGTGTGTGTTGGAGCTGGAATCAATTCTGGAAGCCCATTCATTCAAGTTTCATCTGTAATGTATTTATTTAAATTTTAACTTTATTTATTTGTTTGAATGTTTATTTTTCCGACCCTCTGCACCATGCCAGTTATTTGATGCAGCCCTCTGACTAAAAAGTTTGGAGACCCTGGATCAGATCAATGGAATTTCTCATTATGTTGTGAGACCTTGACCTGACCTGACCTGTCCTGTTATTTTCAAGTGAGAAGAGGAATGGAGGCTCTCTGTATGTCAGTTGAAGAAAAGGAAGTGGCATAAGCAGAGCCAAGAAAAACAGAGGGGCAAGGGTGGCTTCCTTCTTGCACCTGCTCAACATGACTTTAATATGACCATCCCATTGGATTTTCTCTGGTGTATGGAACTATTAAGTCACAGTTTTTGTTGTCATCAATGTGGGAAGACTTCCTGAATTATTTAAATGAGTGATGCATTGAAATAATCTTGAAATAATCAAAATGTTCCTCCAGAACAGGAGAGGATGGTGAAAGGAGAGAAATATTCACTGTTCACGTTTTCAGATATTTTGAGTTTCATTTTAAAATAGGTTATTTTGTTCTTGTAGGCCCAAACTCTGAAGAGGTTAATTGTTTTGCTGAATAAATGCTCCATTTCAAAGCAGACTCCTTGGCCTTGCCTTTTTACAAATATACCTGCTTCACAGGTATAATGTATGTGCTTCCACTTAAGCAGCTGGATGGTCCATTACTTGCTTTATATCAACTTTTCAGGGGCAGTGGGAGTACTGCTTATTTCATCCATTAGAGCAGTACACATTCACCTCATTTTGAAAAGGAAGCATTTTAATGACAACAAATTTATTGTGTAATTACTTGATAATTACATTCTTTAAAAAAATAGGATCCATAATCCAGATGAAATCAATGGAGTAAATTAATTGCAACTAGGTGAAGTCCCATTTATTTCAATGGAATTTAAAGATTAACATTCTCTGGATTAGAGTCATGATCAATTAATGATCTAAAAAACAAAACCCCAAATCTCCGTTTCATTGCTCTAGGATTATGGTACATTTGCCAGTAAAAGGGAATTTTTTTTTACATAAAAATTATTCCAGAGGAGGAGGGAAATACAATCCAACTGAGAGAGATTTGCCTTCTTCACCCTTTAATCTGACAGGCAATCACAACAAGACTAAAGATTTCCTGAGGATGCAGCTTTGTATTACTTATAACCTAGCAGCAACCAGGTACTTTTAGTAATAAACACTGGGTGGGAGTCTTTTTTGTGCACAATACGTCCAGGATAATCCTCTGACCTTTCCATTCTGAACTGGATCTCTGCAAAACTGTCACTGCTGGGAAAAAAAAATTTAGTCGCTTCCTTTAGACACAAATAGTCTGCTCCCTGAAGAAAAACAGAAATTGTGTAAGAAAACCCAAAAGGCTTTGAAGTCAATGCAAAGAATGTATTGATACGTTATTACTTTGCCTAGTTATCTCAGTCTGGAGGCAAGCATGGTAAATGTTTTTATACCAATAAATGAGAGCATTTAGCTCCCCCCTCCCCATTAAGAAAAACGTTTGTAGATGCAAGTCAACTAAGAGATGCTTTGCATATGCAAGATGGTGGTTTATGAGATTTCCTGACATGATACCACAGCAGGGTGCCATTTTGGAAGAGGTGATCTCTTCCTTCCATTTCAGATCATGTGACTATTACTCAGGGAAACGTCCTTGGCCAACTTACAAGTTCTACATGCTCAGAGCGCAATCCAAACCCTGGGCTGGAATAGGCAGGCTGATATGCCTGCCTCAAATCCAGCCCGATGTGCTGTCGCACTACCCAGAGAAAGGGGAATTTATTCCCCTTCCCTCAGGTAATGTAAAGCTGCCCAGATGAGACTACTCAGAGCAGCCAAATAGGAGCTGCCCAGAGCAGGGATGGAGGTTAGGATTCTGTCTCCACCCCCCTCCCCAGGCTGGGCCGCCCATGGGCCCACCCGTTCCATGCCTGTCCCCACCGTTTCACGCCCTTCCTCCACTGCTTTATGCCTCACACCGCCCTCCTGGGTTTTCTGTGTTGGCTTCACAAGACCAGCCTTCCCTTCGTGCATCCAGGACTAGGAGACAGGACAGGCTGGCCTAACTGCTTCCAAAAATGGCACAAAAAATGGCACAAATGGCACAAAGGACAGTCAAAGGGGTGTATGGCAGCCTAAGCGCACATTTGGATTACGCTGTCAATGTCTACATACATTACCCATTACTGTTAACAAAATGTGAATTTCTATACCATTATTTATTTCATGTTATTTTTTCCGCATTTCTCTTAACTTCGTTTTACTTTTAAGATGACAGTGAAGGACATGGTCTTTGCAATATTCAGGAATATGAAATGCTGGTTGCGGAAATGTCAAAAATAATGTTTCTTAATGGAGATGGGTGACTGATGTCGATTGTGGTTCATGCTAAAATAAAAGCTTTGATTTTAATACAAATTTCTTCTGCCGCTGTTGTTTTGAAGGACAAAAATTAACCATCTTTTAAACATAGCTGCTTTTACAGCTCACTTCTAAAAGATTACAGGGTGGCTTTTTTTTCTTTTTCCTCTTGTGAAGCATTTTTACTCCTGCTAACTAAAATACAGGCACATAATGAAAATAGTGCACATGTCTAGCTATTCAAATACCTCTCATTCTTAAATGTTGAATCTTTTGTGATTTTCTAATGGAAAGTTCTTGTTTTTTTCTACCCCACCACCACAGTGCTTAAAAACCACAGCAATTGTTCTGATGTGCATATATATATTATATTTCATATAATGTATATGGAACAAATATGGTTTTTTTATATTAAACCATGTTTTATAGACTCCATTCATATGAATGACTTCTCTTTTCTGAACATTTCTGCACTGTTAATATACCACTTGTTATCATGAGTCATCATGCCAGCACCTGGCAGGAGAAAAACATCTTTCTAAAAATATCTATTACTGCTTTTCTACCTTGCAATAAGTATATTTCTGTTTGACACAGAATTATGCTCAAATTGCAGTTCCGTATCAAACGGAAAACTCATGTGTTGATGGTATTTTTTTCTATTTTGAGGGTCCCTTTCTGCCTTTTCTTCTCCCGCTCTGTGTGCCAGCCACATTCACTCATTCCACTCACTATGGAGATATCTGAACCAGCTGTTTTTCCTATGATGTGTTCCACTGCACCGCATGCTCAAAAAGTCAGCAACTCGTTCATTTATTTAAAAAAAAAACCTCAGATAGTTTTATCCCACTTTCCTTATATAATCCAAAGTGATTTATACCGCTTTGTGAAACATGATTATATCCATAAAAGATAAAAAACATCAATTTTTTTTAAAAAAACAGCAATTAAAAACAACCTGCAAATAAGGGCCCAATCCAGAAAGCCCTATCACTGGCAGTATGTGTGTGTACCGCCAGCTTAAAGTGCCTCAGCCATGCTGTAAAGCACGTCCGTGATACCTTACCACTAGAACTGGGGCAGCACTCAGTGAGCATCTGGCCCCAATGCAAATGGATGCATGGCCAGCACTCCAGTAGCGTCGGCCGCCAATAAACCTGTATGGGGTGGGGGGAGGTGGGAAGGGGAAGGACCTGGGCAGAGGGAGGGGAGGGGTGGGACGGATCTTATCCCCTTGCCTTGGCCGAGCAGCCTGACATGGAGCTCCTTGATTTACCACCGACAAAATAGCCGGTGGTGAGCCGATGAGCCCCATCGTGGGTAGCAGGGCTTTCCCCGGGGAAGGGGACAAATGTCTCCTTTTCCTAAGGAGCCTCCAGCGGCTGCCTAGCTCCTACAGGATGCAGCGGTAGCCATTTTGGTATGGGAACCAGGCAGTTCAGGATTGGACTGCCCATCAGCAGCCATAAAGACATTAATTATTAGATGGCTCTCTGGGGTTTTAGGGTGGGGGGGGCGGGGTCTTTCCCAGTCCTATCTAGAAATACAAGTGCTTGAACCCGGAACCTGCATGTATCCTTCCACTGAGCTACGGGCTCGTCCCATTAATACACCTATACCATTCTGAATGGATTAATGATGCTGGAGGCCACTATTCCAGTGCCAATGGGTGGCCCTTTTTGAGCTAGTTGTTCCATCAGAATGCAGTGTGTGTGTGTGCGTGCGTGCGTGTGTGAAAGAGAGAGAGAGAGAGAGAGAGAGAGAGAGAGAGAGAGAGAGAGAGAGGGCGGGGGGAGTCTGTCTGTGGTATGCATTGCTGGTATAGGAAGTAAAAATTTACAGTACTCTAGCTATTACAGGCATTTCCTGGATACCAACATTACTAGTGTGCTGTGGAGCCCAATCACACGAACAGGCACCCATGCTACAGAAGGAACTTGAACAATCCCTAAAAGGAACAGTACTGCACTGCAGTAGGACCTGCTTTATCAAACCTGATGGACTGGTATGGAAAGCAGTTCTCTTAGGAGAGAACTGCCTCTCAGCCCTAGTTCATGACGTGGCTGCTAAAAAGCGAGCTGCCTAACTGTGAATCGGTACTTTCTTGGAGTAAGTTTCATCCACAGCATCCAGTGTACTCTGCGGAGACACTGCATGCTCTGGGCTATCGTACATAAGAACATAAGAAGATGCTGGAATCAAGCCAAGGGCCCATCTGGTCCACCCTCCTGTATCTCATAGGGTGCAATCCAAGTCACTTGTGCCAGCCTACAATGTTAGAAACGCACCGTAAGGCGTTTTTATTTTTTGAGTTGTGCGCCGGACCCCCTACCTGCGTCCAGGGTGAGATAAGGCTGGAGTAAGGCAGGCCAGAGTGGATTGTTGGGAGTGGGGAGAGGGCGGAGGGAAGACAAATTGGGGTGGAGAAATGGGAGGGGAGGCCCATGGGTGCGTCAGCCCAGGGAGTGGGGATAGAGCCAAGATCCGGCCACATCCTAACCCCCAGCCCTAGCCAGGTCAGCTTTACATGGGCAGCTTGGATTCATGCCAGCGATTTCACTGATGCAGACTTGTGTAGTGCCATGGGGTAGCTGGGTCTTTAGCCAGGATAACAAGACAAACATCCCCTTCTGAGTTGCAACACAACCACCACCTCCTAACCAGGGCTGGAAAGGGTGAAGACCAGCCAGCCTGCCTATTCCAGCCCTGATTAGGTTTATAGTGGTTTACCAGATGCCTCAGAAAGGTCACAATACAACAAGATACGTGTATCATGTTGTTACTGCTTTACATCTGGCATTCAGAGATAAGCTGCCCCTAAAACCTGGAAGCTGTATATAGTCACAGGACTATCGTAGGAGAGGACTAGGCTGTAAATGTTCTCTTACTGAACAATCTTATATGTGTGTACTCTGAAGTGTCCCACTTTGTTCAAAGGGGCTTGCACTCAGGTAAGTATGTATACAATTGCCGTACCAACACTGGTTACCTGGATGCACTTCTGAAGCTTACAATTAGGGCATCACACTAACAACCCTTTCTTTGCTTTCTCTGCAGCACTGTGAGCTGGCAAGGCAAACACATGGGAAGCCCAATCCTAACCTGTGCTAGATCAAGCAGGCCAGCTGACCTGTGCTGTATCCTAACACAGGCTAAGAGGCAGCTCCGGTTCACCTCAAGCAAGGGGAAATTGTCCCCTTGCCCAGGGTAAGCCCCAGCTAGCCCTATGGGGCTGCTCAGTTCTGCGCTTTTCAGCACATTTGCAACGGCACTGGTCCAGCGCGAGGACACTGCGGTGGGCAAAGCCAGTTTAGGATTGCGCTTTCAGTGTATATGCACTAGATCCTGTCCACCTGTGTCTTCCCAGTTATGCATGAAATGAAATTGTTTTCTTTCTTACCCAAAATAGGAACTACTTTCCATGCAGGGGGAAAAAGTAATGTTTGAAACATCCACACTGAAGAACGTTGCTCCAAGTTTTAAAAGCTTAGAAGTGTACTTATTACTGAGTTAAGCATCTTAAATGAAGAAGCTGTAAGAGGTTTGTAGAAAATATTTAGATAAAAAAAAATCTGCATACTACTCTGTCTCAAGCCAGAAGGAGATTTAGAAGAACTTCTTAAGCAAAACCATTCAGGGGTAGCCCAATGGTGTTCTGAAATCTTACATCAAAGGGAACAGCTTGACCCATTTTATCTGTTCTTCAGTAAACTCTTTCTCCCACCCACCCTTTAACAAAGACTTTTGGACATCAGGTTTTAGGATTTGTCCAATTCTCACTAAAGAAGTGCAAGAACAGCAGAAACAAAATGCTCCTGAAGCTGAGAATGACCAAAGGAGATAAGCAATTTTCCCTCCAAGCGCCTGCTTTATTCAACTGAACCAATGTCCTCGATTGCATGGAGTTCTGTATTTCATTACATTAACGAACAGCTTGCCATCTCCCCTTTTGTCCTTTTTCTTTATATGGCACTTTAAGATTATCTTTAGCTCTCTGTTGTGAATCTGTACCATATGCAGCTACAGAGAAAATACTGTATATTCAACTTGGAGTACCATCATGCTGATAGTGTGAGTTAGCATGTTCCACAAGTCACATCTGCAATAAGGGATCAATACTTTTGAGTACCTTACAGACTATTGTAAGAGTTTTATGTAAAGCATTTTGAATACTGTACTTGCTATATAAATTCTAAGCATTATCATTACTCTGCAAATTACTGTGTACTTGCCATAGATTTATTTGTTAAGAAAAGGGGCAAATAATTTGACTTGACAGTTAACATAATAGATTGCTGACATTATTCCATGTGTAGGAATAATATTGGCGAGTTCTGATATTTATAAACTATGCTATAGGATTATAATTCTCTAACAGGGCAAACCTGGGTATGCCTATTCAACAGTAATCCCCATTAAATTCAATGGGACTTGTGATTGACCCAATCCTAACAGCAGCTAGCACTGCCAGAACAAACACTAGGCACTTTTTGGCTGTTGCAAGGACAGGGCATTGCTGGTGCAGGTCTGAAAAAGATGGTACAACATTCACTGGAGTTGGTCTGAGTAAACCAGCAGGCCTACTAAACCTGCTGCCCATTGATGTTGATGAGTCTGCCAGTACTGTTCACATCCGACAAGTCCTACATTGCCATAGGTGATATGTTTAGCCCATGGCTTTCTCAATAGGCAGCAGAGATATAGGTGAATGATCCCATGCACAGAACATGAGAATAGGGGGAATGAATAGTGGTGGTGGGGGGAGTAGGGAGGTGTGTGTGTGTGTAGGGGGGGGAGTTTTTTCTTCCCTCAGCCAGCACTGGTTGTGACAAGCATTGGAAGGAACCAAGCAATTAACTACTCAAAACTGTTCTTACTTTTACAAAAAGCTAGTATGGCCCAAAGCATTGTGGCCTTTTCTCACAAGGAAGGTGCTCCAGTTTGATTCTCATTCCCTTTCTTTACTTTAACATGGGATTTGCCTTCTTCACTGCTTCCATATGTTGGGTTAACTTTTTCATGGAGCTATCCACCACATCCTCCAAATCTCCCTCCTGGTTCATCACCAATAATTCAGATCCCATCTGTGTACATGTGAAGTTGAGTTGTTGTTTTTGTGCTCTAATGGGAATCACTTTGCACTTATTGCGGTTATTGAACAGTATGTGCCATTTTTAACCCATTCTGGATAAATAGTTTTAGAGCCCTTAATCTGCTTGTTAAGCATGTTTGGAATTGCATCCTAAAATAGGACCTCTTAAAAGCCTTAAAATACAACTCTATAGCCATATATGTATCACATATAAGATATTGTAATATGGCAACATTTTTATATTTCTAATAACAGTAAAATATGAAATGTGGCTATAGTATTTCCTATATAGTTTTTAGAATAAACATATAAGTTTATTCTAAAAGCTAATCCCTATGGAAGAAAAGAAGCCAAATAAACCTTTGAGGCAATGTCGAATTATATTATTTTATCCAGAGGGAACAATTTGGCATAATCTCCTATACAAATAGGTATTATGAAAATGGATATATCCCATTACATCCTCCACCTGCAAGCAAGAAGACTGATGAGCCAAACTCAGACTTACTTAGAGTTCCTTGCTGCAACAGTTGACAGTTTTAAAAAGGTGAAAACTACATAAATACCAACCTAGTGGATTGCACCATTTAACTCAAATGATCTTTAGATTGAAAAATCAATCTTCCAGCAAGCCTCTCCAGGCAGTCTTCTGAAAATCTTGCACTCTCTCCTTCAGACCACAAAACCAGGAAGTTTGTGTTGCCAGTAAAATACAAGAATGAACAAAACCACTTAGAAAAGTATTGTAATGGCCTTCTGCCACAGAGATTTTATATTGAAAAAGCATGGCTCAGTTCCATCTTCAGATACCTTACCAATAATCATAACATTATGGTTAATGAATAATATTTACACTGAAGGTTCCTTCAGTTGGCTGTACCTGCAGAACAGAACATATTGCCTGCATATGATTCTCCAGAATTTATAAAAAAAAACTTCGAGTGGAACAATTTCAGATTCAAAGTTTTTATTTATGTATCCCATAAATTGATGTATTTTTATTTATGTATTTTTATTTATTTGTATCCCAAAGGGCTCAGGGTAGCATAGGAGTGACTGTTTCATTTTAGCCTCAAAACAGCCCTATTAAATAGACTAGTCACCAGAGATGGGAAAAAGAACTCAAGACTCAGACTCAGTTTTCACGTTTTTTGCTGAGTGATGAATAAAGGCATATTTTATTGTGCAAATCAATAGGAAATTATAAGAAACCTAAACGTGCATAATCTCAATACATTTCGTGTTTTCATAGGTTTTTCATATTCAGTTATGTATGATTTTATTTTTGATGAATGTTGGAAAAAAACCCTGTTTATTTAGAGTCCATTCTCTTAAAATGCAGATTTTTGAATAAGTTTATTCAGGGTTTCCACTTAAACAGTAATGCACCATAGAAAATGAATAATAGTACAGGTGGGCCTGTATTAATCCACAGGTTTGAAATTCACAGATTTGAAAATCTGTGGATGCTGAACCCCACCTGAGGAGGGCCTACCTAGTCTCTCTAAACCAGTGATGGCGAACCTTTTGGGCTCAGTGTGTGAAAATTTAGGGAAATGCTTAACTTGATGCTGCGGGTGTGTCAACCCCTCACCCAAACAAAAGAGAATGTATTCATTTATTTAAACAAAAAATACAGTCTAATCATGTGTGGTGCTATGTATTATATAAAGAAACATGAAATATTACAAAAATGAAAAATGAGTAAAACAAACTCAGTTTTTGTCACGCATTGGTGAATGCTGGTGTGTCACCCCAAACGTTGCAGTGTGTCAGCTTTGACACATGTGTCATAGGTTCACCATCACTGCTCTAAACCCAGGTTTTCCGAGGCCTGCAGAGGCTGCTCATGACCGCCCCTGTGGACCTCAGAATTGCCGTTTAGGCCAAAAGAACACAACCTTTTATGTTGTTTTATGTTTATGACGTTTTTATGGCTTTTTAGGCATTCTGAGCCTGAGTCTCCATTCTGAAGACCACAGAGGCTATGGGCGGTTGCAGGCGGCCTCTGAGGGCCTCAGAAAACTCTCTGGACCAGACTGAGGCTACAATCCTATACACACTTTCCTGGGAGTAAGCCCCATTGAACACAATGGGACTTACTTCTGAGTAGACATACATAGGATTGCACTGTGAAGCTCAGTGTATTCACACACATACCTGCTATGCTTCTAAAGAACAAATGAGAGCAAAGAAGGCTAGGCAAAGGGATGGTGTGGGGGATAAAGTCACTCTTTAATTTCATCATCACTAATTTTGTAGTTCTGAAGAGTTCATTACAAACTAGTTTAGCTTAATTAGACATTAACATTTGCAGTTCCTAATAATACAACACTGCCATTACTCAGAGACTTTTATACACTGTGGATCAGACACTGTAAGCCCTTTGTTGTCTTGCAGTACCCACAAGAACCTTCACTTAAGTGTAATCCAACATTTGTAGGAGAAGATTAATTGAACTTTATTATTAAAGAGTGACTACCCCAAAAGCATTTTAATGTTAATGAATGCAGCGGGTTCTGAAGAGAGCTTTAAATATTATGAAGGTTTAAAATATTAAAGTGGTATCACTTTTTCATTCCAAAATCTACTGTTTGAATCATTTGAATGTGTACACCTTTCTGCATATTAATCTGCTGGGGACAACTTAATGTACATGTTCTTTCATCATCATCATCATCATCATCTCCATTTTTGCAGTCATGTTGTTTTTGACTGAATAAAGAATTCAGTAAGAATAATTACTGAATAATTACAAGAATAATTAAGTATTATCCACCTACTGAGTCCTACCCAAGGACCTAGGATAGGCAGCTATTTTTTAATTTTATGTTGTTGCGTAAAAAAATTGTCATTATATATATATATGCTGTTCCTAATAAATTGACTGATACTCATGCTCATCCTGATGATATTCAAATACTTTTCCAGCTAGTAGTAGTAGTAGTAGTAGTAGTAGTAGTAGTAGTAGTAATTTCCCAGTACTAACAAAACTAATCGATACAAGCAGATTCCAATTGTTTGGTACAATTAATTGGATGGGGAATACACCTAAAATTATGACTGATCATTTTATGACTGCCTTATTTCATGACTCACCATAAGGAAAAAACTGGGCCATTCCCCCTTAAGAGCAGAGGCCTGATAATGGGTGTTGGGGCAGGGGAGGGCAGGGAAGGGGCAGACCAGGGGAGGTAGGGGGTGGATCCCAGGAGTACTGGCATAGGATCCCATTAGATCCTATAAGCACCATTTCATCTTATCACCTCTTTTTCAGCTGGCCCCTTCCTTTTTCTCTCCTTGGACTTATGTATCTGGCATAGGTCTGATGAGACCTGCATGCCATAAGGAGTCCTATGGAGAAGTAAGAAGAAAATATTTTTTCTTGTGTCTCCAAGGCCTTCTCCTCTACCAAAGCTTGCTGCCGCGTTCTGGAGGTATGCGGCTGGAGGTGTGCAGCTACATGCTACAGCATGGCAGGGAATAGAATACAACTGGCCTCCTAATTAGAATTATATTGCATCAGAAGACCATAAGAGCCTTGCTGGATAAGATCAAAGGCTACTTATTCCAGCATTCTGCTACCTACAATGGCCAAGCAGATACAAGACTATGAACCTCTACTCCACTTCCTGGAGCCTCTTTATGCATACACTCTGCCTGCTTCCCCTTCACAATGACAACAGAAACACAAACAGCCCAGAGAGATGAAAGATGACAAAAGAAGGAAAAAATATACTGTATATCCCCTCTGCAATCAACCCCCCCACTGTTTTCTGTTGTAGTAATTTTCCATAGTTTGATTTTATGTAAGCTATTCTGGTAGCCTTGATGTTGAAAGAAGTTACGAACACTTTTAAGTAAGTAATACATAGAAGCTCTACATAGCCATCATGACTACTGACCGCTGATAGACCTACAATCCATGAATGTGTTTAATCCCCTTTTAAATTCAGTTACTTCTAAGAGCCCAATGCAGAACTGCCTGGCTCCTGTAGGACCACTGCATCCTGCGGAGCCGGTACACGTGTACTGCTGGTGATAGGGGCTTCGGGATTAGGCCCTAAACTATTGGTCATCAACACATCTTATGGCTGTGGACTCAAATAATTATGTATTCTGTGAAGCTCTTTTTTTTTTTATCTGTCTTGAAACGACTGACAATCT
The DNA here is from genome assembly GCA_029204185.1 of Lerista edwardsae. Lineage (NCBI taxonomy): Eukaryota > Metazoa > Chordata > Lepidosauria > Squamata > Scincidae > Lerista > Lerista edwardsae. Next base: position 11,109,140 of record JAJKFI010000012.1, read on the forward strand.
AATTGGATGAGCAAAAGTTTAGACATGCTCGATAATTTTGCTTGATTCAGGTTTGGAAAAAAATTCCTGCAGCCCTTCCCTAAAAAAAAAAAAAAAAAAAAGAATTCTTTTGAACTTTAACCGCTCAGAGAAATTCTCCTTTTCCTCCTGGTCAACCTACCACCTTCATACTTTTTGGGCAGCTGCAAAAGCAGCAAAGTGTCCATCCCTCACCCCACCTCTTATTAACCATCTCTTCAATGTGACTCATACTAAAATTCATCCAGTTTGGCTTTTACATTGCATATGAAAATGGTAACCCAACAATCCTCACAACGTAACTGAAGCATTTGGATTTAATTGTTTTACTTCAAAAGGACTAATTCAGACTAAAACTAAAAACTTATGTATCAATTTAAAAAAAAATCGGATTTTTTATTTAAATTGGATTTTTTATTTTTATCAAATTTATTTTAATAATAAATAATTTAATAATTTAATTATTTAATAATACATAATTTTAATTTCACAGTAAACCATGAGATAAATCATAAAACAAACTTCAGGAATATTTCTTTATCCCATTGTTTTGCAAATCTATGTACACTACGAACTGTATGATTGTTTGAAGAGAAATGCATCTGTACCAGGGTTTTTTTTATGTGGACCCAGCTGATATATTCCGTTTAAGTTATTTTGTTTGTTTTTTCAAAGTTTATGCACTTCAGTTACTAAACACTGATGTTTAAGCAAATACAAGAATATGTAATATAAAATTATTGTTTTAATTAAATAAAAGAATTTGAGTAGTTCTCCAACTATGCCTAATTAATCTATTAACCTAAAATCGGTTCAGATATCACTGTTTTACTAGCCTGACAGCTTATTATTCCAAATAGGAAACCTTCATTTTGTTGGCAAATAATAATATTAAAGATTCTAACAGGAATTCATTCCAGCAGGAATGAGTCCTTACATTTAAAGAGCACCTGTCATTTCAGATCCATCATGGCAGCGCCTGTTAGCGGGCATCCACTCACCTGCTGCCCGCCATGTCTTTCACCTTGTTGTGTCACTGCCACATCACTAGCCATCCCATTAAAGTGAATGGGACTGTTGGTGAGTCAACAGCGGGTCAGAGGAGGAGCCACTGTGGGACAGAGATGACAGCTGCTCTTTAAAAATTATGATTTAAATCGACTTGATTTAAATCAAGCCTTTTTACTAGTGAATTAAATCATGATTTAAATCAACTTGATTTAAATCAAATCCACCGTTATGAATTATTTACTGTGCAGTCATGATACCTAGTAAGTGAACATATCAATTCAACCTTTTGTGGATACATTAAACTAATACTAGTACAAGGGGACCCTGTACGACAATCTGAGTTCCTGTATGACAGTGTAGTTGAATATAAATATTTGGGGTTTTAAATATATATATACTATCTCTAAAGTTATGAGTAAAATGTATGCTTAAAATGCTGCAGTAAAGCTCAGCATGTGAAATTAAGCAATTTCACTTGCATATTCTAATAACTCCCAAAGCAATTCTAAATGGATATCAGTGAGAGCGCATTATAACCACGCCGTTTAAATACTTTCATACAAACATTACACTAGGACGCAATTTAGTATTCTTTGGTTGATGCCCATCCTTGCTTGAAGGAAGCACTTTATGACATTAAAGTAAGCAAGAATTTTGCTCAAGGCACTCTGTTGATCCTAAATTTTGTATAAATATTAATAGTGGCATAGTGAACATGTATTTTGGAACTTAATTTTCCAACCTGCTTTTATCATCCCCCTGCAGATATAGTGGTTGGTAATGTAGTGTTAGCAGATCTCCTGTGTTTTTATTATCTTTTATATTCTGTCTCCCATAAGACTATAAACTTTCAGTAGCACAGTGCTACACACTAGGGGCCTGCTTACTCACAGCATTTCCAGGGTGAAGGGATTTTCCTGGGGGTACTTCACAAGCAAGTCTTACAGCCCAATTTGATGCATGTCTTCTCAGAATTCCCTTTATATTAAATGGGGCTTACTCCCAGCTACGTGTGGATAGCATTGCAGCCTGATTTAGCCAGATAACAGTCTCATTCATTGCTATACAGATACCACCTGACAGTGGTACCACCCTGGCCTTTTTGCATCCGGGGCAAGCCTTCTAAAGTTGTCGCTGGGGCGCAAAAAAGCCACCCATTGAAAATAATTGCAGTGACATGATGATGTCCCTGCAATTACTTCCAAGCCATCCCCTCCATATTTTAAAGTGGAGGGAGGAGTGCTCTGGTGGTGGCTGAGACTGAGCCATTGCCAGAGTTTTTTCCCCTGCTGTCTGCTTTAAAAGTGGAGGAGAAGGGGAGCAGCAGGAAAAAGCTCCGATGGTAGCTGCAATTGCAGCCACTGCCAGAGCACTTCCCCACTCCTCCTTTTGGCTTTAATACCAGAGCCGTCCCCTCCTCCCGCCCCCTCCTGGGAGAGAACCAAACTGAGGATGGCCAACACAGCTGTCTGGTGAGTGGAGGGCCATAGGGAGACTGGGTGCCCTGGGTGCACTTTGGGCCCCACCACTCCTAGGACTTGCCCTGAAGTACAGCTGGTCTTCTTTTGTCCACTCCCATTGCTTCTGTTTCATGTCTGAGTTTATAGTTTCAAGCAGGCATTTCATTCAGGCCTCTCGAAACTTGTCTGGGCAAGGAGGAGGAGCCTGCAGACTATTTCATTGATTGATTGATTGATTGATTGATTGATTGATTGATTGATTTAAAAGATTTGTATACCACCTTTCCTAGATTCAAGGCAGTGTACAATTAGAAAATATAAGATATGCAGATAAAAACATATGAATAAAAACCATTGAAGTTACAGGTTGGCACTTGTTATCTCCAGGGATTCCATTCCAGACACAAGAAGCTGTGGTTCCGCTATACTCAGCATTGGAGTACTGTGTCCAGTTCTGGGCACCTCAGTTCAAGAAAGGTGCAGCCAAATTGGAGCAGGTTCAGAGAAGAGCAACAAAGATAATCAGGGGGCTGGAAAACAAGTCCTATGAGAAAAGGTTGAGGGAACTGGGTATGTTTAGCTTGGAGAAGAGAAGACTGAGAGGGGATATGGTAGCACTCTTCAAATATCTGAAGGGCTGTCATAAGGAAGAAGGGACAAATCTGTTCTCATCTGCCTAGACAACAGAACTAGGTCCAATGGGTACAAACTGCAAGAGAGGAGATTCTGGCTGGTACATCAAGAAGAATTTCTTGACAATAAGAGCAGTTCGACAGTGGAATAGATTGCCAAGGGAGGTGGTGGATTCTCCCTCACTGGAAACCTTCAAGCAGAGGCTTAACAGGCACCTGCTGGAGATGCTCTAGGAGGATTTCCTGCTAAAAGGCAGGAGGTTGGACTAGATGACCTTGTATGTCCCTTCCAACTCTATGATTCTATGATTCTCAGAACCCCTGCGGATACAGAAATCCGTAGGTATTCAAACTTGCAGATTTAAGGCACCCCGACCACTCCCTCTTACCTGTCGTTTGATCAGAACGGAGGCTTGTTGGCCTACCTGTGAGTAAATGTGCACATGTGGCTTCCTTTATATAGGGCTAAATATATTTTTCTTGCCAGCTTGGAGGGGGGTGATTTCCAAGGGTTGTGGCTATAATGGTGATTGGCCAGGAGTGCTCCCCGCAAGTAGTAGCTTGTTTAACCCTTGATGCACATAGCTTAATCTGCCTTGTCACTTTTGGACCCACCTGAAATTGGATCCCAACCACTGGTGGATCCCTAGTCACAGTTTGGGAACTATTGCTCTAGAGAACAGACCACACATATAGACTGTACATGTATTGAAGGTAATGTTTGAAGAGAGCCAGGAGGAGGGGAAATTATCTGTATCCAGAGCTTGTTGAAATTAGGTTTTTTAAAAATACAGAGAAATTTTGAAGCAAACTAATTAGATATGTTTTTTATTTTAAATGCATATTTTAAAAATTGATTTTTTTTTCAAAAATATTTTTCTTCTACTATAACAGGATAAACTATATTTTCAGAAATACATCTTGCAGTTAATACTCTCCACTTTTCATATCTACAAGTTTTAAGATTTGATCCAGAGATCATTAAAGTCAACAGGAGGTTTTTGATCAAGCCCCATGTGAACAGTCATTATGCAGCTGATTAAACCCTAGTCAGCATTAGAGTGAAAAGGATACTGTATGCTAATCTTGTCCTTTTGTACAGCATGTATTAAGTTTTAATATGCTCTGGAGGTTACCACTAAAACTACAATAATTATACCTAAAAACGTTATTTTGCATTACCATTTAAAAAGCATAATTAAACACAATGCATATATCCTATTTGAATCTTTTTAAGAAACTAATGTTGCATTTTAGTAAAAAAAGATTTTTCCCCCCAAAACATAGTAATTAATAAATGTATCACAGGGCACCGCAAAAAGACCTCTGCTCTGAAAACTGATGTAGTGGGATTGCAGAAGATTCCCCAAGGAGAGACTGTATGATGTCAATAGTGCCCCCCCCTTTTGACAAGTCTGGGAACTATAGGGAAAATACTAGAACTTTGGTGTTCAATGGGTGTGGCTCACAGCTACAACCTAGTAGGACTAATGAAGATCTTGGGAATAAAAGTGGAAGACTGATTGCCAGGCAGGTATGGAAGAGGAGGAGAGGAAAGAGACAAAGACAGAAAGGTAAGATGAAAAAGAGATGTCTGTCAGGCTGCAGAAAGAAGCAGGAAGGAATTTTGTCGCTTTAAGGGAGCCAGTTCTCCCGGTGCAGCCGGCAGGTGGTTTGTCCACCACCTGTGAGCAATCAAGACGTGAGTGGCTTATAGATGAGAGCGAAGCTCTGCCCTACTTGCTTGTAGCTTCTTGCTTCGAGCTTTGAGCTTCAAGTAGCTTCTAGCTTGTCACTTGCTGTGTGCTCTTGTTGCTGTAACTTGCTTCGTGTTAGTCGCTCATTGCGTGTGTTCTTCCCTATGACTATCTGTTTGGGGAACCGTTGCTTTTGAAGCTGGACCTGGGCAGATTGAAGAGCATGAGGACTGTGTGCCAGAGAGGACCTATCCAAGCAGAAGACTTCTGTGAAGGAACAGAGAACTTTGTGTTTGGTTTCTGTCTGGACTATGCCACAGGTGAAGCTTTCATCCAGTGTTGTACCACTGTGTTCATCTGTTGAACTCTACTTGTATGTACTGCAAGCTAATCTACTTTTGTGTCTTGATTCCCTCGTGGAATCCCTTATGCTATAAAGAAGCCTGAACCTTAAGCTTTGTGGACCTTGCCTCTGTCTGCATCCCTGAACAAAGGGGGACTCTGTCCCAGGTAGAGCAAGTGGGTCTGTACAACTCTGCAGTTAGGTACTTGGAGGGCTTACACCAGTCTACATCTTGCGCTTGATACCATCCGTGCGCCCCGACAATGTCCATGTATGTGCACATGCATGAGCAGGCGTGTGGCTGCAGGAGCCACAGTGCAGGCACTGAGATTGCTGGACATTGCTATGTGGCTGCCTCGCCCTGGGGCTGCTGAGAACTGAAGAGGTGCCACTGTAGCTAGAGGAGAATCTGGCTGTAACAAGTGAATGCCTGAACAGACAAGCTACCTGCTGATTACCTTTACCCAGGTGATGGGGTCCAGAAGTGCTTGTCGCACAACGTTGACTATTTGGGGGGGGATGGACACAAGGGCAGTTAATTAGCCTAAAGTGGCCATAAGATTTCTGAACAAAGGATTAGATGGGACAATTGGTATGTCTGCATATTTCATAATGAAATTGGGTGAGTGGAAAATGGTCAGACAGAAAGTACCTAAAATATTGGTTACAATCCAAAGACAGGTTGATGAATAACAACAGTTTGCTTCTTAGCTGGCACAAGGGACATTGTAAAGTATGTTTGCACCACTTTTGGAGTCAGAGAGGCCAGAACACAGATGTGAGCCATCCTCCCTGACTCCAAGAGTGGTCCAAACGTGCTTTACAGTGTCTCTTGTGCCCATGTGCCAGGTTTGAATTGCACGCTGAAAGACTTCAGACAGAGAAACAACACTGAGGCCTATGCAAAAGCATCGCAGAAAACAGAAATGGACACACACCTTTCAGAAATACACTCACTTTTCCTGGAACTTAATATTACTTAACATGACTTTCTACATGTCTCTATGCAGGCTCTCACAATTTCGGTTGCTATGGTTAGTGGGCTGGCACCCTTTGGGGAAGATGTTAAGTAAACCTTAGGTGTATAAAACATGAAGATCTCTACTGAGCACAGTTGATGGTTAAGTTTTCCTCTCCTACCCTAGAGCAGGAATTGTGGGGAGGAGTCTGTGGGCCTTACTTTACCAGGCTTATTCAGCAGGTTGGTCAAGTAGGGCCGAACAGCAGAGCTCTTCACTTTCTGCTCCTATTCCGGAGCAGGACAGGGAAGTGCAAAGAGGGGGGTCCAGGGCAGAAGAGGAAAATATGTGGGAAGGAGGAAGGAAAGCTTCTTAATAAAAGTGTCAACAAATGAGACATGGTACGTAAAATTAGTCAACAATTCTAGAACACTGAATATAAGGACTTTAGAGGCTGAAATCCTATCCATACTATATGCATAGTATACACTACTAACCACACTATATACAGGAACTATATACTATCCATACATTTACTATAATGGGACTTACTTTTGCGTAGACATGCATAGGATTGGGCTTACCGTTTATTCCCCAGGCAGAGCAACCCTAACGGACGTGTGCCAGCTCCCGAGTTTTGTGAATGTGCCTTAAAGCATGTGAGCGTCTACTCAGAGGGAAGCTGAGCTGGACGGATGCGTGCTGACTCAGCAGCACCACAGCTGCGCCTGAAGGCCATGAGTTTTGTGCAGGTCTGGGCGGGAGGGTGGAACGGAAGCAGTTCTGGGCACGGGGAGGGCGATCCAGGAGGCGGATCAGGCCCGTGAGGGGAGTGGGACCAGCCTGGGTAACCTAGGCCAGATCCTAATCCCTGTCTCAGGCACAGTCCGCCTAAAACGGGCTGTTTGGTTTTGCACCCACAGAAGTGTGAATGCAGTTCCAAGTAGCCCTATCAGGCTGGCTGGAGTGCGACACAGGATAAGGGGGGAAAAAATCCCCTTACTCCAGTTCTGCCCAGGCCCTTTCCTCATCTTTGCTGGATACAGAGCTAGTCTGTTGGCCTGCCTGTTCTAGCACAGCTTAAGATTGCGCCCTCTGTCTTAATATTTTTCAATCAATTGTCTTAAGGGAAAATTTAACTTTTATGTTTTTAAAGCAACTACCTCGATTATTTAAATGCTTTTTTTTCTTGTTAGTTTTAAAGCATTTCTGTGATTGCTCCCAGAATACTGTAATCTTGTAATTGTTTGTTAATTTTGTTTCAGTTCTGAATTGTGATAACAGAAGTGGTTGCTGTACAATGCTAGTAGCTGAAACTTCATCAAGTCTTCATACAATATGTTGGATAACCTCGCTTATAGTGGTGCAATGTATGTTAATACAATTTTTATTTAAAGCCTGACTGTTTTCCATGTTATATTTCTGATCCATGATCCTTCATGTTTAAGGAATGTAGATAAAGAAATAACATGAAAAACCATCAGGGTTAGGATATGAGAAGGGTACCCTCCCGGTCCTGATTCATCCCTGCCCATTAACCCTGTCTTCACGCTCCTCTTGCCCCTGCGAGAGGAGAACGTAACTTTCTCCTCCCTGTGAGAGGAGAACGTAACTTGCCCCAGAACGTAACTTTACCGGCGGCGGCTGCTCATCAGGATTCAGGGATGCAACAGGCCTTCCCGCCAGTGCTCCTTACTCACACAGTGAGCTTATGATTTATGGCATGTTTGCAACACCCTATGCCAGCCAAATGGCCACTGTGCCGGCATAGCCAGCAAGTAGGACTGGGCTGAGAAGAAACTAAATAGGAGCTATTTCTTGAACGTACTGAGAATTGCAGCAGAAGCAGCATTTTTTAAAAAAAGGTCATATTGCTCACTCCCAATCCTAATTTGTCAGACTTATGTTTTAAAATCTGAATAGTACCTTGCTATAACATACCCCAAATTACCCCTTTCAAACTTACATAAGCCATTCATTATTAATATCTCATATAAAATCAGTAATACATTCACAATTCTTGCAGCGTTCTACATTCCATGGAAACTCCTTTGTGATTCAAGTGACATTTTAAAAGGTGAGAATCTAAAGTTAGGTGCTTTAATCTATATTTAAACACCAGGCTAGAGGTTTCCACAAACAGTTCTCTCCGAGACCCAAGTGAGATCAATGCACTTTGAGAATCTGAGCCTGAAAGTTCTAAATCTGATTCCCAATGGCACCTCTTCTTCCAGATATAGTTCTGCAACGAAGAAATGAGCTCGAGGTTGTGGCAAGTCTAAAAAGCATGATCCATTCATTTATCAGTAAAGTGGCATTAATAAATTAATTGTGGTATGATACATGCAGCAAACACTGGTGAACTGCAACAGTGAATGTTGTGCCAGGGCTTCAGAACAAGTCACTTGCAGCTCAATCCTAACCAGCACAGGAGCAGTGGCACCACATAATTGCTGTTGCATCTTGTGCTGAATTTGAGCAGGCAGGTCTCCTTGGAGGAAGGGGACATTCATCCCTTTACCTCGAGTGAAGCTCAGCCTGCTCAATGGGGATTCTTAAGTCTGCGCCAGCTATTTTGTTGGTGCAGACTCAAGAAGCCCCATTTCAGGCTTCCAAGCCTGGGAAGGGGCATAGCTTCAGGCTCCGCAATGAGGCTACTTCACTATCAGTCCCACCCCTACCTCGACTCGCTCCTCCTCTCCCCTTACCCAGTCCCACTTTCCCCCCACCCTCCTCCCACCTTCCCCATGCCCTCCCCCCACCCCAAAAAGCTGCTCTGCTGCCCAGCAGGAGTGCTTACCACAAGCATGTCCTCCTCACCCTCCACCTAGCACTGATTGGTGCTGGCCCAGTGCCAATGTTAGGGCCTCCAGTGGTGACCCAATGGTGCTTTGCAATACCAGGAGATGTCGCTGAGCCGGTGCTTTGCCTGGATAGGATCGGGCTCTGTGATCCTTTCACATGTTCTTCCTGCAAGTCAAGTCCCCACCCCCTACCCTATACCTATGATGCTGAGTTTTTTGAACCTGCATATAGGACTTTGCATTTTTCTTTGCTGAATTTAATTTTGTTGATATGGGCCCAATGCTTGAGCCTGACAACATTTTGAATCCTGATTCATTCTTCCAGGGTGTTAGCAGTCCCCCACAGTAGGGGCAGCCCATCCATTAGGTAAGGTAATGCAAGTTGCATCAGCAACAAATTGCAGGCATGAGAGGGTAGCACATTCAAGGTATCCTTCAGTCTGAGTATGCCACCATCACCCTCTACACTGATCTGCTTTCCACCTGCTAGAGTGATAGCAGTTGTTCAGAACTGTGGTTTAATTTACAGTGACTGTGTGAGCAAAGAAGGTCCTTCATTTGCATGGTCCCTTTAAATCAAACCAGAAGCCTGCAAGTGATGAAACCATGTAGGGTGTGGGTGGGTGTTTTGTTTTGTTTTTGTAATTGTGCAGAGACAGAAGACCCAGTTTTGTTCCAGTTTCGATGGTGTTCCAGTTTTCATTGCTCAGTTTTCTGTCATCTGCACAATTGATAAGAACCCCCTCTACCTCATCATCTAGGTCATTAGTTGCTAGTCACAACCCACTAACCTGGGAAGCACTGGCTGATGCCCCTTTAAGGGGAGGGGAGGGGGAAGCCGGTGACACAATCTCCAGGATTGTGCTGCTTCTGAGAGCAAGGGAGTTTTTCACTCACCTGCAGGTAGTGTGGCCAACTGGGGGAAGCCTCCACAGGACTCTCCTCTGATTAACAGCTATTGAAAACCACTTCCAGTTTTTGATAGTGAAAATGGAAATGGTTTCTGATTGCTATTTTTAGTTAATTGGAGGCATCCACTGGGCTCCCTGCAAACCTCCACCCCGAAGCCAGCTACCTTCAGGTAAGTGAGGAAAAAAAGCCTTTGCTCTCAGGAGCAGTGCAATCCTGGAGATCATGTTGCTGCTGCAGCCCCCACAACTCTTAGGTGGTTCCCTTCTCCCATGGAGGACTTTGGGAACCACTGATCTTGGTCATTTATAAAATGGTAAACAGCACAGGGCCCAAGACAGAGCCCTTTGGCAACCTCGCTCAAAATCAGTCTCCAGATTGACCTGCAGACATTCATTAGCACCCACTGAGAACGGCTGTTCAACCAGCTTTGAATCCACCTAACACTATCAAGCATACTTTTTTTTTCATTTTATCCATAAGGATGTCACGGAAGACTTTGTTGAACAATTTACTGAAATCTAGGTATACGTCAACGGCATTCCCATGATCTATTAGACTATTCACTCTATCCAACAAAGAAATGAGATTAATCTGGCATGGCATGTTCTTGACAAACACATGCTGGCTCATAGAAATCACCCCATTATTTTCTAAGTGCTCACAGACATTTTGCTTAATAAATGATTCCAGGATCTTTCCAAGTATTCACATATAGTTAATCAATCTGCAGTTTCCCAGATCATCCTTTTCCCCCTTCTTAAGGACAGAGATGGCCTTTGCTCATGTGCAGCTGTCTAGTGTCTCATCCATTCTCCAACAGTTCTCAAGCTGTGAACAGCAGCTCCAAGATAACACCCGCAAACTCCTTCAATATAGTGGGGTATAGGTCATCTGATCCTGGAGTTGTACATTCATTTAATGTAACTAGATGTTTCTTACTGTCTTTTCAGTTATCTGGAGCCATGATGTCCTCATCATGTATATATTCCTCTGATACAGCATAAAGAACAAACATTCTTGGGTATGAGAAAAGTGCCTTTCCTTCAATTTACCAAGGGGTACAGCAATGAGACGTGGGTGTTATCAAAGGGACGTGGTGGCGCAGCGAGTTAATCTGCTGTCGCTGGGCTTTCAACCGCAAGGTTGGGAGTTCGAGACTGCGTGACGGAGTGAGCTCCCGTTGCTTGTCCCAGCTCCTGCCAACCTAGCAGTTCGAAAGCACCTAAAATGCAAGTAGATAAATAGGGACCACTTTGGTGGGAAGGTAACGGCGTTCCGTGCGCTACGGCGTAGAATCATGCTGGCTACCATGATCGGACAAAAACGCCGGCTCACAGGCTTTGAAACGGAGATGAGCACCGCCCCCTACAGTCGGTCACGACTAGACCATTCGGTCGTGGGGAAACCTTTACCTTTACCTTTTTACAGCAATGAGGGGGTAACAGGGCACAAACTACTCTCCGGGAATGCTTGACCCCTCATCCCCCCTCACCTCAGCTACTACCTATGCCAGCTCTTCTAGCAGTTTAGTAAAGCATAGGACATTGTAGGAAGAAGAGTATGGAGTACTTTGCTGTATGCTGTATGCCCAGATGGAACTGAGGACAATAGAAGTGTCTAGTGTTTCTTGAGCCTTTGAAAGCCTTGTTGTCTATGATTTCTGAGGGTCCTAGGGCACAGAGGCACAACGCAGGTAACAAAAGTGACAAAGAACCACATCAGACAGTAAAAGCAGAATAGCAAGAAAACAGAAACAAGAGAAAGAGACACAAGTTACATACTGTTCCATCTCCCAACAGGTCAACTGTTTTCCCAAAGTGGCTGCATGCCTGAGATTAAGCAGTACTTTTCTGTCTCACCTTCACCTACCAGATCTGCCAAAAACGGAAAATAATGCAAAAACGGGAAATGGGGCATCCACTAAAGCTGAGGGTTGGGAGAGTTAAAACAGATAAAAGGAAGTACTTTTTTACCCACCGGTAGTTAATCTGTGGAACTCCTTGCCACAGGAGGTGGTGATGGCATCTGGTCTTGATGCCTTTAAGAGGGGATTGGACAGATTTCTGGAGGAAAGGTCCATCATGGGCTATAGGCAATGATGGATTGTGCAACCTCCTTACAAAGGTGGTGGGCTACTGGTACCGGGTGCAAGGGAGTGGCAACAGGATGCAAGCATCTTGTTGTTTCATGCCTCCCTGGGGCACCTGGTGGGCCGCTGTGAGATACAGGAAGCTGGACTAGATGGGCCTTTGGCCTGATCCAGCAGGGCTCTTCTTATGTTCTTATGTTCTTATGATGGGAAGTTTATCCTAACTGTTTACCCACAGTTAATCCTAACTGTGGGTGACACTGCTGGAATGTTCTCTAGGTGCTTTCTTGCAGTCAAAAATGTTCCCTTGCCCCAAGAGGGCTCCAGAAGATGAAATACCCCATGAGGTGCAGCAGACACTACATTGGTGCTGTTGCATTGGCAAGGGAGGAGAATGTTAGACAGACAGGACTGTGCTGTAATTGTAGCTGCTAAGTCTATATGGCAGGCAAACCAAACTTACCACTATAGCTGTGTTTTATTCAAAGAAATGGAGTTCTACTGACTTTCTGGAAGATAAAACAAGTTTAAATGGGTTACTATAGCCTATTAGCTTACTAGCCCAAGGGCCTTTTAAAAGTTTTACTTAATTTGATCTCTGTATACAGCTCTTTAATCTTACATATATGAGTTAGTCATGGAGGAAAGGAGAATAGTTTCTATCTGATTAGAAATTCCCACACACATGCACACACACGCACGTGCATGTGCGCACGATCACACACATGAACATTAATACACACTAGGATATCCAGCAGTGAGCTGAACATTCAATACTGTGGGAAGAGGAAGATTTATTTTGTAGGATAATGTTTTCATTGTCATGCTGTGAAATGTTTTTGCAGTTTTGTCCTTCTCCCATTCTTTCCAATTACCTTTGCTAATTCAACCAAGGCTTTTTAGTTAACACTGTCATTAGATACCCAATGTAACACTCTTTGAAATCAATGATGAGTATACCCATTAGTTAAGGGTCTTTTTAAATCAGTCTTAGGACCCAATCCTATCCAGCTTTCTGGTGCCAATGCAGCAGCAATCAGGGCTGGCTCTAGCAGTGGTGGGGCCCAATGTGAGTCATTCCTATGGGGCCCCCACCCTCCCTTCAGGGGGCCCCACTCACCAAAAAGAGCACTGTTAGTGCTGCGCACAAAGCATGACACCTGGAAATAGTTGGTGGTGATATGATAACATCATTTCCAACTGAAAAGGTGGCCCATTTTGGGATGTTCAGAGGCAGAAGTATGTGGGAGGGACCAAGGTGAAGCTGCTCTGCTCACTCCACTGACTTACAGCCCACAGAGATCCCGGCTGCTGCTGCAGGCGATATGCCTAACCCTGCTGGTGTGGGGCCCCCTGAAGTGCAGGGCCCAATATGACGACATTGGTCACATTGGCTTAAGGCTGGCCCTGGCAGCAAAGCAGCCCTGACGTAAGAAAACAAATGCTGCTTACCTGGACTTCCCCACTACCACAAAATGCAGCACAAACCTCTTTGGGACAGCTACATCAGGCCTGGAATGGCTAGGATTTCCAATTGGTCCTACAGAGCAATCCTATCTCCACCACCACCACTGGTGTAGCCTCACTAAAAACAGTTTAAATTCCTTTTCACCTGCATAAGCATCCCAATCTGTAGTGGGTCTCCTCAAACCTGCACTAGTGATTTCACTAGTGCAAATCCAGTGACAAAAAGGGGGTGGAGAGGCTGCTGCTGGAGGGGATAGGATCTAGCATCCCCTTTCAGTGCAGTGCCTACCCCTCATCTCACACCTTCCCTGCCCCCGCCACTGTTTTACCTGCTCCAGCAGGTATAGGCAGCTCCAGTGACAGTCTGCTGACAACAGCAATGCCACATGCCCCAAATCAACTGGGAAACATCATACTAATTATGTTTCTACAAGATCTCAGCTTACACCATCTGACATAATGTCATAAAGGTTATTTTTTAGTACCATAGATGAGTAGATGTCTATAACTGAATGAGACCATACAGGTGTTCTTATTGAGAAATGTACAAAAGTTCATTTTTGCATACTTTCTCACAAAAAGGAAGTTTAAATGGGACAGCAGTAGGAAAATGTAACCCAGATATTCATCCTGACATAGCATGTGCCTGAAAGCATACTGTACTTACTTGGATTATAGCCGTGAAAGGGCTGTTTCCTAATCCTAAGGAATACACACACATAGATTTTAGTGCTTTAGAAATAAGACAGCAATAGGAAAATGAGCAAACTCAGCTATATACTGAATTTTAAAATGACTTACACTTCACACAAGGAAAAACAAACTTAATATATACTGGAATTATACAGGAGCAGCACTCAAGGAATAATAAAATATGCTCTTTCCCATCCATAATCAGATTTTTATACTTAATCAGATATATTATCAGGTTTATAGAAAATGTGAAGAAATAAAATGAGCAGAAACCATATATGTTGACAACTGATGAAACCTATTTTTATAAAATTCTGTTAGAAACATCTGCTTTTCTATAATTTCCTGCAATTTGATAAATAGTACAAATATACAGGTCTGTATTGCCACAAATTAATAACTAGTGTGAGATGACACTGTTTAAAACTGGTTCATTTTGCTGATACTCATTTATGAAAATTTAACAATAAACTCCATAGTTTGAATTTCTCCAAATAAAAGTATATCATTCTCGATAACAAATTAAGTTGATTCTAATACTGTTCAAAAACAAAACAAAACCAGTGCAAAACTAGGCAAAAAAGATGCACACAGAGAGGAGTTCAAAGTGCATGAGGAAAAAAAACTCATAGAAAATAATTACATTATCAAGATTACCATTTAAATGTGGGAAAACAGTGGAAGCATTTTATATAAGAGAGTGTATTCAGCCAGGAGAATATAGCGTGCATCACACATTGTTCCTTAAATACCAGTAGTTGTTTTGCTGTTTTTTGAAATCATGTTGTTTTTTTGTACAGATCAGTTTGATGTCTGACAGTGAAGGTCAAACAAGTTTGTTTCTGAAGAGTTTATGATGACCTCTTGTCTTCTGCAATTTAGCACTAGGAACTCAAATAAAGACACTATTCCCTTCAGGTATTATTGAGCTATTGTCCAAACACGTCATTCCTCACAACAGAACTCAAAACTGATATTCCAACTATTTTGGCATTTCTAGATGACAATGTGCTAGTTTTGAAATCATAACCACCTTCTTAAGGAAGCCAAAATGAACCATTGATTCCTGCCCTTTCTCCTTCTCTATTTTATTAAGAAAAATAAATATTATTTCCCTAATTAAAAGTTTCAGTGTTTTTCCCACCATTTCTTCAAGTTTACAGAGCTGCAGGATGTGGAATTCAACTTAACCATTTTTAGCCGTCTCTCAAAGCTGTTCAAGCTATGTGGCAGAGCGATTTTGAATCTCTAGGCAGGTATCTAAATTAATATGAAGACGTAAACACTGACTTATTTTCCTTCGGGAGAGATGTCAGTCTCATTTGTGATACAGAGTCACTGATACCGAACCCATACAGACAACTAAATTAGATAATCCAGGCAGTCTTGCAAGTGGCATGGATTTTTTTATTTTTTTTTATTTTACTAAACATCAGGTATAGATGTATGGCAAAATGTGTGATAAACCGATTGGCTATAACTATCCAGTGGGACCTTCATCATGTTCCTTGGAAGCAATAAATTAGGGTTATTTTAAGTAGAAGGCAAGGTGTCACGCTTTAGAATTTAAAAGTCAATATAAATCACTAGAGTTCCTTTGATTTCCATGGAGCTACACCAAATTTCCTATAGCTGATTCATTACATCAAGCTCATAAACTGTAAACTTATTAATGTAACAGAGTGTTTATTTATTTATTGCTGTACAAAATGGGACTGTTGTAAGCAAAAGCAATCAATAGGTAATAATAGCAAACAACAATTTAGTCTACGTAAATAACTACGAACGTATTATCAATGAAAATTCATTCACATTCATAGGAAGTGAAAGAAAACGAATAGTAATTACAACAACCTAGTTACAATGTATGGCCTAGCAGGATCATTTTCCCCACCAGCAGAACATTTTCATGCAAGGCTCTTACATCTCACAATTGTAGTATCCATGAATGATCTGTATCAGTCCTATTTTTCAGCTCTTCAGGTTGTGCATGGACATAACATTAGAGCAGTTCCTGGGACAAGTTCAGCTCAGGGATAAATGGAATGGGTCACTATGCAGAAAAATGAGAGTCTGGTCACTCACAGCATACAGCAAGCTAAAATGTCCGTTACAGTGAGCTCACAGACAGCCTGGATATGCCAGGATGAAATGTGCCTTGGTAATAATTCAGCTGATCGTTGAGATTTCATTAACTTGAGTACTGAGGAGAAAGAAGCTGATTTCTAGCCAGAATCCCAGAGGAAAATAAACTGAGTGAAGCTCTTGCATATATGGGGAGCCTCAAAGCAACTAACGGGCAAAAGCACACTACACATTCCATTGTTACTAGGCACTCACTTTTGCAACACAATTAATTGGAAAAGGGTAGGATTAGGGGATGGAGGAAGCAGTAGCTAGGAACAGCACCCACCAATTCTGAGAATCACAGCCCAATCCTATCCTTTTCCCCACGATTGCATGCAGCCATGCTAAAACAGGCTGTGCTGCATGACATTTTTCCTGACCCCTCTGTAAGCCCCTCACCTGCCAATGGGTTTCCTTAAACCTGCACTAGATCTTTAGCTGGTGCAATTCCGAGGAGACATAAGAACATAAGAAGAGCCCTGCTGGATCAGGCCAAAGGCCCATCTAGTCCAGCTTCTTGTATCTCACAGCGGCCCCACCAGGTACCCCAGGGAGGCATGAGACAACAAGATGCTTGCATCCTGTTGCCACTCCCTTGCACCCAGTACTCTGAAGTAGCATGTCAGTAGGCACTGGAGGGGATAGCAGGAACTGAGAGCGCAATCCTAAACTGCACTGGAATAGCGAGGCCAGAGGCCCTGTGCTATATCCAGCACAGCTTTGGTGTGCTGGTGAGCCTCCCTGGGGCAAGGGCACATTTACGCCTTTGCCCCAGGGGAGGCTCCAGCCTCCCCTATGGTTTTGTCTGGTGCAGGAGTGGCACTGCAGCGCCTCTGCCTGGCGCTGTTGGGCTGACACTGGTACTAGCATCAGCCCAACAGCACTAGCGCTGACGCGGGGGTTCTGGTCGGCACTCTTACATCGGCGTTAGTGACATTGGGTTGGTGCACATTGCGTCAGCCCAACAGCACGTTTAGGATTGGGTCCTGAGTGGTGTCCAGTTTGGGACTCCTCATCTTTATGGAAAGAGTGTGGAGGGGTTAGAGAACAGCAAGGTAACTTGTTGTTGTTCAGTCGCTAAGTTGTGTCCGACTCTTCATGACCCCATGGACCACAGCACGCCAGGCCTCCCTGTCCTCCACTAGCTTTCTGAGTTCACCCAATTTCATGTTCATTGCTTCGGTGACACTATCTAACCATCTCATCCTCTGCCGCCCCCTTCTCCTTTTGCCTTCAATCTTTCCCAGCATGAGGGTCTTTTCTAAAGAGTCCTCTCTTCTCATGAGGTGGCCAAAGTACTTGAGCTTCAGCTTCAGGATTTTTCCTTCCAGGGAGCAATCAGGCTTGACTTCCTGGAGGATTGACCGATTGGATCTCCTTGCAATCCAGGGGACTCTCAAGAGTCTTCTCCAACACCATAATTCAGAAGCATCTATTCTTCTGCGCTCTGCCTTTCTTATGGTCCAGCTCTCACAGCCATACATTGCTACTGGGAAAACCATCGCTTTGACTATGCGAACCTTTGTTGGCAGGGTGATGTCTCGGCTTTTGATTAAGTTGTCTAGGTTCGCCATAGCTTTCCTCCCAAGAAGGTAACTAGAGAGTAAGAATTAGGCATGGAAGCATGATGGATTGTGGCAGATGGTCCAGCAGAGTGAGAGGCTGTGGGGATAAAAGAGCAAACAAGCAGCCCTTCTTGAGGGACTGACGGTCCAAAATGCATAGGGTAAGAATCAGTAGCAGAACTATCAAAAAATTCTCACATAATGCAAGACTTACGGAATTTCTCAAGGCCATACAGTTGGACCCAGGACAGGGTGATGGTGGTATGGGAAGCAAAAGCTGACCCACCAACATTACTAGGATTGGAAAGCAGTCGTATATTTGGTGCATTGATGCCATTCAATTATTCTATGCATTGTGTTAAAATGGGTTTCCTTTTGGGAAAAAATTGCAAACTACAGCTATAAAGAAATCTACCACAATTTGTAAAATGTTGCCAGATATAATAAAATCTTAGATAAGATATTTGACACTATATTCCCTCTTCTTAACTATTCCCATCTCAGCATCATGTACATTTTTAATACCCTTGTAAAACAAAGCCCAATAATTAAATAGCAATAAATAATGAATAGCTTTACCAGTATAACTATACATATCAAGAATGCTCTTATTAAAATTACATACTGTTCTGCCCAGAGTGCAAAAGAGCATAACTAATGCATTATGGATATTATCATGCATTTTTGAAAACATTTATAAACTATGCAGATGCACTAATATGGTGTTCAGTTTATATCAAATAAGGTATTATGCTACTCAAAATGCTCAACTTATATATGTAGTACATTATGTTTCTAAGATTATTGCTAAAAATACAGTATATCATTCAGCTTTGGTTTGTTTTAAAAGGAGCTATAACAACATTCTTCTGCTTTATCAGATTCATTATTTTATTTGTATACCACAGCTATATTCTTAAGCACAGAGTCAGAGGTGCTACGGAAATATGTACCACAATAATTTACAGAAGCATAAATAAATATCTAAAGTGCACTTTAGCATGCAGAGGCATTATGCGTATGACAAAGAAGAAAGAAACAGAGAAAAAAGATTTATAAAGGAAAAATCTGATCCTAGAGACACAGTGTACCTGTACTTGCACTGGTATAATGACAACTCTGCCTGTGCAGAAACCTGTCTGTTGATGGATGCAGAACATCAGAAAAATGCTACACTAACATAGTTCAGATGTCCCTCAGATGTTAGTACAACCACTGGCAGAAAGGCCAAAATGGGGGGGGGGGAACGACACTGGGGCATGATGTGCATAGGACGTAGGACATGGGAGGGATGAAGAGGGTCAACATACACTATATCCTAATCCCAATTCAGACAATACACACACACCCAATGCCAGAAAAATGCATGTTCCTACAACACAATTAGGATTGGGGCATTAGCTATTCAGAGAGCCATCCTAACCTGGAGTTAAGGTGGCACAGTTAGGCCAGCAAAGTTTTGCCAGCACTAGGGACACTGTAAAGTATGTCTGGACCACTCTCGGAATCAGAGAGGCCAGCACACAGATCATCATCATCATCAAACAACAGTATTTGTATACTGCTTTTCAACACAAAGTTCTCAAAGCGGTTTAAAGGCAAATCTATATATATAAAGAAGAGCCTGGGTATGTGTGTGTGTGTGTGTATGTATGTCTCGCATAGGCTCCGCAACGCCTGGAGCGATCGGCACGAAACTCGGCACGCATACACCTTGTGGCCGGGCGACAAACACTGCGGGGGTCGGGCCCCCCTAGCGCCCCCAGGGGTGGGGGTACGAGGGGCTCCCCGCGTGAAGACGGTCAAAAACGGCCAAAATTGGCGTCGAATACACAGTTTCCGGTGTCACCGAGATGAGTGGCGACGCTTCCGACGCCGTTGAAGTCCGGGTTCGGCCCCCCCCTCGACGTGGGAGGCAAGAAGGGGTGCGAAACAAAACGTCCGCATGCCCCGCTGGAACGCCTGGACCGATTGGTGCCAAACCTGGCATGCGGATGCCTAGCGGCCTGGCCACAAACACTGCGGGGGTCGGGGCCCCCTAGC
>JAJKFI010000012.1:11128969-11145300 GCA_029204185.1 Lerista edwardsae
CGGGGTCGCCGAGATGAGCGGTGCCGCTCCCGATGCCGTTGGAGTCCAGGATCAGACCCCCCTCGATGTGAGGGGCAAGAACGTGTGCGAAAGAAAACGTTTGCCATGCCCTGCTGGGACTCCTGGACCGATTGGCGCCAAACCCGGCATGCGGACGCCTAGCGGCCTGGCCACAAACACTGCGAGGGTTGGGCCCCCCTGGCGCCCCCGGGGGTGGGGGTACGTGGGGGTCCCCGCATGAAAACGGTCAAAAACGGCCAAAAACGGCATCAAATCCACAGTTTCCG
Source organism: Lerista edwardsae (assembly GCA_029204185.1). Taxonomy (NCBI): domain Eukaryota; kingdom Metazoa; phylum Chordata; class Lepidosauria; order Squamata; family Scincidae; genus Lerista; species Lerista edwardsae. The sequence goes on from JAJKFI010000012.1 coordinate 11,129,257, forward strand.
GGGTCGCCGAGATGAGCGGTGCTGCTCCCGATGCTGTGGGAGTCTGGGTTTGGCCCCCCCTCGACGTGGGGGGCAGAAGGGGTGCGAAACACAACATCCGCCATGCCCTGCTGGAACGCCTGGACCGATTGGCGCCAAACTCGGCATGCGGAAGCCTAGCGGCCTGGCCACAAACACTGCGGGGGGTGGGGCCCCCTAGCGCTCCCGGGGGTGGGGTACGCGGGGGTCCCCGCGTGAAGACGGCCAAAAATGGCTGAAATCGGCATCGAATCCGTAGTTTCCAGGGTCGCCGGGACGAGCAGCGAAGTTCCCGATGCTGTTGAAGTCCGGGTTCAGCCCCCCTCGGCGTGAGGGGCGAGAAGGGGTGCGAAACGAAATGTCCGCCATGCCGTGCTGGAACGCCTGGAGCGATGCGCACGAAACCTGGCACGCGCGTGCCTTGCAGCCTGGCGACAACCACTGCGGGGGTCAGCCCCCCCCCAGCGATCCCAGGGTGGGGGTATGCACGGGGCCCTGCATAAATCGGTTGAAAACAGCCATAATCGACATTGAATCTGTAGTTTCCGGGGTCGCCGAGTTGAGTGGCGACGCTCCCGATGCCATGGGAGTCCAGGTTCAGCCCCCCTCAGCGTGGGGGGGCGGGAGGGGTGCGAAACAAGATGTTCGCCATGCCCCGCTGTGACGCTTGGAGCGATTGGAGCCAAACTCAGCACGCACGTGCCTTGTGGCCTGGTGACAAACACTGCAGGGGTCAGGCCCCCCATTGCCCCCGGGAGTGGGTGTGTGCAGGGGGCCCCACATGAAGTTTCTCGGGTCGCTGAGACAAATGGTGATGCTCCCGACATGGTTGGAGTCCAGGTTTGGCCCCCCCCCTTGGTGTAGGGGGTGAGAAGGGGTGCGAAACAAGATGTCCGCCATGCCCCACTGCGATGCCTGGAGCTATTGGAGGCAGAGTCGGCATGTGCGTGCCTTGCGGCCTGGTGACAAGCACTGCAGGGGTCAGGCCCCCCTAGAGCACCAGGGGTGCGAGTGCGTGGTGGCCCCCATGTGAGAATGGTCGAAAACGGAGAAAATCAGCGTCAGATCCGTAATTTCCAGGGTCGCCGAGGCGAGTGGCGATGCTCCCGACGCTGTGGGAGTTCGGGTTCAGCCCCCCCCCAACATGGGGGTGAGAAGGGGTGCGAAACAAGATGTCTGCCATGCCATGCTGGAATGCCTGGGGAGATTGGTGCCAGACTCGGCATGCATGTGCCTTGCGGCCTGGCGACAAACACTGTGGGGGTCAGGGCCCCCCCAGTGCACCCAGGGGTGGGGTACACAGGGGGCCCCATGTGAAAACGGTCAAAAACGGCCAAAATCAGCGTCGGAACCGTAGTTTCCGGGGCCACTGAGGTGAGCGGCGATGCTCCTGATGCGGTTGAAGTCCTGCTCCTGACGCGGTTGGGGGTGAGAAGGGGTGCAAAACTCAAACTCTGGAAGATCATTTTGTTACCCGGGCAACGCCGGGTAACAAAAAGCTAGTAATAATAATAATAATCAAGTTAAATAGATCTCTGTCCCAAAAGGGCTCACAATCTAAAAAAATGCAAACCGCCACCAGCAACAGCAACTAGAAAAGACACCGCGCAGGGATGAAGAGGGACAATTACTCTCCCCCTGCTAAATATAAGAGGAACACCACTTGAAAAAATGCCTCTTGTCCAGTTAGCAGGGATAACGCCATCCTCCTGATTCCGAGTGGTCCAAATGCACTTTATGGTGGCTCTTGTGCCAGCCAAACTTTGCTGGCCTAACTGTGCCGGCCTAACTCCAGGTTAGGGTTGTGCCCTGAGTTTCAGTTCTCCATAGACCAAACCAATGGCTACAGACAAGGAATGAGCCCCTCAGTGAGCCATGAAATACTTTACTAATTGCGGGGGCAGAGCTAGCCTCCAAACGGGAATCAACTGGAGATACTGATTTCCTTTGTTCTCAGCATCCTTTATAGATTAGTTAAGGCAGCACTAGCCCATCCATGAAGCAAACAAGCTCATTCGCATCAGGCAGTTGACTGTGGGAATCAACTAGTGGGAAAACTGATGCCCACCACCTCCCACCTACTCTGCCACCACTTGTTCCCCTTGACCTGGTGGGTGGGCTTCTACCTGGCTTCCTAACTTCCCTGCTTCTCTATTCCCTGATCTTCCAACCTGCAAGCAGCTCCCTCCTTGAGCTCTTCTAGTCACCATGTGTTCCATCCCATGCCATGAGGTCTATCACACGCATGCCAAGCCATAGCTCTAGGATTTCCTGCTCCAATGTTTTGGACCTGTACTACCAAGAGTACCAAGAGGTGCACATGCTTGTGAATTGTAAGTACAGTACTTTGCTTTGAAACCTTTTAACTGCCTCTGCTCCTGTTTTATTGTTAGCAGCAAATTAGCGGGGAGTGGGGGAACTCTGCTTGGTTTAGATCTCTGACTACGTACCAAACTACTATTTTTACCCATGCAGTCCCAATAACAAAAAATCAGAAAATATGAAATGTATGATTTTCCTTCTTTGTCCTCTCCTTGCAAATGTGGGGACAAGAAGAACACACATCATTTTTATAAACGGCAGGATGTATTATCATCTCAAAAGATTTTGACCGTGGAAAGGAACAGAATGAGTGTTGTGTAATTCCAACTTTTCTCTATGCTCAGCTGTCCAGCCCACAAGACTCAGAGAAAAGCTCCTGCCTAAGAAACCTGTACAACACATATCTGGTTCCTCTGCAAGCCCAAAACTGAACTAAAAGGGGAGGCATCCAGGTACCATTTAGAATTCTCCTTCAGTGCTTTTGTGTCATGTTGCTGTGCTCTGTTACACGGAGATGCTGTTCTAACTAGAAAGGTAGTTGAATTTCAGTGGTGCATGAAATAATCCATCACTGCAGTTTGTAAAACACTTAGAGCTCCTTTGGGATAGAAAGCACTTTAAAATGAAAGACATTGTTATTTCTTATGTGTTTAACTTGTCAAGTCGTCTCACTTTTTCATGATTAGAACTACTGCCTTAAAAAAATAATTTCTTCAGTGAAGCCCATGACTGCTAATTCTTTTGAATGGAAATATATATTGCTATTGGTTTTTCCCTCCCATGGAACCATTTACCATCAATACAACCCTCTCTCTCTCTCTCTCTCTCTCTCTCTCTCTCTCTCTCTCTCTCTTTCTCTCTCTTAATGTGCATTCAATGCCTAAAGGCAATATAGGGTAACCTAAGGACATTCTGGGCTTGAAATGGGTTTTAGTTTTACATTTCCTTTATCTAAAATGAATGTTCAGTCAGAATGACAAGAACATCCAGGAATGCCTTGTTCTGCTCTAAGATTAATTTTTATTTTTTCCTTTTGGTTTTCACAAATGTGTGGCTTATAGTATTCACTGTGGGGGTCAGGGTGGACTTGGAGGTCTCCTATGGGTAAGGAAACGTGTTCAGATGCAGATCTGAGTTGTCCTATTGAATAGGCTGTGGCTTTACCTGGGGTAAGGGGACTAATATCCCTTATCTTGAGGAGGTCTCCAGCCTGCTCAATTCGTGCTCAAAATGCAGCATAGCTGCACTGGTCCCACTGCTTCAGAGCAGGTTAGGATTGGGATGCCCGTCCATTATGCCAAAAAGCAATTTAAAAAATCCTGTGTCCAGCGACATGCACAAATGTCTGGCTGGTACCAGTCTGGTTACCTGGTTGCCACAGGAGGTGGTGGCCTAGATGCCTTTAAAAGGAGACTGGACAGATTTCTGGAAGAAAAGTCCAGCACAGGCTACGGGCCGTGATGGGTAGTGCATACTTTAGAAGTAAGCTACCTCAGAATGCCAGATGCAGGGGAGTGGCAACGAGATGCAGATATCTCTTGTGTGCTCTCTGAAGCATTTGGTGGGATACAGGAAGCTGGACTAGATGGGCCTTTGGCCTCATCCAGTGGGGCTCTTCTTATGTTAGTGGGTCTTTTACGTGTATCAAAAGATGAAGGATTACAGTCATTTTTTAAAAATCAATCATATAAAGAGAGAAGACATAGCCAGCAACACTCATTTGGGGAATAACCTACTGTTTTCTCAGAGACACGTTTTTATGTTAATCAATGTTGAAGTTTTGTCATGGTGAAGATCACCTTTATGCTGACCTTAATGCAAGGCTTGCTCACAACATCTGAAATCATCAGCAGAATGAGATATTTTAGTTAAAGCATGTGCATACAGATTTAAGCAAGATGCTTAATGTAACTTAGTTTTTGGTCCTAGAATTCTCTTTAATTCTGTCCATTGCATTCCTTTGATACTTTATGAATTACTTATCTTCCATTAATAAGGCTTAACATGGAGTATTAACCTCCTATATATTCCTAATTAGTTTTTAATGAATTTTAGTTTCCTGGTAAGAAAAAGACCTAGCTGACTAACTACCACAAATTTAATCTCCATTACTGAAGCATAAGACAATCACCCTTGGGGATGCATGTCCTTGAACTTTTTGTGTTAAACTGCCAGCAGTATAAAAGGACTCAAATAAATGAAAATGTACCTATACTTATCCCATCAGTTCTGATTATGTAATGAGTTCTGAACTATATATATTTACATCTAGATAACAATTAAATCTCATCTTCAGTATACGAATGCAAAATGTGATATTCAGAGGCTTTAAATCCAGCTAAAATGGGTTCAGCTGAAAGTAACCAACCCGTGGCTGATCCAAGAATCCAACCTAACTTCCTTAGTGCTGATGCAGCTGTGCCAATGGGGCACATGATTTTGATTTCCAGAGGCCTCCTCTGGAAAATATTTGTAAGGAAACATTTGTTTCTATGTCTAGGGGCAAGCCTCCCTTGCTCCAATGAGTCTACTCAGATCTTCATCAGCTATTTTGCTGGTGTAAGTCTGAGTGGACCTGGGTAGGTGGCTAGGAGAAGGATAGCATATCAGTGTTCCTACTGCAGCAGATAACTGCCCCCTTCTGGCCTTCAGCACACCCCACCTTCACTCTGGTCTCTGCTGCATTCCTCCTTCTCCCTGCCCCATGCTGCCCTCACACTGCCTGTTCCCTGTGACTGATGCTGGGGCTTCCGCAGTGATTGCTGTCTGTAGTGGTGACCATGCTGTGCTCTATGGTGCATCGTGTTTTGCAACAGTAGTAAAATATTCTGCATCACCAGCAGAACCAAAACTAGGGTGGAGCCTGAGGAGCGCCCGCTCCAGCCGCTGTGCTAAAAGGGGGCACAGGATTGCCCCCAGCTCCACCCATTATGGAGGTGACTGTCTTTGCACCACAAGCAGCGTGAAGACTGTCATCTCCAGGCTTTCCCTGAAGGAGAGGACGTTTGTCGCTTGGTGTGTGCACCCTCCTCCAGGGAGATGATCGAGGAGACTGCCTTTGAACCACAAGTGCAGTCTCCGCCGGGCTCTCCCTGAATGAGGTGCGCTGCCGTTTGCAAGCGCCCTCCTCCAGGAAGATGACGGAGGAAATTGCCTTTGCACTTGCGGCGCAAAGGCAGTCTCCCCCCGGCTCTCACTGAAGGAGGTGGCACTGCCGTTTGCATGCCCACCCCTCTGGGGAGAACCCATTTTATCACGGGGGGCACAAACAGGCAGAGTGTAATGTCACTGCTCCAAGGTGCTGGGGTAAGACGTTACGGCTCTGAACACCAGAATGCACATTCCAATGGCACAGCAGCAGGATAGGATTGGATTGGGCTGTTAGTCATGATTAACTTCAGCTGCAACAGAGCTCAAAAATTTTAAGAAGGTATATAACCTTTTGCATAGGCTATTTCACATGGTGGTGAATGTTTGCTTGCTTGCTCACTCATTCCAGTTACCTGCCAAATGTACCCATACATGAATGGTAGTAAAAATGGGCACAATGGTCCTAATCCAAAAATATTGATCTCAGTTAAATCCTACTGCAATGTACTTGAGTTAGCTACTACTAACTTGCTCCATTGATTTCAAAGATAATTAAATGTGATTAGATCCCTCTGGATTGGGGTCATTATGTTTTTAGGAGCATACATAAAATGTATGAAGCAGCCCTTACAAGGCAGATATATGTTAATTGTAAAGGCTTATAAATTGATGACATTCTATAGCTTTGTTGAAGCAATCTTAGCACTTATGTAGCTGTTTCCATGCCTGGTTCACAACATGATTTAAAATATGCAAATAATATCCTGTCATCTTTTGAGACATCTTTAATTATTATTGTAATTAAATGTGCACAATTAACTTATCTGCATTTTAATGCTATGTTATGTATGCACACAGTTCAAAAGCAAAATATAGCACGTTCCTATACATATTTACTCAAAAGTAAGTTCCTGTTGTTCAGTGGAGCTTACCCTCCATTAAGTGAATTTAGGATTGTACCTCTAGAGTACCTGCTTTGTTCTAGAGCAGGGGTCTCCAAACCTTTTAGTCGGAGGGCTGCATCAAATATCTGCCATGATATCAAGGGCCAGAAAAATAAATTTCAATATAAAATTTAAATAATTATATTAGACACAGAACTTAGATGAATGAATGGGCTCAAGGTTCCAGGATTAATCCAAATACCAACACACACCACAGAAATATAGCACACACTTTAATTGATTTCCTTTCCCCATACCACAAATGTGCTGGAGTAATAGACTTGCCAGGTGTCCATTATTGTAAGGGACTTCTCGCTTTAAAATCGTGTCCCGTATCAGTGCTAAACGGGACATTAGAAATCCCGTTTTAGAATTACAATCACTGCTGTGCTCTTGACAGCCGTGTTTCTATTGGCTAGCCTCAAAGTCATTCACCCCTCCTTGTCTTTCTTACCTTCATTGGCTCTCACAATTCAAGGTCCCACCTCCAGCCTCTCCTTCATACTCAGTTTGCAGAGTGGTGCAGAGCAGAGCAGAGGGGCTGTGACAATCGAGGCTTCTAAGTTTGTAAAGAGGTCTTCCTTTCCTTCCCACCCACCCCCAATGTTGGTTCTGAGTGTGAATGTGTTTTTTAAACTGGGTTTATATGGAGATCTTTCCCCCACCTCACTTCCCTCCATTGGCTTTGAGTGTGAATGTGTTTTTTGACTGGGTTTATATGGGGATCTGATGTTTATATTTACCCCTGCTAACTGGGCAAGAGGCACTTTTTCAAGTGGTGTTCCTCTTATATTTAGCAGGGGGAGAGTAATTGTCCCCTTTCACCCCTGTGCAGTGTCTTTTCTAGTGGCTGTTGCTGGTGGGGGTCTGCATTTATTTTTTTTTAGAGATTGTGAGTCCTTTGGGGGCAGGGAGCCATTTAACTTTGTTATTATTTGCCTGTAAACTGCTTTGTGAACTTTGTGTTGAAAAAGGTATATAAATACTATTGATTGATTGATTGATTGATTGATTGATTGATTATATGGAGATCTTTCCCCCCACCCCACTTCCCTCCCTGGGAATCTGAGTGTGAATGTGCTTTTTGACTGGATGCTCTGATGTTTATATGGAAGAAGGGTAGTATAAAAATGTGAACAATATGAATGAGTATGACTGTGAGGTGACTGCATGCTTGGGGGGCAGTAGGAGGGGACACACTGCTGGGGTAGGATGCTCCCCTCCATTTTTCTTTAAAAAAAAAGTCCAGGTGTGATGTCACTTCTGGGGCAACATTTTGCCCTCTACACTGGGTTGCTCTTTCATTAGCTACGCCACTGGCTGTGACCATTGTGGATTGCAGTGTCCCGATACTTGTGGGTCCCTTATTGTCATTTTGAAAACCTGGCAAGTCTATCGAGTAAATATCTCCAAACCAACTGATAACAGGAAAAAAACACACCCAGAGCATGTTCTGAGGGCCAGGGAGGCCTCCCTGACCCTCAGAAAGCTATCTAAGGGCTTCAGGAGGCCTAAAAATATCACTTCCAAATCTTTGAGAAAACCAAGAAGTGACTATTTTCAGGCTTCCAGAGGCCCTCAGAATACCCTCCATACACAATCAGAGCACAGCTTGGAGGGTGCAGCCTGTTCCAGCAAGTTCAGGCGGGCCAGAGGCTCATAGCGGACCTGTGCTGCTGTGGGCTGAATAGAGGCTCTCTGGGGGCCGCATCCAGTGATGGAATCTGTTAAGCAGGAGCCGGAACGCTGGGCGGGACTTACATGTGATTGGCAGCCCACCCGTTCCGTTCCACCGCCTGCCCGCCTGCCGTGCGGGCTGCCCTGGCCTCGGAGAGGGCACCTTCTCACCGGGGAGGACGGGTGGAGGGCGTGCCGGGTGCCTGGGCGAGCAGCAGTGGGGCGTGCCAACCGGAGGCAGCCTGCGCGGCAGGCGGGCAGGCGGTGGAATGGAACGGGCGGGCTGCCAATCACACGTAAGTCCTGCCCAGCGTTCTGGCTCCTGCTTAACAGATTCCATCGCTGGCCACATCTGGTTCCTGGGCTGGGTTTTGAAGACCCCTGTTCTAGAGCAACTTGACTTCACTACCTTACAAATATTCACTGTCTGCAACCCAGAAACAAGACATCGTTTTTATTCTTTTGTTATGTTATTTATAGTTTATTCTGTTCCAGTAAAGCAAATGCCTAAAGGGGTGTCAAACATAAGCCCCAGGCCCCAAGCTAACCAGGCCACAGAAACTCCTTATCCAGTTTCCAATAATTGAGCTGCACATGACTCTTCAGCAGCAAGCAGTTGTAATAAGAACTGAAAGAAGAAAGAGGAGGCCACTGGTTTATCTCTTTCCTTCCTTGTCTAATCTTTCTTATGCTACTCGGAGCCAGGCAAAATATGGAGACCACTGACAGAAGTGATGCTTCTAAGGACACCAGCCAGCAGCGTGGTGACTGAGGAAGGCAGCATTTGAGGCGTGAGTGCTGGTCAAAAGAGAATTGGAAGATGTGGGTAGCGCGATCATTACAATTAAGTCAGCCATGGCCCATTTTAAGAAGACAGTGGTTATTTACTGTTCAGGTCTACAACTGTTCTGCACAGTAGGGAAAGAAATTTGAGGGAACACTGCTCAGCAGAAGTGCTCATGAAAGGGAAGCCTGTGTAATAATAAGGCTCTCCCATATCTTGAAAATATGATCAAGATTTGCATATTTTCTCCTCTATCATTTGCAGAATGCATTCCTAGGTGAGAACAAAGTGCTTATTTCAGGTCACCACCTGCTTAATGACATCACTTCTCCTGCCTCTTTCTGGACTAAATAGTTGCCCTTCCCCACTTACGGTTTTACTGTTTCTTATTAATGATTTTACTCATAATTTTCATACATTGTATATTTTATCTGGGAACTTTGTAAGCTGCCTTGGGCACTTGCTCCAGCATGGGAAAGGTGGAATATAATTTTTTTTAAAAAAAATAAATAAGTCCAAATACTTTGGTATATTCACTCAGGTTGTAGATTAGGTTCATTGCTTTTCATAAAATCATTAAAATGTATGGTGGTTGATTAGATGCAGTCTTGAGTTTCCTTTAAATTTTGGACCGTGAAGGATTTGCTAACTCAAGCTTTTATACAACTGATAAAAATTGGCCACTGATATAAATTGGTCTTACATCATTCTAAATCCTTTACTTGGAAGGTCTCTTTGGTTTCCCTGAAATTTACTTCCATGAAAACCTCTTAAGAGCACAACCTTTGTTAAATTTAAAGACAGCACTTCATTACGGGTGATTGCCTTGCAATATGTGATAGCCTGATCCTGATAGCCTGATCCTACTCAAGCCTTGTGCTCCCAGAATAAACCTTCCAATGGCATAAAGCACTTTCCAGCTGTGGCAAAACATGGCATCCCTGGACACTGTTGCAAGCAGAGAGCAGCCAACTCCATGTACCAGTTGCTGGCTACGCTACTTTTGGCATAAGTTGCTGGCAAAAGTTGCTGGCCTACTACTTTTGGTAAGTTGTGCGGGGGGTGGGGGTTGAGGGAGATGGGGAGGAATTGAGAGGAGATGGGGCAGGCAGACTGGGACAAGGAGCACATGTGCAACAGAAGCACATGCCAATATGCTAACCCTGTTCCCAACCTCGAGCCCCCATCCCAGGTGCATGTGGACTTGAGCCAGCTCTACAATAGGTCTGAGTAGACCCAGCAGCACATCACAGGTTTACAGGTGTTCCCTAACCCCAAGGAGTCCTCCAGATGCCAAAACCTCCCTGCAGGATACGGCAAGTGCTATATTGGTGCTGCTGCATTGCTGCATGAGAATGTGTCTGTCTTGCATCCATTTGAATGTGGGCTGTCTGTCTTGCATCCATTTGCAAGCATCAATAAATTAAGTGAAAAGCAAGAGCACTTAAACACTTAAATGTGTTGTACTCTTGATCAATTATAGGAAATATGTGCATCATTCTAAAAAGTTCAGGGGACAATCCTAACCTGGAGCCTTTCTGACTCTGAGAGTGTTGCAATTGCACTTTACTGTGTGTTTGCAACACTCCTGGGCCAGCCCAAGTGACTTGGGCCAGCCTAACTCTAGGTTAGGATTGCGCCCTCAATATTTTAAACAAAATAGTTTATTTTTTTAGAGGATCTGCATTCAAAATTCATTACATTTTAGCTCTGAGTTGAAACAATAAGGTTCAGTCCATGCAGATACAGCCACACATTCCAGAATTCTATTAATGAACTTGTCTACAACATGCATATTAGAATAACTGGTAGGCTGCTTTCTCATAACAGCCTGTTCTCATGCCAAACACGCATGTGGTTAATATTGCCATTTGAGCTTCACATTTGGGGAAACTGGTTTTCATATTGAAAGAAGCAGGGCTAAAGGTTTGGGTGATTTGAAAGTACAGGGTGATTTTGCATCTCATTTTCAAGCATAAATTTCACTACAGTTAGTCTCTAGGGAGAAGTGGGGCAAATATGTGGTGACACATAATCTACAATTCTAGGAGTTTGCTGATACTGCCGAACAAACTTCTGCCAGGTTCAGAGAGCAATCCTAGTAAGGCCGGCACAGTTAGGCCAGCAAAGTTTGGCCGGCACACTGTAAAGTATGTTTGGACCACTCTCAGAGTCAGAGAGGCCAGCACACAGACGTGCACCATTCTCCCTCACTCTGAGAGTGGTCCAAACATGCTTTACAGTGGCCCTGGTGCCAGCCAAACTGTGACAGCCTAACTCCAAGGTTTGGATTGTGCCCTTAGTGAGTCAACACAACGCAAATTGCAATTAGTGTGATAACAAAGGGCAATGTTGATGTTGTATGGGTTCTTTTTATTCTGTTTTTGATAAAAGGAACCATTGCATTCGCAAATGCACATTACAGATAAACTCTTAGAGAACAAATGCATTCTGCTTTTTCACAGTGGCTTATTAATAATAAACAGTCTGCTGAACGAACATTAGATATTTATGGTGTTGTATGAAATATTTTCTTGAAGGTCACGTTTCTGTGAATTACTGAATATCTTACTGAATATCTTAAAGGAGAATGAATTGGAAACAAAGGCTGCAATACACATGACAGCCCTCTCTATGTCCCTGTTACACATTAACATCTCAACACACACATACATTCCTAGTATTTAAAACACAACCAGACTATTTTTTCATACTCACCTGCACCTCCAGCCACCTTTTCAATTGCTTATATATTCATAAACCCGTCTTGCTCCATCACTCAAACTAGCCATACCCATAGTCCTCAAATCCTTCTTGTTCAATTACAGAAACCAAACTTCATCCCTTCTGCAACAAAATTGCATGTTTCAAAATCTGTGTCGGCTATTCAAATTTCAGAATTTGGATTTTGATGTCAAAATCCAAATGTCAACTATTTTTAGTTTGTTAAATGAAAATTCTGTGATGTTTCTGGCTAAATCCTGATTACTATTGCATGTCTACTACCAGATACTGTCATGTATTGATTGCTATAAGTCTGACGATGTCAAATTCCACGTACAATTACAGATCAAACCTTGCTAAATATTCATTCCTACATGTCTGATGCTGTCAAATGCTGGTTGTTATTGCATGTGCTACTGTCAAATAGTGGAGAGTTCTGAATGTTCACAGTTTTACTGTCATATACTGAATGTCACTGCATGGCAGCTGTCAAGCATGGTTGAATTCTGATGGCTACATTTCAGATACTGCAAAATTCTGATTGCTACTGTGTGCCATCTGCGGAACTGTTTGCATGCCAAATGCTGAAGCTAAGTTGAAAAGCACATTCGCTGACTATTAATACACCCAGATGACATCTGATGAATATTCTCCATTAAAATTAGCCAACAATGGGGTGGTGATGTAAATTTATTTCGGCTCTATCATATATCATGCCACATTTCTGTCACATACAATAATAAATTCATCTAAATTAATAAGATACACAACTAATTAAGCTTTAAATTAGGCAAACACACACACACCATCTCTTGACACATGAAAGCCCAAAAAGGACCAGTGATGTTCCCAGTCCTAGGGCTCAATCCTAAGGCCGTCATTGTGGGCGGTAAGGGCTTACTGCCCACGTTGGAGTGGCGCCAGAGCTCACCACCTGGAGGTGGCAATGCAGCGACGGCAGCTGGTAAGTGAACCCATCACCCACCCTGTGCCCTTACCACGGGGGAAGGGGACGAATGTCCCCTTCTCCTGCACAGCTTCCCACGGCTATCTGGCTGCTGCAGGATGCAGCGGTAGCCATTTGACAGGCAGCTCAGCCAGGCAGCTCAGGATTGGGCTGCTATTCTGGAACTGCTCTCTTCCTATAAAATGGGCAATACCCTATCTCAAGAATTGATTCAGGTATGGTGTCTGGGAATCTCCCAATTAGAGAAAAGGAAGGAGGCTTTGTTTTCATTATAAGTTTTTTTTTAATGCTGAAATAAATTGCTACCAAAACACAAACATGCAAGAATATTTCTACTTTCTAACTATATACTGTATAGATAATTACTATATTAGTGCAATTAAGATGCTAGAAGAAAAACCTAGATTCCCCATGGTGAAAACTTTCTCATGCTTGTAGCGCCACAGGGACATCTGCACGTGTCAGTGCTCATTAAAAGGAGAAGGCATTGTGCATATTTGAGCTATGGGCCATTAAGAGATATCTGAAATAAGTCTGTTAACTCTGCAATTCTGCAATTCTCTTTTACTGCAGCAAAACATGTTGAATTACTATTTGGTTTGATATTATATTCAACATGATTATTTTTATTACCCACAACCCGCAGCTCTATATGTACGTTTTAATACATTTTTTAATACTCTTGCACAATCCTCAATAGACACCACTGCAGAATCTTAACTATCCTATTTTTTTTGTCAAGCTTGCAGCAGCAGTGAAATTATTATTTCCGCAAAAGACTTTGCTAACTTACTGTAGTGATTAAAGTGCAATGATTTATTGTATCTTTACTATACTACTTTTTCCCCTGACTGTTGCAGCTAAATTAGCCAAATTCACATTATTACAAAGCCGTATCATGATGCAGTCATTTTAAACTACTTTCATTCAGCGCTAAAGTATTTCACTAATATGGATATAACAGTGCCAATAAAATTTAAATACTGAGAACTATGAGTTTTGCCAAGTGGTAGAATAATGCCTGAACACAATATGCTGCCAGCTCTTACTTTTCACTGGCTACTCTACAACCTTTTCAGGCTTTTTAGAGTGCATCATAAAACGTATCATATGCTTTATGGGACTATTCACTTCTTTAAACTTAAATGTATACTTTTACCACAACTGAAGTCAGAAAAAAAACTTCAGTGATTATTTTTTTAAAAGTTAGTTAAATGTATTAATCTTATGGATTAAAATCTATAGTATAATGCCATTGATTCAAATAGGTTGGATACATTAAAATATTAATATAAACGAGTGGTTTTTAAACTCCCCCAGAATTTGAAAAGCACTGTAAGTGCTTGCGGAAGAGGAGGTAAGGCAGCGGTGTGATCCCCAGGATTGCGCGACTGCCTGCGGCGACACAGGCTTCGATGTTCTTACCGATTGAAATGCTGTCGTCCTGGGGGGTGCAGGGAGCCCTCGAAAAGTTAAAAAATAAAGATTACAACACACTTCCAGTTTTGTGATCGCAAACAGAAAGTGTGTTTCAATCTTTATTTTTTAAATTTTTTGAGGCTTGGGGAGTCCTGCGGATGCCTCCACAAGGCTCCCTGCCCCCCTCCCGAATGACAGCGCTTTGATTTGTAAGTAGATCAAAGCCCCTGTTGCCCCAGGAAGCAGCACGATCCTGGGGATCACGCTGCTGCCTTCTCTCTTCCCTGCTCCTTAAGGACACAGGGCCAGAGGTTTTCTGGCTGGGGCATTGTGAAGCCCCAGTTTGATAACCCCTGATATAAACTGTTTATAAAATAATTTTTTATTATTAAATACATATATTAGAGATATATCTATGTCTTTTTCTTATAAGGTCCGTATTTGTTTTTTTAGTAAAAATATACCCAGTCAAGTAACATTAAAGAGGGCCCAATATCCATTCCCTTTCCCTACCCAAACCCACCCAAAAGAGGGCATGAAAACTACAAACAGAAAATAGGCTACTACACCATGCAGTTAATAGGTTGAATAAAAAAAGACATAAAAAAATCTGGAGCTCAGGAGAAAGATAAAAGAGAACTGCATCAGCTGAGAGCCCAAAATAACACAAGAAAATTATTGGTCCAAAAGGCAGAAAAATTGTGTCATATAAATGTGAAGATGTCAGGGGTGTCCCACCAATTACAAATGATCTTTTCTTTAGCACAAAAATCCAGCATACAGAGGTCTAGTAAGGGCAAACATTGGACTTCCACTGTTAACAAGATTAAACTTTTGACCACCACAGCCATGATATGAATCTACAGAACCTTAAGTTGAGGCCCAAATAATTAAATAGGCATCCCTGGGATTCCCCAGTACCAAAGTATTAAAATTAAGGTTAAGTGAAGATGAGAAAGGGCCCAATCCTATCTAACTTTCCAGTACTGATACAGCCATGTTAATGGGACGTGCCCTGCATCCTGCAGTGGAGGGGTAGTCACAGACCTTTCTTCAAGGTAAGAGAACATTTGTTCTCTAACCATTGGGGCTCTATTGCAGCTACATCATTGTTGGAAAGTTGGACAGGCCTTATCCACGCCTGTTCTGCCCCTCCCCAGCCCAGAAATGCTCCTTCCCCACCTCTGAAACACCCTCCGCTGGCATCTGCTGCCGCTCCATCACAAGAACTTCCTGCTACAGTGGCTGTCAGGTGGAATGTGGCACCTGTGGGATGGCGCAGGCCTGTCTGCCTGCACTGTTTACTAGCTGGATGCAGAAAAAACACTTTGCAGCACTTTTACAACACCTTGAACTGGTGCTGTGGCCACAGCGCTGATACAGCCCATTAGTAGGATCAGGCTATTAGGTACATTGTGTACCTGTTTTGCACAAGCATCTTTTGCGAGATACAGTATAATCCCTGGCATCCTATAAA
Source organism: Lerista edwardsae (assembly GCA_029204185.1). Taxonomy (NCBI): domain Eukaryota; kingdom Metazoa; phylum Chordata; class Lepidosauria; order Squamata; family Scincidae; genus Lerista; species Lerista edwardsae. Next base: position 11,144,679 of record JAJKFI010000012.1, read on the forward strand.
TAGCTCCATGGCAGAATAACCCAGTTAGATAAAATCTTAGCTTCTGCTATGACTTCAAAACCATCATGATAACACCATAATTGCAATGCATAATTAGACAACATTATTTATAAGGAACAAAATCACAACAGGAAAGTTATCGGGCTGCCAAGCTCATCACATCACTACAGCCCCCATAATTGAAGGATTTCAGAATAACTTTAGGAGGTGAATTGACATTCAAGACTAAACCCAAACAGTCAGCCAAGCAAAAAAGAGCTTTTAAAAATTATTTCCTGATTCAACTGATATTCCTTTAGCTAAGGAGAGACTCCTTCCTTTGTTAGGAACTTTACATTTAGAGGGAATAAAATTATTCATGACATACTCCCCAGCATGAACTTAATTTTATTCATATAATATTTCACTCACTCACACACACACACACACACACACACAGAGAGAGTGAGAGAGAGAGAGAGTAACATATGCGTTTCTGGCAACACTCTGTCATTTTCTCAGAAGTCAAAAAGGAAATTATTATTTATATCATGATCCATAACCTAATGAAGCCAACATAATTGGCTTCATAATTGGGGGAGGGTAGCCTGACGAGGACCACCTGTTGGCAGGCTGCCTGACG
>JAJKFI010000012.1:11145310-11184196 GCA_029204185.1 Lerista edwardsae
CCTTTTCCCTCCGTTTTCCAGGTGAGCCAGCATTTTAAGAGCCTCTGGCTTGCCAGAGGCGCGAGCCTTTGGCGCGAGCCAAAGGGCTCTTTGCCCGTGGCTCTTCGCCGGTGGAACGGAGCCGGAGCCCAGCTGCTAACATCAGCCATCCTGCCTGTTTCTCCCGAGGATCTTCAGTGGCCAGCCACGCTCCGGTTTTCCATACTCCGGGAGCTTAGCAGCCTGTCAGCAAGCCTACTACCAGCCTTTTAATTGAGTGGGTGAGAGTTTGAATGTGTGGGCTCCTGTCCTGAGTGAGAGTCAGGCCAGGAGCGGTGAGCGTACTTCCTGCCTCGGTGAGAGGGGGGCAGGGAGGGACAGTTTTTAGAGGGCCTCTGTGAGAGGGAGGCAGAGATCTGCAGCAACCCAGACCTCTGTGTGAGGGGGGTTGGGGTTGCTGCAGTGGAGGTAGTTGTGCATGTGTGTGAGTGTCTGTGTTTTTTGGTTGTGTATGCTGTTGTAGGCTGAAGGTAGTCCCTGCCGGAAATATGTGCTTAACCCCACGAGGGAGCTTAGGGGAGGGGAGGGGGGCCACCATCAGCAGAGTTACGGGTCACGGAAGGTATGGCGGTGGGGGTTGGGCCGGACATTACAGGAGAAGGAGGGTCAGTCGTAGACAGACTGTCCCTCTTTCTGGCCCTTCTCTCACCCCTCTGACCCTGGGTACTCCTGGCAACAGCCCCCTAGGTCTGAAGCTGCTGCTTCTGAATGCCAGGTCGGTTAATAATAAGACCTGTCTGATCCAGGATCTAATCCTGGAGGAGAAGGCCGACCTGGTATGTATCACGGAGACCTGGCTGGATGAGCTGGGAGGGGTCAGTCTTTCCCAGATTTGTCCACCAGGTTTCCAGGTACTGCAGCAGCCACGACTTCAGGGGCGGGGAGGCGGGGTTGCGATGGTCTATTGAGATTCCATCCGTCTCACCAGATATTCTGTCCAGCAGTCCACCGGGTTTGAGTGCCTTCGCGTTGTGTTGGAGGGGCGAGACAGAATAGGGATTCTGTTGGTGTACCGCCCGCCTTGCTGCCCAGCAGTTTCCCTGCCTGAGCTGACGGAGTTGGTCTCGAACGTGGTGTTGGAGTCCCCCCGCCTTTTGGTATTGGGGGACTTCAATGTCCATGCCGAGGCCCCGGGAACAGCTGCGGCTCAGGACTTCATGGCCTCCATGGCAACCATGGGTCTGTCTCAAAGAATATCTGCCCCAACGCATGATGCGGGACACACGCTGGACCTGGTGTTTACTGCTGGGCAGGTTGATGGCGATCTGGAGGTGGAGGAGATTAAGATCACTCCTTTGTCATGGACAGATCACTTTCTGGTGGGATTTAGGCTTGTTGCAGCCTCCTACCTCTGCAATGGCGGGGGATCGCATTCTATGATCCGCCCTCGGAGGCTGATGGATCCGAATGGATTCCTGAGGGCTCTGGGGGATTTTCCTGTTGCCAGAGTTGGAGACCCACCCAGCGCCCTGGTCGACCTCTGGAATACGGAGATGGCCAGGGCCCTGGATGAGATCGCTCCTGAGCGTCCCCTGCCCAGTCGCAGAATCAGAGCGGCTCCTTGGTTTTCTGAGGAGCTGCGGATGATGAAGCGGCAGGGCAGGTGTCTAGAGCGTCAGTGGCGAAAGACTCGTGCCGAATCTGACCGTACCCGGGCTAGAGCCCAGTTAAGATCATACTCTAGGGCGGTGGTGGCAGCTAAGAGAGCTCACTTCTCTGCCACCATTGCTTCTGCGGAGAACCGTCCAGCTGAGCTTTTTCGTGTGGTCCGTAGCCTTCTACATCTGCCCCCTCCTATTGGAGGGGAGGATCACACGGAGGCTCGCTGTGACGAATTTGCAAACCATTTTGCAGAGAAGGTCGATCAGATTCGGCACGACTTGGACGCCGCTGTGGGCATTTCTAGTGATGTCCCTGGGGAACCTGTCTATCCTACAATTTGGGATTCTTTTCAGCTTGTAGAACCTGAGGATGTGGACAGGATTCTCTGCAGTGTGAGACCTGCTGCTTGCCCGCTCGACCCTTGCCCGGCATGGCTAATTAGAGCTGCCCGGGGAGGGCTGGCCGAGTGGACGGGGAGGGTGGTGAATTCATCTTTGAGGGAGGGGGTGCTGCCGCCTGCTTTGAAGCGGGCGATAGTTCGCCCCCTCCTGAAAAAACCCTCCCTGGATCCCACTACTCTAAATAACTTTCGGCCAGTCTCAAATATCCCATTTCTGGGCAAGGTGATTGAGCGGGTGGTGGCGTCCCAGCTGCAGAGGGTTCTGGAGGAAACGGACTATCTGGACCCATTCCAATCTGGCTTCAGGCCGGGGTTTGGGACGGAGACTGCCTTGGTTGCCTTGGTGGATGACCTACGCCGAGGAATGGACAGGGGGAGTGCGTCCCTGTTGGTCCTGCTGGACCTCTCAGCGGCCTTCGACACCATCGACCATGGTGTCCTTCTGGGTCGGCTGGCTGGGTTGGGGCTTGGAGGCACTGTTTTGCAGTGGTTCCGCTCCTTCCTGGCTGACAGATCCCAGAAGGTGGTGCTGGGGGACGCTTGTTCGGCACCCCGACCTCTTAAGTTTGGGGTGCCGCAAGGGTCTATCTTATCCCCCATGCTATTTAACATCTACATGAAGCCGCTGGGAGAGGTCATCCGGGGGTTTGGGGTGGGGTGCCATCAATATGCTGATGACACCCAACTTTATCTCTCCTTTCCCCCTGATTCTGAGGAGGCAGTTGAGGTCCTGAATCGTTGTCTGGAGGCAGTTGGGGGCTGGATGAGGGCGAACAAGCTGAAATTAAATCCGGATAAGACAGAGGTGCTCTTGGTCCGGAAGTCCACAGCTCGGGTATTGGACTATCGCCCTGCTCTGAATGGGGTTGCACTCCCTCTGAAGGAGCAGGTCCGCAGCTTGGGGGTTCTCCTGGATTCACAGCTGCACCTGGAGTCTCAGGTGTCGGCGGTGGCCAGGGGAGCCTTTGCTCAGCTTCGGCTGATCCGCCAGCTGCGACCGTACCTGAGCTGCGCGGACCTGGCCACAGTGACCCACGCCATAGTGACATCAAGATTAGACTATTGCAATGCGCTCTATGTGGGGCTGCCTTTGAAGACGGTTCGGAAATTACAACTAGTACAGAACGCGGCTGCTCGGGTGGTTGCTGGGGCACGTCGGTTTGACTCTGTCGAGCCACTGCTTCGGCGACTACACTGGCTGCCGGTTCTGTTCCGGGCCCAATTCAAAGTGCTGGTGTTGACCTTTAAAGCCCTTTACGGCTCGGGCCCAGGGTATTTGAGGGACCGCCTCCTCCCATATAATCCGACCCGTACTCTGAGGTCATCTGGGGGGGCTCTTTTGACGGTGCCGCCACCAGGAGAGGTGAGAGGGGTGGCGGCCAGTAGGAGAGCCTTCTCGGCGGTGGCACCCCAACTTTGGAATACCCTCCCCTTGGAGTTAAGAACTGCTCCCTCCTTGGCGGTATTTTGGCGGGGGCTGAAGACCTTTTTATTTCAGCAGGCTTTTAGTTGCTGACAGGCTGGCTGGCTGGCTTTTTTTGCATTCTTTTTATATATTTTATGATCCTAGGGATTAATTTGTTGTATGTTGTATTTTTAATATTGTTTTTATTGTCTTTTAATACTGTTTTTAATTGTTTTTACTGTGTTTTTAACCTTGTAAATGCCGCCTTGAGGGCCTTGTGGCGGAAAGGCGGGATACAAATCAAATAAATTAAATTAAATTAAATTAAAATAATTGTACTGGAATTGACCTAATCACATTGATACTAATGATACACAAGTTATGAAACTTGTATTGGCAGGTGGTTCACCTGAACCAGGTCTTGATGTTTATCCTATTTTGGATGGTGCTGCATCGCCCCGAAAGATCAGGTCCACAGTTTGGAAACTTTTGTTCCCTTGCTCTGGGGAAAGTCTCAGCTCCCCAATTTCAGTTCTGCACCAGCCATTTTGCTAGCACAGTAAGAGGGAGGGGAGGGGAGGGAGAAGGAGCATCGTATACTGGCACACTGGAATGTTGCCCCCTCTGGCCCCTGTTCCACTTCCCACTCTCCCTCCTGTCCCCTCCTGTCCCTCATTCCTACCCTACCTCACCCATCCCGTTCTTCTCACCATGCACCCCAAAGCCGCCGCCCCGCCAATTCATGAGTGTCAGTGGATGGGGTAAGTGGTGACAGTGGACAATAGGCCCATGAACAGCTACCACCCATTGTGTTGGCAGCCCTGTGTGCTTACTGGAGGAACATCACTTCCAAAGGCATCCTCTCACTTCTATGGGTGTAACATGTATTCCAATGGCAGAATGAGTGGATTGGATTGACAGCGTTGCCACAGACTGGTATATAAAAATATACGGTACTGTGCAAAGGTCCTAGACCACCATTAGATTTGTTATTTTCGAACGTTATAATGACCATATATACATCTAAAGGAACTCTGGAAGTGCTGAAAGAAGTCTGGTGTAATAGATTACTTTAGAACGCTTCAGGACAGTCTTCCCAAAAGAGTTAAAGATGTGCGTAGAGCTAAGGGAGGCCAAACTAAATACTGACATTCGCCTGAAGAAGCCACTTTGTTTTGAAAATTGTGCGTGTTTGAAATTTGTGTACGTATTTCCTGCATTTTCTGTTTGTGTCTTAATACAGAGACTAATATATAAATAAGGATGGTCATTTAACGTTGCTAAAACAAAGATGGTGGTGGCCTAAGACTTTTGCCAAATCCAGAAGGCCCTATCACTGGCGGTACATGTGTACCACTGGCGAAAATGTCGCGAAGGTGCCATAAAGCATGTCCATGACAATGTACTGCCGGCACTCCACCAGTGCCGGCTGCAGGGAAGCCGCAATGGGGTGGGGGGAGGTGGGAAAGGGGAGGAACCAGGCAGGGAGGGAGGAGCAGCCCTGCAAGGGGGTAGAACTTGGCAGTGGCTTCCACTGCTGTACCTTATCCCCGGCAGTGGCCCAGGCAGCCTAACACGGGGCTGCTTGATTCATCACCGGCAAAATAGCAGGCGGTGAGCCAAGGAGCCCCATTGTAAGTGGCAGGGCTTTTATTTCCCCAATGGCTGTCTGGCTCCTGCAGGATGCAGCGGTTGCTATTTTGGGACTGCTGCTCCTATGGGAGCAGGGCAGTTCTGGATTGGGCTGCCCATCAACAAAAATAAATAAATCTGAGAAAAAAATTCATTTCCATAAAATCAGATTCATAAATGGCTGTGCCTGATTCAGTGAGGTCTTATGTAATGAAGTACTTTTTTTGAGATGTCAGGTAAGCTGCAACATGGTTTAGAACTGACTGGCTGATCTGGATTTGAACCATCAGCTAGTTCTCAATGGGTGATCCATTTTAATTCTTTAGTCTATCAGGAGCAGTACAACGTTTTTAAGGCTTATAATTTAATTTTGGCTTAAAGGTAAAATATCACCCTTGTGTGATAAGGATAATTAGACAGCAGACTTTTCGAGGTATATCTTGAAAATCCAATAAGTGGCAAAGAACTGAAATAGTTTCTTACTTTTATTTCTTCTATTTAACAGTTCTCAAATGATCAGATGAACAATGTATGTGTACTTAGAATATTAAGTCCCACCAATTTCTATACGACGAGCAGCCAAATCCTACTGGCGTTCTGTGAGCACTCCACCAGGGATGACTGCCTTACATCAGTTGTAAATACAATTCCTGCAGTGCATGGAGGAGCATGCTGCTGAGCAATGGCAGGAAGGCAGAGCTTCCCCACTAGTGCCAGAGCAGCCACCCGTTCTTGCCAACACAGGTAAGGTGGCGGGGAAGGTGAGACAGGGTGGGATGAGAGCAGAATGTAGGCTGGGGAGTGGGATGGCAACAGGGCAGTGGAAAAGCAGATTGATTTTGTTGACACACATCTGCACAGACCTTTGTTGAAGGATCAGGCCTGGGAAGGGGGCTTGGACCTGGTTGCCAGCACTGCTGCCAAACCCTCCTCCTTCCCGGACCCAATCCACTGTCCGCCCACCCCCATTGCTGCTCTGTTCTTCTCTAGCCCACTCCTTTCTGCCCTGCCCTGCCTCCCCGGCTGACTTACCTGGGTCAGCAGGCCTTCACAGTACACTCTGGCAGTGCATGGCTTTGTGCGCTACTGGAGAAATGTTTGTGACTACCATAAGGCAGTGTCACTGGCGGAATGCTTATTCCACCAGCTGAATTGGCCAATACAATTGGGCTGTTAAAATGCTTAACTTTGGCTTAACTCAGGTCCTTGTTTTCCAGTTGGTAATAGGCTTTTGCTTGAATAGCACAGCTCTTTTCTCCAAGGTAGCCCCTTCATAAAGTCAATGTTTATAAAACATGATGAATCATTTCACAGCCAGGGTTACAATTGCAGAGGTGCAGGTGGTATATTAGCCCCATGCAGTGCAAATTTATACTGCTTTGACTAATAGGCAATCTGGAAGCCATAAAGAGGAAGAGGACACAGTAGTTGAAATTTCCTAGTGGTGAAATGCAAACATCAAACTGGGATAGGAGGCTGAATTTGGTTTTGGGCTGGAATCCATTTACCATCTTTTTTTGTCATTTGACCTTGTAGCTTGAAAAATACACAAATGGTGACAGATGACTTTCTGTTTTCCACTCATTTTGAGTAAATGTGCTCTAAATGTTTGCTAAACAGCACACCTGCGAAAGAGAACACCATGATGGTTAGTGCAACCTCCTTAATTTAGAGGTAGGCTACCTTGGAGTGCTGGATGCAGGGGAGTGGCAATGAGATGCACATATATAGTTGTATTGTATAGTCCCGAGTCGTCTGGTGGGCTACTGCGAGATGCAGGAAGCTGGACTAGATGGGCTAGAATGCAGTGGGGCTCTTCTTATGTTCTTATGAGAAGGCAGTAGACAAAACATGTTAAATAGTACCTTTTATCTGATGAAAGTCTTTTAGAATTGCACAACTCTTCAAGCATCAATAAGAAGATCAGAATGACACTTGTGACTGCACATAAACAAGGTTTGAATGTACTGTACATAAAAAAGCTGTAAAACCCAAAAAGGCAGGAAGCACTTTACTTCTGCTGGTTCCTCTGTTGTTGTTTTTAACAGGCCTTGTCAAATTCTTCAGAGAAAATCAAATTGACAGAAAAGTTAAACAGACCTTACAGATTCAAATATATAATTAACACATTATGTCTAGTCTTCTAGTTTTGCATCTCTGATACTTTGTAAATTACAAATATAATTGGTAGGCAGCGTTCTGTCTGCGTTTGGGTTTGAGGAAGCTACAGACCAAGTTTACTTAGAGGAAACTCACATTGGTTTCCATGGAAGTTATTTCCATGTAAGGTTGTAATCCAGTGCAAAATTTCCTTGGAGGAACAGCCGAAACCTATGGACAGAATATTCTGTCATATCTTGCAATCTGCCACTGCATCCCATAGGCCACAGTGTGGCAGCACAAATGTTGGGACACCACACATGGGGGATAGTGCCCGCAAAGCCTTCCTCATGCCAGGTCAGTTGGCAATGAGGGTGGCTCATAGTGGGGAGTCAGCTGGGCCAAGGGTGGGTCAGGAATGGATCTCAGTGGAGGCAGCCCAATCCCATCCATTCCCTCTCCCGCCCCGGGTGATGTAGCAGCACCAAAAAGGTTACTGCTACATCTTGCCAGAGGGAGGTCATAGAGCTTTTCTCCAGGTAGCTCTCCTCTGCATGGACCCACAAAGCAAGATCAGGTCTAGGAAGGGGGCCAGGATTTGGTGGCCTCCACTGCCACTGAACCCACCCCTTTTGTGGACCCAGTCTGCCCTTCCCCTCCCAGTGAATAGACCGCTCTGAATTTTGGAAGTTTACCCAGAGGAAGCCTCTAAGACTGCCCCCCCTTGTAGGATGCATCACAAGCTGTGATGGCATGGGGAGGGGGAAGCATAGGATCGAGCTGTTTCCCATCTGTTTCAATGGGAAATTAATACCAATGCATTGTCAAGTGCCAGTATTTCCTACAATTGGAATGATGAAATATATCTACTTGAATTCACAGGAAAGGTTGGAAGGTTGCCAGGTAGCATACACACAAATACTTGAGATGTCTGAAGAGGGGCCTGATGATATCACAGATTGCTAACTCTTGAAAAGTCAGGAAAAATTCCTGCTGGGGCACTTAGAGCCCCGGCGGCATTTACCAGGCTCCTGCTACAGGTAGGGCAAAGGTTGGGAGAATGCATGCAGCTAATAGGATGCATGTCTGGCAGGGGACGTGGTGCAACAGGGGGCATGACGGGTTCAGAAGGGCAGCTGTTGTGAGGGCTTGAAAGGTCACCAAACTGGGGTGTGGTAATTGGAGATATCCCTGGAAGGGTTTTTTTTAGGTTGGCAGGGGGCATGTTGGCTGGGTAGCCAGGATAGGGGATGGTGTGCATGCTGAGGTAAGCAAGGTCAGGCAAAGCAAAGCCAGAACCGCTGTGACAACACTTGTCCGGGTTGAGAGGCTGGCTGGCAAGCCCCCTGACGGGTTTAAGCAAAGACAAGTCAAGGCTTTGCCTGAGTGGGTTGGTGCTGGCCAGCTGCCTCGACCCTTCAGGCCTCTGGCTGGGTGGTCGCCTCGGAGGGGCGAGCAGGCGCCCCCTCCGAGTCCAGGGACGGCCGTGGGGCGAGCGGAACGAAAGCAGAAGTACATGGACGGGCTGCCAATCAAACGGTAGTCACGTCTAAGTCCGTTCACCCAAGTTGTTTGTAGATCCCATCGCTGGGCGGAACCCAATAATTCAAGAGCTGCTGTGAATCCAGCAGGATCCCCAGGCTGCAGACCTGTTCCTTCAGGGGGACTGCAACCCCATCCAGCGTCAGGCATCAATCAAATACCCGAGTTTTGGTTTTCTGGATCAGGAGGACCTCTGTCTTGTCCAGGTTCGTCTCAGCTTAACTAACCTTCATTCAGGTTCATGGGTGGTCGCCTCGGAGGGGCGAGCAGGCGCCCCCTCCGAGTCCAGGGACGGCCGTGGGGCGAGCGGATAACATAGGCAAATAACATCTCATTTGCTCCTAGGTATTATAATTATTGTCTCATTTAAATGGAGAGGTATTTTAATATGAATGCAGTTAATGAGGCAAAAGGTTGAAAATGTCCAGGGCACTGAGCTTTAAAAGTAGAACAAACTATATTTTAAATTATCTTCACTGCAAGTTAAATGAATTTTCCTTCTGCCACAAGGCAATGCATGCCCAAATGATTTATAATAGTGTCTGCAAATCACAAGTTTATACACATTGCAAGCTGGGCAACAAATGCAGATCAAAAGTTGTGGATCAAAGGTTTTCTTTTTTTAATCTATATTTCAGCCTGCATCAAACTAGAAATTTAAAAATATCCATGTTGGACATTTTTACTGTTATCAACACATTATTGCAAAAGCTTCAGATCTCTTATACATCAGAAGAACCATGTTAGTTTATTCATTATACTCTTTTCTAAGTGACCCAAAAGAAATCTAGGGTTGAGTTAACTGCTCTGCCAATTACATTACAAAATAGTGTCCCAACCAAAGCATGGCTTTGGCAATGATATAATTAATGAAAAGACTTATAAAGGGGACCATGTCCCGTTTATTTGAACAGTCTTCTTTACAATTTTTGGCACCTGAGAACATAGTTATCACACGGCTGTTTTTTTTTTTTTTTTTTTTTGCCAATTCTAAAGCAAATTATCAATCCTTTTTGGACCATATAAGGAGTAAAATACCCATGGAGATAAAGGAGATTTCAAAAGCAAAGTACGATATGACAAATAGAAGTGAGGGATTCAGCCTGTATGTGCTGCCCTCCGTAAGAGAGTATGTTATAAATTACGAGGAGCCCAATCCTGAACTGACCGGCTCCCACAGAAGCAACAATTCCTAAATGGCAACCATTGCATCCCGCAAGAGCCAGGCTGCTGCCAGAGGCTCCTTGGGAGAAGGCGACATTCGTCCCCTTACCCCAGGGAAAGCTCTGTCACCCACAATGGGGCTCTTCTGCTCACCTCCAGTAATTTTCCAGTGGTGAATTGAGCAGCCCCATTTCAGGCTGCCTGAGCCACTGCTGGGGATAAGATCTGGCCGTGGAAGCCACTGCAGGTCCCACCCACTGGAGGCCAGCTTCTCCCCTCCCCTGCCCAGTCCCTCCCTCCACCCTGCCTCCCCCTGCACCAAACAGGCTTCCCAGCAGCCGGCACTGCTGGAGCATCGGCCGCCTGCCCTCTTGCGTTGGGGCCTGGAGTTAAATGAGCATCGCTCCAGCACAATCATAGAAATGTTGCAGACCTGCTTTAAGGCATGTTTGCAGCATTTTCGCCGGTGATACACATATACTTCTGATTGGGCCCTAGACTGAATAAAGTAGGTTCCTGCTTTCACAATGCAATCAAACTACTTTACAACGTCAAAACAAGGCTCACTATACCATACATTTTTCACAGAACGTTGGGTGGCTGATTGCTACTAATCAGTGAAAAACATATGGTATAGTGAGCCTAGTTTTGACACGGAGCCCTGTTTTGCCAATGTAAAGGGGTATACCAAGGCCATTTAGCACCCAGCGCCCATGTTGAAAAGCGGTATATAAATACGATTGAGTGATTGATTTTCAGTAATAGTCATGATGTGAAATGAATACTAATAATAACCAGAGAAGATGTGCAGTGAATATTTTCTTTTATCAAACTTTGTATAAAGTATAATAGATATACTAACTTTCTGTGTGCGTGGGTGTATATAAAAACATTGTAATTCATATATATATAATCATACCAATTAAAAATATATATGCAATAATTTTCTTCTTGAACAAGAATTTTAAACATCTTGGTGTGGCCCCTTGGACTGCCCCTCCCCTGCAGCCTGGCACCCAGGGCCAGCCGCCCCCCCCCAGCCACTCTCTCTGTATGCCACCACTGCCAGCAGAACTTTGTGAGTGATAGGCAAGGGAATCACAGCTCAATCCTATCCAGGATTCATATGTACTATGTGAGTTCCACTGTCATAAAATGGCTGCCAACAGCATGTGCGGCAATGGCCATTTTGGGAGCACTACTGCAAAAGGCAGCAGCAGTACTTGTCTGTCACTGGTTGTGTCCACTGAGGCAGGCAAGGCAGGGACAGGAAAGGGGAGTGAGCAGGGAGAGGGTCAGAGGGGGCAAAACTGGGGAGGAGGGGAGGAATGGGAATAGGGACGCTGCAGGACGGAGTGGATTCAGAGGCAATTGTACATGCTGGATCTATCCCCTGTGAGAAGAGTATTCAGTTACCTGAATTAGGTAAACCTGCTGCATGAAATAAGACCATACAGGTTTGAGTTCAATAATATATCCAATTAGTTGGGACTTAAACAGTTAAACGTCTACACTGCAATAGGCTGAAAAACAACTGAATTAAGAGCCAAATGATTTCCAACTCTTTTAACTATTTACAAGACATACTTAGGTCACAACGCCCCTAGTGAGAGATGGTTGTTGGCAGAGGACTTACAGATCAATCGTAACTTTTCAAGGGACTTTCCAAAAATCGTTTATAACTGAGTACCGAATAATTAAGTAGGCTCAGATGTGACATGGCAAGGGAGGGGTGCGGCATTTCCTAAGAAGGAACAAAAGAATGTAGGATAGAAAGAGGTTTGTGCAAGTTAGGAAATTTGCTCAGTGTAGGAGTAGATCTGGTCACTAATGAGGGAATAAAACCCATTGATGAAGGCATGGCTCTTTGAAACTCACTCATGACAGGCACCAGGGCAAATGGATCTCTGCTTATTTTCATAATAACATGTTGAAAAAGCTAAATTCTTTAATATTGACTTTAGTCTTATTTAACTGTGAACTATGCATCACCCCTTTGTTGGCAGCCTCCTTGTCCATCTTGTCTCCTTGGACTTGCACCAGTTAAACAGCTGGTGCTGGTCTGAGAAGACACACAGCAGAGCCATTGCACCAGCTCTTGAGTACTGCGAACATGCTGTAAGGCACATTTGCACTGACTCTGGAGTCAGCTGGGCCAGCACAGGCACCTACACCAGCTTGGGAGAGCCACCTCCAGAACATGAGCTACCCAGACTGGGTACGTTTCAAACGAGACATGCAGGGGTGAGGGAGAATGGCAGGAGGGCTTTCCAGGGGTGGGGAGGGGGCATTTTTGGATGGGTGGGCGTAACAGGAGGTGGATCAGGGGTGGGATTGGCATTTCAAATCCTAACTCCCACTCCTGGGCCTTGCAACCGAGAAGTTCAAATGGGGTGGTTATGGCTCGACACAGGGTAACGGGAAAAATACACTAAGGCAACTTCTAGCTGCCTCCTAACCTGCACTGGATATAGCACAGACCAACGTGGCCTGCCTGTTCCAGCGCAGGTTAGGATTGAGCTGTTAAAGATATACCCTTGGATATTTTCAAGGTCAAATTGAAAGAGGAGCAAAAGGAGCATGTATTCTGTTTTAGGGCCCAATCCAGAACTGCCCAACCAAACAGGAACGCAGAGGTATGCATCAAGCAAATTCCCCACAAATAGCAACTAAATATGTACAAAACAACCAATTTGACAAGTACTAGAAAGGCAACATTGAAGCACAATATATTCATGATCACGAAAATAAATATTAAAACTCAATACCTCAGGAGGTAATTAAAATGGTTCACCTTTAGCAATACACGTACAATTTGAATTATTCAGTTAAAAGAGAACTTTTCTCGACTAATGATACATTACTGGGAACATGCAGGAGTCTGGCTTTTTTTGTACTATAAATGGGCAGAAAACATTTCACATAAGGTTGTGGTCTTTTCCACTGCCCATATTCCCCGTATGTTATTTAAAGTTTTAAAATAAAGTTTCACATAAATTTTCCCTGCACTGTTCTTTAATGAGACAGACCTCCTCCTCACACACTGTCACTAACCTTCTCTTATGCTTATGGTATTCTTTAATTCATTAACTTCCATGGGCTGCTTCTCTCTGACGAGATACGAAGATGGAATACAACAGACTGAGCGTGGGAAGAAACTTATTTGCCTGAGTTCTTTTCCGGATAGCTAAAATTCCATCTCACAGTACTTTGCTTTTTACTTTTCGTCATAAGCCAAAATCTCCTGTCTGCATAGAAAGGCTGTGGGTGCTTTTTTTTTTTTTTTTTTGGCTGTCTCATTGCTTCTCCTTCTTTATTTAAATAAATCACAAAAAGATGTTTGCAGCCTAATAAGATAGTACTAATTAATATCTAGTGCATACAGCCCACTGATGATGTAAGCATGAATTTGTAATACAAATTTCATTCTTATGTGAAGCAGGTTCTGATTCCCCTCTCCCCAACTTAATCGCTTCATCATATTGATCATATTTTCAAGCAATGGGAGAGTCCAATTATCACACAGGATGCCCTTTCAGCAGTGCTGCTTTTGCTGAGGTGTCACTTTGTAGCTCAGCAACTGAGAGCAGCTTATTGTGCTGGGAGAGCCCAATTATCATGAGGTCCAGATAAAGAGCTTCCACACGGCTGTATCCAGAATGTAGACTTTAAGCTTGACACTCCTGTGTTACTGCTTGTGGTTCCGTCTGTCAGGTGACCATTCCACTTCCAGAGACATCCAACAAACAATTTTTTTTAAAAGGCTCATTCTTTAAAAAGTAACATTAGTCTGATTCTGAAAATGGTGTTACATGGACTTCTGCTTAATGATGTATGCTGCATGTACAAATGTTCATTTGGTGTAGAATGGTAGAATTGTTGCATTTCAAAGCTGTACAAATTTGAATGCTCTCTCTCTCTCTCTCTCTCTCTCTCTCTCTCTCTCTCACACACACACACACACACACACACACACACACACACACATTACTTCATGCTGCAAAGCTCCTAATTTTATCTCCCTTTGCCTCTCTTGATAAAATTCCCTTTGGCTCTCTCTTCCTGCCCTGCTCCCTTTCCGCCCTATCTTGACCATGCATTCAAAATGCCTTAAGGGGAAATCTCCAAGAACTTTTTCTTTCTGGCCAAGTCTGAATTTTGCCCGAATTCATTCAAATTATTCAAGAGGTAGCAGGAATGGAGAGCAAACTGGGGAAAAAAATGCTTAAGTCAGATGTCAGAAAAACAAACATAATCATTGTTCCACATATAAATATTTATAGGTATGTGATGGTGACTGGCTGCACCTGAAGAGGGATTGGATTTAGATGAGCTGACACTAGCGAAGACTGAACAACTAATGCTCAGCAATTCTTACCATCTGATAATTGGGATTTGGACACCCTCCAATACTGGGGTTCAGTCTTCCTTTATCTCTCATATACGTAACTCTGAGCTATTCCAGAATAACTCCAGTTTGGCAGTAACCAGGAGTCCTTTTCATCAACTCCATGTAGTGTGACAACTGCCACTTTTCTGAAGATTTCAAGCTGTAAAGCCATCATTCCTGCATCTGAAGCCTCAAACTAGAGGGCTATTTTCTGTAATTGTGGAAACTTTAAACATTTAGGGGATGGGGCAAAACACTGGTTTTTATGCAGAAGATTTCTACATACATCTCTGGCTTCTCAAAATAGGAGATAGGAAGAGCCCTGCCTAAAACCAGTGGTGTAGCTAGAGATGTGCACAATGGTACATGTGGGTGGTGATGCCCAACAAGGAAACCCCCAAGGTCTTCCCCCCTTTCCCCCTCCTTACTCACATGTTTTTTTCTCCCTCATATCTTTAAATTGAAACCTAACTTACCGATCTATGTAATTTACAGTCATTATTCATTTGAATTAGCACATTTTCATGTAGAATCCATACTTTAGAAAATATTAGATGGGACAAGGGCTATTTTTCCAAATCACTACTACAACATCACCACCAATATAGACATAGATGGTAATGTTTAAACTACTGTCATGGAACGTGAAGGGCATTAAACACCATCCTCCCCATGCTAGTTTCTGGACTTTGGCTTTCAAGGTAAGGCCTGCCTAAGAAGGCCAGAGCAGGGGGTTGGGGAAGGCAGAGGGAGGGTAGGGGGAAGGTGGATTGGGGCATGAGGAGGGAGAGAGGGGCCCATGGGCAGAACGGTCCAGGGAAGGGTAGGGACCAGCCTCCAGCACTTAAGCCAGATCCTAATCCCTGTCTCTGGCCTTGTCAGCCTTACACAGGCCTCTCAGAGTTGCATCCTATTTTGCTCGCACAGCTCTGAGTAGCCTTATTGGGACTAACGCCCCATGACACGGGGTAAGGGGAATTAATTCCCTACTCCAAGTTGCACCACATACAGCCCCAACCCCGCACTCCCAATGGGGCCTCCCGATTCCAGGGCAGGTTATGATTGGGCTGCCAGTGATACATATTTGGTGATTTTTTTTTCTTTTATTTCTAGCAGTCAGTAGTACCCACATCTTCAGTAGATAGTTAACACAAGGTAAATTTCAACTTCTTCAATGATTCTTTGCTATTGGCTATATGAGAGATAAAGGAAGACTGAACCCCAGTATTGGAGGGTGTCCAAATCCCAAATTATCAGATGCTAAAGGGAAAACTTTGCTATTGGCTTCTATACTGTATTGAGGTAGCCACAATCCAGAGGCAAAAGTAGCCACAGTCCAGGCAGAAATTATGCCTTTTGCAAAACCTGTATGCTATAATAGAAAGACCTCTGCCCTTGCCTTCACCCCCACTCCTCTCCACCTCACCCCCTCCTTTCCTTCCCTCAGTAGCTGTATACCCATAATGGAAAGTTTAAAAGGTTATACGCCTGCTTCACTGTACCAGCTTCTATAGGAAACGTGTAACCACAAACTTCAAAGAAAACAAGAACCTCAGCAAGTCTACATAGGCAGGCAAATGCAGGTAGCCAATCAATAAAGCTTGTCTATGTAGACACAGGAAATGTATAAACAATGTATGTATGAAATGTATAAAAAGCCAAGCCTCATTTTGTTCGGGGCTCAGAATTTGGAAATTGAAATTCCTCTTGAGACAAGTTGCGCAAATAAAAAGCTTGATACTTTCCTTCCACCCCTGTGGTCTCAAATCCTTGCGTCTGCAAGTCTACAACAGTATTAAAATGCAGGTTTCTAGAAATTTAGCACAAATTTTAAAACCTGTACAAAATGCCTGTGGATGAATAGTGTATAAGAAAAAAAAGGCAATATAAATTCCAAATTCCAAATGAAAAAGAAAAAAATTATTCAAATCAATCTGTGCACAGTATATTTTCCTGTCAAATGTTTTGGAATATATTTGAATGCATTCTTTATAATAATAAAGACCTAGAGTATGATAAGATATTATAAGATATAGCAGGCCTGCCGGCAATTTTATCCTGCATGATTGGTTCTTACGCAGCAGATCAGTCTTGGTCTTGTTGACCTTGGCAGCTTTATGGGGGTCATATTAGTACACAGATGAAATGTTCCTGAGCAATCTCAGCAATGTATTAGGCTCAAAGAGACTTTGGTATGCCGCATGCATATACTTTTCTTGTCAATTTTCCCCCTCAGCAAGCATGTTTTAGGTGCATTAAGGAAATATCTAGCCCTTTTAAGGTTTGGGTTGCATTGCCATATGCTACTCCCTCAGTGCAATGCAGAGACATAATATAATCCATTTTCTGTAGGTGTTTGTTTTTGGACATTTTGTCTTCCAGTACATCAGCATTACACATCCTGTCATCTTCTAGCATAAGCTTTGTTTCGGAGGAGATTCAGATTAATTATCCTCATCTTGGCATGTGATCATCCATTGCATGCCCCCTTTCCCTCTTACCTTAGGGATACTAGCAGCAGAACCATAGAGGCAATAGACTTCAGGAAGCAACATGACAGTAACACCATGAGAGAAGACCTACTTCCCAATTAATTCAAACAGTTTCTGTTCACTACCCACTGATTAAATCTGTTGCTTTTTGGCTGAGAACCATTTAAATGGAATATTTCTATCATCCATGCTGTTCTTCAATTTGAGGAGCAAAAAAAAGGGGGGGGGAAGAAAAGCAATAAAGGAGGGGAGAAAAAGAGAGAAAAACAAAACAAACACCCCTGAAAACTAATTTCCTGCAGGAAAGCAATTGTCCCAGTAATGAAACATGATTTCAAGAATGCTGACAGCAATGCACCTAAAAAAACAGGATTTAAACACACATGAGTTCCCCTACAGGCGTTTGTGAAAGAGCTGCTTTTGCAATTGGAATGAAGCTCCTAGCTACAGCAACATATCCCCAGCACAAAAAAGGAGAACCTGTGAAGCTTTTCATGTTATCCTGCTGCCAGGGTGAGAAAATCTGCATCTGTCAAGAGAGCCTTTTCCACACCCACTATTAAAAGCCCCATCCAATACTGCATTGCATCGCTGCAAAGGGAAAAGGTGTTTCTTAATGACCTCCAAGCCACCAGAAGTGATAGACTTGATTTTGTAACAAATCAATAAGTTTTATTTACACTCCAATCCTACCCAAAACTGGGCAGGGAGGAACAGGGTAGGCAGTAAAAATGGGGGAGGTCAATCTTGGCTTACCGAAACACCTTGACCATTTTCATATATGCTTCTGCCCAGGCATGATTCCATGTTGTACTTGTGCTTTTGATTTTTCCTACTCAAATGCAGAACTTTACATTTATCCCTATTGAAATGCATTTTGTTTCTCCATACTCCACCCTGTCAAGATCATCTTGGATCTTGTTCCTCCCTAGTTATGATATTAACTATCCCTCAGCTTCACAGTCTGATGCTGCCTTCAAGTTGTTTTTTTAATTCCCCCCCCCACCGCACAACTTCCTCTTCCAGTTCATTTATATATTGAACAACACAGGGCCCAAGACAGAGTCCTGAAGCACCTCACTCATCACTTCCCTCCAAAGAGGAGTCACTGAGAAGCATTCACTAGGTGTGGCCCATCAGCCAGCCAGGGTTCCACCCAACAGTAGCATCATCAGCTTGCCCACATCCCATCATGTCATCCTGGAGAACCTTGAGAAAAGCCAAGTGAAATATGAGCACAGCACTCTCCCAATCTATTGAACTAATCACTATGCCACAGAAGGAGATAGGGAGGTGGGTGAGATGAAGGTAGTGCAAGAGTTCTGGCTTTAGACATGATTGCTTTGAGGCCCACTTCCTTGCTTACTTGAGCTGGGTGCCTTCGTGCAGCACCTGAGTGCAGTTGACATCCTGAGAGGGTAGGTGTTCTTGGTATGGAGTCAGGAGACACAATACCTGTATGTGGAATTATGGATCCGTGATTTGGAACACAGAAGCCAGAAATGTAAAGCCAGTAATTTGGAATAGGTGGCTGGGGGGGGGGCAAAAGATGGATGTACATACGTACTAGCTAGCACAAGATGCTATGCTAGCTAAAACAAAAGAGGCCCAGAAAAAGGGAGGGGGGAGGAAATTTAGACACAGAAACCAGCTGAGAGAAAAGGCACACTGTAACATTCAAGGCTGCTACGAACCCAAAGAGGGTCCCTTTCAGAGATAAGAAAGTGTTGACTCCTCGGAAATAGAGAATGCAACAGCTAAAGATAAGGGAGGAGGGCGAAGAGGAGTAAGCCTATTAGGTATTCTGTTTAGGCGTTTTCGAATTAGCTGCTTCGTGTAGCTAAGGGGGGCTATTACGTTGAGAGGGCTGGGGAGGGAACTAAGAGAAATAAAATTAAAGTGCTGAGCATTGTAACGTGGGTGTGGTCTCTCCAGCCTGCCTGCTTGTCTAACGGTATGTTTGTGACGGCATTCCGTACATGTATGAGTTCTGGGAAGGTACAGTAAGTGCTACTCATACTATTTTGTTGCTTTTTGTGCAAAATGTTCCCTTTGCATAAACTGCCTTTCACCAGTTCCACATGATCAAATGTGCTTATTATGATACAGATGAGACAGAGTACGTAGAACCAGGTGTAGCATCCTTATACATTAGTTGTGTTCTCTTGCCTGGTGTTGTGGCATCTTTGGATCCTGGGTTAGCTGGAATTTTATTCTCTGATGTGGCAGATGCCAAGTGGAGAGAGGGAGCTTCTGTCTAGAGCCCTTTAGTGAGTTTCTTTAGAGCAGTGTTTCCCAGCCTGGGGGGAGTCATGACCCCCCAGGGCAGGTATTCCCATTTTCGTTTGATACATACATTACCCCCTTAAGGAGAGCAGCTACCCAACCAGGGACTCATAGGTTCTCACAGGCAACTGCTACCACTGCCACTATTTAGTGGGCGCGGAAAGGGAATAGGATTCAGCGGCAGCCTCTGCTGCCATCCCCACTCCACTCTTGGGCCTGATCTGCCCTGCAGCCCACCCTCACTCTGCCAGTTCCACCCCTCCCAGCCTTCCCCCTGCCCTGAAAACCCTTCCGGCCACCAGGTGAGGATACTTACCACCACATGATCTTCTGCGGCATCCACTTGGCAGAGGTCCAGCACCGACTGGCGTGGGCCTCTCTGCCAGTGCTGCATGTCTCTGCTGACAGCAAAGTGCCTTACAGCCTGCTATTTATTTATTTAACACCCAACGCTGGTTCTTTGAGTGCAGTTGGAGACCATGAGATTGGGTCCGAAGACACTAGCAATAAGGGCAAATGAAAGGCTTCAGCTCAAAGCAGTATAAAGGGGATGATTTATTTTGAGCTATTTTTTTACTAATATTCAGGTCTACTGGTCCTAGTCTCAAACTGGAAAGCCTTTCAGGCCGATTTTTATCAGTTAATTGGGATTGGGAAAACAGCACAAAGAGGTCCAAAGAGCACCAAATCTACCGAAGAGGATTGGGAAAACAGCACTAGAGAGGAGGAAGAAAGCAGCAAACAATATAATAAAGAGAATGTAAAGGGATACACTAAAGCCAAGGAACAGCAGGGAACAGGGCTCAATTATTCAGGATGGAAGATGCCATTTATCATTATGTTGCAATGAATGCTAGAAATAAAAGCTGCAATCCTGCATACAGCCGTGGTGTTGAGATCCCGCTGAACAAGATTGAAGCAGTCTAAGGGCCAAATCCTATCCAGCTTTCCAGCACTGATGCAGCAATGCCAATGAGCTTTCCACCATATTCTGCAGTGGTGGGGCAGTCATAGAGGCCTCCTCAGGGTAAGAGAATATTTGTTTGCTTATCTTGGGGTTGCACTGAGGCTGCATCAGCACCAGAAATTTGGATAGGATTGGGCCCTCAAGCTGCAATTGTACTGACACTGACCTGGTAGTAGGTCCTATTGGACTCAAATGGGGTTACTCCTGAGAAGACAGACTGAGCTGTAAGTATGTGTACAAGTGCACCCTAAAATGTTTCCAATCTTACTCCTTTCCCTGATATTTAATGCAGCTTGCTACAGAACTGTGACAAACACTTGAGGCATCTTTGTGGTTCAGTTCAGGAACATTCTTCACTTAGAACAATTATTTTTCTTCATATGACCTCCGCTTTGGATCTTCTTTGCTTCAGTTATCCAGCCCCTGATGTCACAGAGGCATCATGAGCCTCTGAATTAATCCCCAAACTGTTTACCCTTCCAGCTCTGCTGTCAGAGATATTTCTTCAGTCTTTTACTCTAGATTAGCATGTCTAATATGTGTATAATTAATTAGGGCTTCCTTCACTCATTTTAGGCAGTGCCTCAAAGCATTAGTCCCGTTCCTGGATCAAGGGGGGGGGGAGCTTTATAGGCTGCTAGTTCTTCGTTCTGGTTCCAAATGCATTGCTCATATTTATTTATAAAATAAAATATTAAACCAATACATTTCAAATAACAACATTTTTAAATCTCTGGGAGATTTTAAATCTCAAAAGTTATGCTGCAATTACTTCAGGGCTAAACATGAAATGGATTGTAACATGATTATTGTATTTCCATTACATTTCCCCCCAATTTAAAACAGTGGTGTTTTTATTGTTTTAGATAGCTCCAAGAATGTCTGAATTTATTTACAGAGTATTTACATTTAGAGGAGCACATTAATGCTCCTGGTAAGTAACAATCAAATTAGTGATTCACACTTCTACAGTTCCATACTAACATATCTCACTGCACTGCATTATTGCAACATGATACTGAAGCTAACCAGCCAGAATGATGCAAGTTGCACATGTTGATTTTCACATGTGAAATTTATAACAGTCTTATTAGGAGAAATGCTAATTTGTGCCAGGTACATAAAACTCCGGTTTTTATCACACCGCATTTTTTTCAGTGGTGCATGATTAATACAACAGGTGTGATAAATACACACAACAGGTGACCGGAGGGTATGTGGCAGTGGTGGTGGTGAAGGCAGTGGCTTGGCAGTGGGCACTGCCCCACTGGGCTCCACCAGCATGCCACCCGGGGGCATTTGCCCCTCCCAAGTAAATGGTAGGACCACAATGGGATGGTTCCACCTTGCCTGTTCCCCCATGCCACATGTCCCTGCAATATATAGTGACTGAGGTGGTTATAACAGCATGTTATATGTGTTTGTTTTTTGTTTTAAATTAGCATAGCTGCCATGGTCAAAACTGGGACTGGGGAAAAGATTTTCTTTTACTCTTTTACCCCCAGAGTACTCAGTCTGAATCAATCCCCCCAGCTATTTCTCCTGCTAGTTGGAGGTGGCTGATAGAGGTTGGGACTGCATTGGGGCAAAAGGGTTAAAGCCTCCCTACAGCCATACAGTGTTCCCAATCCTGATCATGCACTACAGCTATTATTTCTGTTAAGAAGAGAAAAAAAGCTTGCAGGTCTAATTGTATGCATGACTTATTGAATTCAATGGAAATTACTCCAAGGAAAATGTATATAGGATTGCAGCCTTAATGTGTAGTTTGCTCTTATTTCAAAGAGTGAAACTATTTGAATACCAAACTGGCCAACCTACAGAAGCCAAGGGTGAGAGTGGATGAAGCTGAAAGTGCTTTTGTTGGTATATAGCAGGGAAATTCAAACAGTGAAACAAAATGTGAATTAATCACCATGCAAAATAAATGAGCGAGCGAGCGAATGAGTGAGTAAAAGATGGGCAAATAGCTGAACTCGGCTTCACTGCACACCGTTACCTCAATGAATAGATGTTCAAGTGCAGTAAGAGGTTGTAGTGCTTAAGATCTCTCCTCTCCAATATAACAGATGGTCAATGCCTTCAGCTCTGACAATACAATCACCTGTGGGGGGTTGGGGTCGGAGAGAGAACAGGTGCCAGACTCAATCCACATCCATTCCCGGAAGGAAGGCATAAGTGAGAGTGAATAGTTTTCCAGTCATGGATCAGGATTATTGTTTTGCTTGTAAATGACAATTAAATTTGGCAAAATTGACACCTTTTTCCACTGATATACTTTACATGTAAATTAACCGACATCTCTGAATTTGAGTCTCTGTGTAGGAGTGTAGGAAAGAGGATGAACAGCTCTGTTATCACCTTGGCATATTGCAACAATAAATCACTGACAGAACTCTGCCAGGCAGCCATTTATTCTGTAAATAAAATTCAGTAGGAAGTGTAGCTTCCTTCTTTACACTGGACAATGCCCAAAACACTGTGATATTTTTTTTACTGCTGAATGGGTTTTGTTTAGTTTTTCGTTTTGTTTTAGTTACTGGTACTTGATGCCAACAGCTAGCTGTCCTGCAACTATTTTGCCAATAAAATTTGAATTTACTAAATTCTGATACTACAAATTACTCTGATAGAAAGAAGATTCTAATTTTAAGTATGTACAAATACACTCACTACATATGCAGAGTATTTATATTTATAAAGCCATTTGTTGGCCAAAAGGACCTCAAAGCAACATAAAGTAATAAAGAGACATGTAGCAGCCAACATTATAAAAAGCAGTAGCAACAAACACACCCATACATAGTGGTGTAAAATGCTGTCAGCTCACAGGGTGCACACTAAACTACATTAAGACCTGCCTAAACTGGAAGGTCTTTATTACGCTTTGCCTAAAAGTAGTGGCATTCCTACAGGGAGGGAACACTGGTTTTTGCAGCAGCCTAAAGTCCTGTGTAGTGCAGCCCCTCCCCCTTGCATCCAGAGCCATTCGTGGCTGGAGAGCAAAGCTTCCAAGCCAGCTCTCTGTGCTGCAAGTGGTCCTAAAGGCAAGGCCAGGCTGCCCAAGACAGGGATTAGGATCGGGCCCAAGCACTGGATCCTGGCACTACCCAACTCCCTGGGCAGGTCCGCCCACGGACCCACCCCGCTCCCCCTTGCCCTGCCCTTCTTTCAATCTTTCTAAAGACAGTTTACATGTTATTATTTAAGTAAGAACTGAGAATCTAATGTCGGAGTTACCCCTGTACAAATTCTCAGCTCCAACGTCTCACCTTTTTTTCCCCCCCTGGTAAGGACACAACTATTCTTTGTAATATTGACCCCAATATGCACCTCATTCTAAAGGTAGTCACCAGGGCAAAAGGGAAAAGTCCTTGGAGCTAGAGATACTGATTAGAGGAGTGCTCTGCTTGAGCAGAGAGCTGTGTGCATTTGTTGGGTTTCTAAAAGCTGAAATGAGAAATGACTACTTAGCTGTAGCAGAAGAAAAAAAGTTATCAAGAATGCATTAAACACCCAATTAATTCACAAAAAGGGGAGTCAATCAATCATATTCGATTATTGCCAAGCATAATTAGCATTTTCATTTTCATTCTTGGATTAGCTGTGAGCGCAATCCTAACCTGGATTAGGGCACAATCCAAACGTCCGTGGCATCCCTGACTCCAAGAGTAGTCCAAATGCACCTTTACGGTGCAGCAACTCCTGGGCTGGCACAAGGGATTTGTGCCGGCCCAACTCCAGATTGCACCCACAGTTTGATAGTGAAGCCATGTCTAGTTGTTTACTGGGGATCTGTGCTAATCTTTAGCATCTGGAATATTCATCCAACCTGTTCAAGCACTTCTGATCTTTCCATCTGCACTGAGCTGAATTTGGCCTATATGATTGGCACCAACAAGGGGCCATCAAATGATAATCTGTAGCATAGCATTGTGCTCCAAGTTGGATTATAGTGCTTCCCTGCTAGGTATGTGCAGTGAGGGTGTGGTGGGTGAGGCAGAATTGCGATATGGTAGTTCTTTGAAAAGTGCTTCCACTGCTGCTGCAGTGGCTGTGATCCTGCAAACTGAACCCATGGGCTTCAGCTGCTCAAAGCCCGTGGGTTGTAAGTGTTTCTGTGATCACAGCTGTGGCAGCACTTTTCAAAGAAATAGGTAGGACAGTCCTGCCTCACCTGCCACACCCTGATCGCATGTCACTGTTCCCTGCTATAATACTGTATACTGCTGCACTTCATGAACAGAAATTCCCCATTTTGCTCACTTCAGATCTTGTCTCTGACCACTTTCCTGTTCAATGCACAGTGCACAGTGAGCTGTGCAGTAGTTTCCCCCCTCCCTTTATTGAGTACAAACAAGTACAAATTAGGCCCTGGATTTTCATAAGGAATACTAATCATGCCCCATGAATGCTTGGTTCTGAACTTGTAACTAGGGAATAAGCTGGAAATTCTTGGCTAATATGCAAATACAAGGCTGTTGTTTCAGAATGATAGTTCCAGATTAAAAATACCCACACTCCAATATTGAGTCAGAAGAACTCCATATTAAAAACCACAGGATCCCAGGAGTGATAACTCAAAGCAACAGTTTCAGACAAAAAACCCCAGGGCCCAAATCAAGTACGTCATTTGAAATATTACACAGATAATGAATATATACTAGGCTCACCCAACAAGTGCCCTATATGGAAAATACATCATAAAAACACCATTGCTTTCTTTAAATTTATTTGGTTAAGAGCACAATCCTAACCCTGGGCTAGAATAGACAGACCGACATACCCCTTTCCCGGATAACATGCAGCAGCCTGGAAATTACAGGAACAACTTTGAACAGCCATATCAGGGCCAACCAGGACAGGGACAGAGTTTAGGATTCGGCCCAAGTGTCAGATCCTGTCTCCACACACAGCCCTCCTTGGGACAGCCTGCCCATGCGCCACCTTCCCCTGCCCCATTCCACCCTCTCCCCTGTCCCATTCCGCCTCCCATCACCCTCCCTGATCCCCTGTGGCAGCCTTAACTTTTCAGCACAGGGCCACGTCCGGGAGCAGGGAGTGCAGCTCACATCCTTGCGCCAGCCTCCCTGGCGCCAGCCTTCCAAAATGGCGCATATGTGCCTTACAGCACATTTGTGACACACAGAGGCCACACAAGCAACTTGCGCCAGCCGACAGCACCCTCTGGACTGCACTCAAAAACTCAAAAACATTTATAACAGAAAAACACTTCCACATCTGCAACAGACTTTTCTTTTTTACCTTGACCTGGCTTAAGAAGCAGCTTTTTAGTTAAAAGGTTTCAAATCGGTTACATTACTGACACATCAGTTAATAACCATCTGCTACCAAATGCAACAGTTGTTTTCAGGTATATGGAGACACCTTGAACTTTATTATTATTATTATTATTATTATTATTATTATTATTATTATTATTATTATTATTATTATTATTAATTAGATTTCTATCCTGCCTTTTTGCCCGGAGGCACCCAAGGTGGCATTACAATATAAAAATACAATATAAAAGTTAACATTAAAAACAATTTAAAAACAATATTAAAACAATACAATAAAACAAAATTAAAACAAAACAATACAATTTAAGAACAACAAGCCTAGTGGATAATAAAATAAAATATAAAAATGTGACAAACCAGCCAGCCAGCCAAAAGCTTTTTGGTATAAAAAGGTCTTCAGCCCCCGCCGAAATGTTAACAAAGAGGGAGCAGTTCTCAATTCTAAGGGGAGGGTGTTCCAGAGTTGGGGGGCCACCACCGAGAAGGCCCTCTTCCTGGCCGCCGCCCCTCTCACTTCTCCTGGTGGCGGCACAGTCAAAAGGGCCCCCCCCAGATGATCTAAGAGTACGGGTTGGATTATATGGAAGGAGGCGGTCCCTCAAATACCCCGGACCCGAGCCGTAAAGGGCTTTAAAAGTCAAAACTAGCACCTTGAATTGGGCCCGGAACAGAACCGGCAGCCAGTGTAGTCGCCGAAGCAACGGCCCGACAGAGTCAAACCGACGTGCCCCAGCAACCACCCGAGCCGCCGCGTTCTGTACTAGTTGTAATTTCCGGACCATCTTCAAAGGCAGCCCCACGTAGAGCGCATTGCAATAGTCTAATCTAGATGTCACTAGGGCATGGGTCACTGTGGCCAGGTCCGCACAGCTCAGGTACGGCCGCAGCTGGCGAATCAGCCGAAGCTGAGCAAAGGCTCCCCTGACCACCACCGCCACCTGGGACTCCAGGTGTAGCTGTGGATCCAGGAGAACTCCCAAGCTGCGAACCTGCTCCTTCAGAGGAAGTGCAACCCCATTCAGAGCAGGACGATAGTCCAATACCCGAGCTGATACTTTAAAAAATACCCGATACCCGATACTTTAAAATACCCGATACCCAATACAATACCCGATACTTTAAAAAAAACACACACATTTATCTGGAGGTTCCCTTTATATGCTGCAAAAATGCATCTTCTTAACGTTGCACACACACATCTGCAGTAGTAGTAAATGGGGTTTCCATGACTCCCTGAAAATCAGCTTGTGAACCCTCAGGGGATTGCGACCCCCACTGGCTTAGATAGTGTGCTTCTGCAACTGCTTCACTCAGAAAAGTACTGGGCATTTGTCACTGTTATGAATGTGAAAGAAAGCCGATTCCAGTTGTGTGGTCTAATTTGGCCAAGCCAAAGCTAAACCTGCCCTGCTTTCCTATTGCCTCCAATATTTTTCCTTGCCCCATTGTTATGAGCTAAATAGGAGCCACTACACTAATTTCCCCCAAATGGTTGTAACTTCCAGGTGATACCCACAGTGTTTGATCAACTCTTAAGATACAGAGAAATATTGTGTAAGTCAAAAACACCATTTGGTGCCATAACAGGCACAAAATTTGGCTTTTTTTTTTTTTTTAAGAAAAAGCTATTTCTCATTTAAAATTGTGATTTAGATTATATAGTATTTGTTATGATTGTACACCACTTCAATTGTCACCTGCTTGGCAGACCTGCTTGGTTGGCTCAGAGATATATGAGCGTGAAATAAATAAATAACATTGAATGACCTTTGTAACCTGCTCATAGCTTAACCTGCAATGAGTAATAAAGGCATCCAAATCCCTTGAAGATAAAACTATATTTTTTTCTACTTTGTGGTAGTGTGGATTTATGGCTACACCACACATTCAATAATCTACCAAGAAAGCCAAAACACAGTTGGTATATAAATGGCAATGTGCTGTAATAACAGCACAGTTTAAAATAAACGATCTTTATTACACTCCTTATGAGACTTCTCCATTCAATCACCAAGAGCTTATTCAGAGATGGAAGTCAGCCAGCCCTTTTGTCTTCCACAAATAGCTTTGCTAAACTCCAAACCAGTTCCTTTTAAAATATTAATTCCAGTTTAAATTTCATTTATGGATAAGAGCCAAGTTCACTTGTTTTCAGACCATGGAAACAATAAAGAAGTCAAAACCAGCAAGTCAAAAGACAAAGCTAACAGAAATCCATAAAGAAAAATTAAATTTATATCAACTCAGCAATTAAACTCATTGGACTTCCCAAAACACCAAGTGGTAATTTGCTTTACATGTAGAAGGTCATTCATTCATTTCTTAGAATCTCCCATTAAAAGTGCAGATTCTAATGCCAGAAAGGCTCTATGCCGAAGAGGCCTTCGAGAGCCCCTATCAGTCAGAAGAAATAAGGCATGGAGGATTTTATTACTTTCTGAGTATATATTTCTTGTCATGTAAGTTTTAAAAGTCCCTTAGAAGAATAGAGATGAAAGTGTGTTTGTGTGTGTCTCCTACATTACAGTCATGGGAAATGTCTGAAGGCCAAACTCACTGCGATGCGCAATAGCTCACATCACTCAACTAAACATTTATTTGATTCAAAGAAGATTCACAGGGGATTTGGATAGGGGATGTGGTGCTGGATGAGAAGGATTCAACTCTTTTCCCTTGTGATAGACTCATAGAGGGAAAGGGAGGTACAACACAGGTACTTGTCTTTTCCCCCCTATGTGGCTAAAAGCAGATTTGAAAGGATGATTCAAGTTAAAGGAAGATGCGTAGTGTGATGTCCATTGCAGCTCACAGCCTCACCCTCTCCATGTGGGACCCTCGTGAGTGGCTTACCCAGACTTCGGACAATCCCTGGCATTGTACAAACAGAGGCCTAGCCGAGGTGGTGCGTATCAGCCGGATTATTTTGGTCAAGTATTAAATTGACCTTGTTCACTTCATAGGCCCACAGGTTTACAACAGGTTGCACCGGGCGCCACCAACACCCACACCACCCAGGGTGGTTCTCCCCTTGCTTTGCCCTGATCCTCCACCTTAAGGGCAGAGGCCTGGTTCAGGATGCTGGTGGCCTCTCCCTCCCTGGATCTGCCTCCCTGGGCTGTAGACCCTGGGAGAGGAACCTCCTCTGCCTGCCAGGCCTTTCATGCCTCTCAGGGAGCCTCTGGCTAGCCCCACCCCTTCCTGGTCACACCCCTTTCCTCCTTTTCCTCCACCCACAGGAGTTACTCCTGTGTAGCCCACCTGCTTGAAGGACCCAGGTCCTTTCTCAGCCCAGCCTTCCTCCCTTGCATGGGGTGTGAGGACTACTGGGGATATCCAACAACAGCTCCATGCCCAGACCTCATCCACAGCCCCATGAGGCCTTTGGAATGCCCCACCACCAGTTGGGCATTCCACTGCCTGTACCCCTCTGGGGTCTCGACAGATCTTGCCTGGGGTTGCAGCTTCACCCAGTCCGGAGCCAAGTCAGGGCTCAGCCATGGCTCTGTCATTGCCCCTCCCAAGATGGCGGCTGGGCCAGGACCCCTCGTCCTGCCCGAGGATCAGTCCCTTCCCGTCACCAGCCCCTCTCGAGGGTGGGCACAGCTGGCCTGCTTGATGGTCCACATCACGGAGCTGACCTGCCCCATGACACATGGGAAAAGGGGGCTTTAAAAACGCTCGTCCAATTCCATGGTCCTGATCTGAAGCACCTCCAACTGTTTTTATACTAAAAGGAAACAATTGGAAGATCCATACCCTGTCTAGCCTTGAGAGTTCATATAATTTCAGCCTATTCAAAATACTTTTGGAGGGGAAAAAAACCCTAGGAATGCATGTATTGACAAAAAAAGACATTGGTAACAAGAATTCATGACATTGTGAATCTGTTGGTCACTCAAGTGCTGTAGCATTCTTCCTATTTTTGGTACTATATACCAGTGTTACTCACACTGTGGGTCAGGACCCACTAGGTGGGTAGTGAGCCAATTTCAGTTCGGTCACATAGCACCTAGTGCAACCACCACTGAAAGTATGAGAAGATGGGATGCTGGAAAGAGGGATGACTGTGTGGTTATTTTGCTTGTGTCAAGGTTGTAAATGGGCTTTTTATTCTGATTTACTTTGTTATTGGAAAATTGCTGAGAAATAACCCAATTTATTGCTGCATTCTCAGGAAAGCAGCAGGCTCTGGTGTCATCATGATGATATTTCTAGCCATGACATAACTTCTGGTGTGTCCCAGACAGATTGTCATTCTAAAAAGTGGGTCCCAGTGCTAAAAAGTTTGAGAACCACTGCTATAAACAACAAACATTTCACTTTCACAAGGGTCTATTTTTCATCTGTGTGATACAATCTGCACAGCCTATGCAGTCAAATATCATAACATCTGTTTCGACCAACACAGTTCCGTTCTCAGTGACAATGAATGAATTATCCAATTAATACACTGATATACTTATTTCTAAGTTCTACTTATTTCTCTACATTTCTTGCAAATAGAACCAAGTACAATCAGGTAACCTCCCTTTGGGGGAGGAAGGTCAGATGACCTAGACCAGTAATTTATGTTATAGGTAAGGAATTACAAACTCTCAAATTTTGAAACTCAAAGAATTCCACAAGATAATAACACAAATCACCTAAGTATGTATGAAGCAGCAACCAAAGTATTTTTCAGCACAATTCATGCAGCACCAGCTGCTATAGTTGAGGTAGCATCATTAATTAAAAATAAGCCTAAAGATGAGGCTTTTATAGATGAGATCAATTTTATTTACATTTTCAAACAAAATACACTTCTGAAACTAGGGGAATGGAACAGTCCACTGATGGCAATAATGACTATTGCAGAAGTATTATTGATTGCCGTACCTTTTATAGCCTTAGCAGTAGCAGGCACCTGGTTTAATTTAAACCAATATTTAGTGAAAGCAGCTAAGGGGAAGGGACGGACCAAGAGGGGTGAGTGAGGAAGATGCTGCCAAGCGGCTGGGAGAGCCCAACTACCACGCGGGCATCACTTCGCAGGCCACCTCTCAGCTGCTGAGCTGTGAAGTAACACTACAGCAGAAGTGGGGGCCACATGATAATAGGGCTGTTCCATATCTTGAAAATAAGATCATGATTTGCACATTTTCTCTTCTGTCATTTGCAGAAACAAGTTTCAATGTGCCTATTTCTGGCCACTGTCTGCTTAACATTATTAATGATGTCACTTCTGACCTTCAGCAGGTACAATGAATGATGTTCAGCCCACTATATGAATTGGGTTTGACACACCTGCCCTAGAACAATGTTGGCGAAACATTTAGTCTTGCCATGTCAAAAATACCTAACTTGACTCTGCTGGAATGTCACTCCTCCCCTCCCAAGAAAAAATAATTATTTACCATATTCATTATTTTTTTAAAAAAAATCCAACACAACGGGGGAGGCGCTATACATTATATAAAGAAACATCAAATCATGACAAAAATGAAATACAAGTAAAACAAACTCAGTTGTTGTTGGTTGCTGGCGAACACTGGCATGTCATCCAAAACATTGTGGCATGCCACCTTTGACACATCACTGCCCTAGAGCAACCAGCCAATCTCAGATTATCACATGGTTGGTTGTAATGGGGTATGAAACCACCCAAGATTTGACTGGGGCTCTGCATGCGGGGATGCCACTGAAACCCCTTGCCCAGGCTGATCCAAGAACCAACAGGGTACTTACCCACCTTGCCTCATGTAGGGAAGGACTGAGCAAAGAAAGCCTCCATCCTAATTAATGGCAGAAGCACCAAATTTCAGAAAGTCAAAAAGCTGGAAGAAGATAAATGCCATATGGAAATTCTCCAGGGAAAGTAATTCTAATTAAAACAGAGTACTAGCAAGAAAAGGAAGGTGGTGGTGGTGGTCTAAACACAGCTTAACCATTCAGACATGATTCCAGCATTGGCTTGATGACAGTGTATGAATGAGTGAGCACTCTTTTGTCCTGGAGGTAAGAAGGCATCCTTAGCACAATACAACCCCATTTGAGATGAAAGATACTACCATCACAGATTCCAGTTATGGGTCTGAACATCAATAATAGCAGAATAACTAGGCATGTACTTATTTTAAACTAAATCCTTTTTTTTTTATTTTTTAGAAAGAACACATTGTAGTTCCTTGATTCAGCAATTATATGTGATCCAGCAGTGCGTGCGATCATTGGCTAAGGAGTGTACATACAGTCCCTGGGTCAACAAGTGTTTCTGCATTCACTTCAATTGTACTTTTTCATACAAGTGCTTTGACAGATGAAAGAGAAGCATTTGTGGAACTGCTCTCCTTTGAAATGAATGGGAGTGCCCCCCTGCCACACACACACAACACACACACACAAGAGTCTCCTGTGGACACAATTGCAGACCTACCATTATGTCCAGGGGGGCAAAAGCTCTGAGAGCGGCGCTCCTGGGGTGGGAAGAGGGTGGTGATGAGACACCTAGCCTTGCCGAGAGGCGAGCAGTTTCGGCCCTCCCACTTGCCCCTGCCATCATATGGCTCCAAAATGAAATGTGGCATGGGGCGGAGCAGAGCAGTGCACGGGGGCGGAGAAATTAAGGAGGGGTGGACCGCCTCCTCCTGTGTCCCTGGGCAGCCTGTTGGCTGGTCCTGCAACTGTGTGGACATCACAGTACTAACAAGGTATTTTATTTTATAGCATCCAAAATATTTCAGCAGAACTTGTTTCTCTCATAATGATTTTTGCTACATTTTGATGTTTATAGAATCTCGTGAACTGCAACTGATTAAGGAGTAGAAGGATTAAAGTAATAAGAAACCAATTTGCATGGAGATGGCATTAAAATAGGATGATACCAATTAAAATATTAGAAAGTCTTAAGAAAAAATAAGTTTAGTAAAATTTAAAGAATTGGAGATCACATATTCCTAGAAACTGTACCATCCTAGTTTTTATTATTAGCTGCTCATTTTCTTTTATTTCATTTTCTTTGTATAGCAATAATTCTGTTCAAAATATTTTTGTATTAGCAGAGTTTGTTAGTAGGAACTTTTTTATTTAGGCAATTCAGGGCACAATCCTAACCAACTTTCAGCACTGGCATAGCTATGCCAGTGGAGCATGTGAACATAAGAACATAAGAAGAGCCCTGCTGGATCAGGCCAAGGGCCCATCTAGTCCAGCTTCTTGTATCTCATAGTGGCCCACCAGGTGCCTCAAGGAGCCCAGGAGACAACAAGATGCTTGCATCCTGTTGCCACTCCCTTGCACCTGGCATTCTGAAGTAGCCTACTACTAATGTAAGGAGTTTGCACAACGCATCATGGCCTAAGGCCCACAATGGACTTTTCTTCCAGAAATCTGTCCAATCCTTTTAAAGGCACCTAGAGCAGATGCCATCACCACCTCCTGTGGCAAGGAGTTCCATAGCTTAATTACCTGCTGCATCCTGCAGTGTAATAGTAGTCACAGAGGCCTCCTCAAGGTAAGGGAATATTTGTTCCTCAAAGCTGCATTGCTCTTACCCCAGTGCTGGAAACTTGGTTAGGATTGCGCCCTCGATTTATTGAGGCAATATTTGTATGGTACATGTTCTCACTGAGGATAGCTATAAGATCACTAAGAACCAAACTAGACATGATGTTATACTTGTCATCCCTGTAGTCCCATTTTAAAAAGATTTTAAAGTTTCTAGGCTAATTTTTGTTTAACTCCCAAAGGAAACTGAACAGGGCTGCTGCATTCAGTGTATGGGAAAGAATTGCATTGTGGTGTATGGGAAAGTATTGCATTGTGGTGTATGGGAAAGAATTATTAACACTTTTCTGTGTTAGCCGGTTAGCCTTTGTTAGGGTGTTAGCCTAGTGCTTGATCCCCACCGCCCCACTTAAAGCCCAAAAAGGCTCCTCAAACTCTGCTCCCAAAAACAGATCATTTCCAACAGGGGACAGGTGAACCCCGTCCCCTTGAACAGGGCTGGGACTGAACTGAGAACAATATTAGGATGAACAATAAAATCCCCTCTTACTGCGAAGACAACATCCCTCAGGTAGGAATTAATCTTCTACCTGGCCACATCAATGCAACGGGGGTTAACAGCCCCTTGCCACATACTGCAGGAGTTATCTGACCACAGGATGAGGGTAAAGCCCGCACATAGGGGGTGTGGTTGGAGTTGCTCTACTGCAGGATTTTCATTTAATTGAATAAAGTGATCTTTTCTCTCATGCCTGCATCTGGCATGCTTTTTTCAGAGTTGCAGGCATAATAGGAATTGGCTGCAGCTGAATCTGCCTCCTTCCCAGCCCTGATCCACCCTTCCCCCATACCTGTCGCTGCTCTGTTCCACCCATTGCCATCCCATTCTACTCTCCCCCCTCCTGTCCTGCCTCTCCCACCATCTTACTTTCATCAGTACAGCAGATTCCAATAAAGTTGCCACCACCTGCCAGCCAGCAAATGTCTCTGTGAGCTGCTGGAGTGCCTTTTGCGACTGTTGTAAGGCCGTCAGTGCTGGTGGAGTGCTATTTCTGTCTGTGACACAGCACCATAGGGTTGGAAAGTTATAGTGTAACCCAATTTAAATCTACTCAGAAATAAGTCCACTGTGCTCAATGGGGCTTACTACCAGAAAAGTGTGTATAATACTGCAGCCTTCATAAGAACATAAGAAGAGCCCTGCTGGATCAGACCAAAGGCCCGTCTAGTCCAGCTTCCTGTATTTCACAGCGGCCCACCAGGTGCCCCAGGGAGGCATGAGACCACAAGATGCTTGCATCCTGTTGCCACTCCCTTGCACCCGGTACCAGTAGCCCTCCACCTTTGTAAGGAGGTTGCACAATCCAACATTGCCTATAGCCCATGATGGACCTTTCCTCCAGAAATCTGTCCAATCCCCTCTTAAAGGCATCAAGACCAGACGCCATCACCACCTCCTGTGGCAAAGAGTTCCACAGATTAACTACCCGCTGGGTAAAAAAATACTTCCTTTTATCTGTTTTAACTCTCCCACCCCTCAGTTTTAGCGGATGCCCCCTGGTAATGGTGTTTTGAGAGAGGGAAAAGAACATCCCTTTATTGACTCTATCCCTTCCATGCATAATTTTGTATGTCTCAATCATGTCCCCCCTCAGGCGCCTTTTTTCTAGACTGAAGAGCCCCAAATGCTGCAGTCTTTCTTCATAAGGGAGGTTCCCCAGCCCCGTAATCATTTTTGTCGCTCTCTTCTGCACCTTTTCCAGCTCCACTATGTCATTTTTGAGATGCGGCGACCAGAACTGAACACAATATTCAAGGTGCGGCCTTACCATCGATTTGTACAATGGCATGATAATATTGGCTGTTTTATTCTCAACCCCTTTTTTAATGACCCCAAGCATGGAATTGGCCTTCTTAATTGCTGCCGCACACTGGGTCGACACCTCCATCGAGTTGTCCACCAGCACCCCTAGATCTCTCTCTTGAGCTGTCACAGACAGCTCAGAACCCATTAGCCTATAGGTGAAGTTTTGGTTTTTTGCCCTAATGTGCATCACTTTACATTTGTCTATGTTGAAATGCATCTGCCATTTGGCTGCCCATTCCCCCAACTGGGAGAGATCCTTCTGGAGCTCTTCACAATCCCTTCTGGTTTTCACCACCCGGAAAAGTTTTGTGTCATCTGCAAACTTGGCCACCTCGCTGCTTATCCCTGTCTCCAGGTCATTTATGAATAAGTTGAAAAGCACGGGCCCCAAGACAGATCCCTGGGGCACTCCACTTTTCACCTCTCTCCATTGTGAAAATTGCCCATTGACCCCCACTCTCTGTTTCCTGGCCCTCAACCAATTCTGGATCCATAAGAGGACCTGCCCTCTTATTCCCTGACTGTGAAGCTTCTTCAGCAGCCTTTGGTGGGGGGCTGTGTCAAACGCCTTCTGAAAATCCAGGTATATGATATCCACCGGTTCACCCACATCCACGTGCCTGTTGACCTTTTCGAAGAATTCCAAAAGGTTCGTGAGGCAAGACTTACCCTTACAGAAGCCATGCTGACTTTCTTTTAGCAGTACTTGTTCCTCTATGTGCTTTAGGATTTTATCTTTGATGAGGCTTTCCACCATCTTACCCAGAAGTTAGGCTGACCGGCCTGTAGTTTCTTCGACTACATATGAGGAAGAAATTCCTAATTGTATAAGCTGTCTTGCACTAGAACAGTCTTACCTTGTACAGTTGTGGGCTCTCCCTCATTGGAGATTTTTAAAATGAGTCTAGATGCTGGGATGAGGGATGCTGTACTTAATTGGATGGAATAGGAGGTTGGAGTAAATTACCTCCAAGTTCCTCCTTCAACTCTCGTATTGTGAGTTCATTTGTTTTCCTATAAACATCCAAGGATTTCTCTATAAAAAAAAATAAAACTTGGATTTATATTCAGAAAATGAATGCAGTGTTATACCACTGTCAGCCTTTACTTGTCTCCTTTGATTTGGAATAATTTTGCTCCTCAGACAGCTTTTCATGTTATTGACTCTGACCTCACAGTTTTCTTCAGAGAGAGGAAGCAGCAAGATAAGACATGATCACCAACTTGTCATCACCATGCGTTTTCTTCCTGTCACAGAAACGCACAATTTCCCATCTTCTTTGTGATTCTGGCACCATTATGTTCCCAGGCAACCCCCCCCCCACTTCCTCAACACTGTTTCTCAGAATACCCTTTGCCTCCACTTATTTCTTCCCTTTCTCCATGACATCGCTCCCTTTCCTCTGTATACTCCCCATAAGAAAAATCTGTCTTAGCATTCTATCTTGAAAAGGACTACATCTAACCTACCTTGTGTTTTCAAGTATCTTTGGGATAGTTTCAGATGACCAAGCACCATGTGACTGCTATTGAGAATATCATAGTGTCGGTGCTGCATCCAAATATTGTGTCTAGAACTTGAAAAACAATAATTTGTGTTTTCAATCACCTGGTGTGGGTGGATATACAGTATCTTACAGGATATACATTCTGCACCTCCCAAACAGCAATTAGTCAATCATGTTTGGAATTTTAAATAGATGTGTGGTGGCTTACTCATATATTTTTTACATCTTCAGGCTGTTCCTTGACCTAGGTTAGAAAAAAATCTGAGAAGCATCCTACGTTTGTGATTGTATTTTCAGGTACCTTTGTAGGAGGATACAAAACAAATGTGTATTAACTGACCATGTTTAGGGGGCGATTAAGATGATTAATATTGTATTTGGTGCACCCCCCATGTTCTTTATACTTCCATACAAACTGTCCACCCTTTTTGTTTTGGTTCATACACACATAGCCTATATGGGTACAGCTTGCAGGTGCATAGGCTCTATTCAGAAGTTATGATGAACATATGTGGGGGGGGGAGTCAACAAGTGCCATTCCCCATCCCCTCCACCCATGCAGGCAGTCAACACAGACATCTTGTCTTGACAGATTTTAGTAGGCAGACAGAAAGTATTTGAAATCGTCTTCTAAGATCTAAGCAAAAACTTGCCTTTCTGGCACCTTACCAATATTTTGTCATTAGATTTAAGTCCATATGGCTACAATTATTTTATATCTTCCAATTCTTCATGAAAGAGACAATTATTCTCCTTGTTACTCACTGCCCAATCCTATCCTCCACCATTATTGCAGCTGCACTGACAGAATGTGCATGGCATCCAATGGTATACAGGGGAGATCACAACTTCTGCCAGAGGTAAGTAAAACTATCTTCATCTTACTTTTGTGTAGGCCTCCTGATGGCCTATAGGTCTCCTTAGACCAGTGGTTCCCAACCTGCAGGTCACAACTCCCCAGGGCAACTAGGACACCTGAATGTCTTCTTAAGGGGGTAGCATGGCCTCCTCTATGCCCCTCCCCACTACTCAGCTGCCTGCTGCAATCCTGACCCATTTCCAGTTTTTATCACAAAACCAGAAGTGGGTTGCAGCTGTAAACAGCCTTTCATTGCTAGAATTCTAGTAGAACCATGCCCAGATAAGGATTGGGCCCTCAGATTCATAGGACCATAGGAAGAGCCTCACTGGATCAGACCAAAGGCCCATCTAGTCCAGCTTCCTGTATTTCACAGTGGCCCACCAGATGCATTAGGGAGCACACAAGACAACAAGATACCTGCATCTCATTGCCACTCCCCTGCATCTGGCATTCTACTGCTACAATAAGGAAGTTGCACTACCCATCATGGCCTGTAGCCTGCGTTGGATTTTTCCTCCAGAAATCTGTCTAATCCCCTTTTAAAGGCACCTAGGTTATATGCCATCACTGCCTCCTGTGGCAAGGAGTTCCACAGATTCATTTCTCACTGGGTAAAAGGATACGTGTTCTAACTATCTTAACTTTCAATTTCAGTTGATGTCTGGTTGATTCTAGTGTTGTATGAGAGAGAGTAGAGTATCCCTATATCCACGTTATCTACCCCATGCATAATTTTGTGTGTTTCGGGGCACAATCCTAAACTGAGTTAGGCCAGAATAAGCTAAACCAGCAAAATTTGGCTGGCACATGGGCAGGCCATGTTTGGACCACTCTCAGAGTTAGAGAGGCCAGTACACAGACATGAGCCATCGTCCCTGACTCTCAGAGTAGTCTAAACATGCTTTATGGTAGCCCTTGTGCTGGCCAAACTTTGCTGGTTTAGTTTATGCCAGCCTAACTCCAGTTTAGGATTGCGTTCTCAATCATGTCCCCCCTCAGATGTCTTTTTTTCTAGACTGAAGAACCCCAAACGTTGCAGCCTGGGAGTGTTTGCAGCACAGGACGGCCGACTGATCTACTTGCTTCTGCGCCAGCTATGTAGCCGGCAAGAAGCCTCTGAGTAAGGCCACTCCTCTCGCCCTCCCACCTTGGAATGTCCTCCCGCCTTACCCTGAAAGGCCGCATTGCTGGCAAGCAGCGAACTCACCACTCGCTGGTGACCAGGGCTCCCTCCAGGGCACGTGCAGCCGGCATTGCCATGCTGCTGCCGCTGCTGGAAACGCCTTATGACGCCATTTGCAACAGAGACGTGGGCAGTATGAGCAAACTGCCTGCGTTGGGCTCCTTAGGATCGGGCCTTAATTGGCTTGGTTTTCTTGTCTTTAGCAAGCCCAATATCCAATTGAAAGAAATAACTCTTCCCTTAGTTAAAAAAAAGTGGAAGCTGTCAGATAATTTCCAAATTTGGTAGTTAGCTGATGTCAGGGTTAGTCTCAAGTCCCAGCTTCCCCTGAAGACCTGTGAGAAATGTAAAGGTGGAAATATTATCTTTAATGGCATAATAAAAGCTGGTGTGTGTGTGTGTGTGTGTGTGTGTGTGTGTGTGTGTTTCTTCAAAGGCACTCTTGAAATATTGTCTTTTGACGACTTTATTTTATATACTTGAAGTTGTATTTTGTCACACACCATTTTCTCTTTCCTGTTTGGATTGCTAGACTCTGAGCTGGGATTATCCAGGTTACAGTAGACAAGATTAAAGCTACAATCCTATGCACATTTGCCTGGAAGTAAACCCTGTTGCAGTTTCACACTACAGACTCCAGAACTAGCTGAAACTGGCAT
>JAJKFI010000012.1:11184206-11225347 GCA_029204185.1 Lerista edwardsae
GGTCCACAAGCCCCCAACTCTGCTACAAACAATCCAAACAAACAACAAACCCCACTGAGCACAGTGGAATTTTATTGTGAATAAATATGCATATAATTACACTGCCCAGCTCTCATTCTAAGGACACTTACCTGAGGTAAATTCCATTTAACTCACTGAGGCAAACTTCTAAAACATGCATATTGGTCTGCAGTTACTGTACTTGCATTTCACTCAAAAGTTTGTGATGTGTGTTTTTAATTGTGATTTTATGCTCCTTGTATTTTTGCATTTTTTATATTTTATAAGCTGCCTTGGGTCTCACTCAGGGAGAAAGGCAGGGTAAATAAATAAATAAATAAATAAAATATTTTAAAATTAAGGTTGCAATCCTATAACAGTTTCCTAAGAGTAAGCCACAATTGAACACAATTAGAATTACTTTTCAGTAGACATTGACAAGGTTGTGCTAAAAGTTTCCCCTACAATCTGGGGAAAGCAAGTTCAAAAGACATAGACTTGTTTTCTCAGTTTCTCTCTTTGTATCTGCCTCTGACTTCCCTCTATTATATATATTATCTCAAACAGAGCTTATTTATTTTAAGAGCATGCAAATTAGTTGTTCCACCCTTACCCTACACATACACACAGAGGTTGAAATCCTATACACTTACCTGAGAAGAAGTCCCACTGAATGGAACTTAGTTCTGAGAAGACATGTGTAGAATTGTGCTGCAAATGAGCTAACTTCATAGCTTACATGAACAAGTCATTATTTATTTAAATTTTAACTAAGGATGAATGGTACCATGATCCAAAGAATCATGCACACGCCCAAGATGCTTGGGGTTTGTATATGTTGAGCAGCAGTTCTCCATGACACAAAATGAGCATTTGTTGAATCTGAAGGGACTTTGAAACAAGAGTTTGTGATACGGCATGAGGGCCTAATAATAAAAAGAAAAACAGAAACATCTAATTGGGAATGCTTGAGCACGCCTAAAGTAGCCCTTTGAACACCAGCCAGTACGTGTCCCATAACAAGAACTAAAACTAAAGAATTTTGT
The DNA here is from genome assembly GCA_029204185.1 of Lerista edwardsae. Lineage (NCBI taxonomy): Eukaryota > Metazoa > Chordata > Lepidosauria > Squamata > Scincidae > Lerista > Lerista edwardsae. The sequence continues at coordinate 11,185,253 of JAJKFI010000012.1, forward strand.
TTCTTATTTTTAAAGGTAAAAAAAATGTCATTTTGATCTAACATAGATATACCAGGGTCGTTTGAAATGAGTTTTCACAATAAATGTGTGCAATTGCATTTTCAATATAGTATATGATTTTGGTTCTGGTTCCTTTACATTTTTTTTTTAATTTTTCTGTTTCTTATACACAAACATTTTATTAAACAATTCATTCTATACCAGCTGAGCACTTTGTAGGACAATTTGCAAAAAAACCAACTGATTTCAGATTGATTGCTTGGTACAAAACTACAGGCAGGCCCTGGTATCTGTTGGGGTTCCATTCCGGACCCTCCCTTGGTTACCTGAAACCGTGGATACATCAGTGGTTTGACTACAATAAGCCAGATGTCATGGCCAGAAGTGATATAATCAAGCAGGAAGTGCTGTCATTGTAACATAATAAAATGACATTCCTTTGAACTGCAGCAATTGTACAACCATTAAATATTCCTAATGGACAGCAAGACATTCAAACTGTTAACAAGAGTAAGGCCTGCAGTTTCCAAGATGGCTTATCCCAGCTTTTTGTGACCCACCAGAGATCAGGTAATGACTTAACAAGTGGATCCCAACCCACAGTTTGAATAACACTGTATTCAAACCACCACACACGTACACCAAACCAGAAGTCTGCATCATGCTTTAGATCAGTGTTTCTCAAACGTTTTAGCACCAGGACCCACTTTTTAGAATGACAATCTATCAGGACCCACCCAAAATGTTGTCATTAACCTAGAAATGATGTCATGGCCGGAATTGATATCATCAAGCAGGAAAGTTTTTAACAGCCCCATACAATACAGCCAATAGCATTTTCAACTGGTTACATAAAATAATATAGAAAGGGAACCAGTCAGATCTCCTGTGGCCAGGAATTCAAAAAACTGGACACCACAAAGAAGGCTAAGGGTGCAATCCTAACCAAGTTTCCAGCACTGACATAGCTGTGCCAACAGGGCATGTTCTGCATCCTGCAGTTAGGGGGAAGGGAGTCCAAGAGGCCTTCTCAGGGTAAGAAAATGTTTGTTCCCTTATCTCAGAGCTGCTTTGCCCTTACTCTGGTGCTAGAAAGTTGGTTAAGATTGCGCCCTAAATGATTGTAATCTTTACAGATTAGAAAAACCAGTTTTGGTTATGTAGCAAAGGATGCTACTGACCAACAATCTATATAGATCAAGGCTGCAAGCCTATGCAAACATAGCTGAGAGTAAACCCTATTGACTATGCATTAATGGAACTTACTTTTGAGTAGAAATGCATATACTTGGGCTCAAAATTAACTGATCTGCACTCCTAATGAACAGCTCAATAAACTCTGCTGCATTGAAATCGTAGCAATCATCTCACAGGGAATCCTGCACATGTAGGTTTTCAGTTTTTCCTGCCAATTAAGCACCAAACTTTTGACAGCTTCTCTGGCAACTGTCAAATATTTAAGGTGGGTTGGAAATACTAAAAATGCATTCTGAGCTGTGTAGCATTATGGGTTTCATAAACAGCTAGTCTCTATCTGGGATGTTCCAGATAGAAGACAAAAATATGTGATAAATTCCATCAGTTTTCCATGGAAACATGCTTGAGGGGGTCTTAACGTGTGGAATCAGAAGAGCCATTTTAAGTGTGACCAATGACTGCAGTTTGTCTAGGGCAGTGTTTCTCAAAGGGTGCTCCTAGGACAGTGATGGCGAACCTATGACACACGTGTCAAAGGTGACATGCCACAACATTTGGGGGTGACACACCAGTGTTCACCAACACCTGACAAAAACTGAGTTTATTTTACTTATTTTTCATTGTTTGCTATTATTTGATGTTTCTTTATGTAAACACATATGTAAACACCACATAAGTAAACACCACACATGATTGAACTCTATTTTTTTGCTTAAATAAGTTAATTTAAAGAACTTTCTCTTTTGTTTGGGAGGACGATTGACACACCAGTAGAGTCAAATTAAGCATTTTCCGAAGTTTTGATACACTGAGCCCAAAAGGTTTGCCATCACTGTCCTAGGAGCTCTGGAGCACCCCAAGACTCCTTCAGGAGCTCCACAATCACACTGTAAGTCGCCATCATCTGCTTGGTGCTGCACCATCCCATGCATGCACCTGTGCTCTGCCTCCCCCCCCCAAAAAAAAACAAAAAAAACCCAACACAAAGGAGTGTAAGGGTTCGGGAGATCTAAATGTTTGAGAACTCTGGTCTAGGGTGTCTGAAGCAAATATGACTTCTATCAGTTTTGCAGTAGAGCTGTAACAAGGCGATTTTCAACCTGTTTCATTTCATGGCACCATGACAATGCGCTCAAATTGATAAAGGAAAGTATCCGTCTTTTGACAATTGACAAAGCACACCATACTGCTGCTGGTGGTGGTGGGCTCACATCTCTCAGTGGCCTTATTAATAAATGATATTTATTTAATAAATAAGCCAATCTTCGAAGGCACACCTGTGAACCATTCACTGCATACCAATGCACACTGGTTGAAAATCTCTGCTGTAACCATTTGTTTCAATGCAAGAAGAAGAATTGAGTGAGACAAAGTACCTCAAATGTGTTATACTCAGGACAACAGACTTGAAATCATGTTCCCAGTCATGTGTTCTGGTAGTGCTAATGAAAATCAGCAGAATGACATATTAGTACCCCTCAGATCATGGCCCTTAACAAGAAAGCTATTAAACCAATACATCTTGTAGTTGACAAGACTCAAACATTATGGTACAACAGTGGGTGATTAACAGTTATAACAATCCTCTTAATGGAGACATGTTTGAGTGATAATCTAATCCTATCCATGTGTAGTAAGTCCCACTATGTTCAGTAGGACTAACTTTCAAGTAACTGTGCATAGCCAAATGGTGTTTAAAGGGTTCAATCTATTTTGTGCTAATTTTGTCATTTTGCTTCTCTGGCACCACCTTCCATTACTACAGAATGAGCAGGAAGTCAACTGAATTACATCAACACTGTCTATACCCAAAAGCTGCAATGTGAGAAAGTTAGCAGCATCCCACATCTTAATCACTTCCCTCTCAATTTACATAGAAGTAGCACTTTCAAATAAGCATGCTTTAGGTCTACCTACTAAGACCAAACATGGCAAATGTCATGTGTGTAGGACAAAATATGCATGCAGCATGCAAGTGATCATGTATTTTGATTCCTTTCAAATCTATTTGACTACATGGAGATAAGCTAAGAATTCACAAGTGGTTGTGCCTTTCCAGCTAGTGCAAACTACTGTACACATAAAAACAGTGAACCAGACGTTTTGCATGGCTTGTTCCTTGGGAATACCAAACAGCTCAATTAATGGAGGTCCTACTGCCAGTGCTGCAGTCTCAGCCCCAGTAATGGGTGTCACAAACGTGCTGTAAAGCACTTAGCACCATCCAATGAGTAAGTGGTGCCAGCAGGGAGGTCTGTGCCAACCCACTGATGTCTCAGCAGGAGCTATGACCGCCGGTGGAGCCAAGGTAAGCACTGAGCAGTGTGAAGGCATGAGGGAGGCTTTCATGGGTGGAGGGAGGGCAGAGAGAGGTTGGAATAGGGGAATGGTGCTGGCACCATTCTCAGGGTTGGGGAGGCCAGCATACAGACATGTGCCAGCCTCCCTGACTCAGAAAGTGGTCCAAACACGCTTTTCAGTTTGGATGTTAGGATTGTGCCCTTGGTCTCTTCTAGAAATGCTTCTAGATAGGGAAGCTAGACGTGTTCAATTGGTAAATGTGATGAGCTGCATGTGGTTTTCCCGTGTTTTTTTTTTTAGTGAAAGCAGGTTTGTAATGTTTGGTGAATCCCTCAGATTCTTCTAGTAACTTTTCCAAAATCAAGGAACCATAAGAGTGCCATTCTTTGTACAGTATTACTGGTGCAGTAATCACATATTATCTTCTGTTTTAATCTACAATTCCTATCATCAGGACAAAGGGTGTCCCAATTACACTGAATTTCCCAATTAATTTTGCTGTATTTAACAACATTGATAATCTGACATAAAGCAGGCAGAACGCTACAGTCTGAAGCTCTGGACATTTTCCTGAAGAAGGTTTAGTGCTTGTTTGGTGATAGTGAATATAGATAACAGAAGTCAAAGCAGGCTAAGACCCAGGTTCTTTAAGCATCACCAGCAGATCAACCCATCCTTTTAGTAAGGTAAAGGTTTCCCCATGACCGAATGGTCTAGTCGTGACCGACTGTAGGGGACAGTGCTCATCTCTGTTTCTAAGCCGAAGAGCTGGTGTTTGTCCGAGGACAAGCTTCCGTGGTCATGTGGCCGGCATGACTATATGCCAAGGTGCAGGGAATGTCGTTACCTTGCCACTGAAGTGGTACCTATTTATCTACTCACATTTTTACTTGCTTTCAAACTGCTAGGTTGCCAGGAGCTGGGACAAGCAACGGGAGCTCACTCCATTGCGCAGTCTCGAACTGCCAACCTTCTGGTCAACAAGCTCGGCTCAGCGGTTTAACCCGCAGCACCACCACGTCCCTTTTAGTATCTTGCTACAAATATGACACGGCAGGCAGCATCTTTAGGATGGAAATCTGCTGATCCTCTGGAGCAAGTAAATACAGGAAGAAGTGCTGGGAATGGGACATGTCATTCTCCACCTGTTTCTAGTGTTCTTCACTAGTCAAGGAGCAGACGGAGAGGCAGGGCAGGCTCTGCAATGACTCTATGCAAATACTATGCAAATAAAATGCCTAATTTTTCATAGTGCAATTGCAATGTTCACCCTGTGACGGCTGTTGGACGTTTACATTTTCTTTCATTTGCATACCATCATGGACAGTTAAAGATCAGAGTAACGTAATCCAACTAGCTACCAATTCAGTTTGGGATTTTCATCAATCCAGAAGCATGCAAATATACATGCTCAACTTCTCTCCCCTTCCCAGAAAAAAACAGTTTAAGTAGTGAAGGCAACTCCACCTTCTAGTCTACTTTCTCTGCTTATGCCACAGAATGAGTTTGTCATGGAAGACCGAAACTGTTCTCTCAGCTGCTACATGTCTCTCTTACTGTGCTTTTAGTTACCAAAGAGACAGTACATATTTGTTGGCTTTAAGGAAGTTTCAACTATAAGCGATTTTGGCTTTACACACTGATGTCAGAACATAGCCCTCACATAAAATGAAGGCAGACTATATTCTCTGCAACCGAAGAAATGTTAGGATAGTAAATCTTTGGCTGAAAACCTAATAAAAAACCACCTATAGAAAGAATGCAGGTAAGCACTTTGTATGAATAACTTCCCTACCAAATCTTTAAGTACAGTACAGGTGAGCCCCATTATCCACTGATTCGGTAACCATGGTTTCAGTTATCCACGGATACCATGGATACTGGTGCGCCTATTAAAAAGATAGAGGAATATTAAACAAATCTTTTTACCTTGTTGCAGCAAAACCACTGATGTTTTCCTGTCTTTAAAGAAGCGTCCCTAGTAGCCACGGTTTCAGTTATCCACGGTGAGTGTCTGGAATGGAACCCCAGTGGATACTGGGTCATGCCTGTATTATTTAATGGCCCTGATGGTGCAAAAGGGTGGTGGAAGCGTTTGTAAGAGTTGCTGTAATCATATATCCAACACTGGCTCCATATGAAATGTTGATAATGGGTGTGTGTGTAACCCCTATCATAAAATAAAGGGATAACAACACAGGACTACTTGTAGTCTGAAATCATGCAGCTCAGGCACATTAGTGAACATTAGCTCAGTGCTCAGTGAGCATTAGCCTCAGCTAATGATACTCAGCTTGTGATTGAAACCACTGATACTCAGCTTGTGTTAAAAATAAAAACAGAAAACAAAAACTTTTAACAGTGCATTTTCATCATGACCTCTTTTTTTTTTTTTGCTGCTCCAAGTATAGGTAAATCAGTGTTCATGGCTGAAAGTCATACATACAAAAATCTTCCATTATTTTTGACCAGGTCCTCTATAATCCTTTTATCTTCTCAAAGGATTTTTTCTGTACAAAATTTACTGACTTTGCAGTTTTGCTATTGACTTGCATGCTTTTATAGAAAATTACACTGAAACCTCACTGCTGCAGAACTTTCATTCAGACTACTTTATAATTTATAAAGATAGCGTACTTTTTAAAGGTTTCATCACATATGCAAAATTAATAGATTTTTAAAGTACCATAAATATAAATATAAATAGTGGAACATCATTTCTTGTATGAAATAGCTACATATGCCAAAAGGAACAATAAAATGCATGATCTATAATCTTATCTTTGAGCTGAAGTCTTCCTTCTAGCATGCACATTAGGCACTAACATAAAGAATCAGGAGCCATCAGCAATGGCACAAGGGTTATTTGATGTTTGTTTAATAAAAGTAACATTGTGTAGGCATCAAGGGCAATAGAAGATAATTTGTGGCCATGAAAAATGAGAAACAGTTCCTTTCTCCTTCACAAGCAGTTACATCCCCTAGAAAAGAAGATGTTTTTCTTTAAGCACATCATTATTTTGGAGTAAGACCTCTGGCTAAATCTTCACAGTGTGGTGGCAATAACAGTTTTGACTGATGAAAGCTTAACCTTACTCTGCTATGAGCTGCTGCGCCAGAAAAAAAGTGTTTGGAGTAAGGCACAATAATTGCTCGGCTACCACTATGGCCACAGTCCAACACAGAAATCAATGGGCTCCATAGCATCTAACCTTTTTATGTTGTATTGAGACCAGTTTCATTACCTGCACAGTAATAAGGGTCTGTACTTCTAAACTGCAAAACAGACTCCCTTGCTAGATGGATCGTAGCAGGACATTAAAGAGGGAAGATCTATAAGGGAAGTGTTGCATTTCTAAAATGAGAAATGGTAGCGCTCAAGCCATCATCTCAAGTCATACTCTCTTTCCAAGAAGCCCTTCTAGATATATGAATGCTGGCATTGGTTACCCAATAATGAAGGAAAGGCAAAAGTAATAAGGGGCATCTTAGCTGCTCTGTTTCCTGGCTAATTATTCCAGTGAATCTTCTTGAGTGAACAGGGAACTCTTACCTGATCAAAAGGCTCCAATTCCTGCTTTCATTACATTTCTCCTGTTACTACGTTTCCTCAGTGCCCTTGCTCCTATCTCCGTTATAGAGAAACAGCTCCGAATTTTATTTGGCAAATGTTTTAGCCTCATTTCCTGGTTTATGTCATCTTTTTATCCTCCCACCAATTACTGAGGCCACCATCATAGGTAGAGCAAAGAAACTTTCCAGAGCATAAGAAACTTCTGCCTTTCTTCCATGGCTGGCCCATGCATAATGTGATTGGTGTGGCTCACATCTAGCAGCAAGTTGCAGGGAATGGTGAACAGTTGTGAGATGCCTTTCATGCTGAGTTTGCCACCACCTCCCTCCAACCTGCCATGAACAGAGCTGCTCCTCTCCAGTTTCTGGTTCACACTGAGAGGCAGGTTGCAGGCAATGGCTAATGAACATGGGTGACTTTCAGGCAAAACCTGCTGCTGCCTCTCTCCAACCCACTGCAAACACAGCCTCTCTGATCCACTTTCTGCTTATTCAAAATGAGCTTAGAAGTGGACTGGCAGAAATTCAGCCTCCTACCTCCTCATGCTGCTCCTTCTTCATAGGGTACCTTTAAACAAATCAGAAATGTGGGTCATACTCCCATACTGATTGAGATGCTCTCTTGACTGATGTCTCTGTTGTTTCTCAGTCAGGGCTGGCCCAGCCATAATCAAATGAGCCCATTCGTATTGGGCACTGGATTAACTGGGCAAGAGGCACTTTTCCAAGTAGTGTTCCTCTTATATTTAGCAGGGGGAGAGTAATTGTCCCTCTTCACCCCAGCTCAGTGTCTTTTCTAGAGGCTGTTGCTGGTGGTGTTCTGCATTTTTTTTAGATTGTGAGCCCTTTTGGGACAGGGAGCCACTGAACTTTATTATTATTTGCCTGCTATTATTTGCAGTTGCTTTGGGAACTTCATGTTAAAAAGCGGTATGGATTGATTGATTAAGACCCACACAGAAGGGCAGCAAACAGATACACCTTCCTCCTACTCTGCTATCACAGATACAGCCAACCTCCTTACCTTCTTCTGTGTGGCTCTTTCATTGAAGCAAGCAATGGTGAGTGTGCTCCCAGCGCATCCTGCATTGCCTGCTTTGTGTAAGGAGAAAAGAGTGAGATCACTGAGCCGTGATCCTCAGAGCACAGTAATCTGGCTTCCCCACCTTTCTCCACTGGGAGCTCTAAAAGAGCACAGAGGGAGAAGGAGTAAGGTCTCTCTTTTTTCAGTGTGGGACTTAAAGCAAAGGAGGAAATGCAGAGCAATCTCAGTGCGCTTCACATTTCCAGCTTTGATTCAAGAGTCCACATGGAAGAAGGAGCCAGGTAAAGGGAAGAGGTAGAGCTGGCAGAGTGGAGTGGCATGGCTATGTGCATCTCAGGCAGCCTAATATCTCCAGGTGGCCCTCTTTTCGGAGAATTGACACATGCAACTATTATTGAACACCTGCAATGCAATCTTGACCGACTTCGAAGCCAGAGCAGGAGCCTTGCACTAGCTCTCCAGTGTCGCAAACATGCTATAAAGCACATTTGTGGCTACTTGAGAGCTGGCTAGGCCTGTGCACGAACGTGCACTGACTTGCCAGTGCCAGATAAAGACTCAGAAGGTCATTTTGTGCCAGCCTGGGCAGGCCAGTACAGGGGGTGAGTGTGGAGGGCAGAACGGGAGGCACGTTTTGGTGGGAGGCTGTCCAACGATGGATAGGGCCTGGGAAGGAATTAGACTGGCCATAGCAGTGTAGGCCAAATCTCAGCCCCTGCCCCAGGCCCAAGTGGCATTACATAGGCTGCTTGAATTTGCAGCCTATGTAATCGTGTGCATCCACGAAATTGTGGATGAAGATCTGAGCAGCTCTGTAGGGCTGGCTGGTGCATGACATGGAGTAAAGGATAAAAAACTGCCTTACTTCGAGTTGTATCCCAGCCCAGTCCTTCTCCTGGATGTTACTCTGCATGGGACCACTACAGCCTTGCTGCCAGCAGGCAGGTAGTGCACAGTCTCGCAAGTTGCAGGCAGGTCGTTCATGACAGCCATTAAGTGTTCCTCATCATCCAAAGGCCAGGGGTAGGGTTAGGATTGGGCAGAAAATGAAACTTTCCAAAATTGGCAACACTTCTATCATTTCCTACACGGACCCAAATTGTTTCTTTTGTCATAATTAATAAGAACTGAAACACTGTGCTCTTCTCCCTTTTGGATTTTTGATATTGTTTTGGATATTTTCCTGATTTTTAGATGGAAGTTCTCATGTCAACATTTTTCAGCATTCTCCCTTTGTCATTGCTCCAATCATTTCCTTTGGTTACAATCCTAAATCAGATGCAAGGGTGCAAGCCCAATTGAATGTAGTAAAACTTACTTCTGAGGAAACTTGCATAGGACTGTATGGTTAGTCTCTCTTTTAAATCACAGTTAATTCACCCCTTTCCCTCTCAGTTTTCTTCCTACCTCCAAATTGTGTTATGCAAGACCTTATTATTTTAAACCCTTTGGCTAGCATAAACTTACTTTTCTTTTTACTGCCTTATCTTTTTCCCTGCAAGCTTTAAATGATCCTGAACATTTTTGTTTGGCTGCCTACCCTCCTTTGAATGGCTAGAGTAGGATTCAGCAGTGATTTATTATCGTGTCTCTCAATGCCAGAAGCTATTGGAAGCACTGTAGGGTCTTGCTGAGTGACCCCAAGTAACACACTGGCATGTTGCATGAATGCACATGGCGCATGATCACTTCACTTCTGCACATGGCGCATGATCGTCTGTAAATGGAATTATTTTACCATTAGGAACATTTAAAATATTACGGATGTAAAACGGCATTAGGCGTAAGATTTTCCATCACCTACTTTAAACAAAAGCAAAGCATAATGGATACAATCCAGAGTGGCACTAGTGTAACTGGACAATTGCAAATCATTTTTTCCTGCCTCCTCCTCTCTCCTACAGGCCTGATCCCTCCAAAAGTCACTTCTGTTGGGTAAGAGGTCCCCAGCATTATCGTGAAATGTGACATGGGGAGAGAATGGAAAATCCCCAGAAACTTGGCAGTGATATCTTCGCCACCAAGAACTGCCCCCTCTTCCTGCTGGGCCTCATGCCTCAGCCCTCATCATGACTGAGTATCCACTGAACAACGAATAGCTTTTCGGAGGGAGGGGCACTTCATGTAGTGTGCAGGGCCTCTGAGTTGGATGCATCGTACCTGGGCCTAAGAGCCAAAGAGAGCCAAAAAAGGGCCCCAAGAGCCAAATTCACATTTGACGGGAGAAGGGAAAGCACCCCAATGAAACCTTGTACCACCTGGTAAAACTCCTTAGTGGCTCTGGTACTGGGGAAGAGGGTGTGCAGGCAATGGCTGTGGATGCTCTCAATATGCCAGTGAACCTATTTATGCATATTAATAGTATTGAACAAGCTGGCAGACTAGTAAAAAGAACTCTTCTGCAATTTTCATAATAAAACAAGAAAAAAATAATTAAAAATGTGTACATACTAACCTCATATTTTGCTTTTCCATAATTCCATCCTAAATTGTAGTTCCAAATGCTAGTCTTTACTCCTTTTTTCCCTTCAATACTTTTTGCAGGTTGTCCATGATGAACATGAGTTTGTATTGTTCTAATACAATAATTATATAATTGTAATTTTTTTTAAGGATTTATCTCTTGCCTTTCCTCCCCCCCCCCCAAATAAATAAAAATACAGGGCACTTAAAATAAAAAACAATAAAAGCAGTATAACAATTAAAAGCAGAGATGCATCAAACCACTTCATATTTTTATATCCTGTACTTTCAGGGTCAAATGAGATACTAGAAATCTGCTTTTACAAACAGGCAAAACAGCTTTGGGGTGGGTGGTGAATGGACAATTTTAATTGGGAAAATGGCATGGCAGAAAGAGTTTAACCCACTCCATCCTCAGCACCATGGTGCAAATCTAAACCACCCCCCTTGCAGCTGCTTTTTATTTAAATAAAAGCAAGAGATGGGATATCCAGTCAGGTTTCTCTAGTTTGATCACATATATAGCTGCTTGTATCACTCTACCTTTTCTAACAGCCAATAAAGAATATATTATTTCTACTAATATGCCCTGGGCCACGAAAGCCTATGTCCCAACAAATCTATAAGTTGGTGCCATTTGACTTCTCACTTTTTAAAGATCATTGTAAAACACTTCAGACATTGATCATACAATGTGTGGTGGACGTGTGCAAAAGTGAGGAAATTTTGGAAGATGGTACAAAATGTTCTGTGGAGAATTTTAGATTCTGACAAAATAGATTTTAGACCAGAATTATTTCTGTTAAATATGACGAACAGTATACAAGATAAGGGGATGGAGTATATTATAACACATGTTAATACTGCAGCAAGATTATTGTATGCTCAAAATTGGAAAAATGAAGAGATTCCTAATGTAGAAATTAATAGAGAAAATATATATTGTTGAGATGGACGTATTGACTGAGAGACTAAAGGATGGAGATGTAACAAAGATACAAGAATACTGGGGATTTTTGTATAACTGGATAGATACAAAACAGAAAACAATATTTCTTTAGTATTTCTTTAGACATATAGTAGATATTATATAAAAAAGACCGAAGATTTAGAAATATTGTTTTGTATGCATAGTTGTCTGAAAATTTGAGATTATTTTAGATTGTATACAAACAGTAACAAATAAGAGGATGATGTAATAGCCGCAATCAATGTGTACCTTTTGTGTATACCTATGTATCCCTTACCCTATGTTTATTTCCCTTTTGTCCTATACCCATATCTATAGTAAAAAATATGTTAAAAAAAAACATTGATCATACAATGGAATAAGAAACCTATTAATAATGTAATATGAAATCATCTGCACATGGCTGTAGGAATTTTCCCATTTATCACCTGAACTAATTCATTCCAAAAAAGGTATGGATTTTTTTCCAGTTTTCTCCTGTGATATGGTCCAAATTAAAGCAATGTAATACATTACAATGTAATGCATGGAATAGAGCCGCTTGCACTGATCCCAGACAGTATGTCAGTGGTTCTCAAACCTTTTGGCACTGGGACCCACATTTTAGAATGGCAATTGTATTGGGACCCACCAGAAGTGATATCATTAACCTAGAAGTGATGTCATACCCAGAAGTGACATCATCAAGCAGGAAGTGCTGCAATTGTGACATAATCAAATGACACTCCTGGAATGCAGACTGGCATTTTTGGACTACAGCAATTGCACGGCCATGAAACATCTGACAGAAAGCAGATTCTGATGCGTCTGATGAAAACTGGAAGTATTGTTTAAAAGCCTTCCAAAGGCTGTATACCGCTTTCAGAAGGGAAGGGACATCATGCGAGGCACCAGAGCATAGTAGGTGAGTGGGGATGGAAGTCTGTGGGTGGGAAAGCAGTCTGCTCCTGGCTCCTGGGCAGCACGCAGGCCAAGGACTGGGTGTGTGGACAGGGAGGGCGAGGTTCGGGGCTAGGAGGAGGAAGGACGGGGCAGAAACTGGGCTGGAAGAGATGAATCTCAGCAGCAAAAGCTGATACCAGCTCCTATCCCCCATTTACTAGCTCACCCCACTCCACCCCTGTACAGTACAGAGGTGTCCAGTTATATAGCTAATGTGGGTCCAAACAGACCCATAGGAAGCCAGAAGGCTTAATGATAGGTTAAGTAAAAACATTTTTACCTCTTACTGGGTCTCTGGTCAACCCCCCCCCCCCAAAAAAAAAATAGTATGCAGCACATTCCATTGGTGCAGCTACAGCATGCAGCTATAGGACTGGGCTCTCGGTCAGTGTATGCGCATGAAAAGGGATCTTACATAGAAAAAAAATCCCTTTCATTACTCTCCAGTATCCAGTGGGGCTTTCTGATCTGATCCTCTGTTATGAGAAATAGCTGTTCTGTTTGCAGAATCTTCCGACTACACCGAAGGGAACTACTCATAAATATGATTTCACAATTGAAATTGTAAATCCCACAGAAGGCTGCAGAACTCATATGAGATTGCAATGCTGTGGCAATCATAATAATAATAAAAGGAAAATGTATTTACATGCCATACCAATAGCATTCTATTTCCCATCAAAATCTTTATTTAAAAACAAAAATCACAATAAAATGTTTAATCGCTAGTATACTCATACATCACTGATGTATAGTTTATAAATTTGGACTTACTCTCTTGCACAATGGCTTTCCCCACCTTGTTTTATATTCCTTGTTAACAATAAATACAAATAATGCCCAGTAGAATACTACTGTGACCTTTATTTTATTGCAATTAATGTAGACTTACGGAGGAACAGCTGAACTTCAATTTGAGATTCAAAGAGCCACAACAACTTTGAATTTGGATGCTTTGGTAGAGCCTGTAGAGTATGACTGAATAAGCTTAATAAAACTAATTCCCCTGGAAGAAAGAACTCTTCACTGAATAAATTACTTTCTGTATATTGAAATGTTAAACAGATCATTCTAGTACAAATTAAAACTGAAAACTGAACACTGCAATGCTGATATTTCCAGATGATAATATTAAAAATAACTTGGGAGAATATAAAAGTAATTCAAAAACTTAATACAAATGAAATAAAAAAATACTTTTTTATAGATTACTGTTCTGCTGTCATTCAATATGTGCAATTGCCCAAGGAATTCAGTGACAGTTCTACGTGAATGCTATGCAATTATTTATGTGAACTGGGAACTGAATAAAGCCACCATTTTCTTATTTAGTCTTTCCAACTTTTTTGCATTCTCTCAAAGGAATCATCTGCAGGATATTGACATGACCTAGAACAGGAGTGTCAAACTCATTTCACACAGTGGGCTGAACAGCATTCATGATGCCTACCAAGGGCCAGATGTGATGTCATAAAAGAGGAAGTGATATCATTAAGCCACTCCTATGCTGGCCATGTTCAGCCAGGGCAGGGGCTTCATGAGGCTGGGGAAAAGGCAGGAGTGGGTGGAACGGGGCAGAAGAAAGGCGGAGAGTGGGCAGGCCCAGGAGGAGTGCAGATCTGGCTGTTCAGTTTGGATCCTAACCTCAGTCCACAGGCCGATCCAGTTGCTTGGATTTGCACCGATTTTGCTGGCACAGATTCGAGCAGCCCCATAAGACTGACTAGGGCTTCCTGGGATAAGGGGAAAAATCCCCTTACCCTGAGGTGAACTCCAGCCACCTACTAAATTCCTCTGTATACAGTGCAGGCCTACTGGGCTGCCTTTTCCAGCATCATATAGGAGTGGGATGTGAGTTACTAATATTTGATACCAGAGAGTAATGAAAACAATTAGTTTTTGGGGCGGGAAACAATTGTTTTCCAATTGCTTTATACCACAAAACAATTTTTCAGAAATGGGGTGAATTACTTCCTGTTATAGTGTTAGGGCGCAATTCAACCCACCGGCAAGGCCAGCCGGCCAGCACCATATCCAACGCTAGGTTGGGGGATGATGGAACCTCCCGTGGAAAGGGAGCATGTGCTCCCTTACCGTAGGGGACTATGTGCTCCTCGGATCTGTGCCCACTAAAGAGCAGGCGCAAATCCAAGAAGACCACACACCCAAAATCAGGGCCGCATGGCCTCTCAAACAGGCCCAGGATTCGGCCTTACCGCCAAATCCAAGACCCGCCCATGTACCGCCCCTGCCTCCCTGCCTCCCTGCCTCCAATCCCAGGACGCTGTGTCAGAGCACCTGGCCAGCTTCGGCCAACGCAAGGGAGGCACTGCGTGGGTGCTACAGGGCCAGCGCTACTAGGTGCCCCCATATCAGCGCTAAGGCCTTAGCGCTGACGCAACAATGTTGCATCAGCGCTATGCTTCAGATAGGATGGCGCTGCCCATTATTGTCTCTAGTTACAATGCAAGCTTTTGCTTCAAAATTTAATGCATATTTTAAAAGTGTGACATAAGTCACGAAACATAAAAATAGATTACAAAGTTGCCAATTAAATTAAACTGGAAAAAAAAAGTATTTTAAAAGTGGAGGATGGAGCCATTTCACAATGCACATGAGCTTGAGAATATTAGCCAAAAAAACAAACAAACACCTTTTGGATTAGAGGAAAGGTCCATCTAATCCAGCATTCTGTTTCCAACAGTGACCCTAACTTTCCCCATATGTTTTGCATGCAGGAAATCTCAAGTTCAAGCCATGACCTCTCCAGATAGAGCTGGAAAAGACCCTCATTACATCTGAAATCCTGGAGAGCTGCTTCCAATTGAGCTACGTGGACAAATGATCTGAGTATTAGCCAGTTTAACATATCTTCATATTCATGAAAGATATGGCAGCATACTACGTCATATAAGTATCTGTGATCACCGTCTGCTTTCTCCATTTTTGCAGTTGTTCTCCAATGTTTACATTTATTGCAAAATTAAACTAACCTGAATGTTCATATTATTTTCTATTCTTAGTAAAACTGTATAGCATTAACAGGCTTTAAATGTATTCTATAAATCATCTGTATTTTTCTAGGTTACCATGAGGAAATCTTCACTCAAATGCCAACCACTGTACAATCAAACAACATGAGCTTGTAGGCACTTACAAGGACTTTAGAATGGGTTTGTTCCTTAAAGAACAGGGACAAGGCGACATCAGCTGAGATTCAAGGAGCAACGTACAATACCAAAAGGGGCTTAGGCAAGCCCCATGCAATGTTTTAGCTTTATTCTCATCGAACAGCTGATCCTAAAAGCAGCTTTCGAAACGCCCCTCCATTTTAAAAGCAGCTTGCCACGCAGCTTTGAGAGAGGTCAAAAGCCCCCATGGATGCCTGGCACTGGTTTCGAAATCCTTTGGATGCTGACCCCCCATACCAAAGTTCATCAAAGAACTGAAAACTTTACTGAAGAAATGATGAGCACAGCCGAAATGTATTGCATTTGGGTTGCTCACTTTCCCGTATCAGCCTGAACTCAACATATTTATCACATACAGCTTATGCTTTTAGATTGCTGATAATTCTTCATGGGAACACAATAGAAGCATTTGGAACTAATCAGACTCCAGTACATTTTCACAAGCTACAGAAAAGAAATATTTTAAAAATATACCTCATAAACATTTTCTCTACAAAAAGTACTCTTATACACTAAATACTGAGGGCACAATCCTAACTTGGCGTTAGGCTGGCACAGTTAGGCCAGCAAAGTTTAGCAGGTACAAGGGCCACTGTAAAGTGCATTTGGACCACTCTTGGAGTCTGGGAGGATGGTGACACCGAGAATGGTCCAAACATACTTTACAGTGTCTTTTGCATTCGCCAAACTTTGCTGGCCTAACTATGCAGGCTTAACTCCAGATTAGGATTGTGCCCTGAGTATCTTAAAAACAGCAAAAATGTTACTTTTTTTTTTTACTAATAGCGTTTAAGCTAAGTGCTCCTAATTTACCTCCTGCAGTTACTAGAACTATACAGAGGGTTATTATATCTTAGAAACAGATTCAATAGGCTGCTGGGCAATTCCCATCCATTAAAAAATGACAATAAAAGATCAGAGAAATTAAACCTGAAGTATGGTTGTGAGGATGGGAGGTTGTGGGGGGTGGGAGGAAACATTAAATGTTTATTAATAAACATTCAAATTATAGGCAAGCACACATGTTGTAACACAAAATCAACGGAAAGCTGTGAACACCACAAATGAGGAAAAAAATGACTACTGCTTTTAGATGTGCATGCTGAGTTTGTACTGGCAAAAACTATGAAGAGTTCTTTGGTATCTTGAAAACTAAGAGGACGATCTAAACCGGCTACTGCCAAACTCTAGCCCATGGGCCGGATCCAGTGCACAGGGAAAGCTGTCCCTGCTGTGAGAAGCACATTCTGTTCTGCTGCTCTGCTGTTGCTTTTCACACTCGATCTGCCCAGAGAGATTGTCTGGGCAGTTGCATCTTCCTGCACATCCAGGAGCAAAGTTAGCTGGGGCAGAGGACAACAGATGCAACTGCCCAGAGTGTCTCTCTGGACAGATGATGTGTCAGGAGCTGCAGCAGCGGAATGGAACGTGCTAGCCAGTACAGGGATGGCTTTACAGGGATGCAGCAGTTGGCTGTTTGGAGTCCACTGATCTAAACACTCACCACTACCCCACACTTCTATATGTGCTGTTCTAGACCAGGAATTCCCCCTACTGCCTGTCTCATAGCTGTCTTACTCTCACTTGTGGAGAGCTATATTCCAAATATTTATTTCTAAAAAAAAAAATTAATAGACTGATCATAGGAACATAGGAACAGCCCTGCTGGATCAGGCCAAGGCCCATTTAGTCCAGCTTCCTGTATCTCACAGTAGCCTACTGGATTTCCTCAGAGAGCACAACAAGATACTTGCATCTTGCTGCCACTCCCCTGCATCTGGCATTCTGAAGTAGCCTATTTACTCCTGCACCCATCTACCCCCAATGCAGATAGGATCTTCAGCTCAAAGGGCTCCAATACTGACACACAAAGTTAAAACACAATAAAATCTGATCTCACAAAAATCATAAAATATTAAAAGTAGCAGCAGTTAGATTGAGATTGAACCAACAAAACAAAAAAACTCTTCCACATTTCTAAAGGAGCTGAAAAAGCATCAGATTTTGGTGCCAGATGAGCCTTGCTACAACATTCCAAAGCCAGAGAGCCACACCCAAGAAGATGCTAGCTCTAGTCCAGGGATAATGAACCTTTGGGTTTGCCATGTCAAAAATGCCTAACTTGACTATACTGGCGTGTCACTCCCCACCTCCAACAAAAGAGAAACAATTTTCTCTTTATTTGCATATTGCTTTACCTAAAAAAATACAGTCAAATAATTTGTGGGACTGTGCATTATATAAAGAAACAAATCATTACAAAAACAAACTCAGTTGTTGTTGGGTGTTGGCAAATGCTGGTATGTCACCCAAAACATTGTGGCATGTCACCTTTGACATGCATGTCATAGGTTCGACATCACTGCCCTAATCACTACCCACTTTGCTCCTGAAGATGAGAGGACACAAAGGGCTTCAGTGGAAGACCAATACTTCAGCAGATTCAATAACACATTGCTTAGATGGTATCATTGCAAACTTATTGTGGCATAAGCTTCCATGAGCTAAAACGCACTGTGCCAGGTGCACATGATCCAGGTGCACATGATCCAGGTGCGCATGAAGTGAAGTACTGAAGAGGATTACAATATTTTATTTAATAATTTATGCACATAGTATAGACCTAATCCATGACCTGTACACAAATTCTGGTTTAGAAAAAATATTGATTTCAATATGCACAGTCTGGTTCTGGTCATGGTCATGTAATGCTACCCATATAACATAGGTTCAGTGAAAGCGTGTCAGTTATTGTGTGTTACCTATTATAGAGTAGAATGTTTGTGAATTTTGCCTCTTTTGATGCTAGACTCTACAGAGCATGCATAGAGCCACTCGAGTGGCATCTCTTTTTAGTTGTTCAGTTTGGAGACAATGGCTGGAGGCTTCATGTGCCCCACAGAGGATCCTGGATGCTGTGCCAGGATAGCTACATCGGTGAAGACAGCAAGTCACTCAAGGTTTGAGAGAGAATAGAGGCAGGGAACGGATGGGCAAAGTGCAGCTTGGGGTGAAAGGGGTGGAAAGGAGTGGATCTTGGCAGCACTAGCTCACTCCAAGATCCAGCGATGTTCCGGGGGGACGACACTAAGTCGTTTAGGCTCTTGAATACTAGTGTAAAGTGGCCCCTCCCCCTTGCCTTCCGAGCCATTCGCGGCTAAGAAAGCAAAGCAGAGGCATCCCTTTCACTTTGCTGTAGCTGCTGTAAATGGCTCTGAAAGCAAGTGGGAGGGGCTACTTTACACTGGCATTCAGGAGCCTGAATGTGTTTTGCCCCCCTAGAAACACCACTGCCAAGATGCTATTCTTGTTTTCTTATGCTGAGGTTCCTCGGGCTTACATCAGCTAAATAGCTGGCATAGGTTCAAGGAGACTTGTTGACAGCTGGGCAGCCTATTGAGAGGTATTTTTATTTACCTCTCCCAGGCTGTCTGGATGTCCCCCACCAATAGCACACAGCGTGCAGTCCAGCAGCACGACTGCATAGTGTAAACTGGTGGGAGACATGATTGGGCCATTAGTATTACTTTCTTATGCAATGTTCTAGCACACGCTGTAAAACAGTCCTTCTATGAACAGAAATTCTGCATTAAAAGTACCTGGACACCTTTGGAGCTAACCCAAATTTTGCATTATGTTACTCAAAGATGAACATTACACAGAGAAGAACAAATATACGTAAATCTATCATGTTGTCCTGACATATTCCATATTTTTGCTTTAGAATGTGATCTGAATGAATACAAAATTTTGATTACCTGGTTTTATTAGCCTAATTTTCATGGCATATTTCAAAGGCAGGAAATCCCAGGCTACTTCTTTTGGCTTTACAATATATAGCAGGGTTATAAATATAAAGGAATCTTACATAGAATTAGTATGTAATAGCAAAAAACACTGGAGATTCTCTTGCTTAATTGAACTCTGTGATGCAATGTCCATTATAATTCTGAACAAAATAACATGGTAAGAAATATTGGAAGTAAAACATTGCAGTGCTGCATATCTAAGCATATGGCACTTTTAAATACTGCAATCTGATGATTGCACACCAACTGGATGCATCATTTTAAAGCACAATCATCATATTGCAAACAATACAATTTAACAGCCCAATCCTTTCTTTCCCCTCTGCTGATACAGCTGTGCCAAAAGGCATGTGCTGCACCATGGGGAGGGGCAGATTTGGAGGAAATTTTTTCTCCTTATCCCTTCATAAGCCTCTGCTCACCAACTGGTCTAATTTGACCCATGCCAGCTCTTTAGCTAGTACAAATCTGAGGAGAGGAGCAGAGAGCTTCAACACGGTGGGGGGGGGTTAGGATGCAGTGTGTGCCACTGCCACTGAATACACTCCTCTGTAGCCTCCCTGCTCATAACACCTCCCCCTTCCAGCTTCATCCCCAGCCCACCTTCTTCCTGCCCACCCCAGCTCACTGCCTCCTATGCTACCTTAACTGGTCCAGTGGGGTTTTTCAGCAGAGCTGGAACACTGCCATCTGTTGCAGTTGTCACAAAATGGCTGCCAATTGAATGCTGCATGCTCTATTGGCCAACATTGTATGACAGCAGAAGTGATTTCTGCACATCTCAGCCCAATCTTGCATAGGATTTGGCTATTTCCTAATTTGAACTAGTTTTTCACAGGACCAAATGGATCCCTTTATTTGAACAAATATGAATCACAATCTTTCTGATTTGGCCATTTAGATTAGGTCAAAACTGGTCTTGCTTAAAAGTACTGAGTTCATTTTATCTTAGGCACAACTTCAAAGGAATAATAATATTTATGTATGTAATGGTGGCACAACCGTCACCAACTTTTGAATTAACATCTAATATTTATTTAATTTTAGTTCATCATGGCATCATGGCTTATGCACTTCTTAAGATGGCATAAGATAAAAACATACTACAAATACCAACAAGCACTGTAAGACAAGAAAAAAGCATAAAACAAAAAAACATGAAAACATTAAGAGAATTTTTTGATCAAATGCATATCTAAATAAAAACATTTTTACAGCCCATCTGAGGGGCCAGTCCTATGCTGAGAAATCTCTGGCGGTTCATGCGCTGCCCCAACAAGAGCAAGGCCATTCGCCACAATGCAGTGCTGGCAGAGTGGCCAGTCAGCATTTGGCCTCTGTGCTGGAAGGATGCCAGGCAGTAAGTATCCCTGTCACTTGTCAGGGAGGCTTCTTGGGGCAGGGAGGTGGGGAAGGGGTAGAACTGGGTGGAGGCAGAGAGGGCCTTATGGTGGATTGAGCACAGGAGTGGGCAGGGCAGCAGGAGAGGCTGCCACTGAATCCCATGCCTCTCCAGAGCCACGGAACCTGACACAAGTCTCCTCGGTTCTGAGCCAGCTCAAGGGTTGGTACAGATTCAAGTAGACCCATCAGAGCTACAGGGGTGTCACACGGGGTAAGCAAACAGATGTTCCCTTATATTACCCCAAGGAGGCATCTGGTTGCTTCCTACAAGATAAGTGGCAGCCATTTCAGCACTGATGTAACGTGGAAAAGCTTAGGACAGAGCTGTAAATATAGTAGTGGTGAGTTTATCTAATACACTTTGAATCATAAAAGGACTACTTTGAGTCTCTGCTGCATAGACATTGCATTACAAAGGTCTTCCACAAAGCTGTTGAAAAACCCACTTATTCCTCTACTGTTGCAGAACATTTTAAAGCATCAGCTCAAAAGAACCCAAAATCAATGAAACAAATTGAGATATCTAGGAGGCTTTCAGTCTGCACTACCACAACCAATTCCAGTCTTCAGTAGAAAAACAACTTGTTTCCTTGAATGACTTCAGTGTCAGTATGGCTTGTTGGTCCACATGGTTTACTGCCCAGATTCTCATCTTACATGCATATAAATAAACCTGAGATGTTTCAGCTATACTCTTATGTCAAAAGTTAAATAAGTTTCAAACTCATGCTCTGGGCCATAAACATAACACACAGAAAACTAATGAAACACACATACACGTTTTCAACATATTCATTGAACAGCCACTTTATGTCAATTATATATCTAAACAGAACTGCAGCATATTATTATTTTCTATGATATGATTCTCAGTCCCTTTGGAAACTCAGGATCTATACAAAAACAGGATATTGTTTTCATGAAAGGCTTAATTTGATAGCACTCAAGTACACAGAAACCCAACATAATTATGGAAAGTGTTTTCTTCAAGATTCAATGCCATATTAAAAGAAACATACGACCCATAATGAAAAAGATGAAACAATGTTTTATATCCTAGAATTGGATGTGGAAGGTTTTTTTCTGCTAATGTGATATCCTGTTTGCTAATACCATTAGACTATTTTAATGATAAATAGGAGTCTGTGGAAAGAAAATATAATTGACATTGGAAGTAAAATATATTTCCTGCATTTTTTGTTTTAAAAAACAATAAAATCCAGTTTTAATGAACATTTCCTTTCTCTGTCTTACTATAGGTTCATTACACAAGCACTGAGTCACAATTTCCACCTATGTTAAAATATAAAAAAAGTAGAAACAAGTATTTGGCAAAAATAATTTTCACCCCCACATGTCTTCATTTCCCAGGTATCCTGTGGCTTAACTGGAATAGATGTTGAGAGAAGCAGGTACAACAAGAGGAATAGCATCTCTTTTGCAATTAAAATTTAATTGCTCCCCAAATACAGCAGCTGAGAAATGACACTATAAATGCTCTTGCTGCATGGCCTCTATGTTCAATGAATGAGTGCTCCATCTAATGCTCTGTGGGGGTGATAAACCCCAATTTGCCAAAGCATGCAAGTTACCAAACACGTTCCAAAAAAAACAAAAAAACACCCAGCCCCAACTTCTTCTAGATATTTGAGCATTAAGATTACTAGATGTCCTGTAGCTTGAGAACCATGCTTCAAAAAGAATCTGCCTTTCTCTTGTCTAACTATGACATAGCTGTCATACCAACTTTGACAGCTTAATAGGTAGCCCTGGATGCACACACAGGATACATATCTCAGCTCTGGAGTATAACTTAATATTAAATTTCAACTGCATGGTGCAAGAAGGCTGAAATGCAACAACCTACTGTCAGCAGCTCCTTCTGTGCTGTATAATTCTAAATGCCACAATACCCCCGCCCCAGAGTTGGTGCCTCATTTCTCAACAAGGGGGAAAAAGTGAAACCTGTATTTGTGGTATTTTCCATTTAAATTATATTATGAACTAACAGAGAAACTAGGCAGCCCTGTTAGTCATACTCTCCATCAAGATTAGGATTATCTTAATGCATCCATCACAAACACAACCAAAAACTGTCTGTAAATCCACCCACCCACCTCCAGTTGTGTGTTAGCAGCAAATTGGCCTTCCAGCTGCTTCTTTTCTATAAAAACTGGCCTTTAGGGAGTAAAGTGGGTAGAAAGACGACTGTGGTTTTCCTGTTGCCATCAGGAATGGGTTAAAGCCTGCAACTGTTCCCAAAAACAATTATAGCCTTCAAATGCTAATAGGTTCCCATGTCTCTCAGACACTTTCTGCAGTTTAATTGTCTTAATAATCAGCTTCAAGCATCAAAATTTGGGGGGGATTTCTTATTCTAAGGGACATTAATTAGCTTTAAATGATGTTAAATACCATCCCTGCCGTTAAAGGGCTTCTATGGGATCTTTACAAGAAACAAGCATTTGAGTAATTTAAAATCACTTTGTAGTCTTCATCCCCAGCTGCAGACTATGTTTGGAGAAAGGTTGACCTGCAAGTCTTGCTCCTTTGCTGCTTTACCCTGCCTTTCCCCCCAGATCCCATACCCCACTTTAGAGGCTAGCAGCCTTCATCCTACTTTAGCCTGAATGTGGGTGAGCTACTCTTTCCCTGCCCCCCACTCCCTAAGAGTATCTTTGGCAGCTCAGCGATTTGAGCAGCTTCAGCTTTTCTTCTCCCACACCACACAGCCTTGGCTGCCCTTAAAGAAAATCCTCACAGAACAACGTGTCAATTTTGCATTCCTTTACAAAGGCAACTTCTATTAGGGAGACCGGGAGCTTGGCTCTGCCTCGCCATAGACAGAGAGCTTTGTGACCATGTAGAAACCCGGGAGAGAGAAAACATTTCCTGCATTAAAATGCAACCTTCTTCGGCTATGCCTGGACAGGGGGAATTCTCTTTCTCCCATCTCACACATAGACCCCCTCCCTCATTCCAAGCGCCCAGTGTAACTTTGTAGAAAAGAACTAACCTTTTCCTTTGAGAAGTTTTGTTAACAGCAAAGATTAGACACTATACATCTATGTATAGTTTTAAATCATTTTAAATCTGGCTTATACGTCAATATAATTGGCATCTATCGCTCAGAACAACACCTCCGTTCTATGCCCCCAACATCTCACTGTATGGAGCATTGAGATCCTCTGATATGTTTCCCTATGATTTTCCTCCATCGTTTTTCTCTTTCTCCTTGCACCTGTCCAAAGGCCGCCAGAGTGAGAAGGCACAGAGAAAGGAAAGAAGAAACTGAATGGAACTTTTAAGATGAAGATTGGGTTGATATCAGATAGATAGAAAAATGACTTGGTAGCTAACATAGTTTTGTCATTCAAGAGCTCTGTCTTCTTTTTCGTCTTTATTCTGAAAAAATTGGCAACCAACGTTGCTAAACTACAGCATCCGTATCATCATCATTCTGTCATCACCTCTTCTGGAACTTTTCCTACCAGGGGGGCGGGGGGAAGGCAATAGCTGGTCTCCTTTTGAATCTCCTAATCAGACTAGAATGCATGCTGAATTGCTCCAACATGTGTACTTCATAAAGTATGAACCAGGTTTACCATGTGTCCCTTATTACTGGCCATCATCAGACTTACATAATAGATGCTTCCTTATTTAAGCATACCATAAAGCATACTTTTAAACCTTTTTTTTTTCTAGCAACACTAACTGAATGCCCATGTCAGATACTACTGCCTGGAACTTCATTCTGTTCTGTCACCAATATTTTAGCCACTGACTTGAATGTACTGTACGTACGTGGCCACACTGAGATGGTTCCTGGCCACTCTGAATCTCTCGGACTTTGTTAGGGGTTACCCACATGCCTTTGGAAATATCTTCCTTGCAAAGCTAAAGCAACAAAATCACATGTGAACACACTTATGGTAGCTGGGTGGTTGCAGTGAGAACAAGAAAGATAATAGCTTAGTTCCCAACCTATCAGCCTTATTCTGTGCAGGTCTGAGGACAGAGCCTGGTATCCTCAGTGAAATATGAGAACCCCGCTTAGCAGAAATCAAAGCACTTTGATTCAGATTAAATAAGAAAAAATAATAATATCCTCCCTCTCAGAAGCAGTCCAGAGGGCAGGCACAGACCTTCAGAAACCCTTTCAAGTGGGCAGCTGGTGTGGAGTGCAACTCATATTGACATATATCAGTGAAATAGAGAGCAAGAAAGGGCTATGGGACTACCAAACCCTCCTGAAGAACACCTACCTTCCTTTGGTGGCCTTTTGGCTTCTCTAGTGAGGTTGCAGACCTGGGTGGTTTGCAGTTCCTGGGTGAGACAGCCTTCCGTTTGCTCATTGAGGGGCAGCACTACGTTATTGAGTAACACAAGAGAATGGTCTTCTCCTCCCAATTCTCCCAAGTGCTGAGGGCAGGTACATTTTGTATACATGATCCCACAGGACTCTGTTCTCCCATTCTCAGATTTCAAGCAGCTCTCCAGCCAAGTGCATAATACATTGCAACCAAACTGGCTTGGGCTCACCTTGTTCAATACCAAAAATTCAAAGAAAGATTTTTGATCATCTTCCTTTTTGTATAATCCTATGAAATCGAAGGGGTAGACCCGACGTATCTGAATGAAATTCTTATCATATTGCAGAAATACAAAAGCATTCTTGGAATCGCAGAGCTGCATTATAGAATGATTATTTTTTAAGAGATCCTTAATTTTTTCATGAGAAAAGTGATCAAACTGATAAGCCAGGAGGGAAAAGTTAGAGCAACTGAAGTCCTTTTTGGAAAATTTCAGGTAAATACTATATTTGGTTGGATCTGGGTTTTCCAGTGTCCAAGTGCAGTTTGTAAAGTTTTTAGGAAACATTTCGCTTACAGAATATGATCCATAAATGACCCCCTTCACCAAAGTCGAACACCAGAAGTCTTGGGCAGCATTAAATCCAAACATAACCAGTAGATAGGTGGAAAATATATAAATCAGCAAATTACGAACAGCCTTCATCCTATGTCATTTGGCCTGCAAGAAAGGAAAGAAAAATGCAGATTGTATTCTTCATGTAGTGACAATCAAACTAACAAAATTTCAGCCAGATGTTTTCAAGATTCCAGTTAGAATGTCTATTTTTTTCCTAAAGGGCAGGTTTTTTTTTTTTTTTAATAGCACAAGGAAATTTTGGATTTTGTGTGAACAGTGCCACCATGTGGCCAGCCTTAATGTCAAATTCCCCATATTCAAATTTTTTAAAAATAACATTTGTTACATTATTACTTGAAATGTCCCTCTTGTTTAGCACATATTCAGCTTGGGAAGACCGGAGACTTTCAATTGTAAATTAAAGTTTAAATCAATTTTTTAATCTATAGACCACACGAGGTATACTAATTTATTTTTAAGCTATTTTTAAGCTAAGGAGCCTTTCTATACATACTCACACAGAAGAAAATGCTGGGAACAGCTGTTCTTACATGATATCGTTACTATTAGGTTTTAGGAGTAATTGTGATGAGTTACAGTCATGATTAAAAATGCTCAAATTATTATTTGCTACAGATGGGGCATTATCTCCCATATGGCTACATGCCATTGCAGTAGCAACCTGGTTATGTTAAAATCCATTTTAAAAAACTTAGAATGATAAATCAAGATTTAACAGTGTACTGAAATATTTGAATTAGTATCATAAAAAAATAGCTGTATTGAGAGTGAAAACTTTTTGCTACTTGTCAAGACTGCTGAGATTTAGAATTTTGAACACTATTATTTCTACGTTATTTCACCTCTTGGGATAAATGAAGTGGATCTACAACACATGCAACCAAAGATGGGGCTAAATAGCATCTCTGTGGTAGAACGTCCCTCTGGAACTGTTCTGATTTAAATCTTTTAATTGCCCCCTGTCTTCTGTTACTATCAATAATGCTTTGCAGATGTTGTGGCTGATGAAAGATACTGTTTTTGTCTTTATCAGGTCCATCTCGAAATACAACAGTGACATTAGTACTTTACTTTCTGTATCTGCAGCAAAGTCTACTGGATTTGCTGTTCTCTAGGTGTAAGAAAAAAGTGCTCCTTTTAAACACACACACACACACACACACACATTTTCAGCATTAGTATTTTTGTACTTGTTTAACCCTTATTAATCTTTGGTGTCTTGTAAATGGTAGGTGATTAAAGTGATGTCAATTCAACATTGTAAACTCTTTCATTGGTACTGGTAGCCCCTTCCATTGTTAGGTGCCAAACACATAGGAGTGACTGAGTTTTTGACACAATCCTCCACCTCCTTTTTTTTTCTCTCCCCTCTGAATGACCAGGCATCTCCCACCCCACTTCCAATTGCGTAATGCTGAAAAAAATCAAAGGATTCAGTTTCCTCAAAGAGATTTTGTGCTTCTCAGATTATAAATTGCAGGCTCTTCTAAATGCTAAGAGGAAAAAAGCACTCTCTTTAAATCTATGGTTTTAAATGGGAGAAGAGAGAGAGAGATTTGGGGAGGAGTAGAGGTATAGTTGTGGAAAATAAGCTCCCAGTGCTCCCAGATATCCAAGCAATCAGCTTTTCCTCTGTTGAAAATCACAAGCAACAACAAATGGCTTCTTTGCAAAAAAAAAAAAGGCCATCTCAGGGCTTAGAAGTGAAAAACTTGCTATGGGTATACTCTGCAAATGACCACCTACTCTTTACAAATGTTGCTGGAGCACTTTGCAGGCATTGCAGCTCTGCGCAGTATTATTCGGGAGGGTTTAGGCATTGAAGGAACAATGTGACATGAAACCTCTATGTTAGGAGTTCTATTAGTGAGAGGGGATCCATATCAAAATTTTAAGGGGTGTATTTTCCCTGTTTAAAACAATAAATAAAAGCACCCACTGAGGGTGAAAACAGAGTAAAATGTTTGAAATAATAATACAAAGGTCTGCAGTGCTAGGCGGCTTCCTATTCCGGAGCCTGGTGAAAGGGACAGCATTTTGGCTTGTCTGTTTGAACAGGAAAGAGGCAATCCTCTGTTAACTTCATCAGAGCTATCTTTTGGGCACACTGGGCACACAGAGAGTGTTCTGCGTGGCGATGCAGCAAAACTCCAATGGTGAGAAGTTGTCAGTCATTTCAGAACGAAGATGCTCTGACGGAGCAGGGAGGGCAGGGGTGCATGTAAAGGTCTGTTATAAAAACAAGGACTGGTCCAAAAAAATCGAAGGTTGCTCCACTGGGAGCTGAATCTTTCGACCCAAAGGCATCCTGCTTTTCTCACTCTCTCCCTCCTTTCTTCTAGGTGACACTGTAGTTTAATCGAACCTAGACGGCGCCATCACTCCACTGATGTTCTCCACGACAGGGGACCCACAGACTTCCCTTAAACTTCCTGTTAACCACAGGATCCTCCCCCCCCTTCTTCTTCTCTCTCAACGAAATTACATCCGATCGTATACCAACCTTTCCGGAGGACGTGGAGATGGGGTGATTCTTCGGGCAGGTTGGCTGGCAATGACTTGCCCACTCACTAAGGAGACTTCTCTAACTTTTGGATAGTGGAGGGAACACTGGGGGGCCAGGATCGTGAGAGCTGTTGTGTCTTGTTTCCCACACACACACACACACACACACACACACACACACACACACACTCCTTCAGCAGCCGTCTAGCCGTTCCTGCCCGCCGCCACCCCAAGCTTCCTGCCCCCTCCCCGCCCCCTCGCCTTACCTTCCACTCCGAAAGCAGGCAGGCTTTTTCCTCTAAGAAGATCCTAGCACCGCAGGCACACGTCCCAAAACCAGGCACGGCGAGATTCCCCTTCTGGCGGAAGCACCGTTGCCCATTTTCCAGAGCTTGCGTTCCAAAACCAAGGCAGAAGAGGAGTGGAGGAAGAAGAAAAAACCAGTTACACCGCACAAGGCGCGCGCAAGGAGGGAGGGAAGCTCAGCACGGCCGAGAGGTTGCTTCCAAATCCACCAAATCCAACCACATAATCAAAGGAAAAGCCCCGAATCAAAACGAGACACCGCAGGAGGGAAGCCGGGGGCGGGGGGGGGGAGCGGGGAAAGGGAAATAAAACGGACTTGGCCGAACAGCGGAGGTTTTCTTATGTTGTTTGACTTGCAAATAAAGTCTGACCCCCCACAGCAGCAGAGATCGACCAGGCAAAAGAGATCCGGCTGCCCTATTGCAGATTGGTTGGCGGGCTTTGGCTCGGGGTTGTTGTTGTCAATCTGCTTGCTCTTGTTCCTCTTTTTGCCCTCCTCGTCCTCCTCTTCCTCCTTCCCCCGGCTCTGAGGTACCTGAGGGAAGGACAACGACCGAGGAGGGGGGCGTCAATATATCTATATATCCTTGGCCAAGGATGTCGAGCGCTGAGGGACCAGGCAGGACCCAGCGAAAGAGCGAGGGAAGGGAGAGTGCCGAAGCTCCGGGTGAGCGCGGGAAGAGCAAGTGCGTGCGTGTGTGTCTGTGAGTGTGTGTGTGCGCGCGCGCGCGAGGGAGAATGAGAATGGGGATGAGTGTGTGTGCTCCAGTGTGCGCCTGTGCGCTCTGCTCTCTCTCCTCTCTCTCTCTCTCTCTCTCTGTGTGTGTGTGTGTGTGCATGCGCGCGTGTGCGAGCGCGCGCTGCTCTCCGGCGCTCTCTCTTGTGGCGAGTGCACCCTGCGCTCCCCGGTGCGCGCGCGTGCCGCTGTGCGCCTCGCTCGTCGTCTTTTCCCTCAGGCAGCGCGGGCTCCCCGCGCAAGCCCCGCGCGCTGTGCTCTCCCTCGCTGGCCTCTCCGCGCCTGTCCTCACCGAGCGCGGGCGCGCGCGGCTGTGGGTGCGTGTGTGCGGGAAGCAGGCTTCCCTTTCGGCTCCGGCAAGCGGGTCCGCCGCGGTGCGATTTTGCACGTCACAGCTACTCAATCCCAAGCACGTCTTCCCTCCCCTCCCCACAACAACCCGGTCTTTTTCTGCGTCTGGGAGGTTTTTCCAGCTCCAGTTCCCACCGCTGTGGCTGGCTGCGAGCGAAGTCGGAGGCTGGGCAAGAGAAGGGGCGCGCGCGAGAGGAGAGCAAGCGCAGCCCTTGATCTCTCTCTCTCTCGCCCCCCCCTTCCCGCTCCCGCCTTCGGTCCTTGCTTTTAAAGCATAAAGCCCTCTGTCGCAGCCCCAAGAGCTGTCAATTCGCCACCGCGATGCAGATTTAAATGATCTGGCGCTCCAAGGAAAAACATCACAGCTCTCAGCTTTCGAAGTGCCGCCTTCCACTGTCGGGAACAATAGCAATTTTCTCAGCGAGGCTGCAATTAACACCTTGTTTGTTCTTTGTTCTTTGCCCAAAATCTAGGAACTCTGGTTAGGATTGTGGCTGCATTTACATGGCTGGAGAGAGACGCGATCAGTCTGCGAGACCAAGAGATTTCTGACGCCTGAGATTTCTGCTTTTCTTTTCTCCTCACTTCACCCCCACCCCCAAGTTAACGTTTGAGGGAGGGTGGGATAGCTGAAGGGAAACATTTTTGCGCTGTTTTCTGCCTATTTGTTCGTGGCGATAGGAGCTTCACCTGCTGGAGCTTCGTTGCCTCTGTAGGGAATGCCTGATGGCATCAATACGCGGTTAGGTGTTTTGGACATCCTCCCTTCCTTTTTCTCTGGGACATTTTAAGAGCCATGACAGACCACCGAAGGGCACTGAAAGTAATATTAGCCCGCATCTGGAATGATCCCGGAAAAGCAAACGGAAAGGAACTGAATGGCAATAGGCACGAGTGGGCTTTTAAAAATGCATCAGAACTGCACTGCAGAAGAGAAAGAAGGCAGGTCAGCTGCAACTGAGTCTTGGGGGGTTTCTCAGAGGGATTCAACGAGCCCAGAGGAATGTCACAACGTCGAGTTTGGGTGTGTTTGTGTGTGAGAGAGAGGGGGGGGAGAGTATAACTGGGATAGGGAAAGGAGGAGGACTGCAAGGAACAAGCCAAATGCCAAGGACTGCTCTCACAGTGGAAAGGAGTGAGAACCAGCATCGCAATGGGTGGTGATCCAAAGTCCACTGGCAGCTAAAGTCCTTGAAATGGAAACCCACTGAAAACCAAGATGGTAATGTGGAATTAGAAAAGAATGATGATGGAATGATATTGTCCAGATAAAGAAGGATGGCATGAAATGAAATTTTGTCCAGATCAGGATTTTGGTATCATGGGCAGAGTAGAGTCTCAGTGGACCAGAATGAATACAATAAACTAACAGTCAAATAACCACGTTCAGAGTGCAGTGACATGACCCTAATAGGTGTTCCCAGAATATGGCAGCAGAATGATGGGGCAGAACAGTGGAAGGATAGTAAGATGCAAAGCGATTAACAGGCTCTTGGGCCGGGCAGGCAGATCCTCATGGCAAGGCTACAGAATTGAAGGTTGGGAACATAGGTCAGGCATGTAACTGGCCAGGTTAGAGGCACTCTGGAAGATGGGTGAATCGGAGGATATATCAAGGTGAGTTGAATTAGAAAAGAGCTCACCAGTGGTATACTAAGCAGGTCTAAAGATAAGGAGGATAAAATGAAGAATAAGTGGACTGACAAGGGATCAGGAAGCAGAGCTGCCAGGCACAGATAGGGAAGGCAATTGGTCTGATAGTGGAGACCAATTGGCTGGATGATATGGGAAATGAAGATAAAAGAGGGGGCCAAATTAGAAACAAATATCACAGGGTAACAAGAACACATTGAGAAGAAGACTCAAAGAATCAAAAGACAACTGTATTAGGGTGGTTAGAATGAGGCTGAGGACACGAAAGTGTGTGCATTGGAAATGAATGCAACACAACAGAATAATGGCTATGCAGAATCAATAAAGATGATTTTTAAAAACAATAGAACAGAAACACATGAACTCCATGAAGAACATGAGAGATCATGGAAAGGCAAAGAGCCCTGGATCATGTGGTGAAAGGGCAGTAAAGAATTAGACATATTACTGAATAGGTCCCTGGAGATGTGTTGGAATAATAAAAGATGCTGTGGTGTGAGTGGGTGAACTGATCAGGATAAGAACTTGAAAGGCTAGATAAATGTTATTAGTTTAGGGAGTGGTTGTGTGGCCTCATTAACTGATTTTATTGGAGGAGCAGGAGGGGAAAACTGCAAGTCCATGACTCGGAGAGGCGTTTGTGTACATACATATTTGAGAAAAAAGACCTGCTGAATATGCTGGTGCTGAATGAAATTACAAGGAACAGGTCATGGGTATCATGGAAAGTGACTGCAGGTAGCCTTGGAGAAAGCACAGGAATATTGATTTATTCCCTCTCAATCAATGCAGGCCTCATGGAACATGTGCCAAACACATCTCAAGTCAAAACTTGTGCCCTCGCTCTTTTGTGAGCAAATACTCT
The DNA here is from genome assembly GCA_029204185.1 of Lerista edwardsae. Classification (NCBI taxonomy): domain Eukaryota; kingdom Metazoa; phylum Chordata; class Lepidosauria; order Squamata; family Scincidae; genus Lerista; species Lerista edwardsae. The sequence continues at coordinate 11,217,517 of JAJKFI010000012.1, forward strand.
CAGCATGAATTCGCTGCAGCGGTGTGTGGGGCGCACAGGTCAGCTTCTGCTGCTGTTCCTTGCACAGAGTTTTAGTGCCTCAGCCAAATCTGCCCAGCATTGCATCAGATGCAGAGCACTAGTGGCCCAAGTCCACTAGTGGTGCAAATACAAACAAAACTGGCAGACGCTAACTACCAAAACCAAACCTACTGGAATATTTTTATTTTGCATTTCCTCCAAGGAGCAAAGACTGGTGTACGTGATTTCCCTACCTTTAGGGAAAACTAGTTTGCTTAGACCAACAGTCCAAGGTCTCCCAGTGAGCTTCACAACTGAGTAAGGGTTTAAAATACAAGTCTAAATCCATTGCTCTATATAATGGATTTTTTTTATAATCACTGTATAAATTTTTTATAATTTTTTTATAAATCACTAAATTTAATAATATTTCCTAGATGAACAATCTAGAAAACAATATATTAAGAATATTTATACAATTGACAATATATTTAAGAATATGCTGGAAGGAAAAACAAACATGAACAAGTTTGGAAGAATACTGTTGAGCCCTGTATAACATATCACAACTACCGCATAATAATAATAGGGGAATACCATTAGAAAAATCTACTTTAAGCATTGTTATTCCATTGTTCTCTTCTGAACATGGTGTTTCCAATTGGGAGCTGGCATTTCACTGTGGTTATTGTCATTATACCCTGGGCACTTATCGTTCAGTTCAGTGCTGTGTCATCCCATTCATTTATCATGGTTTTCTTTTTGCAGGGGTTTCTCATAGGCCTTTTATTTCCATTTTCCCTTTTAACAATCTTCTAGACCTTCTTGATCACAAGTCACTAACAAGTCGCTGTGGATAGATTAGTTACTATTAATGAACATATCTGGCCATTTGTAATTTGTTTAGAATTTCCCAGTTTCATATCCTTGCCTGTTTAGTTAAGGCTGGCTTGCTTCAAGGCAAGCAACAAAGCAAAACAATATTATATGGGAATAGAAGGAGGAAGGAGAAGCAGTAATTGTGAGAATGGGCATGTTTCTAATCTCTGGAAAATTAGCTGCTCTTTGAGAAAGTTGAACAAGGAAGCAGTTTCCTCTCTCCTGCTCTCTGTTGTTGTTTCTTTCTGATTTTCCTTGAGTATGAGCTGAGCTTTTCACCAGCCAGTGTTCTTAGATGTTGGAGGTAAAAAATGCATTGTAATTAGAGGGAGGTGAGTACACTGCCTTTTTAACAAATACCACTCACCAAGCCTGGATATTATTTTGTACATTGTTCACCTCTGCAAAGAGAATAGAGCATCTAGAGGTGGTTTTACTAAATCTGGCAATGTCACTCACTTTAAAGTTCATTTGGTGAGCTGCAGGATACTTTTTTTTTTTTTTTTTTTGCTGATCAAAAGAACATTGAGGAAAGATGCATTAACATTCCAGAGAGCCTACAGGCCAATTATTTTTGTAATCATAAAGGTTTGGATTTTTTTTTTAAAAAAATGATTTTATTGTTGCAGTTACACACTGCATGAATTCTGTTCAGTAATGGTTACTGATCATAACCACTTTTGACCCTAAGAAACAAGATAATATTTATCACTCTTTTTTCACCAGATACTCTTTTGCAATATAAGGGCGCAATCCCAGGTGCCCTATTGTGTCAACGCAACATCAGTAGTGCTGATGTGGGGGTGCCAAGTGGCACCCCTACATCGGCACTCCCAGGCTGGCACTAGCGGTAGTGCTGGCTTGGGAGCACGGCTTTTGCGCCAGCCGAATTGGACAGTTGGTGGGCGGGCCAGCGGGCAAGCCCATCCAAGGCTTCATCCCTGGGTCTCACGGCCCAGATTTGGGCCGTGCTGCTTCCTCAGACAGATTCGAGGAAGCCATTGGGGAGGCTCTTGCACGCGCCAATGCTACATTGGATGCAGCGCAGGCCCACTGGCCTTCCTGCTCCAGAGTACCATAGGATTGCACTGCCCATCTGTTAATCACACTGGATGTTATAAGTGTACAGTTGGCAATAAGGTCTAACTTCCAAGAATCCCACTGACTTTCAGCGATAAACAAATTCAATATAGAACAGCTTATATTGAATTTGTTTATCACTGAAAGTTATCATGAAACTCTTTATGGACACTTGGTGGGTTCACACTTTCCACATTGATGTTCAGCTGCCAATTTTGACAGATTGTGAGGCCAATCCTATTGTTTTCCACCCACTAATGTAGCAGCACCAAAACGACTACCTCCGTAACCTACGGTGGAGGGGCAGTCTAGGAGGTCACCTAGAGGGAGCTATGGTTCCCTACCTGGGAGTAAGCCTCTGCAGCACAAGGGATATAATCAGACCTGCTCTAGCTTAGTTGCTGCAGCTCCAGGTGCCACTGGATCGGTCAAAAAAGGGGGTTAGGATTTGGTGGCTGCCACTGCTGCCTAACCCGCCCCCTTCCTGGATCTGATCTGCCCATTTCCTGCCCCCTCACTGTCCCATTTTGCCCTCTCCCCACCCCCTTTGATGTCTAATTTTGTCCTCCCCTGACACACCTCCCCCACCATCTTACCTGGATTGGCAGGTGGCTCTGGATGCCCTGGTGCTAGCAGGAGGGCTCCATCTATACAGCCAGTGTCCTCAGCAGCATGCTGCTGGAGCACCTTTTACGACTGATACTGACTGCTGTACAGCAGTCAGGACCAGTGGAAGAGACACAGCAACAATAGCTGGTAAATATAGGATTGCAATGTCCACAGAGATAAGGTTTTCATCTTTAGAATCCCTTGCTTCTAATTGCGTTTCTTAAGCCAAATATTTGAGGAAAGAATTGGTTGGTTGCATGCAGGTTGGAGGGGTGGTGGGATTGTGTTACTCCCTTTTAATTTTTATTTTTGGTTTGTATAGGTACCCGCAGGTGATTGTAGATGCACAGAGTAAATATCTATCTATCTTAACCAACAAAATAAGCTCAAGCTTCAGAGTATTCTTCTGATGCTGCTTCTGTGCCATTTTAAAATAGGTGTTCCTTCTGGGAAAAATAATGCCAGCCAATTAGGAATCACATACTGAATGTGATGACATTGCAAAGCCACATATCCTGTTAAATTTACCTGCATAATACAATCACAAAACAAATGGAGACAGAGAACACTGCACTTCCTAGAGCAGCATTGCCCTCACTACTACCCTCTTCTAGAGCACTTCCTGAAATATGCATGAAAGAGATAAATTTTTCTTGCTACTGCTACTGGACATTTTCACAAAAGTGCTCCCCTCTTGGTTCATTCCTAACTTCTTATAGACTGTGATGCTAAAAGCCTGACATGCCCTTTCAGTGTTTATCCAGCATATTTTTAGAAATAGCAGATTGGCAGCTAAGCTGTCCTGCTTACTATCTGAATCTGCCACCACAGATCTCTTCCTCAGTTTGGGTACTCCACGACCAGCATCAGTCAGGAGAAAGGCAAATACTTCTAATATTTAAAGTATTGGCTGTCTCATTATGTTGAAGTTCTTTATGTTTGTTCATAGTGCATTGATTTGGCATCATTGCAAATTAATATTTGAAAGGCAAAATTCTCATCTATCTATATAAAGGAGAACGTGTGTGTGTGTATGTATGTGTATGTGTGTATGTTCCTCATAGGCTCCGCAACGCCTGGAGCGACGCGCACCAAACTCGGCACGTGCATGCCTTGCGGCCTGGCGACAAACACTGCGGGGGTCAGGCCCCCCTAGCGCCCCCGGGGGTGGGGGTGTGCAGCGGGCCCCACATGAAAATGATCAAAAATGGCCAAAATCGGCATCGAATCTGTAGTTTCCAGGGTTGCCGAGACAAGCGGCAACGCTCCTGATGCCATTTGAGTCCAGGTTCGGCCCCCGTTGGTGTGAGGGGCGAGAAGGGATGTGAAACAAAACGTCCGCCATGCCCTGCTGGAACGCCTGGAGTGACATGCACCAAACTCGGTATGCCTTGCGGTCTGGCGACAAACACTGCAGGGGTACAACCCCCCTGGCACCCCCAGGGGTGGGGTTGTGCAGGGGGCGCCACGTAAAAATGATCGAAAACGGCTGATATCAGTGTCGAGTCTGTAGTTTCCGGGGTTGCCGAGATGAGCGGCGATGCTCCCAACGCCTTTTGAGTCCGGGCTCGGCCCCTGTTGGTGTGGGGGGCGAGAAGGGGTGCGAAATAAAACGTCCACCATAGCCTGCTGGAATGCTTGGAGCAATTGACACCAAACTTGGTACGTGTATGCCTTACGGTCTGGAGACAAATACTGTGGGGGATATGACACCCCTAGCACTCCTAGGGGTGGGGGTGCACAGGGGGCGCTATGTAAAAATACTTGAAATCGGCCAATATTGGTGTTGAATCCATAGTTTCCAGGGTCGCTGAGACAAATGGTGATGCTCCCGATGCCGTTTAAGTCCACGATCGGCCCCCATCAGCATGGGGGATGAGAAGTTGTGAACAATAAAATGTCCAAAATGACTGGCATTAGTGTCAAATCCATAGTTTTTGGGGTCACTGAGCTGATTGCAGTGATGTCATCCGAGCGCGCCAACTACCGGAATGCTCGGATGATTGACAGCCCTCCGCCCCTATGGCGGAGGGCTGCCACGCCCCCCAAGCCTCACTGCGCTGGAATCGCTCCATTTTAGAGTGATTCCGGATGCAAGGGAGGGCGGGTGGGCCCAGCAGCAGCTCGCCCGTCCTCCGAGGCAGCGGCGCGGCCCGGGACCTCTGCGGAACTAGCGGAACGGAGTACCAGGCCGTTCCGCCTGAATGACGCCTCTGGCTGATTGGTAGAATTCATTCCTTTTCCTGTCTAATAGAAGCTTGGGATAATTTTTTACCCGGGCAACTCTGGGTAACAAAAAGCTAGTCTATATATATATAAAAGGACGTATGTATGTCTGTGTGTTTGTGTGTTTGTAAGTGTGTATGTTCCACATAGGCTCTGGAATGCCTGGAGCGATTTACACCAAACTTGGTGCACGTATGACTTACACTCTGGAAAGAAATACTGCAGGGGTAAGACACCCCTAGTGCCCCTAGGGGTGGGGGTGGGAAAGGGGTGACATAAAAATAATCGAAAACGGCCGATATTAGTGTTGAATCCATAGTTTTCAGGGTTGCTGAGATGGATAGTGACACTCCCAATGCTGTTTAAGTCCACGTTCAGCCCCCATCAGCATGGGGGGTGAGAAGGGGTGAAAAATAAAATGTCCAAAATGACTGACATTAGTGTCAAATCCATAGTTTTCAGCATCGCTAAGCTTATGGAAGACAGTCCCGATTACATTTAAGCACAGGTGTAGTCAAATAGAACGAATAGAACTCTATAGAACCTTCTGGAAATTTTTAGAAATCCTTATGCCCCGGTCTTGGACTCCAATCAAATACTTGCCAATTTACCAGGTGTAGACACTGAATACAAGGCTATCGATACCGTAGTAGATGCCTATGAGGTCGTCAATTTCCCATCAGACTTCCTAAACTCACTTGATCCAGCTGCATTGCCACCACATTGTCTTTTACTTACAGTGGGATCTCCAATTATTTTACTACGGAACCTTGACCCGCCAAAACCTTGCTACAGCACAAGGCTGTGTGTCAAGAAGATGCTGGGTACTGTAATTGAAGCGACTATCTTAACAAGAAAGGGAGAGGGTGAAACAGTTTTTATCCTACAGATAACACTCATTCCGACGGATCTCCCTTTTAAGAGATTGCAATTTCCAGTGAGACTTGCATTCTCGATCATGATCAGCAAGTCACAGGGGCAGTCTATTAAGTACTGCAGAGTGGATTTGAGATGGCCATGTTTCTCCCATGGACAATTTTATATTGCATGCTCAAGGGTGGGCTCACCCAAGAATCTATTTCTTCTTGCTCCTGGAAGTGAAAGTAAAAATGTTGTTTATAATCCAGTTTTCTATTAAATTAATACTATAGTGAATTTGTAAAAGATTTCACTTTATAATTTTTATACTGTACTTATACTTTTAATTTCCTGTACATAAAATTACTTTGATTTTACTATAGATAGAATTCATTCCTTTTCCTGTCTTTTTTTTTGGGGGGGGGGATAATTTTTTTAATTTCTTTTAGTTATGGGACAGGGAAAAGGTTACACATAGGTATAGGGGAGACAAAGGTTTACAAAATTGGTAAATAGTGGAGGGTTCCAACCATTGATTATATATTGTAATCATCTACAATAACTTTCTTCTAAATCTACATCTATTAATCACCATACTACAACCTCATAGATTTCTTATGATCTACAATTCAATTACAGTATAATTTCAATGGCATATGTACATAACCTCTTATATTCAATTATTTACTTACATTTTTCCCCAATCTTGGAGTTTCAATTCAGTCAGTTTAATCCAGTCATAAAATAATTCCCAATATCATCATATCTCAACTTGATATTTATTTTTTTAAAAATACCTCTACTCCTGTCCCTTCCTAACTTATTATCTTTCATCCTGTCTTTGCTAAGAACAAAGCAGTTTCTCCTCTTAAAGCATATATATACAGCAGAAAACAATAATTGCAAGAGAGAAAAAAGAATAAATGAGGAAAAACTATGGCCTGAAGTATCTACATTGTCCTACAAATGTCTATAACTATTTAACATATGTCTCTATATTCTAATAGTTCAGTTAAAATATAACCTCAATAGGGTGTATACATAATCTCCTAAAGTTTGATTGCATTCTTGTTATCTCTTATATCTTACAATTTCATCAAATGATTTTTAAAAAAGAACCAGTTTGGTCCAGTCATAGAATAGTTCCTAATATCTTCATATCTTATTTTAAAATGAATTACTGTTTAAAAATACATTTATTCCTTTCCCTCTCTGGCTTATAGTTTATTCATCCTACCTTTACTGAATTTCAGAACAATTTCTTCTGTTAAAATGTACACTCCCCCATTGGACTAACATTTAACTATAACATTAATCTATCAATATTTATCTTATAATAAATTCAAAAATCTACCAGTACTCTAATCTAAGTAGGGTTATATAATTTCAAACTATCTTATAGTGTCTGATCAAATCATCTATATTCATTTTCAATTACATTCTCACCCCAAAACCACCACTTTTATTTATTAATCAAATATTTTACCAATTTCATTATCAAATTTATCAATATTTCTTAAAAAGCCTCCTAAAGTTCCATATTGTATTAATACAAACTAATTTAAGTCCTTTCAAAACTCTGACCTTCTGGAATCCAAGTTGTCTGTGTTTCAAACCGAAGAAAAGAAAGAAACAACTCCTCCCTTTGTGACCCTTTCGGTTCGACGCCATCTTCTCAAGTTATTTATATCAAAATGGGTGAATCCCCCGGTTATTTCTCAATATATCTTCATTTGTCCTGTCTTCACTAAGATGAATACTTCATTTAAAAACCAGCTTAACATTTACTTAAGATTTACTCCAATGCTTATCTCCTGACCATCAATCAAGTAACTTCATAAATAATCAAGCTTAGAGTTTAAAGTGCCAGTTCCTTCTTCTTCGGTCTTGTAGTCAGAGTATCCTCCATTTTGAAAAGAAATAATCATTTTTTAATTCTTTTTTTTCTGCCTTATTTCTAACAGACAAATTTAAATCCTCAGGTGGTTTGGTAAATTTTCCCTAATATAATATTCTCTTGTCATACGATGTTGCATTCCAGATAGGGTCCCAGCTGTTACGGTGACTCCCATATCAGCCCTTCTGGATCTCTTGTAGCCGACTCTTAAATAGTAAAAAGCAAATTATGCGTCTCCATTTATCTTTGTTGTTCAGTCGCTAAGTCGTGTCCGACTCTTCG
>JAJKFI010000012.1:11225747-11272586 GCA_029204185.1 Lerista edwardsae
ATGGAAATCATTCTATCATTTTTGAGGTTATACCCCAGTACTGCTGTGGTATATCTCCATTTATCTTACAGTCAATTAATTCTTAGTTGACACTGATGATTAATTTTCCATTATATTTTTTTTTCATCTACATCCCTCTTGCACAACATTCTTATCTCTGTAGAGCAAGGGTCTGCTAACAGAGGTGACTTACACTTGTTAATCATCTTCAAACGTATCCCGTGATGTTCTCTCTCTCCGAGGCTGTCAGTACTTTGCCAGCAGTCCAGTTATGGTGCCGGCTTCTTTTACCTCCCCGCGTCCAGACTGCCAGGTTCCCCTCTAGATTCGCCACTCCTAGATTCGCCACTCCTAGAGGGGCCTGGCATAGCATCTGATGCCCCAAAAACCTTCTCCTAGGAATTTGGGGGGGGGGGTTTCCCATCTGGGAGTCCCCAAAAAGAGATAAAAGTTGGCAACAGTCCTAGAGCTTAGGAAACTGCTGCCATTTCATAGCTGACAAGCCACGCCTTCCCTTTTCCTGTCTAATAGAAGCTTGGGATACATAAATACCCAGGCAATGCCAGGTAAGGACAAGCTAGTTCATGATAAAGGTGTATCAATCTTAACACATGATGGGTCAAACCATTCCAAGCTATTTTTAATTATCTATTTAATTCCACCGACTAACTAGGGATAGACTAGGAGGGTGACTTTTGCAAACTACAGCAGCTGGCATGCTTGCAGGCACAGTGAGGTGTATTGAACAAAAACATATAAGCTATAACTATGCTAATGATGAGATATTGTCTCTTGAAAACCTCCAGACAACACAACCCTTTAATTAACTTCCACAAAGAGGTCAGCTTTGGGGGCCTTTTAGTGAATATCTGGAGACTATTGAATGGAAATCAGTTCATGAAGATTAGTGACAAGTGAAGAAGTAGCGCAGTTAAATATGAAGCAAAATATTATCCAGAAACCTCATTGTCAAGGAAGGATGTTGCATAGAAATGACACTGAGATGAGGTATAGATTCTGAAGAACAGGAGGCCAAGGGCCAGCTCATGACAAAATACAAGTCTGACCACAGATTTACACACAGATTCTAACATCGAATGATAGTTTGGTATAGCAAAACACTCTACGTGTTAAAAATGGTCTAGATGATATTCACACAGTTTTCATGTTTCTTTTAATGGTACCTTACTGTAATTTTTCACAAGTGCTTATTCAGCACTTTTCACAAGTGCTTATCCATGTGCTTATTCAAATGGAAGGCTTAGTTGTTGCCAGGATAATATTATCGAGGACACAACCCTAACCTGGAGTTAGGCTGACACAAGTGTTGCAAATGCACCATAAAGCATTTGCAACACTCTTAGAGGGTGCAATTCTAACCAACTTTCCAGCACTGACATAGCTGTGCCAGTGGGGCATGTGCTGCATCCTGCAGTTGGGGGGCAGTCACAGTTCCCTTCCCTCGGAGCTGCCTTGCCCTCGGAGTGCTGGAAAGTTGGTTAAGATTGCATCCAAGTCAGGGAGGCTGGCGCATGGACTCCGAGAATGCTCCAAAAGCTCTACAATGCTTTTGCAACACTCCTGGCTTGCACAAGATTCACTGGCATATCCCCATGTACAGTACACCGGTACAACAGCAGTCCTGGCACTGCAAAGGTCCTCCTGCAGATTGATGCGCCACAGACAATGGTGCAATGTTGGAAAAACCTTGTGCCATTGTAACTAGGAAATGGCTCAGATGCCAGCACAACCCTGCCAACAGAATGGCCAAAATGAGGAGGAGATGGGGCATGATGTGGACATGAGAGAGACATGGAGGGAAGAGTTGATGGATACCAGATCATAACCCTCTTCAGATGATAGGCACAACCTCAATGCCAGAGAAATGTGCCAATGACACACCAGGCATGGCTAAAAAGAAACCCATTTGGAACCATGGAGAAACAAACTGCAGAAGGAAAATGCAATTCCTGTCACTTCCTGATCCACCTCCCCCATAGGAATAAGGAGTACAGTTGGCAGCCAATCACAGCACACTGACCTCAGTATATAAGCCCCTGCCAAGGAGACTGCTGCTCAGATCACAAGATGCACTGAGCCATATCCCTCTAGCTCCATGCTATGCTCACCTCAAGTGAACACAGAAGTCCTGCTGATGGGAACTTTGGCAAAAGGGTACTTTTGGTGAGCATGCTGGGTAGGCTGTGGGCCAGGGGCTTCCTGTCCTTATTATGTGTCCTTCCTCCCCCAAGGTCCTGTGGCGACATCAGGCCTGGTAGGGAAGATGAGGAATTCTGTTCCACCCTTGCATCATTCATATTTCAATAACTGGACAGTCTGAGATACTCCAAGCCAAGTTGTTGTAATGTTACAGAGCCAGCATGCCAGGCAGGAGAACTGAGAGTTATCCTACTCCCATTATGTATTTATCTGCTTATTATTTCCATAGGGAAATGAACTGGATGACCCAGATTAGATGCAAAAGATCTTTTTGCATTCATGAAAGTCTATTTTGTGTGCAGATGTCGAATTATTTAAATTTGAAACATTGACAATTGTGGTATTTTTCTTCTTGGCAACTTTGCTCTTCTGTACAAACAGAGTCATCTCATTAAGCAACCACACATTGCTCTGGTGTTATAGTATTTAGGTTTGCACCTTCAGAAAATTGCCAGTGTGAGTGTTAAGCATTTGCTAAATCCATATAAAAGTGAACGTGTGTGTGTATGTGTGTATGTATGTTCCAGTATAACTCTGGAACGCCTGGAGCAATTTACACCAAACTTGGTAGACATATGACTTACACTCTGGAAAGAAATACCGTGGGGGTGAGACACCCCTAGGAAGGGGGCCACATGTAAAAATAATCAAAAACAACCGATATTAGTGTCGAATCCATAGTTTTCGGAGTCGCTGAGATGAATAGTGACACTCCTGATGCCGTTTAAGTCCACGTTCAGCCCCCATCAGCGTGGGGGTGAGAAAGGGTGAAAAATAAAATGTCCAAAATGACCGACATTAGTGTCAAATCCATAGTTTTCGGGGTCATTAAGCTGATGGGTGACAGTCCCAATGACATTTAAGCCCAAGTGTAGTTGAATAGAACAAATAGAACTCTGTAAAACCTTCTGGAAATTTTTAGAAATCCTTATGTCTTGGACTTCAATCAAATACTTGCCATGTTACCAGGCATAGTCACTGAATACAAGGCTATCGATACCATAGTAGATGCCTAAGGTAAAGGTAAAGGTTTCCCCACGACCGAATGGTCTAGTCGTGACCGACTGTAGGGGGCGGTGCTCATCTCCGTTTCAAAGCCTGTGAGCCGGCGTTTTTGTCTGATCATGGTGGCCAGCATGATTCTACGCCGTAGCGCACGGAACGCCGTTACCTTCCCACCAAAGTGGTTCCTATTTATCTACTTGCATTTTAGGTGCTTTCGAACTGCTAGGTTGGCAGGAGCTGGGACAAGCAACGGGAGCTCACTCCGTCACGCAGTCTCGAACTCCCAACCTTGCGGTCGAAAGCCCAGCAACAGCGGATTAACTCGCTGCGCCACCACGTCCCCAGTAGATGCCTATGAGGTCATCAATTTCCCATCAGACTTCCTAAACTCACTTGATACGGCTGCATTGCTACCACATCATCTTTTACTTACAGTGGGATCTCCAATTATTTTACTATGACCCACCAAAACTTTGCAATGGCACAAGGCTGTGTGTCAAGAAGATGCTGGGTACTGTAATTGAAGCGACTATTTTAACAAGGAAGGGAGAGGGTGAAACAGTTTTTATCCCACGGATAACACTCATTCTGACAGATCTCCCTTTTAACTTTAAGAGATTGCAATTTCCAGTGAGACTTGCATTCTCGATCACGATCAGCAAGTCACAAGGGCAGTCATTAAGTACTGTGGGGTGGATTTGAGATGGCCATTTTTCTCCCACAGACAACTTTATGTTGCTTGCTCAAGGGTGGGCTCACCCAATAATTTATTTCTTCTTGCTCCTGGAAGTGAAACTAAAAATGTTGTTTATAATCCAGTTGTCTGTTAAATTAATATTATAGTGAATTTGTAAAAGATTTTACTTTATAATTTTTATACTGTACTTATACTTTTATTTTCCTGTTCATAAAATTACTTCGATTTTACACTATAGATAGAATTCATTCCTTTTCCTCTCTGATAGAAGCTTGGGATACATAAATACCCGGGCAACGCCGGGTAAGGACAAACTAGTACAGAAATAAGATGCAACTTACCCGAATGCATTTACATGTCACCAGGAAGAGAACAGTGAGTACAACCCAGCTGTTGAACATTTCCAACTCACATAGATCTTAATTGGTGAGAGTTAAATATGTGCTTAATAGCACCATTGAAATAAATAAGAACTAGAGAAATCTTATGCTCACTTACATGGGAAGCTAAAAAACCTTATTGATTTCAGCACCATGAGTTCAGTAGGAGATACTTTTTCACATTTTTTACTCCAAATAAAAATACATAGGATCAGGTTTTATCAATATGGTATTATCAAAAGATGAGATGCGGTAGATGGATTCAAATCTATGTTCAGTGGAGCACAGTTTTGGTGGTGGGCTGGATCGGAGGCGCTTAGAATCTGGCCCAAATTGTGGATCCTGTCTCCTCCCCTGACCCGTCTGGTCTGCCCATGGGCCTGCTCACCCCCTGCCTTCCCCCCGCCCCATTCTACCCTCCCTGAGCCCCTGCGCTGGCCTCTGGACATCCGCCTTACCTGCTCATCTCGGGACTGGGTCCAGGTGCAGGGAAACCAGTGCACATCTGTGCTCGGGCCACCCTTGCTCCAAGAGTGGCACAAGTGCACTTCACAGTGCCTTTGCGATAGTCGGAAGTCAGCACAAGCAACTTGTGCTGTCCTAGGGCGTTGTTTGGATTCCACTCTTAAAAATGCAGTTTATCAGTAAAATCAGCCTTTTGATAATTATGTTACAGTTTTAGTCCAATCCTATCCATTCCCCCCACTCAACCCCAGATGCAGCTGTGCAAAGGTCAAAGCTGTGCTGGTGGTGAGGGCATACAGGAGGTAAGTACAAAATACTTACAGTATATTTACCTCCCAGTAAGTACATATGCCACCACTTTTAGTGGCCTCAAAATGGAGGGGACAGGAACCAGGGAGCAATTGTGGCAGGATCCACCCCTTGCTGCCTCCCTGTCCCCATTTCCCCCTCTCTACCCAGTTAATCCCCCAGCCTACCCATCAGGGGAAGGGAATGAATGCCCTCTTCTCTTGAGGACACCCCAGCAAGCAGCGATCATCATTTTGGCACCCCTGCTCCTAAAGGAGCCCGTTAGCTCAGAATCAAGCTCTAACTCTTTGTGGCAGCCACTTCTGATCCTGTCGCTGTGTGCGAGGCTTTCACAGCCTCTTCAGTGGAAGGACGGAAAGATGCAGCTCCATGTGCTTCCATAAGACCACTTGTGACAGCCATAAAGCACCCCCCCCCAACACCAGAATGCTAGTTCCAGTGGCAAAGAGAGGGGGATAGGATTGGTCCATGTATGTGGCATGTGACTGGCATATTGACAGTAGTGCTTGTCTTGCTGAATCCAATTAAGGGAGCAATCCGGATCCTTACATAGCATCGATGCAATATTGTAGTGTCAGTGCTACGTCATTTGCCCCGAGCAGCACCCCTGTGTTGACACTAAGGCTCCCAGGCCGGTGCTAGCTGTAGCGATGGCCTGGGAGCACGGGTGGAGAGTCGCTTTTGTGCCAGCCAAACTCAGCTGGTGCAGGGCCGGTTCTGGGTGGGGGGTGGGCGGAACTGGGCAGGCCAGCAGATGTGCTGGCCTGGAATGCAACTGTTAGACCTCATCCAAGGCCTTGTCCTCAGGCCGTGCAGCCCCAATCTGGGCCACGCAGTTTCCTCAGTTCTGAGTCCGCAAAGTTGCAGGCGCAGATCTGAGGAGCATATCAGGAGAGGCTCCAGTTGCCTCGAAGGCTGTGCTGGATACAGTGCAAGCAGTGGTGTCATTCAAATGATTTAGGAACAGGAACTCACTTTTGATTGGCACTTGTCAGGAACCCGGAACCAGCCACGGAGCCCGTTAGGATCCGGAACGCCTGTTCTGGTCCGTTCCCCCTGAATGACATCACTGAGCGCAAGCCTGCAGGCCTGCCTGCTCCAGTGCAGCTTAGTGTCAAGAGAACTTCCGTCTGTAAACATGACCACTGCTAATTGGGCAAGAGGCACTTTTTCAAGGGGTGTTCCTCTTATATTTAGCAGAGGGAGAGTAATTGTCCCTCTTCACCCCTGCGCAGTGTCTTTTCTAGTGGCTGTTGCTGGTGGTGTTCTGTATTTTTTTAGATTGTGAGCCCTTTGGGATAGGCCATTTAACTTTATTATTGTTATTTGCCTGGAAACCGCTTTGCGAACCTTGTGTTGAAAAGCAGTATATAAATACTTTTGATTGATTGATTAACTCTTGCCTTGACAACCTTTTTAAAAAAACTCTGGTCCACCTCTAGAAATGCATGTCTATGTCAAAGTTCATTTTGATAATCATTAATTCAATTAAAACTACAAAACTGAGACAGAATTAGCTATGTCCTATGGCAAAATACTTTCTTGAATTCCAAATGTATGTTGAAGCGTGTTATTGTATTCATATCTTCCATTAGCTAGTTTCTTTTTTCGTTGATCAAGGAAAGCTCATCCCACCTCACATGAACTCTTTGAAGAGCCTTCTTTAATCAGCAAGACAAATATATTTCATCTTTCAGTAAATGTGTTTTAAAATTTGGTATTGTAAGTAGTTGAATATATACAACTGAAATATAGAAAATTAGTTCTTTATTTCCCTCTTTCAAGTTACTTGTGCCTTAGTTGGGCATTAGGCATTAGGGTTGAACATGTTGCTTTCTAGTTCACTCAAAGGTGGTTGAGCTAGATGAACTAATCAATGAATAAAAGGCTGTTACGTCCTGAGTTCTACAAGCAATTATTTCCAGCACTCATAACAGAATTTCAGAATAACCCCTTGAGGTTTGTGAGCTCCATGTTTCAGTATTTCAGTTTTTGCTATTGAGTTTTTCAGCTACCATATTAAGGTGTCTTAAAATAAATCCACCATCCATTCATTACATTATGCTCCACAATCTGGGCCTCCACTGGTTTCTCTTAGCCGCACTGCACTCTGAATCTGGAGATGGATGGTTTGCAGTCAGTAGATGCATGTCATGGGCTTTATCTTTACTGTATTGACTGAAGAATAGTTATGCAGGAATGGATAATATAAAATGGAGCCACTGTTTTCCCGTTAATTATCTAAATGCATCCAAATCCTCTCTATGCTAAGATGAGGACTAATTTTTAAAAATGCCCTTTCATCTCTGATATTATTAATCTTCTCTAAAATGTTGCCCAGCCATTAATCAAACTGAAGTATAATAAATAAAAGAAACCTCAGTGAGTTTGGCTCACTCCAACAGAACCTGAGAAATTCATCGTTAATACTGAATAGTTGTCCTTTCCTTTTACTCCTTAATTTTGTTTATGCACTAGAGAAGGCTGCTCACTGAGTGATGGTGTGTGTCTTGTGTGTCTTTGAAATTCTAGGTCACAAAGTGGAATACAATAGAATAGAACCTGAAGTTGCTCTTTAAAAAAAAAAAAGAAATAATATATAATGAAAAGCCTGAGTAAAGTTTTGTTCAAAAGTTCTCAAAATGTAATGCTGCTACTTCTTGGCTTGGCATCACACAGTACCCCCTTCAAGTCTTCACCCTGCACCCACTTGCTATGCCAGTCATCCCAAACCATGTCAATCTCTTTCTATTGGCTACTATTTAAATACAAATACACACAAACATATATATACACACACACACACAAGTTCAGTGTAATTTGTAACTCCATATCTGAAAATTTGGATGGGTAAGGGACCAGTGGCCTCACTCCTACCTGTACTTCTTGGGTAAACTCCAGAACAGTAGTTTCCAACCTTTGTACAAATCACTGATTATTTGTGGAGTTGGCACTGGGGGTGAAAACTAGGCGGCGACCGTGGCAATCATACCTCTGCGATTGTGCTGCCGCTGAGAAAAAAGGGGGTTATTGACTTACTGAGGGTTCTACAAGGAGGATGCAATTTTCATAGTGAAACTGGAAGTGATTGCAATTGCTTCAAACAGCCATTCTGAGGTTCAGGGAAGTCCACAGAGGGAACAGCAGGCTCCCCGCACCCTCCAGGGCCATAGCAATCCTTCGTAATTCTGTAACTCCCCTTTTGGCAGTGCAATTGCAGAAGTGCAATTGCTGCCATCACCACCTCACCACCCAACCCCTTCAAGGAAAATACAGAGTTCCTGCTGTTCTGGGATGTCACAACACCCAGGTTGGGAACCAATGCTCTAGAAGGTAGTTTTTTTTTGGGGGGGGGAGAATGCTTGTCCCCTTGGCTATTGGTCTGTAGAGTCCCTGCACTGTCTCCTACATTGTTTGATATCTACATGAAAGCATAGTCCAGAGGAGAGTTGTCCATGGGGTTTGGAGTGCAGTACCATCAATATGCCGATGATACTGAATTCTGTCTCTAATTTCACCTGGACCCAGGTGTCTAGCCACTCTGAAGGACTGAGTGAAGGCTAATAAATTGGAACTTAATCTACGGAAGACAGAGGTGCTGTTAGCAAGAAAGCTGATTCTGAACTGATTTTGCATCCTGTTCTGGATGGGGCTGAAGTTCCCTTGAAGCAGTTGTAATCCTGGCCTGTTTGCTGCCCAGGGTCAGGACCACAGAGACTGCCACCCATAACCCACCTGGAGCCTCTGGAGCCTCACACAGTGGCATCTAGCCCTCCAAATGCATTCTGAAGCCTCCAATGAGCTTTTAAACATTACTTCCAGAAGTGAAACTGGAAGTAATGTTTAACGGCCCTCCAGAGACCTCAGAACGCCTTTGGAGAGCTAACTGAAGCTGACAATTATTGCAACTGGAGCTCAAAACGCTGCCCCTTCCACTCTGGTGCTTGGAACCATGTGGCACCCTGGACCCCTTGTCAGGTACACCTCTGCCTTGAAGGATTTGGTTTACTGACTTGGAGTGTTCCTAGACCCAGCTGTGCTCCTAGAGAAGCAGCTGGTTGCTGTGGCTTTGGCTATTGTACCAGTGGTGGACTTTCTTCAGTAAAGCAGATCTGGTTAAAGTGGTCTGTGCCTCAGTCATATCTTGTTTAGCTAACATGCATTACATGGGGCTGCCATTGAAAACTGCCTGGAAACTTCAGCTGGTCCAGAATGCAGCAGCTAGGATTGGATTCCATCATCCCTGTGCTCCCTCAGACCAATGCCCAGCAGAGAAATCTATCACTGATAATCTCACCAGAGTTACATGCATGCAGCCCTTTTTGGGGGGAGGAGGGGAAGACTATAGCTGGGTAGTAGAATGCATGCCTGACATGAAAAAAGCCCCCAGTTCAATCTCTAGTATCTCCTGGAAGAGAATAGAAAGTTTCTTCTCTGACTATTTGGAAATTCACCACATCAGTGTACAAAATACTGAGTTATATGGACCTGACTCAGAGCGCAATCCTAAACTGGAGTTAGGCCGGCAAAACTAAACCAGCAAAGTTTGGCCAGCACAAGGGCCACCATAAAGCGTGTTTGAGTCAGGGAGGATGGCTCATGTCTGTGTGATGGCCTCTCTGACTCTGAAAGTGGCCCAAACATACTTTGGGGTGGCCCTTGTGCTGTCCAAATTTTGCTGGCTTAGTTTATGCCGGCCTAACTCATTTTAGGATTGCGCCCTCAGTATAAAGCACCTTCCTATATCGCCTATGTATATAACGTATATACTAATATATAAGTTGATGTCATGGATAAGTCGAGGGCAAATTTTAAGCCAAAAATAATAGAATTTGCTATGTTGTTGTTCAGTCAATCAATCAATCAATAGTATTTATATACCGCTTTTCAACATAAAGTTCACAAAGCGGTTTACAGGCAAATAATAACATTAAAGTTAAATGGCTCCCTGTCCCAAAAGGGCTCACAATTTAAAGGAATGTGATTCTTCATGACCCCATGGACCACAGCATGCCAGGCCTCCCTGTCCTCCACTAGCTTCCGGAGTTCACCCAATTTCATGTTCATTGCTTCGGTGACACTAACCATCTCATCCTCTGCCGCCCCCTTCTCCTTTTACCTTCAATATTTCCCAGCATGAGGGTCTTTTCTAAAGAGTCTTCTCTTCTCATGAGGTGGCCAAAGTATTGGAGCTTCAGCTTCAGGATTTGTCCTTCCAGGGAGCAATCAGGCTTGACTTCCTGGAGGATTGACCAATTGGATCTCCTTGCAGTCCAGGGGACTCTCAAGACTCTTCTCCAACACCATAATTCAGAAGCATCTATTCTTCGGCGCTCTGCCTTTCTTATGGTCCAGCTCTCACAGCCATACATGGCTACTGGGAAAACCATAGCTATGCGAATCTTTGTTGGCAGGGTGATGTCTCGGCTTTTTATTAAGTTGTCTAGGTTCACCTTAGCTTTCCTCCCAAGAAGTAAACGTCTTTTAATTTCATGGCTGCAGTCACCATATAGAATTTGCTATACCCCATGGATAAGTTGAGGGCAAAACTTGGGGTACATAAAAATTTTTGAATTAGATAATTTTTTCTGATTTTACCCAAGGCACTTTGTCCCAGTTTGTATTGGGTAACCCTAGATAGCAAGTGCTTTCAGGATGGGTAGATACTCTTCCCCTGCTAAATATAAGAGGAACATCACTTGAAAAAGTGTCTCTTGCCCAGTTAGCAGGAAAAGGAAAAAAGGAAAATTATAAGGTGCATTTTCATTTCACACAGAATACTAAAACAAGCCTGTGAGCCAGAAAGTGCCTTTCTTGTTGCTAAAACCTGAGAGATGTTTAAAGTAGCTCTAAATGTTTTCTGGAAATGTGTTAATAAGCGTTTTTATAAAACAAGGGGGCTGAAAAGGGAAGGGGAGGCTTACTCCTCCTCAATTGGCATAGGGTGTGACCTGCCGGAAAAGATAGGGTTCAGGAAGATGCCTCAAGGTGTGTGTGTATATGTGTGTGTGTTGCAGTGAGATAGCATGAGAGGACAATGCTGCCCTGTAACTAAAACTCAAGACAAGTGAGGGGCAGGGTGCACACAAAGCAATGTTTAAGGCTGGGTTAATGGAATAGAGCTAATGGTGGAAAACTAATGATTCTGAAACGTTTGATAGAAGTTACCATTTAACACTTTTGGAAGGAAAGGTGCATCACACAGCTAAAACAAGCCCAGATTAATCTGGGCTGTTTCTTGACCATGTTTGTCTTTAAAGCAAAGTTGCCTGATGAGGTTTCATTGTTAAAATAAGTGGGATGTTGATTCAGTTCTCTGGCTCTGGGGAATGCACATATCAAATCAGATCAGGAAACTGACTGTTTTTAGCCTTGCCCCTAGCCAAAGAGGCAGAAGAAAGGGGTGGGGAGAAACCAGGAGTTGGCCCTGCCCATGCAGTTAATAGGAACGAAGTGAAGCCAGGGGGCGGGCTTAGCGGCCATGTTGGTATACTCAAAACAATGCTGATTCCAAGCCATGGAGTTGTTCCAAGCATTTCAGATTGCTTTGTGCGTAGTGTTTAGGACTGAATAGTTTACTCCTGAAGTAAAAACTTATGGAAATAACATGTGATTGTGTAGAAACATTATTGGTAAACTTTTTATGATTTAATATGCAATTACAAGGTTAAATTCCACATAATTATATTACTGAACATACCGGATGAAATGCTACTTGTTGTCTATTTAAACTCGGATTGCACTGTTTTGACAGACTTATTTTTTGAAATCTACACAAGCAAAAATAAAACGGCCATGCCCCATAAAAAGAATGTCTGTTAATGTTCAGAATTTCATAAGTATTACAGTAGGAAAATTACATTAAAATCTCTTCATGACACAAGTAGTTGTCAATATGAGAGGAATTTTTTTTTACTTCTAGACTACGAAGAGTCTTTTTGAAAACTTCTACACTAACCCCCCCCCCAAAAAAAACAAATTATGTTAATGTCCAGAAGTTCAAAAATATTACTTTTACACGTGTGCAGGGAGATTTTTATTCGAGAATCCGCGGCAATCCTCCTTGGCGGGAAAGATCTGTGTCAGCCATATTGTTAGACCAGACCCGTGTGTCAGCCATATTGTTAGACCAGACCATGGCTTCAAGAATATGACATCATTTCTTCTCCAGTGTTATTATAACTCCATGGGAGAAACAGAGGAAAGAGAAGGAAAACAGTTTTGAGTTTTCTTCTCTGCAGGGGGCTGAGAGAAGCAGGCATTTCATGAGTAGGGGAAGGAGGGAGGGGGCTCCCTTTCTCCCTTTCCAGACGGCAGAGCTACAGCATCTGCATAAGAAGCAAAATCTCAGCCCCTCTCACCAGCTGTCCTAAAGTCACAGCTCTCTGTCTCACTCCTGCCCTTGCAAAGACAGGTGTATGTTGTTTGTTTGGATTGTTTGTAGCAGAGTTGGGGGCTTGTGGACCCATTCAGCGCTTGCCTAGCGCGATCGGAGCGGAGGTACGAAGAGATCGCTACATTTCAATAACAAAGCCATTTTATTGGTTACAGTAGCGATAGCAAGAAAGAGTGAAGTTCTCGTTGCCGGTCAGCAAAAGCCGGCGAAGGCTTGCCGCATACAAGCGGCTTTTCAACGCATGTTGTTACATTCTGAATTACAGTCTCAGTCTCAGTTTGAGTCTCAGTAAGCGTAAAAGTGCGCACACAGTAAAAATACAAGTTATATGGGAACAAAGGGGTGTAGCCAGAGCATATCTGGTAGGTGGGTACCTGAGAGTCCAGCTACTGTGTAGCAGATTGCACTAACAAGCTGGGAAGCTGACTACCTCAAGGACACGCAGGTGCTCTATCTGATCTGAAGACGGAGAGACGGAATGCCAGTTTCAACCAGTTCTGGAGTGTGTGGTGTGAAACTGCAACACCCCCCCATTACGTCTCGGAAGTCATCCTTTGGCGCCAAATCTAACATTTGCACTGCTTGTTTGAATTGTGGCGCAGGAAGTGCTTTGGTCAGGACATCTGCGATGTTCTCTTGCGATGGACAGTAAAGCACGTCAATGTCCCCGTTTTGGACTGCTTCTCTGACATGTTTATGCTTTATGTCAACATGCTTAGAGTGCATCCGGATTCGTTCTGACCCAGCGATCTGGATTGCGGACTGGTTGTCCATCCAGATCCGGATTGGATTTGTTTGTGGAGCATCCAAATCCGACATCAATTGCCTGAGCATGTGTAGGTAGTTGGTCACATGACTCAGGGCTGTGTACTCACTCTCTAGAGTTGAACACGCGACAGTCTTTTGCTTGTGTGACCCCCAATCTATCACGCAATTCCCAAGGCGTATGGCATAGCCTGTGGTAGATCTCCTTGTGTCATCCCCCCCAAAGTCACTGTCTGCAAAAACTTCCAATTGCAGTGCTCCTTTCGGGGTGATGTGGTACTTGTGGTTACTTGTGCCTTTCAAGTACCTGAGGATGCGTTTCAAGGCTATCCAATCTGCCTGGGTGGGATTTGCAGCCTTTCTGCTCAGGTGATTGACTGCAACGCTAATGTCTGGACGCGTCCAGCACGCTAGATGTGTGAGTGAACCCAACAGTGAAAGGAACATATTCTGGTTTGGAAATGGTGCAGACTCTTCTGCTTTTTCCCCTCTCCCCATCACTATTGGAGTTGATACAACCTTGCAGTCTTGCATGCCCCATATCTGGAGTAGATCGTGGATCTTTTTCTCCTGACTGAGGAGAAAACCGGAACTGTCAGCTGTGCGTTCGATCTCCACCCCTAGGTATTGACTGACAGGACCAAGACATTTAAGTGTGAATGCCTTTTGAAGTTGTAGTGTGATCTGATTGATCTGTTGTTGTGTCTTTGCGAGGACCAGCAAATCATCAACAAAACATAACAGAACACATAATTTCTCTCCTTTTCCCTTTTTGAAAAGACATGGATCAGCTGTGGAGGGGGTGAACCCCAATTTTTGCAGCTGCTCTTTAAGGCATAAGTGCCAGCTTCTTCCACTTTGTTCCATACCATAAACAGCTTTCCTGAGGCGAAAATGTGAGTAATCGCTTTGCACACCTGGAGGTATTGTAATATATACCTCTTCCTGCAGGTCTGCGTGCAAGTAAGCCGTCCCAACATCAAAATGGTGAACTTGAAAACCTTTGCTGGCGGCTACGGCAAGCGCGGCGCGTAGCGTAGTGGCTGAGAGTGTGGGTGAATAGATTTCCTCGAAATCTACACCTGGAATTTGTTTACAGCCACGGATCACTAAACGGGCTTTCTTTAACGGCTCAGCACCTTCCTGATCCTTGAGAACAAACACCCATCTGGAATCAATTGCGTGTTTTCCAGCTGGTAATGTTGCTGGCTCAAAGACCCTTAAGTCGTGCATTGCCCTCAATTCAGTCCGAATAGCTTGGAGTAGGGGACCCCGTCAATTGAACGGTGGTAAACTCGATTTGAAATAAATACAGAATATTTCATCGCCTCTCCCCACAACCCTTTGGGTAGTTTTGACTGCTCCATCAGCGCTCTGACCATGCTCTGGAGCTCACCGTTTTTCCTCTCTGCAACCCCGTTATGCTCTGGGGTGCGGGGAGCGGTGAGCCTGTGGGTGATGCCCTGCCTTTCCAACCATTGAGACATCTCCCTACTCAGAAATTCACCTCCCCGGTCGGTTTGGATTGCCACTAGATGATTTCCAAACCGCTTTTCCGCCCACCTGACCCAATTGCGGATTTTATTAGCAGCTTCAGACTTCTGGCGCAATAAATATGCAAAACAATACCTCGTAGCATCGTCCACGAGCGTAAGAACATACTGCGCCCCCCCTGCTGTCTTCTTCATAGGGCCGATTAAGTCCATGTGCACCAGCTGTAAGGGGGTTTGAGTCTGGCGGTTGCTGAACTTCGGGATGGATGCTCGATGCGATTTAGTCAGTTTACACACATCACAGTCCACAAAAGCATCGCAATCTTTTAAGTCCATTCCGTGCACAAGTTCAGCTGTCTTCCTCACATAGTCATGATTTAGATGTCCTAGTCGCAGGTGCCACAAATGTCCACAGGATCGGTGCCTTGGTTGATTGAAGCACACAGTTGCCTGTTGATTCCCTGTAGTCTCCGCTCCAAGTACGAACAGCCGATACACTCGGGGGACAGCCACGCAAAGATTCCCCCTCTCAAGTGTGCAGACGTCGTCTTGGAAAGTCACTTTAAATCCATCTTCTTGAAGGGTGCCAAGGCTAAGCAGATTCCTCGACATTGTTGGCACACACAGCACATTTCTTAAGGTAGTCTGCAGTTGTGGCAGAAAAACCTCTCCAGCGCAAATTACTGGCGCTGTTGTTCCATTTGCGAGTGCGACAGTTTCACGATCCGTCTCGCACCTACTCGTGAGTAAGTCAGCGGACGTTACAATATGGTGGCTTGCTCCCGAGTCCAACAACCAGGATCCTCGCGTGCGCCTACCTTCCGTTGAGCCCACGAAAGCGATACTCGCTTTGGGTTGCTGTGCATGGGGCTTTGGAAACTGTCCTTGCCCCGTGCCCTGCTTACCTTGGGGCTTTTTCTCCTTTTTAGAGCCTCCTTTCTTCTTGGCACATTGGTATGCAAGATGTTGAGTTGATCCGCATACATAACACTGTCTCGCACTGGCGCACACTTGCGCCTGGGACTCATTCTTGGGCTGCTGCTGCTTTTTCCCAGGAATGTTGTTTTTCCCCTTTCGGAATTCTCGCTCCCTCTGGTTGTCTTTCCTTTTGTCCGCTTCCTCGAGAAGCCGTGCGACGACAAGGGTGACCGTCAGTTGTGCCACAGGGATGGATTCCAAAGTTAGGGTAAACATGTCCCATGTTTCATCCAGGGAATTGAGGATTGCAAAAACTTTAAGCCTCTCCTCGACACGTTCCCCGATTGCCTCAAGATCTTTGAGGTTTTGCTGCATTGCTCTTAGGTGGACCCGCATGTCCTCTCCCGGTTCAAGACGCGATCTCCACAATTTGCGCGTCAGAACCATGCTGGAAGTCAGGGATGCACGTGCAAACAACTCTCTTAATGTGGTCCAATAGTCCATAGCATGTCCAAGATCGCGAACATAAACTAAGAGATCTTCAGAGATTGCAAGACCGATGGTCGCTTTTGCCTTCCTGTCAGCTGCTTCTTCTGCAGGGTTCGTGGGGAGCGCTTGAGTGCGCTGCCAAAGGTCATCTTTTTCCAGCAGCAACCGCATCTTGTGTGCCCATTGCACATAGTTGCTGTCATTGAGAAGCGGAATGGCAATGAAAGGCGCCGTCGGGGCGGCGGGAGGTTGCTGCGCCATCCCGGCTCCGGGCGCAGCGGGCTGCAACGGTGGAACTTGAGGTGCTATCAGAGGGTTGAAAGGACCTTGTCCTGGGACGAGCGGCGCTGGCGGGACTGGTGCTTGGCCGTCGGGAACCCCCCCGGTGGGGGTAAGAGAGGTCCGAGATCGTCTGAGTCGCTCTCCTCACTTTCCCCGGATTGCTCGGGTTCTCCTGGGTCGCCAACGTCCTCTTCCCCCGCGCCGTCTCCGAGGTCTTCCTCCTTCTCCTCCTTGATTCCACCGGTAGCTCCTTCCTCATCAGACATCTGTCAGGACGTCCGCGGGTGTAGGGATGCAGCCACATTCACAATTCAGTCTCTGCTCCGTGGATTGGGTCCGCGGCAAACCCCTGCACGGTTACGGCTGAATCTTCCATAACCTGTTGAAGTTATGGAACCCATAACCTGTTGTTTGTTTGGATTGTTTGTAGCAGAGTTGGGGGCTTGTGGACCCATTCAGCGCTTGCCTAGCGCGATCGGAGCGGAGGTACGAAGAGATCGCTACATTTCAATAACAAAGCCATTTTATTGGTTACAGTAGCGATAGCAAGAAAGAGTGAAGTTCTCGTTGCCGGTCAGCAAAAGCCGGCGAAGGCTTGCCGCATACAAGCGGCTTTTCAACGCATGTTGTTACATTCTGAATTACAGTCTCAGTCTCAGTTTGAGTCTCAGTAAGCGTAAAAGTGCGCACACAGTAAAAATACAAGTTATATGGGAACAAAGGGGTGTAGCCAGAGCATATCTGGTAGGTGGGTACCTGAAGACCCTTGTGCCCCAAGTTAACCAATGGGGTAACCCTTTGAACATCATGATCTCATGAGAAAGTGGATGTTTGCTAGCCAGCGCTTCCCGTGAGAAACTTTGCCTGCTTATGTTACACTAACTAAAGGGAGTCCAGCTACTGTGTAGCAGATTGCACTAACAAGCTGGGAAGCTGACTACCTCAAGGACACGCAGGTGCTCTATCTGATCTGAAGACGGAGAGACGGAATGCCAGTTTCAACCAGTTCTGGAGTGTGTGGTGTGAAACTGCAACAGTGTAGTGGTGAAGGCAGCAAGCTAGGCTGAGGCAACCAGTGAGAAGGGAGCCTGAGTGCTGAAGGGGTGGGGCTGCAGTGATGGCCAATGGAAAGATTGCAATGCCAGAGCAGGGAGAAGCTACAGCCGCGTGCATGTCTGAATGCGTTTACCAGGTCTGATTGAATTTACCACTTTTGATTGAATTTATGGTATTCCCCCAAATATGAGTCGAGGTCAGTTTTTCTAGGCACTTTGTAGGCATACATTTCTCAACTTATACATGATTATATACGGTCGTTTAATCAGGGCACATGCTTTGTGCCACCAAAAGCTAAGTGCCACAAAATCCTATCTACTTAACCTCCTTGACGGGCCTCACCAATGAATTTTGACTAGGAAAGTATGTGCATTTCTTATTTCTGCAGCCAAAAACTCAGAGAGCATGTGTTAAATTTTGATCTCATTCTTATTTTATGGCTAACCTCTTAAATATAAGACCACGTATAAGCAAATGACCATTTTCTGGAGGTTCCCTCTGTGCCACCAAGTTTCCTTGCTCTCACTGTATTTATGTCCTCCTTTGCATCCAGTCACTCCAGCTCCCCTGTCTTGGCTTGGAGGCTTCTGGCATTTTCATTTAAATACCCACTGCAACCAGTCAGGCCTTAACTGCTATAGTGAAGCTGAAAAGCTGTACATTTTTACAGATATAATTCCCTAGTGTCCAGCTCCTGACTAAAAATATTCTTACTTGCTATGTCCTTGCTAAAACCTCAGTTTGTGAATTAAATAATAAAAATTACGAACGAACGAACGAACGAACGAACGAACTAACGAACTAACGAACTAACGAACTAACTAACTAACTAACTAACTAACTAACTAAGGGTGCAGTCCTACCCAGTGCTGGAATGGCATGGCCGGCCAGCCAGTGCCATATTCAACACTCGGTGTGACGGGGCGCATGGATGGTATCAAGCGCAAGATGCAGACTGGCGTAAGCCCTCCAAGTATCTAACTGCAGAGTTGTACAGACCCACTTGCTCTACCTGGGACAGAGTCCCCTTTTGTTCGGAGATGCAGACAGAGGCAAGGTCCACAAAGCTTAAGGTTCAGGCTTCTTTATAGCATAAGGATTCCACGAGGGAATCAAGACACAAAAGTAGATTAGCTTGCAGTACATATGAGTAGAGTTCAACAGATGAACACAGTGGTACAACACTGGATGAAAGGTTCACCTGTGGCACAGTCCAGACAGAAACCAAACACAAAGTTCTCTGTTCCTTCACAGAAGTCTTCTGCTTGGATAGGTCCTCTCTGGCACACAGTCCTCGTGCTCTTCTCTCTGCCTGGGTCCAGCCTCAACAGAAACGGTTCCCCAAACAGATAGGCATAGGGAAGAACGCACGCAACGAGCGACTAACACGAAGCAAGTAACAGCAACAAGAGCACACAGCAAGTGGCACGCTACAAGCTACTAGGAGCTCACAGCTCGAGGCAAGAAGCTACAAGCCGATAGGGCAGAGCTTCGCTCTCATCTATAAGCCACTCACATCTTGATTGCTCACAGGTGGTGGAAAAACCACCTGCCGGCTGCACCGGGAGAACTGGCTCCCTTAAAGCGACAAAATTCCTTTCTGCTTCTTTCTGCAGCCTGACACGGTGGGGGGGGAGGCTGAAGCCTCCCGCGGGAAGGGAGTGTGCGCTCCCTTACTGTAAGGGAGGCTCCAGCCTCCCCTATGCGCTCCTTGGATCTATGCCCACTAAATAGCGAGCGCAGATCCGAGGATGGCCCGGGGCTGCACGGCCTCCCGAATGGGCTTAGATGCAGCCTTATGGTTGCTTCTCAAGCCTGCCCACATCCTGCCTTCCCCCTGCCCACATTCTCCCTCCCTCGCCCAATCCCCGTGCTGCTTTAGCACGGAGACTCCCCTATGCCAGCCGCCTTCAGCTGATGCAGGAGAGGCTCACTGTCGGCACTCTCAGGCCGATGCTACTCTTGAGACCTGACAGCTCAAGCGCTGACACGGGGGTGGCAATCGGCACCCCCGTGTCGGTGCTCCACCCCTTGCGTTGATGCTATGGCATAGCGTCGATGCAAGGGGCGCAATAGGATTGCGCTGTAACTAACTGACTGACTGATTGACTGACTGACTGACTGACTGACTGACTGACGGAATGCAGTACTTATCCTCATCTTGACTTATCTGTTTGCTTCCCATTGACTGTGACACTTTGTTACTGGGATGCTGCATTGCTGGGATTCTGTGGAACTTGTAGAGCAAACTCACTGGCGAGCTACTTCCAAAAGGAAGGTATCTGTTTTTCTCATGCAGCGGGATATAATTGCAGAGAAGCAACTTCCATGAAAATATATGCTGTACTAGGTGAGGGTTTTGAGAGGAAAGTTAAGGGTCCAGCAAAGATCAAGACAACCCACCCAGCCACCAACCAACCACCAACAAGAATTAACAGGAATTTCCTGCTCTCCCGCTGGGTCCTAGAAGAACACAGGCAATCAAAAATGTAAAACAGCCCATCTCAGGCACTCTAGTGAATTAGCAAGCTATTGTACTTTGTTTGATTTGCCTCCCGCTGAGTGACTAAGATACGGCAATAGAAAATAATAAGCTGTCAGCCATTTGTACTTGAGGACTCCCAAAGGATAGATTCTGCAATGGTGCAGAATCAACAGCGAAATACATTTCTGCACTGCTCTTTCTACAAGACCGCTTTTATTGTCTAACAAAAAAGGCCTTTCAACGTGGCTAGATTATTATGTCTGAAATCTAGGGGCTACAGACAACTGCCCAGGAAAAGGGGGTATGAGCTAAGAGGAAAAATGCATCCTCTTCCACTATGCCACTACTAGCATCTCTCTCTCTCTCTCTCTCTCTCTCTCTCTCTCTCTCAAAACAAGGCTCCCAAGATGAAAAGCATCTCACAAGGATGATAGTATAAATCAAAGGCACATGGAAACAGAATGGATTTCACAATCTTTATTGGCCTGTCATAGTAAGCAGAATACATAGGCTTACCAGACGTCCCGTTATGACCGTGATTATCCCAGTTTAGGGAGGCTGTCCCAGTGTCCCGCCCGGTTTGAAGTCTATACCTGGTGATACTCCAATTGGTCCCAGTTTCAACTCCAAAAATTATGGTAAGTCTAAGAATACAGGCATGCCTTGTTTTCTGCTGTGTTTCCATTTCCATTCATGGTGTGACCACACCATGAATACCTGAAACCAAGGATACTAGGGATGCCTCTTTAAAGATAAGGGAACAAGGTAAAAAAAGAGATGTATTTAATGTTCCCCTATCTTTTAAATAGGTATCCCAGTATCCCTGGATATCTGAAGCTGTGGACACCAAATCAGTGGATACTGGGGCACTCTTATACTAGATTGTAAAAAGCAAGCAAAGATACAATTATAACAGGAAGTTTAATGGATATATCCTTTCCTTTCTGGCTACTCTGGAGTATTTAAAGGTAGAAATGCAGTTTCTGGTTGCAGCCCTGGAAACCCTCAGACATAAGAATCTAAGCCTTAACATCTTCATATACTTTGCTGCCATGCCTCACAGATACCTTTTAAATTTGAGGCAGGAGTCCTGTCCCTTTCCGAGCTGCCTGGCTGTCAGAAATGCAAGAGGTGCTGCTTCTCCAACAGCAGCAGAGAGAATTGCATTTCTTGAAGTTTGGCCTGAAATGTCGTTGTTAAGGACAGAAAAAAGATAGTACACTTAGAGTGCAATCCTAACTTGGAGGTAGGCCAGCACAGTTAGGCCAGCAATGTTTGGCTGGCACAAGGGCCACAGCAAAGTACATTTGGACCACTCTCGGAGTCAGGGAGGATGGCGCACTTCTGTGTTCTGGCCTCTCTGACTCCAAGAGTGGTCCAAACATACTTTACGATGTTCCTTGTGCTAGTCAAACTTTGCTGACCCAGCTGTGCCTGCCTAACTCCATGTTAGGATTACATCCTTGCAAACAAACAAGACCTGACTTTAAGCTTGTGACTGGTTTTCTATCCATAAATAGCAACCAGATTGCTATTCCTGTGGCTCAGAAATGTGATATGGGGTGGAGGATTTTTTAAAATTATCTGCCCCGCCCCACATCTTGATGTGGATTGGTTCCCCATGGCTATTATTTGCCCCTGGACAAAACCTCCTATAAGGACCAATAACCCCCTTCCCCCACTCCCACAAACTATGGTCCTGATCTACAGGGGACTGGTCTGACTGCTATTTACCAAATAAAAAACAAGCACACTCTCCCTAGTTGCATTCTTAAAACAACACCTCATTTGACCCTTCCATGCAGAGGAAGAATCTTTGAAATCAAACACAAATTCTCTTCTCATAAGCATTTGGCCTTCACGCTTGGCTGTCAACACGTCATCAGCTGGTGTTAATTTGCACTGTGGGAATCAAATGAGAATCTGCCAAAATGCTAAGAAAAGACTTTCACATATGACCAACATTTTCATAAAACAATGCAACATGTAGTAGTTTAATTATGAAAATTGAAGCTTTAAACAGAAAACATTACAATAAATGAATTCATGCATTTGGCATAATAATATATTGGTGATACTCCAATACAGCTTCCATTTCACTGCTTATAGCATAATGCACATTGAACAAAACATTTTCCATATGATCCAACAGGCTCCTTATTGGAAGCCTCAAGGGTCCATTTTCACATTACATGGAACAAAGATTGTTTTCACACTACACCTGATAATAATGTTTGCAATTTCCATTGAGAGCACAATCCTAACCTGGAGTTAGGCTGGCACAGTTAGGCCAGCAAAGTTTGGCCAGCACAAGGGACACCATCAAGTATGTTTGGACAACTCTCAGAGTCAGAGAGCCCAGAACACAGACGTGTGCCATCCTCCCTGACTCTAAGAGTGGTCCAAATGTGCATTACGGTGGCCCTTGGGCCAGCCAATCAATCAATCAATCAATCAATCAATCAATCTATCTATCTATCTATCTATCTATCTATCTATCTATCTATCTATCTATCTATCTATCTATCTATCTAGTGCATGAAGCCCACCTCAAGTGGCAGTGGGAGGAAACACAGGATAGCAGCAACCACTCTTTGCCTTCAGGATAAACTAGTACTGAAATTTCATTTTTTTTTAAAAAGAAACAACATAAATAATCTTCATGATTTAGGATCCATCACTGCCCACACCCAGCCACCTGCCAGTAAATCCTACTACAAGTCTGTTAATGTGGTCAATTAACCACTAGGATCCCAAATCTTTTAGCCCTCTATTGGTAACACTAGATGCTCATAGTCCAATTCCATCACCTGCTGGCCCATACCATCCAGTGCCACCAATAGTGTGCACACTGCATGGTGTAGTGGTGGTGGTGAGGAAACCAGACGGCCCAGGAGTGGTAAGTAAGAATCCTTTTTACTTACCTCTACATAGGTGGCCTGTCTTCCAATGGGTCTTCTTGGACCTGCACCAGCTATTTAGCTGGTGCAAGTCTGAGGAGCCTCAGGGGGCATATTGGGCCAAGAAAAGCGGGGAATGAAATTTTGGCATGTGCTGCTACTGACTAGATTCTTCCTGTCCCAGCCCTATTTTATCCAGGTCCCTGCCCAGTCCTGAACAGTGTGATGTTTGCGAGCAATCAGGAGTGAAGATAGAAAGTTCCCCAGCAGGACAGTAAGCTCTGTTTGCTCCAGGGAAGGGATTTTGGGTACACAGTGATCTCCAGTTTGGAGTCCAGTACTTTAATATCCTATACTGAAACTGCAAACTGGTCTAGAGGATCTTATGATGCTAATGCTGTAACACATACACAAAGTACTTTAAGGGTGATGACCATGAAAATTTACATAATAATATCTTTGAAAATATACACTGCACCTCCTCTGACTTATAGACATCTGAATTAAGGATGGCTGCATATGTCCTTTTGCACAGGAGTAGTACTTTCTTTGGTGGTGCTTTCATGTGGCCGTGATAGTGCTGGGACAGCAAGAGTTGGATGTTTCACATTACACTCAGTTCAACATGTTCAGATCCCTAGAAACTAACCTGTACATATAGTATGTAGGGGACTTAGGGCTCAATCCTAAGCAGCGCCGGACAGGTGAGCACTGCTTAGGATGGGCTGGAGCCTCCCCGCTGCAAGGAGCATGTGCTCCCTTACTGTAGGGGAGGCTCCAGCCTCCCCTATGTGCTCCTTGGAGCAGGCGCAGATCCGAGGAGACCACACGGCCGGACTCGGGGCTGCACGGCCTTGCTGACGGGCTTAGGATGTAATCGTATGGCCACCTCCCAAGCCCGCCCATGTCCCACCCAAGTCCCGCCTCCTGCCTCCCGCCTCCCGCCTCCCGCCTCCCCCCTTCCACCAATCCCCATCCTGATATGGGATGGAGAATCCCTTGCACCTACCGTCTTCGGTCGGCGCAAGGGAGGCTCTCCATTGGCAGTGCTTGGCGCCTGTGTGCTGACACTCCAGCCCTTGTGTCGATACGATGACGTCACGTTGACGCAAGGGGCACGTTAGGATTGCGCTGTTGGGATTCAATAAATGATATTGAATATATAGTTTAAAAGAACACCATCTGTTTGGTGGCTATTATATTAAAAAGTCCATAAAAATGACAGTGTTTAAACTGAATGGAATGACACCATACATACAGACCAATGAGTCCCCAAAAGATGAATCACAATCAGTGGTTTAAAAATAGTTTCCTCTTTTGGCAAATGGACTATGGTGGGAGATGGCTGGGGATTCCAGAATTTGAAGAATTTGATCTTGCAGGAATGAGGTGCTTCATTGTAAACAGGTCCTTTCTGTAGTCTCTAGTTAAGTCTGCAGGTGTCTATTTGCTTTCAAGGGAAATGAGGAGTTCTAGAAAGCAACAAGTCAGGCCATCATGCACCAGTTATTAAAAAAAATGAATGAAGATGTGCCAAACTGCCAGGATGCTAATCAAGTATATGTCGCTAAGGACTGATTCCCAGTTGATAGCATCTGTCAGGAATATTTGCTGCTCTTGTACCAGTATTCTCTGCAAAAATGAAGGCAAAAAACTGCCACTTGGTCCAATTATTTGGGGCTCCCTTATACATGTCCTCTGTGTATTTGAAGACATGAGTCTCCCTTTTACAGTTTGTGTTCTCCACAGGGAAAACACATCTTCTGTCATCAAGTCTCAGTGCATGTTCCTGGGTGTTTAATCCAGGCTTCTGTGGGCCAAACCACACTTTGCATCACAATGGCAATTCCTTTGAGTGCTGCATGTTACACACTGATATTTCCCTCAGCAAACATGCAAAGTGTGGGTGACATATCCACATCTTTAAGCCCTTGTGCACATTAAGGTTGGAAACTCTGGGTGGAAGCTATTCCTGGACAATTTCCGCCTCCCCCCATATGAGTGTCTGGGTTCAGACTTCCCTGGCTCAGGGAGCAGCCTGCCCAGCAAGCCCACGTCCAGGTGCAGGCCAGGAGCGGCCAGGAAGGGACATAGCATGGACTATCACCAGGTAAGCAAAACACGCCTACCCACATGGCAACTGCAGGGGCCTTCCTGTCTCATGGCAAGTACCTGCACAGAGCCTCCTTGTCCCTTGGGAGATAAGAGGAGACACAAGATCCAGTGAGTGACCAGGCAGAGAGGGTGGCACCAAGAATGGGGAGCAGCCAAGGCCAGGAGACTATAAGGAGTAGACCAGGGATGAGAAGGACTGCCTGAGGGCTGGAGGCTCACTGGGAAAGACACTCCAAAGCCTAGAAGCTAGAGAAGGCCCTGCATGGTAGGATGTTGTCAACCATTTATCTGCCTTTGCTCTGTGGGTCAGGGAGGGGAAAGGAAGGCAAGCCAGGTGGGCGTGGCCTGGGAAGACCTACATTGGTGACATCCCCTATGCCTAGGGATGGGTTTTTTTTGGGGGGGGGAATCAACACAGTGCTAAATAATGAGAATTTCTACTGAAAATGCTACATTAAATGAAATTTAGGTCAAAATGCAAAAAAACACCGCTTTTGCTTATTTTTGACAGTTTGACACAAATTCAGATCAATTTCACAAAAATAACACCACTTTTGTTTATTTTTGACACAGTTTTGAGAAATCCACAAATAGCTTTCAGTAAGGGATCAGGAGGAGGAGTGGCAGAAACAGGAGGAAGCTTGCTTAAACTTGCATGAACATGCATGTTCATAGTTTACAGCACATGCTGGGACAACTTTAATGGCATGTGGAAGTAGTAAGTAGCAGTTTCTTGACACTCCAAGCAGCAACCAGAGTGCAGCTTGGGAATTTTTGAGCAGGTCTTTTCGGGCTGGGGTGTGTGTGTCAGTAATTGCTTGCCATTGTAGGGCCATTCACCATTATTTATTGCATTGTTTGTACAATTTGCAATAAACATTTGGATAAAAACACATAACACCGCAATTCACTATTTTAATCAAGAAATTTTGGAAAAAATATCACCCCCCCCCCAAAACCCACCCCTACGTATGCCCCCTTTCCTGAGTCTCCAGGCTTCAAACCCACCTGAAATAGTGTACATGTTTTAAACACTCTATAAAGACAAATCATTTTGAAGAAAGGCAGAAAGTCTTGGGGAAAAAATGTCATGGAATGCTGTTTGAAGTAGGTATGCATGATACAAGAATAAGAACAATGTATGCTAGTTCTGAAACAAACTTTGTAACATTTTCCTAACCTACTACCGTTTTCCCTTACTACATGATTCTAGTTACATTTTTTACACCATGCAACATCATTAAAGTGGCACACTTTAAATGAATTAACAAGTGGAGAGCAGACACACCTCCCCAAGTTGCTGCTAAGGCTGAGTTCTTGCCGGACTGGATGATACACAGGCTGGCTTTAAACCCAACATGTCAATGCTGAATAAATGGTCTTAAGAATGTCGCAACATCACAGCTGCTCAAGGGTGGTGGTTGTGGAATCATAAATAAGATGGTGGACAAGGAAATTAAGCAAAGTGATTAGTAGGAGTGATTCATAAGATGCTGTTATTTCAGTGCTATGTCTTTTAATAATATTTGAACAATAAGCAAATATCTTTACAGCTGTCAGCTGATATATGAACATCCAGAACAGGGAGATCTGTGTTTCTTTCTGTAATCCAGTATTCTCTGGCTGGAAATTGCATGACAAATGTAACTTTTTTATTTTAAGGTTTGTATCTGTATTAATATTTTACAAATCTATTAAGAATGCAGTCCTAACCTGGAGTTAGGACGGCATACTTAGGCCAGCAAACTTTGGCCAGCATTGGGCACTACTCTCATTTGTTCAAAATGAGTATTTACTCTGCCAATGTAACGTTTTCAAGTTGGCTTAAAATATAGGTTAAAAAATCATCATCGTCCTCAATTAAATAAACAAAGCAGTAGATCTGGTAATACAATCAGGCTGCAATCCTATACACCAGTGTTATTCAAACTGTGGGTTGGGACCCACTTGGTGGGTCACGACATGATGTCAGGTGGGTCACAGAAAGCTGGGAGCAGCCATCTTGGAAACTGCAGACCTGTCTCTTGTTATATTCCTTTTGTGTGTGTTAACAGTTCAAATTTTCAAGTGAGGATTTTTTTTTAAAAAAAATGTTTTTAGTTCAGTGCTTTTCATAATATTTGGTCCTAATCTTGCCTTCTGTCAGGGATGTTTCATGGTTGTACAATTGTTGCAGTCCAAGAATGCCAGTTTGCATTTCAGGCGTGTCTTTTTATTATGTTACAATGACAGCACTTTCTGCTTGA
Organism: Lerista edwardsae; assembly: GCA_029204185.1. Lineage (NCBI taxonomy): Eukaryota > Metazoa > Chordata > Lepidosauria > Squamata > Scincidae > Lerista > Lerista edwardsae. The sequence continues at coordinate 11,252,969 of JAJKFI010000012.1, forward strand.
TGATGTCACTTCTTGCCACAACATCACTTCCAAGTTAATGACATCCCTTCTGGTGGGTCCTGACACGAGTGGCATTCTAAAAAGTGGGTCCCAGTCTAAAAAGTTTGAATACCACTGCTAGACACACATTCCTTAGAGTGAAGCTCTTTGAACTCAATGGTATGTTTACTTCTGAGTACACCTGCATACGATTGTGCTGTAAGTTACTTCCACAGAAAGTCCAATTGGTCCACAGTTCCACAGTTGGTCAAGAATTCATGGCAAAAAGCCATAAATATCCTCTCTTTCAAGAGAAGAGGGTGATGCTTCAAACATCTTTGAGGTCATGCTTCTAACCCTATCTAATTGTCCTAAACTTCTCATTTGGCAGTTATCAATATACGAAAAGGGCAGAATTTTCCATAGACATTTTATGGGTGCGTTTCTTTTTGCAAAGCAGTGGTGTTGCTCAATAAGCGTTTGAAAGAATGTACGGGGGCAGTGGAAGGGGTGGCACCAATCAAGCCAAAAAGGGTGGAATAGCTTTCAAGACACAACCATCAAACCGGGGTCTGTTTTGGGGGCTTTGGAGAATATGGCTGGCCGGAATGATGAGAAAGGAGATGCAATGGATTTTAAGACAAATTGAGGTTCCTCTGGGTTGGCTACTTCTATAGACGTATTAGCTTTATTTCCATAAATACTTAAGATTCAGGTGACTCCAAGGGGCTTGTATTTGAGGGCAGATGTTCATTTTAGGACATATTTCAATCAATCAATCAATCAATCAATCAATCACTAGTATTTATATACCGCTTTTCAACACAAAGTTCACAAAGCAGTTTACAGGCAAATAATAACATTAAAGTTAACTGGCTCCCTGTCCCAAAAGGGCTCACAATCTAAAGGAATGGAGAACACCACCAGCAACAGCCACGAGAAAGACACTGTGCTGGGGTGAAGAGGGACAATTGCTCTCCCCCTGCTAAATATAAGAGGACACCACTTGGAATAAGTGCCTCTTGCCCACTTAGCAGACAAAACTATAAAAAAAGATGGTATGACCATGTCTTTGAAATTTCACCTGGGGTTGGATGGGACTTCCATCTGCCTATAGAGACTACCAACTCCATTTGTAGAAGCGTTTGAAGCTGGAGTGCCACCACCCATCCGCTGTCTTCCTCTTGAAAGGAGAAAGCATCTTTAATAATATGGCACCAGCATTTGGAACACTCTGCGGACATAAGTTTTCACCAGGAAATTTTGTATGCATAAATTTTGCTTTCAGTTCCCATTTCACTCTGTCGCAGTCCTATAACTCAGGGATATCATTTTACCCTGGTAACTTTTGAGACTTCCTTTTTTAATCCCTCTGGTGCTTTTCACAATTTTTTTTTCCATTTCAATGTTTCAGAACATGAAATCCTTTTTAAGAAAACGAGTAATGGGTAAGTCAAATTACTCCAGAGTTATTTATTAAATGAAAATGGTAAAATATGAATAAGAAGGATATCCATGGTGTATCTTTCACAGATGAGCAAATTATATTCATGGTTCAGTGTAATTCATTCACTGGTTTATGGATCACAAAGTCCTTCAGGCAGTGTGACAAATCCACATAAAGTCCCTGAGTGATAGATTTTGCATTTTGCAAATGTGTTAAAAAAAAGGTTTCCCCATGCAGCTCCCTGTGGCTAGACATATGAGAAATCTCAGGAGCATAATGTTATTCCCACTAAAGTTGGCAGTAATTAACACTCCTGAATTGGTTCCATGTCTGCCTGTTTCAAATTATTTTTAGTGAGAAACAACAAGACTTTGTGCTGAATGTACCTGTGGTCAAATTGTGCTTTAAGAACATAAGAACATAAGCAGAGCCCTGCTGGAGCAGGCCAAAGGCCCATCTAGTCCAGCTTCCTGTTTCTCACAGTGGCCCACCAGGTGCCTCAGGGAAATTTGCCATCACAAATGAAGATCGCACATGGATAAACTTGCATCCTCATTCTTGCTCCCACCCCAAATATACAGGACATCATTTGATTGTTCTACAGAGGTTGAACATTTACTTCTATATTGGTCAAATATATATTGGTCTCCATATTTCTGTAAGTCACCAGTGAATTATAAAGTCAAACACAGTACTGGAAAATGGACTATATGTCCTTTCTCTGTTGGCCCTCAATAGTTCAACAGACAAACACACTGGCTGTTATGCTTTGAAATGTTACAGGATTCAGTGTACCCCCATCTTAAAAGTCAGTTCATTGGCACAGCAAATCAGATGATTTCAAAACTGTTGTGCCTGATTGCATTTTTTTTCAGCCATAGTGCTTCATGCCGGAGCTATTGAGTTCAAGCAGTTTTTCAGCACTTAGATTTATAGACTGCTTTCAGGCTGTAGTTTGCAGATTGCACTGTCATCTCAAGGACACAGTGCATTCGCTGGGCTGGAAGACAAGCTAAGTGTTTTGATTGCACAAGTTTACATCTTTGCTTTGAATCTTGCAGATGGTTTTGTAACAAATAATCCCGAGTAAAACAGAGAAGTGTCTCAGTGTGTTATTCCCCCACAACAGAAATGGTGCTTCAAATTCAGATCAGATTGAAAAATCCTAATTGTGAATGAAGTCTCCAGGGCAAAATAATGTATGTAAACTGTCTGTGTATTTTGCAGTTAGTATGTATAATGCATTTTCAACCGATTAGAGAATGTTTATGCCGTCTGCCTTTTAATTGAATCATTTATTGATTAATCAGCTTCATACAAATATCTTTGTATATTCCCCCAAAAAAATGTTTTTGAAGTATTGGAGGATAATTGTGAACATTTATGATGTAGTAACCAAAATTAGCACTTGTTAGAAGGAAATACTCTGTTATAGAGAATGAGAAAAAAAATTATATATAGATCCATCCCAGTAATACAGATTCATAGCAGCTTCAAACGTAAACAAGTGTGTCAACTCCCAGCCCCACTAATAAAAAAATTTGCCTTCACCAATTAAGAGCCCTCTACTGATTAATCAACTAAAGTTTGAATTCATTTGTCTACTAATTAAACTGATTAAAGCTTGCAGCCCTGTCATAAATTGAAACGAATGAAAAAAAATTAAATTGCTAAACTCAGTGAGTATTTTAAGTAACTTTCAGAATATAGAGATAAATTTTAAAGCCTCCTTTTTTCAGGTGTCCCCCCTTTTTTGCATTTGAAAGGTATTAGCTTGCATGTACTGTATCTCTTTATTGATATCAAACCTTGAAGGTACCCTGTACCCTTCCATTCACGCACACGTTTCTGCATGATTGGAACAACAGTGTAACCAGATCTCTTCTCAGCAAACAAAAAGCCATCCCTCAACTCTTTCCTGTGTAATGTCTATAGTGTATATGGGTATATATTACCTTTACAGTACAGCATACATAGACATGAGACATTTATCTATATCTAGAGCAGTTTTATGAGGTTCATAAAACACTTCCCATACTAGTATACCTCTACTACAGACATAAGGATAGATCCTAACCTATAACCCTGCAGTGCTTCACGACTAGGAGTTCTTTTGATGAACGAAAGGAAAGTTGTATTCTTGGAAGGAGCTCATTCAATAGCAGATGTGGTTCTTCAATGAGTGCACTCTGCAGTTTGTGGAAGGAGTTTTCAGCCTCAGAGTGTCAAGGTATGAGAGAAGCCAACCTAAAACCATTTTTATTAAATGGCTGTTTAGTTTTGTGTTTGGGGGGGTTCAGTTCAGTTCATTCCTTCAGTTTTACCCAGATGTTCAAAGATCTTTTAAAAAAAATACAAAAGTAAGGTAATTGAAGAATGAACAATAATGTAGCCGTTCCTGACAATTAAAAACAACAACAACAACAGATCAGGGGCTTACCATGTTTTCAACAGCCCAATCTTAATGAAATCCCAATCCATGATGTAGCTGTGTCCTGTAAGGGGGTGAAACAGTCTGGAGACCTCCTCGAAGGAAAGGAACTTTCATTCCTTTAACCCGGGGCAAGCCTCCTCTGTCCCAATGGATCACGTTGGATCTGTGCCAATCTGTGCAAGATCTGTTGCACATCTGAGGAGAGCAAAGGAGGGGGAACAGGGTTAGGGTCCTGTGTGCAGGGTTCAGGGTGCCACCAGGGTGCCACCAGGATCCAGGGCTGGCTCTAGGAGCAGTGAGGCCCAATGTGGGGCATACTTGTGTACCGTGGGGCCCCCCCCACTCATCAAGTGGGGTTCATGGTGCCATGTGCAACATGTGTTGTGGTGGTGACATCGTCGCCAACTGCTTCCAGTGTGGGCAGTTTGACGACAAGGGCAGATGGGAGAGCCCAAGGAAAAGCTGCTCTGCTCACTCCACTGTAAGTTGGTGAACTTACAGTTCATAGAGATCTTGACTGCAGCAGCAGGCAATATGCTCACTGAGCTGGTGCAGAGGCCCCCAAAAGCATGGGGCCCAATGTGCCGACATTGGTCACATTGGTTTAAGGCCATCCCTGCCAGGATCCATCACATTCCACCTCCTGCCCACCCTGTCCAGAATCTCCCCCATTATTCCTCTGCACACCATTCTGCCCACCCCTATCCCAGATGCCAGCTTACGTTCACTGCCTGAGGTAGTAGGCAGCAGCTGTTGGCCTCTGGCACAGTTTTTGTTTGCTGCAGCAGACCCAAAATGACAGCTGGTGGTGTCCTATGCATGCCACCATATGCCATTTACAACAGTGGAACTGGCAATTATATCATGACCCCCCCAGGGGGGGGTTTGCAAGCTGATTTTCATTGGGTTGTGGAGACCCCATTTACTACTATAGATGCATTTGTACATCATTTAAAAATTTGCATTTTTGCAACATTTTCAAGGAACCTCCAAACAGAGAAATTGTTTTTGTAAAAAAATTACAAGGTGTTTCCACATACCTGAAAAGAACAAGTGCATTTGGTAACCTATGGTACTCTACATATATATTTTTACAGGCACAATGATGTCACTTCCTGCTTAACAACATCACTTCCGGTCTTGGGGGAGGGTCCCAAAAGCTTGTTGTACCTACAAAGTGGGTCCTGGTGCTGAAAATATTGGGAACTACTGGCTTAAAGAGAAAGCCTTACTTCACCCCCTCCAGTGAAGTCCTTCTGGCTCTTAGGAATGTCAGCTACGCAAATAAGATGGAGTTAGGAGAGACTGTGCACATTTCAGAAAGTGAGGCCATTGGAACAGAATCTGGAAGGGGGCAGTTTGTCTCGGCCCCAGACTTGCAATTTGTGAACCAGATTTATAATATGCCATTCCAAGGTTGCTAGTTAATAGTAATAGCAAGAAGAAATAGCAAGTTACAGAAACACTTCTGGAATGTGCTATAATACAGAAAAGCAGCTTATTTTGTTGTGAAAGTAAGAAGTGGGTATGGTACAAATTATTCTGATTTGCTTCAGAGTTTCTGAATATGTATTTTTCCTGTTCTTGAACTAATTTAGCTTTTTAAAAAAACATTTTTTCTTCCAATATTTTGATGGTTCTAAAGGCACAATTTACATAAATTCAGGCATCCTCGAGTTGCAATATATATGACCTATTTTGCTAGGGTATTATGTGTGCGTTGTTCTATTTTACCATTAATATGCATAATTATAATTGGAGGCTTGGGTTACATTAAAGAAAAAAACTTAATGTTGAACACCAACTCAAATAAGAAACAAACCTTTGAAGTTAAAATATTTTTATTAAAAATAGTGACGATTACAATAAGCATCAAGAACTGCACAAAACAACACATTTCTACAATTGTTGCTTCCGCTGACTCATGTATGAATTTTGTCTTGTCACTTGTTTCTCATCTTAGGCAGTTAACTCGTGAGATCACCATCCTTTCTGACAGCGTCCTTGTGAAAACCACCAGGATCCAGATGAGAAGCAGAAAGCCAAGCAAAACCTACTCCAAGCTTCAGTCACAGAACTTTGGGAGGGAATGTCGAAGCTCAAGAACAAGTCTGATCTGTATGACATTGTGTAGGGCCACACTATTATTATTTTATTATTTTAAGTTGACTAAAACAATTGTGGTTCTTTTCCTATTGGAAATGATTCTGTGATGACAGATTGCCCTCTCCTTGGGAAAGAGTGCAGAATTTTCTGCTGTCAGAGCAAGGTCTGCTTCTCCCTTTTCATGCCCTGCTACTGACACATGCACCTGGCCTTGACTTCTGGGTGGACCTTTAGGGCCAATCCTATTTAGTTTTCCAGTGCCGGTGCAGCCCTGCCAATGTGGTGTCTCCTGCATCCTGCAGTGGAGGAGCAGTCACAGAAGCCTCCTCAAGGTATGGGAACATTCACCTATTTACTTGATGCATTAACAAAAAGCAAATCATATTAATTTTTTTTAAAAGCCTTGAAAGGGAAAGCAGTGGCTTCACGATTGCTGAAGGGCCAGTCAGTGGATTCCGCAATTGCATGGACAGGGATGTCAGGGGTGGTGGTGAGAAAGGTGATTTTGTGATTGATAAATGGACCAGCCAGTCTATACTCCGCTTTCCTCATAGAAATAAGATGGATCAGTTGCTATTTGAACTTGTTTCCAGTTGGATATGTCTGTCCAAAAAGGGGTTAACTGCGGATCCACAGTGGACTCAGAGTGCAAGTTCTGTGCATCTCTCTTCACTGAGGCTCAGCTACTCAAGTGTTTGCTGTTTGCTACATGTTATGCAAGGCAAGGTTACCCCTGCTAACTGGACAAGAGGCACTTTTTCCAGTGGTGTTCCTCTTATATTTAGCAGGGGGAGAGTAACTGTCCCTCTTCACCCCTGCGCAGTCTTTCTAGTGGCTGTTGCTGGCGGTCTGCCTTTTTTTAGATTGTGAGCCCTTTTGGGACAGGGAGCCATTTAACTTTATTATTACTATTTGCCTGTAAACCGCTTTGTGAACTTCGTGTTGAAAAGCAGTATATAAGTACCCGTTGATTGATTGATTGATTGATTGATTGATTGATTGATTGATTGATTGATTGAAGGTTCATACTGTGCAAATCCAGGACAAGATCCATGAGAATACAATAAACTCTGATTTACCAACAATAAAATGGGAGATTGCTACAGAACTCAGGGAATGAGGAGCACCCCTTAATATATCAGAACCTTTGTCTGTTTTTGAAAACTTTATCAAGATTGTTTATGAGCTAAAACTGGAGGCTTAAACCAGCACTTTGGGTTCAGAAACCAGCACAGTGGACATAATATTGGAACAAGAGTCAGCATAGAAGTTCCCTGTCCCGCTACTTGACACTATTAATGTTTGTTCTGCAAAATTCCTTGCTGGGCTTCCCCAAGGGTCCCGATGCCCACACTAGGCTAATTAGTTTCCCCACAGAGCGGGCTCAGAGATAGGCAAGAGGGAGGGGGTTCAGTCACGCACTGGGCCTCCTCTCCTCCCCTCTTTGCTTGGGATCACAGGCTGGCCAGCCTCCTCCAGACTGCTCTCATCACTGGCTTAGCTCCAAACTACTGTAAGTGTAGCACCACCACCACCCCTCCAAACAATAGGCAGTCAGCTTGCCCAAGCCATAACTGCCTCCTCCACTTCGTGGCTCCAGGGGCGTGGCAGACAGACAACAATTCCCAACAATAGTCTCCCAAAACAACCTTATCTAGTCCTTCAGCCAGTTCCTCAGTCCGTCCTTCAGGCAGGCAGTCCCACTCATCCATCCAGCACTTACCTGGTACCCTCCTTCAGAACCTATCCAGGTGCCTTTTCTCCAGCTCCTGCCTCCAGCTTTATACTGAGGCCAGCCAATCAGTGAGCAGACTTTAATATATCAGCCACACCCATCTGCACCTGTGCTAACCTCCCTTCAGAGCCAGAGCCCTTATCAGCCTGCAGCTGTGTTCCTGCTGCAGGAGTTCTGCGATTAACCTCATAATCCCTGGTTTACCTGGACAAGGGGCCATTGCTGATACCATTCCCTCACTCCTCGGGGTAGCTCCTGCCTTTTCCAATACAATGTTGCATTCTGGATCAGCTGCAGGCTGCTACTGGGAAATTTTTGGGTGAGGTGGATCATGGGTGCTGAGAATCATTGCAGAAGAGCCAGATGTAAACTAGGGATCCTAATATGCTTGAAGTTATTTAACAGTAATAGGTCTTACTGAACGATGGGGTAGAATCCCTTCCTTCCTTCCTTCCTTCCTTCCTTCTCAAGGCTTGAAGCTTTTTTTTTTTTTTTGTAAATGAAAGCTGTCAAATTAGGTACAAGGCCTATAGAATCACCAAGGGGGCCAAACCTCCTTATTGCTATGGCCCTGACCAGCTGTAGCAAGTAGATTGCATTACTGTTTTCTAGTCTTAAAATCCAGGTCTGGATGATACTATCCAGAACTTTCCTTTTTAATTTTATAAAACTGTATATTCTTTGTGACGTTCCATTTTCCTAACAAAATAATATTCTTTCAGAGAGCGAAAGTCTAAAACTAGATAATGCAATGAGTGACAATTTTATTTGGCAAATGTCTCATGTATCAATATTTGTAGGCACAATATTTACAGCAAAACAAAACTCTCAACCCACTGCTGGCTAATTCCTATTCACAATTATCCATATCCCTTATGCTAAATGGATTAGCCTGATAAACAATCAAAGGCAATCCAGAATAAAGGCAACACTGAGAATTTCATGCTTTGAAAAAGCAAACTGCATAAAACCATTTAAAACAAGGGTATAAATTACTGGTTAACAAAATAAGAAAATCCATTCTTTCTTGCAGCTGGCACTGGTAACTATTTTGACACCTTTCTTCTACGACAGAGGAAATACATGGGTTTTACAAACACTAGGAGATCCAGTGCTGAAATGCAATATTTGTTTTCCAAGAAAGGTTTAGGATACTTTCACGCCATTTCTTTCAAGGGTTATGAGTCTATTACATGTCCATTAGGACACTTACTAAAGACAAATCAAAGACTTATATCCACAATTCATGCTTGTAATGAGTGCGAACTGTGCAAGAAGTTCCAGATGGTGAATGAATGAAAAACCTGTTGGGGGGAACAAAACAGATGACAAACTTTAGATTTTGAACATATGGGAACATTCTGTAAATGCAGAACATATCAGTTTATTAATGACAGTGCAGAGATAATTTGATCTTATATAATCACATCTTCTTGCAACAGAACATAGCAGGCAGGCAAATCATAGTAGCTCAGCAATCAAGATGTACCATGTAGCTGGAAGTACTCACCTCAGTCATGCATTACTGAAATGGAATACATTGGAACATGTCCCCATATTTGTGTGTCTGAGCATTGAGGAGGTAGACTATCCTGATTTTTTTTCATAGTGAGGACTTCTTGTGGTGGTCCTATGTGAAGTGGAGTATGGGAACCTGGTCATCTAGGATTGCTCTGTTAGTATGTTAAAGGTTATAAATCTCATTCCCATTCAGTAGGACATCTTTCTCATGCTTGCGTCTTAGAAGTAGTTCATCAATGGGTATTTGAGTAGTGCAGTGGTTGTCAAGCTGTGGGTCCTGACCCAAATTTTGGTGGTTTGCAATACTGACAGGGCAGGTTAGGTTATGTGCATCAAAGGTTAAACAAGCTGCTACTTGGAGGGAAAACAGTGCTGTCCACCATTACAGCCACAACCCTTGGCATTCATAAATCAGGCAGTAGGCTCTAGGGACTCTTGAGAACCATAGGAGAACCAGTTTGAGAACCACTGGAGTAGTGAGCGTACAATCCTAGGGGCACCCTACGGCTGATGCAAGCTGCTTGTGTGAGCCCTGCACATGCAGCGCTGGCGTGAGAGCATTGTCCCAGGCTCCCGTGTTAACGCTGCATCCTTAGGGCCGACCCTGGGAGCAGCATCAGCCCAGCAATGCCTGCCAAAGCGGGCTGTGCAACGCTCCTGTGCTAGCTGAATTTGGCTGGCGCAGGGGCATTTCTGGGTAGGAGGGAGGGCGTACCTGGGTGGGGGTAGGTGTGCCGGCCAGGGGTGGGGAGTGATCTCCCATCCCCAGGCCATGTGGCCCTGATTCGGGCCATGCAGCATCCTCACGGCATCCTTGGTCCAAATAGCAGGCGCAGCTCCAAGGTCCAAATAGCAGGCGCAGCTATTGGGGCGGCTGGTGTCTACCCCCAAGTAAGGGCACAAATGTGCCCTGGTCCCAGTGAGGCTCATGCCTCCTCCCAACTTGTGCGCACATGTTCCAGCCAGTTAGGATTGCACCCTAAATGACATATCTGAGTACATGTACCCATGAATACATCATAAGTTCAACAATGAAATATAGAGAAAGGGAATGTTCTAGAATTCATTTCCTGGAACTCTAGTAAAGACTGACCAAGCATCTCTCAGGGTTGATTACGGTATAATGTATTATATACTCATTTAGATAACTTATTGCATCCTCTCCCATTTTGCTATTACATTTAAACGCCTGCCTTAAGCATTCTGTTCACCTTCGTTTTCAAAGTTATAAACGTAAGGCAGATGAAAAGATAAAGTGAGTTTTTCAATGAAATAAAATCTGCTACCTGCTGTTAGAGACTAATTGCCTGCAATCAATGAGCTCTTATCCCTTTCATTGTGAAATTATTAGCATTGCTCAGCTTATTAAGGCTACTTTAGATTTTTCTAATTTTCTTTCTAAATTAAACATATACCATATAAGACTCCACTGTGAATGAAAAGTTTAATTATATTGCTAGTGAATAAGCATCTATTAGAAGCTCATAATCAATATATTCTCACACATTCTCACACATCAATACATTTTATAAGAGTAATTTATGTGTAAGCCAAACAAAACAAGAACAATTATAGCTTCATGGGGAACTTTCAAAACTGCTACCTTCTCAAAACCTGCTTCAAGCATTACACTTTTTTACTTGGGTCTGGGATATATTCTAAAAAAAAGTTCTAGTTTTGATTTCCTGTTCTCAGCAAGGAAGATGGATGCTCCCAACAAAAATTATGTGTTCTGCTAACAGTGAATAGCATTAGGCCATTAGTTATAACATGTTCATCTAGGTGACTAAGAGGCACAAGGGCCACCGTAAAGTATGTTTGGATCGCTCTCGGAGTCAGAGAGGCCAGCACCCAGACGTGCACCATCCTCCCTGACTCCGAGAGTGGCCCAAACGTGCTTTACGGTGGCCTTGTGCTGGCCAAATTTTGCTGGCCTAACTATGAAGACCTAACTCCAGGTTAGGATTGTGCTCTAAAGGAGGGTAGAATAGATGTCCACAGAGAAGGTTTGACTGATTATGCCTGCACTATATCCAGCGCAAGGTGTGACGAGACTTGGATACAACTCGGAGTAAGGGGATTTTTTTTACCCCTTACCTCATGTCATGCACCAGCCAGCCTATGGGGCTTCTTGAATCCGTACCTGTGATTTCGCAGATGCAAATTGGAGTGGCACGTATAATGCTGCACAGGCTGGGGACAGGGTTTAGGATCTGGCCTGCACTGCCGCAGCTGGTCCCACTCCCCTCCTGGTCTTGAGCCACCTCCTGAACCGCCACCCCCCACCAAGTTCTGCCCTCTCCTTGCCTCCTTTCCACCCTCTCACCACCCTCTCTCACCACCTGGGCTCGCCTGCACAGGCCAGCACAAACTTACATTGTCCAGATGCAGGTCTGGCGCTGCTAGGCCAGCACATGGCCAGGCATTGGCCTAGCTGGCTCCTGAGTAGCTGCAAATGTGCTTTTGCCAGACTGAGGGTGCAATCCTAACCAATTTTCCAGCACCGGGGTAAAGGCAATGCAGCTCTGGGGTAAGGGAACAAACATTCCCTTACTTTGAGGAGGTCTCCAAGACTGCCTCCCAACTGCAGGATGCAGCTCATGCCCCATTGGCACAGCTATGTCAGTGCAGGAAAGTTGGTTAGGATTGCGCCCTCAGGAGCCAGCCAATATGGTTGTACTGGCTCAGGGCAGCATTAGGATTGCGCTGCGTATGTCATTCATTGAGGGGATTGTGACTCCAGTAGCCTTTAAGGAAAGGTCTCTTCAAGAGATGAGTTAACTTATGACTAGCATCAGGACCCAACTTTACTAGACCGCACCACCCCATACCCACCAGTGGGTGATTAAAGAAGTTGATACTTTGATTTTTAAATTTTCATGGGGAACAGCTCACTTTCCACTTGCAAGAACAACAGCATTTAGATCTGTTGTGGATGGAGGATTAGATCTCCCAGCCATGGGTCCATATTTTTGTGTGACCTTTTTATCATTCAACTTTGGGAGGTGGGCAGAGTTAGAATTTCAAAATACAAATAAAGCAGATATTAAATTTTGGTTAATTGCTTTTGCCTTAGGGTGGAAGGGGAAATCTTGGAGTGACAAATGGTGGGAATTAGAAAGCTTTTCCTATAATGTGACTGAAACAATGAAGTGTTTTGGACCCGACTACTTGCATGACATTTATGGCAATGTAAAAAAATGGAAAATAGAATCTAAAATGAATCTAAAATGTTAAAAGAGGAAGGCACTACAGTAAAAATTACAAAAAAGAAATTGTATCAATATGTATTAGAAAAATGTTATTTTGAACCAGATTTAGAAAAAAAGGGAAAAAAAATTACGATGTGTAATTATTTAAGACAACCAGAATTCCCAATTGAGTATTTCAAAGACAACAGAGTACCATTCTACCTTTGGGATTTAAGATGGCGGTTATACCATCAGGTTTATGGGATCCAAGCAGCCAAGCCGTGGCTAGTTGATCAATCCTGTGTTCGTATAGCTTGTAGAAGGCAGAAAGACGGAACTGGACAACATCCAAAAGAGACAATTGAACATTTTGTAAGCAACATTTTGTATAGCAGACGCTCCAGCGAGTGGGGACACGAGCGGCGAGTGCTGTCCTGCGACGAAGTGCCTTGTCCGCGACCAAGTGCAGGTAAAAGCGAGTTACGCATCTGTGCGAGTGAAGCAGCAGGGCGAGGAAGCCAGGGCCCCAGACTCTGCCCTCTCTCTGAGAAGCAGGGCAGCTCATCCCTGAATAAACACAGAGATGGAGCCAGACAGCCAGCAGTTGGGCGGGGGCTATCCAGTGTTTTGCATTGAGTGCCACATGTATGACTATATGCCTCTGGGGCATAAGTCATGGGTGTGTCCTCGGTGCAAGGAGCTCCAGGCACTCAGGGAACGCGTCTGCTCCCTAGAGGCCTTGGTTGTGGACCTGGAGAAGCAGAGGCAGGCAGTGAGGGTCCATGGTGAGACATCCGGGGACTTGCAGGATTCGTCCCACCCTCAGAAGGGCAGCTCCTCAGCTGCTGGGGAAAGGAGTCTCAGGGCTGGAGGACGTCAGCTTGGAACAGAGGGAATCAATCCCCCAGCGGGGGGCCCTTCTTCCAGCAACGAGCCCGCATCCAGTCGCACTAAGGATGCTCCTCGGCGGGAGGGGGGTTGCGGTCTCCTTGTTGTGGGCGATTCTATAGTTAGGAATATAGAGAGGGGCGTCTGCGACGGATGTGTGGACCGCACGGTGACTTGCCTGCCTGGTGCGAAGGTTGCGGACATCACGTCTCGTCTAGATAGGCTGGTTAGGAGTGCTGGGGAGGAGGTAGCGGTCGTGGTGCATGTTGGCACCAATGATGTGGGGAAATGTAGCCGGGAAGTCCTGGAAGCCAAATTTAGGTTGCTAGGCAGGACGCTGAAGGCCAGGACCCCCAAGGTAGCGTTCTCAGAAGTGCTACCCGTTCCACGTGCAGGGCCAGCTAGGCAGGCAGAGATCAGGGGTCTCAATGCGTGGATGAGACGGTGGTGTCGGGACGAAGGGTTTAGATTCGTTAGGCACTGGGGCACATTCTGGGACAAGCCAGGCCTGTACAAGAGGGACGGGCTGCACTTGAACCAGAATGGAACCAGGCTGCTGGCGCTTAATATTAAAAAGGTGGCAGAGCAGCTTTTAAACTGATCCCTGGGGGAAAGCCGACAGGAGCCGAGTGGCGTCCGGTTCGGAACTCCTCATCCCTACAGGAAGAGGAGGATGGAAGAGTACCAAAGAGTAATGGAGGAGTAGGAAATAGAACTTCTAAGCTGAGTGTGACACTTTGTCCAGTAAAAAGAGAGGAGGGGAAAAGGGATCAAAAAACAGTCCCTCTTTAGACAACCCCGTATATAGGTGTTATTATGCGAATGCTCGAAGTCTCCGAGCAAAGATGGGGGAACTGGAATGTTTGGTGGCTAGGGAAAAGATTGATATAGTAGGCATAACGGAAACCTGGTGGAATGCAGAGAACCAGTGGGATACTGTAATCCCAGGCTATAAACTCTATAGGAGGGACAGGGAAGGGCGTGTTGGCGGAGGGGTAGCCATCTATATCAAAGAAGGGATAGAATCCAGCAGAGTAGAAACTGAAGGTGGGCCGGACTCCACCATGGAGTCACTGTGGGTTAAACTGCCGGGCCGTAAGAGCAATGTAATAGTGGGGGTGTGCTATCGTCCTCCCGATCAAAAACTTGAAGGTGATCTTGAAATGAGGAAACAAATCAGTACAGTGACCAAGAGAGGCAGGATTGTAATCATGGGGGATTTCAATTATCCTCATATTGACTGGGTCAACTGCTGCTCTAGTCAAGAAAGAGAGACCGGATTCCTTGACATGCTAAATGACTGTGCCTTAGAGCAACTAGTCATGGAGCCGACCAGAGGACAGGCAACTCTGGATTTAATATTGTGTGGTACTCGGGACTTAGTTAGGGATGTAAGTGTTACTGAGCCATTGGGGAACAGTGACCATGCTGCGATTAGTTTTGCCATGCATGTCCAGGAAAGAGTGCAGAGCACATCTGACACAAGAACCCTTGACTTTCGAAGGGCAGATTTCCCTCAGATGAGGAGACTAGTTAGACAGAAATTGAAAGGGAAGGTAAAAAGAGTCCAATCCCTGCAGGCGGCGTGGAGGCTGTTTAAAAAAACAGTAGTAGAGGCCCAGCGGAAGTGTATACCGCAAAGAAAGAAGGGTTCGACAAGGTCCAGGAGGGTGCCTGCATGGCTGACAAACAAAGTTAGAGAAGCTGTAAAGAGCAAAGAAGCTTCCTTCCGTAAATGGAAGTCTTGCCCCAGTGAGGAGAATAAAAAAGAACATAAACTCTGGCAAAAGACAAGTAAGAAGGTGATACGGGAGGCCAAGAAAGCGTTTGAGGAACGCATGGCTAGCAACATAAAAGGGAATAATAAAAGCTTCTTCAAATATGTTAGAAGCAGGAAACCTGCCAGAGAGGCGGTTGGCCCGCTGGATGGTGAGGGAGGGAAAGAGGAGATAAAAGGGGACTTGGAGATTGCAGAGAAATTAAATGAATTCTTTGCATCCGTCTTCACAGCAGAAGAACTTGGGCAGATACCACAGCCCGAACAGCCCTTCCTAACTAAGGAATTAAATCAGATACTGGTTAATAAAGAAGATGTTTTAGATCAAATTGATAAACTACATATAAATAAGTCACCAGGCCCAGATGGTATACACCCAAGAGTAATTAAGGAACTAAAGAACGAAGTTGCTGACCTCTTAACTAGAGTATGCAACTTGTCCCTTCAGACGGCCACGGTACCAGAGGATTGGAGGATAGCCAATGTCACGCCAATCTTTAAAAAAGGGAGAAGGGGGGACCCTGGAAACTACAGGCCTGTCAGCCTAACGTCTGTTCCGGGTAAGATGGTGGAAAGCCTCATCAAAGATAAAATCCTAAAACACGTAGAGGAACAAGTACTGCTAAAGGAAAGTCAGCATGGCTTCTGTAAGGGTAAGTCTTGCCTCACAAACCTTTTGGAATTCTTTGAAAAGGTCAACAGGCATGTGGATGTGGGTGAACCTGTGGATATCATATACCTGGATTTTCAGAAGGCATTTGACACGGTCCCCCACCAAAGACTGCTGAAGAAACTTCACAGTCAGGGAATAAGAGGGCAGGTCCTCTTATGGATCCAGAATTGGTTGAGGGCCAGGAAACAGAGAGTGGGGGTCAATGGGCAATTTTCAGAATGGAAAGAGGTGAAAAGCGGAGTGCCCCAGGGATCTGTCTTGGGGCCCGTGCTTTTCAACTTATTCATAAATGACCTGGAGACAGGGATAAGCAGCGAGGTGGCCAAGTTTGCGGATGACACAAAACTTTTCCGGGTGGTAAAAACAAGAAAGGATTGTGAAGAGCTCCAGAAGGATCTCTCCCAGTTGGGGGTATGGGCAGCCAAATGGCAGATGCGTTTCAACATAGACAAATGTAAAGTGATGCACATTGGGGCAAAAAAACCAAAACTTTACCTATAGGCTAATGGGTTCTGAGCTGTCTGTGACAGCTCAGGAGAGAGATCTCGGGGTGCTGGTGGACAATTCAATGAAGGTATCGACCCAGTGTGCGTCAGCAATTAAGAAGGCCAATTCCATGCTTGGGGTCATTAAAAAAGGGGTTGAGAATAAAACAGCCAATATTATCATGCCATTGTACAAATCGATGGTAAGGCCGCACCTGGAATATTGTGTCCAGTTCTGGTCGCCGCATCTCAAAAAGGACATAGTGGAGCTGGAAAAGGTGCAGAAGAGAGCAACAAAAATGATTACGGGGCTGGGGCACCTCCCTTATGAAGAAAGACTGCAGCGTTTGGGGCTCTTCAGTCTAGAAAAAAGGCGCCTGAGGGGGGACATGATTGAGACATACAAAATTATGCATGGAAGGGATAGAGTCCATAGAGGGATGTTCTTTTCCCTCTCTCAAAACACCAGAACCAGGGGGCATCCACTAAAGCTGAGGGTTGGGAGAGTCAAAACAGATAAAAGGAAGTACTTTTTTACCCAGCGGGTGGTTAATCTGTGGAACTCTTTGCCACAGGAGGTGGTGATGGCATCTGGTCTTGATGCCTTTAAGAGGGGATTGGACAGATTTCTGGAGGAAAGGTCCATCGTGGGCTATAGGCAATGATGGATTGTGCAACCTCCTTACAAAGGTGGTGGGCTACTGGTACCGGGTGCAAGGGAGTGGCAACAGGATGCAAGCATCTTGTTGTTTCATGCCTCCCTGGGGCACCTGGTGGGCCGCTGTGAGATACAGGAAGCTGGACTAGATGGGCCTTTGGCCTGATCCAGCAGGGCTCTTCTTATGTTCTTATGTAAGCCTAACCAACTTTCCAGCACCAGGAAAGGGCAGTGCAGCTCCGAGGTAAGGGAACAAACATTCCCTTATCTTGAGGAGGCCCCCGTGACTACTACTCCACTGCAGGATGCTGGACCTGTCCCATTGGCACAGGTATGTCAGTCCAGGAAAGCTGGTTAGGACTGTACCCTTATGAATCCACTCATTCATTTCCCCACCAGAAAGGAGGTACCGATCTTCTCAGTATGGTACAAGGGTCTGAACAGCAATTAGGAAACACCAATCAGGATCTGATCTCCAATATGGAGAGACTGATAAGGGAGAGTAATAAGGAGAGAGTGATAAGGGATGAGCAGCCAGGGATGCACTTTCTCTCCCAGGCTGCCCATTAGTTATACTAGTGGAAGGGTCTCATATGATATTTTATGCCATGCTATGGAAGTTCAGAATTAGAAAGAGATGTCCCAACACCCTCCTTATAAATTATCCAGGCCCCACAAAAATGCAAGAGTCTCTGGGGTAGATTACAGTCATTATTCAATGCTGATCTGAAAAAATGATACAGAGTATGCTGTCTTCTGCTGACAGCACCCAGGGAACTTTAGGTAGGTGGAAGGTAATTACACAAATTAGAATCTGGGATAATTATTCACAGCCTACATATAGTTTCTCCGTTGGGGAACCCTTTTCATAAAACTTTTCTCAACCAGATCAGCCTTCTGAGACCACAGGTCTAATCCCTTAATTTCACATTATTCAACACCTGTACCTGGGATCAAAAATGTGATCATAAGACTTCCCAGTATGATACTAGAACGCACAAGTCTGAAACTGAAAAAAAAAAAACACACCTCTGAAGCCGTACCAGAATGAGCAACTGAGTACAATAAAAATGATTTGGAATGTGCAGGCTAAAGCTCCTAACTTTTTGATTGGGTTATGAAATTTGCCCTGCTTGGAATGCTGGGAGGAACTATGTATGAAACGTTATCACCCTCAGTCCTTCTACTGCTTGGAGAGTCTTCACAAGGCGTCGCCCTACCTTGGATGTAGCACCAAAGCAACGTTGTTGCGTCGGTGCTTTGTCATTAGTGCCGATGCAGGGGCACCAAGTGGCACCCCCACATCGGTGCTAATGCTCCCATACAGGCACTGGCTGCAGTGCCGGCCTGGGAGCGCCCGCGCGCTGCTCTGTCTCTGCGCCAGCTGAGCCTGGCTGGTGCGGAGGCATTCCCAGGCAGGCAGGAGTGGGCAAGGGGTGGGCATTCTTGAGTGGGGGGCCAACAGGCGTGTCGGAGATGGAGGCGGGCCCAGGATTCACACAGCCTCCTCCGATTTGAGCCTGCTATTTAGCAGGCACAGATCTGAAGAACCCATAGGGGAGACTGGCACCTCCCCTCGTGCAAGGACACAAATGTGCCCTGGCAGCAGGGAAGCTGTAGTCTCCCTCAATACTGTGCTGGATACAGTACAGGCCCGCCGGCCTGCCTGTTCCAGCGCAGTATAGGATTGCGCCCACATGCACAGAAGTTAGTTTTTAATCTAAGTCTATTTTTACTTTCAAAGGCTCTAGAGCACTGGTTCTCAACCTCTGGGGTTCACCTAGGTCTTAGGAGTTTCCTGACAAATTGTCAAACCGAAAAAGGGAGTCCCAGTGCTAAAAAGGTTGAGAACCACTGTTCTAGTGACAGATGGGCAATCCCCGTTGATGCGCCAATGCCTTGCAAGTGGCATCATTTGCACTGAACACTGAGGAATGCGGGGGGGGGGGAAGGAAGCCTATTTTGACTCACTATAAGCTTGAGAGAACACTCAGATAAATAGCAGAATCCATAATGAAAGCCATTGCTTATTTTGCGGATTGGGTTCGGATGTTCCCCAGAGCTCGGTTAGACAATCTCTGGGGCTATAGGATGCCATTGTCCTCCAGAGGTTTGGAAGCAATGCTGGCCTTGCCCATTGGTTCCAATAACGTTACAAATCTCTGCTAGAGAGATGCACTTCCCTCTTTTTTGAGCATCAATTAGTGTTGAGGACGTGGAGTAAAAAGAGAAAAAATATTAAGCCAATTTAGTATAATGAAATCCAACATTATGAGTCAGCTTGGGAAATATTAGATTTTTCACTCTTAAAAAATACTTGGAAGTGGTGATCCATTTCCAAATTCAAATGAGGGTAGTTTGCCCATCAGTAATGCAGATATGAGAGGGAGGGTTCTTGTAGTGACGTCATCTGACTTTTTATGGTTTAAGCATGCCTGGTGAGTATATATCTGAAAGTACTGAAGAACTATTCGCCTTTCATAAGTCCACTAGGGTCTGTGGGCTTCAATTTCTTGACTACGGAATCTGTCAGGTTCCCATGGTTTCTTGTCCAGTTGCAGACACCCTATTCCTTTTATGTAATGTGTAATGATTATATTGTATAAGAAAGTAATGCAGGCATGCCCCGGTTTCCATTGGGGTTCCATTCCCGACTTCCCTGTGTGTACCTGAAATCCATAGTTTCAGTTATCCACAGATACCATGGATATTGGGGATGTCTTT
>JAJKFI010000012.1:11272986-11295105 GCA_029204185.1 Lerista edwardsae
ATATATATATATATAGGGCCCAATATATATATTCCCATACCCACCACCCCATATCACAAGAGCATTTTGAGCAGGGATCCAGTTTTCCTTACAGGGGCTCTCCCTGATTTTCTACACCTTGCATATAAGGCTGCCATCTGGGCATCCAACACAGAAAGCTACATTTTTAGTTGCTAAGAATTCCTGTTCTTCTAGGTGTTCTGCCTACCTATCTGATGGCATGAGTTTTGGTTGGTCTGCATTTATAGGGTGCAGGGAACAAGGTGGGTAAAGGAATGTTCCTAACTTGTCTCCACAGTTCAAAACTTTTTCATTTAGCTCAAAAGTTTTTGCACCTGTTTTATACTCATATGGATGAGGTTCAAGAAGCAGGATGAGATATTTTTAAATTGTCCAGTTCTGGTCCAGGAAGCTGAGGAATGCTTCTTCCTGGTAAAGGCATGAGAATGATTCTGGGTCCAGTCCTACCCAAACTTTCCAGCAACGATGCAGCCACAATTCAGCCATGAGAAAAGGCAACAAATATTTCCTTATCTTAAGGAGGTCTGCTGCTCCGCCATAGGATGCTGCACACACACCATTGGTACGGCTCCATCAGCACTGGAAAGCTGGATAGGATTGGGCCCTACATCTCCTGACCAAAAGGTCACACTATCCCAAATGTAAAATGTCTCGAGACAAACAAGGAATATAGGAATGTATGTTAAGGAAATTTAACTCCTTTTCCTTAGTAGCTGAATTTTTTGCTCTGAAATAGCCAGGTGCTTTGATGAAAGAAATCAGCTTTCATTTTTCAACAGGACCATGAGCTCTGACCATGGTGCTGAAACTGCTTTGTAGCATTTGATATTCATAAACAGTGTTTTACATCATATCAACAGACGACTTCTGCTACTGATAACTTTTTTTAAAAAACTGATACTTTTTAGAGTAGTTTCCAACTCTGATCCAACTGCATGACAAAATGCTCTAAATTTCATGACCCCCCTCAAAATTGGTTTTTCTGATCTGAACCATCTGTTCTCCCAACATCTTCTTTGTTCTGATACATATGTCAAAGTCAGCATGCTGAAATTTACTTTGCAAATTCTCTTCTGCTTTTTTCCACTTTCTTTAGAAATGTCCCAATATTTTTGCTTTTTTTCCCCCAGGGCAGTAGTCTTCAACCTTTTTTGTGCTATGATCCCATATATATTTATATTTATATTTACATAAATATATATTTATATTTATAAGAACAAATATATAATAAGAATATTCTTATTATTCTTATTAGAGAGAACAGAAAAAGTTACCATGTATTCTGGCATTAATGAAAGCTATTTTCGCACAATTGCTAAGAACCTGTGTAGGACTGGGACACAAACCCCTGGTACCTGAAAGGGTACACCAGATGCCTGCCCTTTAATCTAGTGGTCTTTAGTGGTATTCAGCCTTTTTCATTTCCATGAGTTGCCACAACCCCACAACTGAGAGCCCAATCCTATGCATGTGTACTCAGAACTAAGCCCCATTATGGTCAATTGGACTTACTCCCAGGTAAGTGAGGATAGGATTGCAGCCTGAGGCTTTGCGACCCAGTTGGGGTCCTGACCCCATGGTTGAAGAACACTAGTCTAGGGGAAAAGAAATTAATTCCTTCAGACTTTCTTGATGCAGTCATACATCTGGTACCTTGAAATTTGTGTGATTTCCTTCAGCATCATTTATAAGGACCAATTCTTACATTACCTTAGTGATATGACAGCCAGTTCTAAATGGCCAAGATCCTTCCTGTACTCCAAACAGGATAAAAGAGAACCAGTGTGATATTAAACATTGTTTGTTTTCCTCTAAAGCTCAAAGCTGATAAACAAGTTGGACAAATTTTGTGGCAGGAATAACTCTTGAAGGAGGGAGGTGCTGCCAGTCAGATACAAAAAAACAAACAAGAGGGCCATGAGGCAAAGACCATTGCAAAGGTTTGGAGTTGGAGACCAGAAGGATGGTTCAGTATTAAATCTGTCCAGGGGCACTGACTTGAATTTAACATTGGGGGTTCCCATAGCCACACTCCCGATGCTGATGTAGCCATGCCCCTGATGTTGATGTGCCACACCCCCTGCTTACGAAGCCAGGGCAGGCAACTGCCCACCCTGGGCTTGGAAGGGGTTGGCCTAACAGCAGCCTTCTCTGTGTCTGGGGCAGGTGATCCCCACTGTGATCGCCCGCCCTGGGCTCAGAAGGAGGTGCTGTGGCCTGACAGCAGCCTCCTCCGGGTCCGGGACAGGTGATCACGAGACAGAAGATCAGGTGATCAGGAAGACAGGGTCGCCGAGACGAATGGTGATGTTCCCGATGCCGTTTGAGTCCACGTTCGGCACCCCTCGGCATAGGGGGTGAGAAGGGGTGCAAGATACAGTGCTTGGAAATAGAATGTCCGCAGCATGCTGATGGTGGTGTAGAGGACCCCATTTGATTTCAGATTTCACAACTCATCCCACTTCTAGAAAAACTGTGGGGGTATGACACCCTTAGCACCCCTAGAGGTGGGGGTGGGAAGGGGGTGCCATGTAAAAATACTCGAAAACGGCCGACATTGGTGTCAAATCCATAGTTTTTGGGGTCGCTGAGATGAACGGTGACACTCCTGATGCCGTTTAAGTCCACATTCAGCCCCCATCAGCATGGGGGGGGTGAGAAGGGGTGAAAAATAAAATGTCCACAATGACCGACATTAGTCTCAAATCCATAGTTTTTGGTGTCGCTAAGCTGGAATGCCTGGAGCAATTTTCACCAAACTTGGTACACATATGACTTATATTCTGGAATGAAATACTGCAGGGGTAAGACACCCCTAGCACCCCTAGGGGTGGGGGTGGGAAGGGGTGACCTGTAAAAATAGTCAAAGACAACTGATATTAGTGTTGAATCCATAGTTTTCAGGGTTGCTGAGATGAATAGTGACACTCCCGATGCCATTTAAGTCCATGTTCAGCCCCCATTGGCATGAGGGGTGAGAAGGGGTAAAAAATAAGATGTCCAAAATGTAAAAATAATCGAAAATGACCGATATTAGTGTCGAATCCATAGTTTTCGGGATCACTAAGCTGATTGGTGTTAGTCCTGATGACATTTAAGCCCAAGTGGAGTCTAATAGAATGAATAGAACTCTGTAGAACCTTCTCGAAATTTTTAGAAATCCTTATGCCCCGGTCTTGGACTCCAATCAAATACTTGCCATGTTACTAGGCGTAGTCACTGAATACAAGTCTATCAATACCGTAGTAGATGCCTATGAGGTCGTCAATTTCCCATCAGACTTCCTAAACTCACTTGATCTGGCTGGATTGCCACCACATTGTCTTTTACTTACAGTGGGATCTCCAATTATTTTACTATGGGATCTTGACCTGCCAAAACTTTGCTACAGCACAAGGCTGTGTGTCAAGAAGATGCTGGGTACTGTAATTGAAGCGACTATCTTAACAAGTAAGGGAGAGGGTGAAACAGTTTTTATCCCACGGATAACTCTCATTCCAACAGATCTCCCTTTTAATTTTAAGAGATAGCAATTTCCAGTGAGACTTGCGTTCTCGATCATGATCAACAAGTCACAGGGGCAGTCTATTAAGTACTACGGAGTGGATTCCAGATCGCCATGTTTCTCCCATGGACAACTTTATGTTGTTTGCTTAAGGGTGGGTTCACCCAAGAATTTATTTATTCTTGCTCCTGGAGGTGAAACGAAAAATGTTGTTTATAATCAAGTTCTGAGTTAAATTAGTATTGTAGTGAATTTGTAAAAGATTTTACTTTATAATTTTATACTGTACTTATACTTTCAATTTCCTGTACATAAAATTATTTCGATTTTACACTATAGATAGAATTCTTTCCTTTTCCTGTCTAATAGAAGCTTGGGATACATAAATACCCAGGCAATGCCGGGTAAGGACAAGCTAGTAAATAAATATAATAATAAAAATAGTCTTAAGGGATTTTCTTAAAAGAGGGAAAAATATTTTACAAGTCAAGCCTATTTGGATTCTTACAAGCTGCTATATAACAGATGACTGTTGTTTTATTCAGACAAGAAGAATTAACAAAAACAGATTTCTTATCAAATACCAAAGAAAACAGAGCCCTCGAATATTTGCAAATGGTGACTATTGTCATTCTACAATGATAAAGGATGAAACAGGACCACAAAAACAGGCTTACCCCATTAAACAGATATATAAATAATCAAATAAATCAGTTAAGTAAATGACAAAGAGCACATTTTCCCTTGCATGGAAGAGACAAATTGTAATTATTGTTTACATGGTTCTTGATATACTTTTTTCCTCTTATCAGTGATTGTTTTCAGTAGAATTTAAATGGCCCCAGAGTTATCAGAAGTCTATTGTAAGAGCTTCTACCCTGAAGGAATTTACCATGTAAGACAAACAAACAAAGGAAAAAGTATGCAACTTTCTCAAACTTTTGTTATAAAATAGGGATGTATTAGAGATTTCAAAAGTCTAGTCCATGTCAGAGTCTAGTCTCTTGGTATCTTTTGTTGTCAGATAAAACTGATGGTTTATGACAGAAGGTGTTACTTTCCACATGAGAATTATTGCATGCTATCCCGGGATGCAGTATTCTATTCACTTTCTTTAGAGCACAACAAAATAAAGTCAGAAATGACTACACATTTTGGCAATTTTCTCAGTTTTGTCCTCTCAGATTACTCAGAGGGCTAGAAAAAGGAAATGGAATTTAAAAAAGCAAATAACCCAAAAAATCAGTTCAGAAATCTGAAGATGTTTTACAAGCCAGAGGGGTGAATCATGAACAGGGAGTGGTGAGCTGAGTGGCAGAACTAGAGATAATGGTCCTTAGCTGCTGGGTGTTGTTAGTGACAGCGGAGATGAGAGAATCATGATGTGGAGAAGATCTGTTGGAGAGAGCTCTAAAGTCAGGTGAAAAGAGGTGCGAGAGAGAATTAGCACAGCTGGATCTCCTTGGTAGAAGCCCAGTTGTATTTGGAGCAGGGGCGTTTCTAGGGTGTGGCAGGGGGTGGCATGAGCCATGGGCGCCATCTTGGGGGGGCGCCGTTCGCATGGCGCCCGCCCCCCCAAAAATGGCGCCCACGGCCCGCCTGCTCCCGGCCAGGCCCTGCGCAGCATTCTCCTCGCTCTGGCTGGCCTTAAAGAGCCAGCCAGAACGAGGAGAAAGCGCTGCCACCCGGCGCCCCCTCCCGCCTCTCAAGGGGGGCGGGGCACTGGACGACGCCATGTTCTGTTTGCTGGTGCCGGCTCCTTAAAGGGCCGGCACACGCGAACAGAACACGGCGCCCCGGCTGCGTTCTGTTCGCTGCCGCTGCCCTTAAAGGTCCGGCGGCAGCGAACAGAACACGCCTCTTAGAAGGGGCGGGGCGCTATGTCATGACGTCACGATGTGACATCATGACGTTGCATGCCCCTAGGGGCGCATTTTCATTGGGCGCCATGGGCGCCCTTTCAAATAGATTCACCCCTGATTTGGAGGACTGGATGGCAGAATGTGGCCACCAACTGGCCACCCCTAGTCTCCCATTGCCTACCATCTTTGCAGTGGTAATGCTTCACTTACTGCTGAAACACATGCACCTCTACCATTGCCTCTTGCCCCAGCCAGCCTGGGGCGAACCTGGGATGGTGGTGTTTTGGTGCCCCAGGGTACAACTTCAGGGGTGCACCTCCCAGCAGGTGCTGCTCATGCTCCCCACCACCTTGCATGGTGTTGAAAGGCTGCTCTTCCCTCCAAGAAAAGGTGATGGAGCTTGCTTGGCCATTCCGATAAGCAGCTTCTGCGGCTGCTTCTTGGAGCAGCTAGATGTGGCTACGAAGAGCCCATCAGCTCTCTGAGAAGGGGAACCAGAGCATGCCTGGTTGGAGCAACCAGGTGGGTCCTGCCAGTTACTGCTCTTCCTGCAGGATGAACAGCAGGATGAGGCAGAGGAGGGTGGGGCACCATGAGGGAGTGGCACAAGAGTTGGTGGTTCCAGGTGTTAGGGAGGCTTGGCTTGAAAAAGAGGAACTGTGGCTGAGGAGTGTAAGAAGGAAGGGAGGGAGGAATACTGAGGCCTAGAAAGCAGATAATGAAGGGAGCAGAGGTTCACAGAGCTGCATTTAGACCAATTCTGAAGAAAGGACTCCAAGTTCCGCTCTATCAGACAGATTATTGCTATCTGTAGCCACCAGAGATAGAGATGGCATTTGGAGAAAACACTAACAAAGATGGTCAAGACATCATCTGCTCTCTCTTTGTATGAATGTAACTGAGGGCACAATCCTAACCTGGAGTTAGGCCGGTGCAGTTACAAAGTTTGGCTGGCACAAGGGACATCATAAAGGGTGTTTAGATCACTCTCAGACTCAGGGTGGATGGTGCACATCTGTGTGCTGGCCTCTCTGACTCTGAGAGGGGTCCAAACTTACTTTATGGTGTCTCTTGTGCCAGCCAAACTTTGCTGGCCTAACTGCACTGGCCTAACTCCAGGTTAGGATTGCGCCCTGGGTGAATGTGTGCAGGATTAGATTAGATAAGATAATTTTATTGGCCAAGTATGTAAACCATACCTGGAATTTGATATGGCTACCGGCTACATACATACAGTACTACACATACATATTGAACAATAAATACACAAAACAAATAAGGGCATTATTCAGAATAAAACACTGCCTCAAACTCCAAGTCACCTCAGCATAATTACAAATTCAACAGTTTAATGGCACAGGGAAAAAAAAACAAAACTATTTTTGTGCCTAGGTGTTTTGGTGTACAGAGTCCTATATCGACGACCAGAAAGATCGAAGGCTGCTTAGGAATTGAGTGGGAGCAATCACATTTCTAGTCTGGAAAGATGGTATGTAGTAACATATTGGGCAGCACAACCCTAACCTGCCTTGGCTGCCACTGGAGCTCACTACAGGGCAAGGGAATGTTTGTCCACTTACCCCGGGGTAAGCCCCAGCCACTCCAATGAGGCCGCTTACCTGCACCTGCTAAATAGGTCCAGCATGGCCTGCACCGGTGCCACACAGCCTGGGGACCGGGGTTAGGCCAGATCGGTACTGGGATGAGGGTGGAACCTGAGGGGCCCCTGCTCCAGGCGCTGGGATAATGGGGGCACAGGATTGGCCCCAGGCTCCACCCTCATTACGGAGGTGACTGCCTTCACACCGCAAGCAACAGGAAGGCAGCCACCTTTGGGCTGTCCCCGAAGGAGGAGGCGCTGGCAATCGCATGCGCCCCCTCCTCCGGGAGATGCCAGAGGAGACTGCATTCACGCTTGGAGCACGGAAGCAGCCTTCCCATTCCCAAAGGAGGAGGCGCTGGCGATCGTGTGCGCCCCCTCCTCCGAGAGATGCAAAAGCAATCTCCTCCAGCCTGATGTTGGGAAAAGGGGGGCGCAAAATATTTCCTTGCCCCGGGTACAATTTTCCTTTGTTATGGCTCTGGGCCAGATCCTTAGGGTTAGGGGTGGATCCCACCCCTTCCCCATTCCCATGCCCTGAAAAGCCCCCATGTTGGCCGCACTCAACCGGCATGGGGTGCTTACCTGCTGGTCCCTGTGGTGTCGGTGGA
This sequence comes from Lerista edwardsae, assembly GCA_029204185.1. Taxonomy (NCBI): domain Eukaryota; kingdom Metazoa; phylum Chordata; class Lepidosauria; order Squamata; family Scincidae; genus Lerista; species Lerista edwardsae. The sequence continues at coordinate 11,280,586 of JAJKFI010000012.1, forward strand.
CCGATGCTGCTGCCTCCGTCAGCCCAGTGCCTGTTCCTCCAATGCAGGCATACCGTACAGCATGTTTGCAACAGCCCTGGGCCAATGCAAGTGATTTGCGTCAACCCAGCACAATTTCTGGATTGTGCTCTGAGAATGCAGGCATACCGTACAGCATGTTGGCAACATTTGTGGGCTATGCTGGAGTAACAGCCTTGCAATGGACAGAACCCTTCATGCAACAGAACATATACTGGAGGATCTGCCTGAGATTCTGCTTTGGATAGTCAGCTGCAGTACAGGAAAGATTTAATGCCCTAAAAATAAGTTCAACATAGGTAACTTTCTTTGGATTGCATGCTTGGCCCAGAGCCTCATATCTCATAACAAGTCTTAACTAGTGTTGGCTTGCAAGGGTTTCCCTGTTCATTTAAATGGAAAAGCAGTCCATATGTCCCCTGTCCCCTAGGGATTTTTCAATTAGAATCATGCCACACTTCAAGACACAGCTACAGTCCAATTCCATCCTTAACCTTTAATCACATTTCCATTGTTCTTCTTCCTAGTTTACAATTCATTGTGAATCAATAGGTCTAATAAACACCCCCCCCCCCCGTATTTCCAGGATATGGTTTTGTATAGCAGTATCACTCTGAAATGATCAATTAATTTCGCTCAATGCATACTGGCAGCTTCATCAAGCTTTGAAGGAAAAAGGAACCACCGAACGACCTATTGGGTTATTGGGTGCTTTATTCCTAAAATAAAATGGCATGCAAAATTAACAGGAACCCACAGAACAGCATGAGTCACCAGGGACACGACTTCACCAGAGGCTCCGTTTCTGTTTGAAAAGGGCTTCAAGAAAAACCCACCCAGGCCTGCTATTGTGACATGCAATGCTGTGATCACCCCAAGAAATAAACAATTGTTTAAGGAAATGGGTGATGATAGTTGTACTCTGTGCTCTCTCAGACTCAGCCATGCAGGACTAATTTCCTGGCTGTGTCTGAATGCATATAAAGCTGCTCTGTAACTGCTGCTGACAATGAACTAGTGACTGGAAAAAGGAATTTTAAATACAGTCACATCTCTTGACTGTTAAAATCCTTTTCACAAAGCATGCTGATCTAATGTACTGACTCTAGTACACACACGCACACACACACTCACGCATACATACGCACAGAGGGAAACATATAGAGCCATGAAAACCAGGGGAAAAAAAGTTTTAATACTTGTTACCTCCTACAGCAGTTGCTAGGTAACCAAATGCTCTTTAAATAGATCTTCTTTACCAACCATGCCTTACTGACTCTTCCTTTTTTCTTCCTTAAAAAACAACCCAGAATTTCTGTATGTTAAAAGTATACCACCCTGCAAAGTGTCACTAAGGACAGTCTTTTTGTCTAGGAAAAGGGTCAAGGATCTCTGGAGCTGTAAATGCTGTGACAGTGGCTGCATTTTGGGTGCTGGGTTTCAGGGGAACCGGGGTTATAACAATAAAACCGAGTGATACTTTGGGATCACATCGGAAAGCAGACTTGTTGCCTCACCTTGTTAATCCTACTAAGTGCCACAGTACAAATGTATTAGTGTACTCTGAAAGTGCGTGCAACCTATCAATGTTCATTGGTCACCCCTTGCCTTCCTCTCCCCCCCAAACAATGAACCTCAGTGAGATGCTTTTTTGCTTCATCACTGAAATAGTGTCTCAGCAAAATAGATGAAGAAAGAGCAAACAAGACATTTTACTGCATTGCTTTAATGCCATTCATAGATTAGTCTAGACATTTATGAATGCTGCCATCAACAAAAGAAGCAAGAGTCCTAAATTCATTGAAATCTGCATTTATCACTGAGATAAAATGCAATGCCGGAGGGAAGAGAGATAATCTGCATCCAGGGATGGGTATGCAGTTTTGTACTCCACGCTGAGATGCAAATGAAGGCTTGGACAGTGAGAATTGTCAGTGCAGATGGTTTCACTGGCTCTTCGAAAACTGCAATCTTTGAAATGATATGCATGCAGGCAGAGTACATAGTCTAAAACAGGCCTGCACAACACAAGGCCTGTGGGCTGATTCCTTTCCCTCCCTGTCTGTTTGATGTTCCTTAAGGAATTCCAAATGTCAATCCAATTACAATGGAATTTACTTTTGTTATAACATATCAATTAGCCATATTATGTTATAGGATATTCTAGGAGCATCTTGACCACTAGAAATTTCCAGAGGTGCCAACAGATGATGATGATGATGATGATGATGATGATGATGATGATAATAATAATAATAATAATAATAATAATAATAGGGGCACACAAGGCAGCTTTCAATATTAAACAATAGAAAAAAACAATATAAAAAGATTAAAACAATGATATAAAATGCTAAAAACAAGCAGATCCCAATGGATCTTACATTAAAAAAATACAATAATTTAAAGTTAAAAATTAGATATTAGAAATGCCAGCCCAGCACTTCAGCACTTCAAAAGGAAGGTTTTGGATGGTTTAAAAAAAAATAGATTTTTGTAGTGCCTAGTCCATTAAGAACTTGATATTTGCATTGTTGATTTTCCAACATCAGCCACTGAAAATTGCAATAATTTTCTTACACTTCTGCTGTCAAGTGTCAGGTCTATGGAGGTGCTGGAGGTGCAGAATGATGAAATTATTTAGCAGGCAATTCAAATGAGGAGAAGGAGTTTTACACACAAACAAAGCAAGGAGACAAGTTAGCTTCATGCCTCCAGAAGTAAACTACAAACTCTTTTCATTCCTTGGATGGTGCTTTGTAGGATGGAACTGTGCCAGATCTCTGCTCCCTTTCCAGGAAGGAATGGCACACATAGATAAGACCCCGTAGCATCAGATACAATCAGATAAGGAACAGTTTACTATTAATCAGAATAATTTGCTTTTATGTTGTTTGGGGAGTTTTCTCATTTTGTCTCTTTTTCTCCTTTTGTAGAAAGTAAATTGAACTTTATGGGCAGCAGCACGAGATTCTGGAGTCCTTCAGTGCTGTTGGCTTGTGATTATTATCATTGCAGCATGAAAAAAACCTGTCCCAGCAAATTAAGTGCTTACTTTTTTGTATTTGTTTGATTTTGTTGTCTTCTTATTCCTTTGTTATACTTTTAATAAATCTTTCACATTACACTCAGTCTGTCTGCTTATGAGAAATTCAGTGGATTATCACATCTCTTTGCTCTGCAGGTGCTACTGGGAGAGTGAGTTTGATAGAACCAGTGATGTCATGTAGGGGGTACACGGGGGTACGCGAGTACCCGTTCCTAGGATTACGGCTGGCCCCGCCTATTCGCCCACCCACTCGTCGACTCCGTTGGCGCTCCGCTCCGTCCCCTGCAACGTTTGAATTTCTTGTACGTTTGAGTTGCCTGGCAGTGAGTGGAGCAGAGCGAAGCGAAGCAGACCGACGGCAGCAGCAGCGTGAGCAGGTAGGCTGCCTGGGGCTCCCTCTCCCGAGGAGGCGTGGCAGTTCCTGGGGGGGGGATTTTGGAATTTGTCTCCAAAAGATTTTGGAATTGCTGAAATGAGCTGGTGGCTTTTAAAAACTAGCCTTGCCTTCCCAAGCCAGGCCAGGCCTTGCCTTGCCTTGCCACTGAAAAATGAGCTGCTCAGGGGTTGCTCTCGAATACTTTTGGAAGTGTTGGGTCACTTTAACATGATGCCAGGCCTCCTTCACATGTTCTGGGGGGTGCTGTGGAATACTGTTGCAACTGTTGGGTGAGTTTAAAATCGTCTGAGGCCTCAAAAAGGGCTTTTTCCATGTCCCTTCCTGCCACGACATCACTTCCGGCTTATGACGTCACTTCCAGTGGGCGGGTCTTGACACGTGCCAATCAAAAGTGAGTACCTGTTCTTAAATCATTTAGATGACACCACTGGATAGAATCCCTGAGGTTCAGTATTTTTTTTTTGGGGGGGGGGTTGTTGTTCCTACACTGGGAATCCCTCTGGCTAGCCTGATTTTTTTGGCTGGTGGCAGAAGATGGGCAGCCCAATCCTGCCCTACACTGGAACAGGCAGGCCAGCTGGCCTGCACTGTATCCAGCGCAGGGTTGGGAAGTGGCTGCAGTGCAACTCGGACTTACTGTATGTAATGCCCCAGCCACAACAATGGGGCTACTCTGATCTTCATCAGTAAAATCACTAGTGCAGATCAGAGCAGCCCAGAGCAGAACATCAAGCTGCTCAGGAGGGGGCTTAGTATCCGGCCTAAGTGCTGGAGGCTGGTCCCACTCCCCTCCCTGCCCCAGTTCACACAAGGCTCTCCTTCCCCTAACCTTGCCCCCACTCCAATCTGCCCGTGTTCTGCCGTCCCCAACCCCCTGCACTGCCACCCTTGGCTGGTGCAAATGTACCTTCCCGGGGCAGTGCTGAGGCTGGATTTGGCCCCTGCTGGCCAGCTTGTGTCCAGCACAGTTTTAGGATTGCACTCTCAGTCTACTAAGGTTTCCCCCCAATAAGCTGCATGTCCAAACAGGGGAGAGAAGACAGCAGGAAAGCAGTGAGTGTGCTAGGCTCTACTGCACTGGATCTCCATATAGTCACTGGCAACCACCCTCTTGACCATGACACACAGATACAGCCAAAATGCAGATATACAAAAGGATGTCAAATGATATGAACAGGAGGTGGAAGTTTCATAATACAATGAGATGGGAATTTCCAATGGTACTACAATATCAACACCCCCCCCCCCCGCCCAATACATGACATGCCTGAAATGGCATCTTGTTACATAGAATCCAAGAAGGAGTTTTGTGAGCCTGATCTGAGCTTTAGTCAGTGTCAGAGTTCATGTTATGGTTCATTGATGTTTAGAGATTCAAGAAAACAGTTGAAGAATGTGTAAACAGACACATCTATTAATAGACACATCTATTAATGCAAAGGACTAGTGCAGTGGTATTCAAACTTTTTATACCGGGACCCACTTTTTAGACTAGCCCTTGTGTCGAGACCCACCGGAAGTGATGTCATTAACCTGGAAGTGATGTTGTGGCAGGAAGTGACATCATCAAGCAGGAATTGCTGTCATTGTAACATAATAACATTGTAACTGCTGAAATGCAAATTGGCATTCTTAGACTGCAGTAATTGTACAACCATGAAACATCCCTGGCAGAAAGCAAGACGAGGACAAAATATGATGTAAAAAAAGCACTGAACTAAAAACAATGTTTTTTTTTAAAAAACCCTTACTTGAAAATTCAAACTGTTAACACTCACAACAGGAATATAGCAAGGGTAAGGCCTGCAGCTTCCAAGATGGCTGCCCCCAGCTTTCCACGACCCACTGTATATCAAGTTGCGACCCACCAAGTGGGTCCTGACCCACAGTTTGAATAACACTGGACTAGAGGCTTTGTTAGAGTGAATTTTGTCCCCGGAGGCTGTTTGTATCCTTATTTGAATGTAGTTACTTATAGCAGAAAATGTAACCATTTTCCATAAATACTTTCTGAACTCATGATTTCCAGTGCCCAGCCAGGAAAAAGGGAAGCTGCAATTTTACCCTTGCTATTGACAATTGTCTCCATATTCCCTCCATGGTGTCAGTGATTTTTTTTTTTAAATATGCCCAAACTGAGACAATTTACACATTCTATTTATGAGGGGTGGGTGTGATTGGATTCCCCGCTATTGATTTCCTTTTGTTGTCTGAAAGCAGAGCATGCTGGCAGAATTCTGATTTTAAAAAATTGCTTAATGTACATGTTCGATATAATCAGGTTTTAACTGGTAATGCTTTTAAAGAATACTGGCTCAGAATTCTTAGGTCCTCAGTGTGACTGCTGGAATCTGCACTTAAGGCCTAATCCTACAGTTCATGTTTATTCCCTTGGGAGCATCCCCTTTTGGTCTTTCTTCATCTGAGTACTTGTTTTGAACAATGGATTAGTGTTGGCTTTTTGTTTAATTCAAATTAGCCAGGAAAAACTATTCAGATCATGGTTATATATTAAATACATTTTTTTTGGTAATCTGATAAAGGTCTGAATGGCTATCCATTAGAATTCACCGTGTCTTATTCACCCTATTTTCTTCCGCCCACAGCAAAGTCTCTTTGAATCAGCAGCAGAAATCAAAATGACCAAATCACTGGAGCTGTGAACATTTTGAGATGCTTACTGGGACAACCATAAGATGCATGAATGCTTGGTGAACATTCGAAAATCTGTCACTAAACAGCAATCAGAAGTGACACATCTAAACAGAATAGGCATTCAAATGTTAGCTTCCTTTCAAGCATGACACTTGGGAAAAAAACCTCCAATCCCATTACTTTACAAAATAACAGGATTAAATGAACTAAAATAAAGCTACTTAAAAAGAAATATGTTCCTGATAAAAGCATAAGACAGCAGTCCAAAACACTTCTAAAAATAGACCCATTGTTTTCCAGTTGAAGTGATTTTGCTTATAATTCCAGTAATTTGAAAAGGAACAAAACTAGAATTGGGCTAAAAAGGGACATTTCTTGAAACTTTTGTCAGCCACCCCCCACAAGCATTTTGCTTTCAATGATGGGTGGGGGGGGGGACTCAAAAGAGCATGAAAATGTTTGCTGGGGGGAGGAAAGAATGCATCCCTAGTTGCCAACGCAACTGGACTGTCTCTCCTAAAAAGACAATGGAACTCCTCATTCTGGAAACAATAAGGGCATAATCCCAACCTGGAGTTAGGCCGGCAAAGTTAGGCCAGCAAAGTTTGGCTGGCACAAGGGCCACCATAAGGCACAATTAGCCCACTTTTGGTGTCAGGGACGATGGCACATTACATGTCTGTGTGCTTGCCTCTCTGACTCTGAGAGTCGTTCAAATGCACTTTATGGTATCCCTTGTGCCAGCCAAATTTTGCTAGCATAACTGTGCCAGCCTAACTCCAGCTTCTCCTATGTGCTCCTCGGATCTGTGCCCGCTAAAGAGCGGGCACAGATCTGAGGAGACTGCATAGACCGAATTGGGGCCATGCGGCCTCGCTGACAGGCTTAGGATATGGCAGTACGGCCACCTCCCAAGCCCGCGCAGGTCCCACCCAGGTTCTGCCTCCCGTCTCTCCCCTCCCACCAATCCCCCTCTCGAAACGGGACAGAGAATCCCTTGCACTGACTGTCTTCGGTCGGCGCAATGGAGGCTCTCCATTGGTGCTCTGAAGCCGACGCTGCAAGCAGCATCAGCTTCAGAGTTGGAACGCCGATGTGTGTGGGGGGGTGCTGCTTGGCACCCACACATGGTGCTCCACCCCTTGTATCAACGCAATGATGTCACGTCAATGCAAGGGGCACGCTAGGATTGTGTTGCCTAAGATTAAATCTATAAAGGCATATGTATTCTTTAAATTATCCATGCTGAGAACAAGACAAATTCAGGCTCTTGTAGATTTGAAACTGGCTCCTAATCATGGCAGAAATATCTTAGAATAAAAGAAAATATAGTTTGTTGACAGATTTAATGAGATCAATAGGGTACAATTTCCTACATTTCAAGGAGAAGAATATCAATAAAAATAATAACTGTAGATACAGAGGTCCAAGCAGCTTGTATAAAGTAATCGTTCTGAGGAGGTGGGCTTCGGATATCAGGCTGCAAGTGTTTGTTGGGCCTTCAGGTTACTTTCCTTCCCTCAACTTTACAGAGGAAAAACACAGTAGACAAAAGCCTGCGTGTAGCAACATTATAATAATGCACGGGCGGATTTTAAAAATTCACTAGCCTTTTATGATGTATTGTAAAAATGTTTCCTTCCTGTTGGTTTTATGCAGTATAAAGCACTCTCGTGTACTGTAGTGAGGTTTCTAAGAATTGCTCACCGATGCTTCGGAATATTAAATACCACCAAACAACTCGCAGAAGCACTTCTTAATACCTCAGTGAGTCAGAAAGGGGAGGACCAAGCAGCCATAAAGAGAAGATCGTGTCCTTCTAGCTAAATGTATAGTGTTGTGCTTTAAAATACTTAAAATGACTATGCATTGGTGGGAGAAATAAACATTAAAAGGCAGAACTTTCAAATGGCTCAGCTCTATTTTGTTTTTGTTTTTTTTCCGGCATAAACCACACCAGGTTTACAGCCCAATCCTAAGCTTCTTCCCCCACTGGAGCAGTGGTGCCAAAATGTCTACCACTTCATCCTAAGGGCACCTCAGCAGCCATAGGAGGCACCTTGGGAGAAGGGGTAATGAACTCCTTCCACTGGGTAATGGCTCTTGGGCTGCTTATGGGCCTTCTCAAGTCTGCACAGGCTATTTTGCAGTGCAGACTCGAGGTCCTCTCTGTTGGGCCACATGGCCTGACGCGGAGGTTAAGATCCAGCAGTGGAGGCCACCATGGGTTCCCACCTGCTCTGCCCCTCCCCTCCCCAGTTCTGCTCTCCCCACCACCCCAGTTCACTGCCGGTGGCGGTGGAAAGGACTGCTGGCTGGCTCCGCATTGGGTCCTCCTGGCACTGGGGCTTGGCTATGGGCCAGCACCATCAGTAAGCCCTTACTGCTGGCGCTAGAAGTACCTTGTGACACTTTTGCAACACCCGCACTGGCGGTAAAGGCTTACCACTGGTGCTGGGCCGCATAAGATTGGACCCTTAGTCTTCAGGAATCAAGTTTCCCTTGTAATCCAGAATCCTTGTGGCACCTAGGAATAGAAGACCGAATTTAATAGAGTTACTAAAACCAGGGCTGCCAGCCCAACCATGAGGTGAGGTGTAACAGATTGCATCAGCGTTGAATTGTAAGTGGTGGTGGTGGGGTGAATTTGGAGTGCGCTTCACCTGCGCCATCTGTCACCTCCCTCCAGCCCACCACTGCCACAAGCCTGAGTGGGAAGCAGAGCGTCATCCTCCTTACCTTGCTCCCCATGCAGTTTCCTTAAAGTCAGATGTTCAGGACTCCTGGCTTTATGTACAGGGACATTGTGCTCCAGCCTTCAAAATAAAATGAGAAGTCTTAGACTTCTGGGCTCAACAAAACTGAATGAGAAGCATGGTAAGCATTTTACTTTTCCACTGTGGAGCAGCAGAGGTGCTGCTGCGATACTGGTGTGGGCAGATGCTCCAGGTTCACCACCCCTAAAAATCAGTGTCACTTTTAAGATCATTGATAGAGGTGAGAGAACACAGTTTGATTTTTTTTGGCTGATTTCCAAGTTAGAAGTGGCGTCATATATTTTTAACTAAATTTACATTAAAATTATACAATATAATTGCTTTAAAATGTACTAGGAATAGTGTCCGCAGATGCAGCCACAGTCATTATCTGTGCACCCCCATTAAATAATAAATACAAACAAAACATTTTTTTTTTTGCAGATTTGGACTTTGTTTTTGCAAAAATGAGAAGAGCAAAAAGCAGTGCAATGTGTTTTTATTCCATTATCACCATTTCCTCTCATCTCTAATAATTGATTTTAGATTGTTCACCATCTGAAAAATACACAGGCCTGTGGAATGAAACAATGTGGATCCTGAGGGCCCAATCCAATCCAACCTCCTGGTGCCAATGCAGCTGCAATGCAGCCTTCAGGTAAGTGAACACATTTTCACTTACCTCAACTTCCTTGACTTCCCCACCATCAAAGAATGCAGCACGCAGCCCCATTGTGGCTATACAAATGCTGGAAAATTGGATAGGATTTGGTCCTAAGTCATTCCACACTAGCCAGCAGAATCCATGTGGCTTGACAGCACACAAACTCCTCCAGACTTGCAGCTAGACATTTTGAGCCAGGACTCATACATGCAGGTTGTTGATATGGCCGCCATGATTTTCATATCTGTGCAATCTGCAGGGGCCACAGATAGTCTCTATATGTCAAAGCATGCTCTCATGCAAATGACACTTCCATCTGAGCACTGCCTGGGTGGAAGTGCATCATTGGCAGTGCCACATCCTCCCAAGGCCCTTGTATAAGTTCCACCAGTGAGTATGTACTATCCCTATGGATGACTCTGCCTCTGGTTAGTGCCGAGTATAAAACAGTGGAGTTATATTATGCCTCTTATCAGGCCAATCCTATTGAGGGCTGGCCCACAGTGTGCAGCACCACAGGTGGAGTATGTGTGGCATGATATGGGCCAGGTGGGTACCAGGCAGGGAAACATTTTACTTCTCTCTTCATAGTCTACCTTGTCCCCAAAAGGTTTCCTGAGACCTACACCAGCTCTTTTGGTGGTGTAAGTCTGAAGTGTCTTAGGGGGATGGGCTCTGGCTAGGAAAGTGGATTAGATCTGGCATGCACAGCTGATGATGAGACCCATCCCCTCCCACCCCTAAACAGCCCTGATCCCAATCCACTCCTGATGTCTCTTTAGCTGCTCCAATGGAGGTTCTGCCAGCTCAGGGCTTAGCAGCTCCTGCGCCATCACTAGTAGGCTTCAGAAAGACAGAATTGCTGCAGTGCCAGCAGCCCTGCAAGATCCGCCAGCCTAAGACCGGAATTGGATTGGACCGTCAAGACTGTGGCTTTCTATAGGCTAGCAGCACAACCCTATGCATTTTTTACTGAGAAGTAAGGTCAATTTTGTTCACTGGAGCTTACTCCCAGTTAAGCGTGTATAGGACTGAGCTGTAAGATTACTAAAACAAATCACACAGTTGAGTGACCAGTTAACATTAAAGTGAAATATATTTATCTTTAGAATATTAACTAGTGAACGGAAACAATGTCTAATGACATATGTAACAGATTACTAGCATTGAATTGTCAATTTTAATAACTCTTTCTGGTACTTCAATTCACCCTGTAGCTTGCAAGCGCACTTTATAATCCCCTTAAGATGGAGGCAGGCGAGTATTTAACACCTAAATATTGCAGAAAATAAGTTCCTTTGTTTGGGACAGGAAAACAAATTCCATAACTTCGATGAAGAACCTTAGTTTTTAATTAACAGGGCAATCCAACTCCCATTATGTGCCGTAGAGCACGTTTGCACCAGTGCCACTGGCGCGGGGCTGACGCAGGTGGACAGGTACAGGTAAGTTGCCCCTGTGCTGGCTGAGTTCGGTCTGCACAGGGGTTTTCTGGGCAGGGGGAAAGTGGGAGGGGGCAGAATGGGGTGGGGAGTCCTGCAGGCAGAGTGGGGTGGCCTGGGGAGGGGGAAGGAATCCAGATGTGCAACATCCCCTAAGCTAAATCCAACGCCCCCATCCTTGGGCAGCATGGCTCCAACTGCGGCCTGCTTGGACTTGCACCTGCTAAACAGTAGAGATGTAAAATTTCTGGAAATTTTGAAGCTTGGAAAAAAAACAACCAGTGGTGTCATCTAAATGATTTAAGAACAGGTACTCACTTTTGATTGGCACGTGTCGGGACCCGCCCACCGGAAGTGATGTCATAAGCTGGAAGTGAGGTCGTGGCAGGAAGTGACATGAAAAAAGCCCTTTTTGAGGCCTCAGATGATTTTAAACTGACCCAACAGTTGCAACAGTATTCCACAGCACCCCCAGAACATGTTAAGGAGGCCTGGCATCATGTTAAAACCCCAGAGCAACTCATTTTTCAGTGGCAAGGAAAGGAAAGGCTCCGCTCGCTGCCTGCCTGCCTGCCTGGCTCTGAGAACATGCAGGCAACTCAAACATGCAGGAAATTCAAACGTTGCAGAGGGCGGAGTCGACGAGTGGGCAGGCAAATGGGCGGGGCCAGCTGTAATCCTAGAAACCGGTACTTGCGTACCCCCGCGTACCCCCTGCATGACATCACTGAAAACAACCCTGTTTTTTCCGGTTTGTTTTTTTTGGAAAAAATATGGAAATTTTTGGAAAAATTGAAACAAATGCTACATTAGCACTTTTTTTTTCCTTTTCCAGATTGAAAGTCATACTGTTACTTTAGGAACATAAAATATGACTATGGACAATTTGATTTGGCATAAAATGATCACAACTAGCATATTAAAAATATAGTGTATCCAAACAATTTTTACGAACAGAATTTACTTTTTTTGTATTTACTTGTAATTGTAACAAATGGAGCAACAATCTCCTGAACTGTTTATTAGTTTATGTGGAACAGACAAAAAACCTCCATAAAACAATTTTTAAAAATCTGGAAGTAACAATTATTCATATTTCCTCTCCACAGTATTAAATAATAAAAAAAACACCCATTCTCATAAAAAGAATTGAAGAGGGGGAAGTGTATAGAAGGGAGTGGGACTAAGTTTCAATGAATGGGCATGAAATTTAATTAGAATCATTTTCTGAGCTGTAATTATCAGTATCAGTTTCAGGGCGCAATCCTAAACTGGAGTTAAGATGGCAAAAGCTAAGCCAGCAAAGTTTGGTCAGCACAAAGGCCACCATAAAGCATGTTTAGACTACTCTTGGAGTCAGGGAGGATGGCTCACATCTGTGTGCTGGCCTCTCTGACTCCGAGAGTGGTCCAAACATACATTACGGTGGCCCTTAGGCTGGCCAAAGTTTGCTGGCTTAGTTTATGGTGGCTTAACTCAGTTTAGGATTGTGCTCTCTGCTTCTGCAGCTACTTTGTTGTGTTTGTCATTATCACAGTTATTATGGACTTCTAAAAACAGAAGATTTGCCCAGATTGAAACAAGCTTCTCTCCCCTTTCACATGTCAGTTTATTTCTTGACCTAGTGTGTTTCCCAACATAGACCAGATTCTTTCACATGCTGCAGATGATGGAGGAGTCCGAAGAAGATGAGAAACAAGAGGAGTCAGAGGCTGTGTTGGAGATGTAAAATTTCTGGAAATTTTGAAGCTCGGAAAAAAATCCAGTTTTTACATTGGAGGGTTCAGTTTGTAACCTAGGACTTGCTTGTCCTCAGTGCACAGAAATTAGAATAATCTGATACCATACATATTTTTAGAAATTATTTAGAAAATATTTGAACACCTTGTCTTAAAGTACTTTATTCATCGTGTTAAAATAAAATATTCCATAATCAATTTTTTCTTTTTTTTTCTTTTTCCAATTTTTCAGAAAAAAAACAAAAATGCTTCCCCCCCCCCAAATTTTTCCATTTTTTTCCAGGCCTTCACACCTCTACTAAACAGCCCCATGGGGGGGGGGACTGGTGCCAAACGTACCCTTGTCCGGTGGAAGCTCCAGTGACCCCAACCTGTGCTGGATACAGCACAGGCCAGCCAGTTTGCCTGTTCCAGCCCAGGTTAGGATTGTGCCCTGAACTTTATTTCCTTTCCTTGTTTGAAACATGTTGTGTTTCTTCTGATCACGCTAAAAAGGTCAACACTGGTATTACTCGAGAAGCTAACGCTGACAGTTATCGTGATTCCATGTTCACATTTTGACTGTACTAGATATTTAGCACTAGTTCTCTGGCAATTAGACGCCTTTTGAAGAAGATGTCTATCAAGGTGTTAACAAGAAATGTAGTCAATATGTCAGATTGATTGAATACTGAATATTTTTTACACCTTCCATCATAAATATAAGTCAAGTAATGAGAGTCTTGGTTTCTCATAAACCAATCATTTAATTGCAGGAAAGATAGCAGACTGAGGACGTAATCCTATACTGCTCTGGAATGACGAGGCTGGCCGGCCAACGCCATACCCAGTGCAGTATAGGAGAGGCTGGAGCCTCCACGTGGCAAGGGAGCGTTTGCTCCCTTACCATAGAGGAGGCTCCAGCCTTCCCTATGCGCTCCTCGGATCTGCGCCCACTAAATAGCAGGTGCAAATCTGAGGAGACCACATGGCCCGAATTGGGACTGCGTGGCTTCCCAAACAGGTCTAGGATTTGGCCTTATGGCCGAATCCTGGACCTGCCCATGTCCTGCCCTCCTCCTTTCCTCCTCCCGCCAATCCCCAAGCCACCCTGTCATGGCGCCTTTCTCGCACCGGCCGGCTTCGGCCGATGTGAGGGAGGCGTTGCGGGGGCGCAACAGGACCGGCAGTGCCTGCCAGTCCGTTGCCTTAGTGCCAACGTAGGGTGCTGATTGGCACCCCCTGTCGGCGCTAAGCGCACAGCGTCGATGCAACTCTGTAGCGTCGACACTGCGCAGTCCGTAGAAACTTACTCCCAGGTGAGTATCGAATTGCAGCCAGCAGCCCAATCCTAGCTAACTTCCCGCCCAGAGATGCAATGGTGCCAACATGATTGCCACTGTATCCTTTAGGGGAGTTTTGACATATTGAAGCCTCTTTGAGGCAAGCCATATAGCCACCGCTGCTGGTGCAACTCACATTCTGCTGGTGACCGGCCTGGATAGAATTGGGACCATGTGTTTTCTCTCATCGGATTTCCACACATAAATGGAATTGCAATATTGTGTTGTTCAAAGCCTGATTTCACGAATGAGTATAGCCAGCCCACATCTTACTGTATGTACAATTAACTTGCACTAATTCAATTATATGTGTGCACGAGCATATAACAAATATAACAAAGAATATAACATGAATATAACAAAGAATATAACATGTTATATTCATGTTAATATAACATGTTATAACATGTTATAGCATGTTATACATACATACATACATACATACATACATACATACATACATACATACATACATACA
>JAJKFI010000012.1:11295115-11312939 GCA_029204185.1 Lerista edwardsae
ACATACATACATACATACATACATACATACATACATACATACATACAAACTGTTATATTCTGTTATATATATTTAAACTGTTATATTCTGTTAATATATTTAAACTGTTATATTCTGTTATATATACTCCTAGGCACAGATCCTAGGAGACTGTGTGGCCCGAATTGGACAGGCTTATGGCTGAATCCAGAGCCCACCCTCTCCCCACCCACAATCTCCCCCCTGCCAATCCCCATCCCTGAATGGGACGGAGACTCCCTTGCAGCGACTGGGTTCAGTCGGCGCAAAAGAGACTCCCCGTCGGCGCTCTCAAGCCCATGCTACTTGTAGCATCGGCTTAAGAGCTTTAGCGCTGATGCAGGGGTGATGCGGATGTTGCATCGACGCTACAGGGCAGTCAGGATTGTGCTGTTACTCTGTTCATGCTTTGGAGCAAGTCTGAAATGCTAGAAAGAAGTTGCTGCCCCCTCAGTCATCTCTGTTCCCATCTTGTGATTGTAGTTCTTAAAGCAATGAGTACATATTTGTTGGATTTAAGTGAGTTTCTTTTTTTGTCTTTGTTAATTTTATTTTTTATCACAACGACAAAAACAAACTCACAACTACAACTACAACTACAACTACAACTATATATATATATAAACAAACTAAATTTTCCATCAAACAAATAAAAACTAATTTCAGATATATAAACCAAGCGTGGAGTAATATTCCATGCTTGGATTTAAGTGAGTTTCGACCATACACAATTTTGGCTTGATGCGCCAACCTCAGAACATAACCCTCCCATAAGATGTAGGCCAACTGTGTTATATATGTATGCCTGTGAACTATTTTGCTACACCCAGCATATAAAAACTAGGAAATATACAACCAAAACACCCCCACCCCCTGAATAGATGCTTTTGAGAGGATTTGAAAGGCCTTTGGTTGGTGCCAGTGATGTACATTATTCGTAGTCTGTTGTGGCCCTGCCCTGGGACTAGTGACATGGAAAGTAACCATTTTACAAGTTCCACCCACATGATCAACGTCCTTCAAACAATACAGTCAGTGGCATGTGAAAGAATCATGCTGCAGCAGCTCACATCATGTTGAAGGTTGCATCATTATCAGGCTTAAAATGTGCATTGCCAGCATCACGATTCACAATGAGAGAATGCGTGTTTTCTAGCCTCTGGCTATGCTGCTCACTTCAAATTTTTCAAGCTCATAGAAAATCATGACTATTACGAGTTGCATTGAGGTTACAGGGGTATTTACACTACGAGCCCAGTCCAGAAGCCTGGGGTAAGCACTCCCTGCTAGCTCTAGTCAGAAAGCACATTTCCGACCCAAACGTGTTGGAAAGCACATTTGCGGCACCGCTGAAGGCTCCAGCACTGGCCAGCGCCTGTGGCACTGAGCCTCAGCGCCACAGAATCACCATACTGCTGACTGCAGTAAAGTGCAGCTGTGGGCTGGCGGGGCTGCTTGTTGGGGGCATGGGGAAGGCAAAGGGAGGCGGAACTGGATAGGGGAGAGGAGGAGCAAACCCAGGAGGGGGTGGGATTTGCAGTGGCCCTTGCCACCACATCCTAACACCCAGTGTTGGGCTTAGATGTGCAACAGGAGAGTTCTGAAGTCTGTGCTGGTAAAATAGCTGGTGGAGACTAGGGGGGGTTGTGTGGGGGTTGGGGCTTTCTTTGGGGGAAGAAGACAAATGTCCCTTTCCCATGAAAAGCTTCCAGCAGCTGCCACATCACCCGCAGGATGCAGCAGTAGTCATGTTGGTACCGCTGCTCCTTGAAGAGTCAGGCAGCTCAGGATTAGGCTCCCAGGAATGAGGAAACAAAATGCCACTCTGCTTGAAGCTAAGCGATCTTGCCTTGAAATCAGGGCTCTCTCACAATACAACAGTCCTTTAATGCTGGATGGGTTTTTTTTTGGTGCATTTTAATTTCTACTTTCAAGTTTCCAGAACACTTTATACTTCATCCTCTTACAAGTCAGCAAATGAGGAAAGGAAAACTAATTAGAGATTTTTAGGGTGTCAGTATATTAAGATTCGGCTTTCTGTTTAGTGCAGAGGATATAAATTCAGCTATTGTTAGCTATTAAGCAATGCATGGCAATGTTCTGAGCCTAATGGCTCAACTGAGTGCAAACTTAAATCATGGAATGGAATCACTTTCAATTAAACCCTAGAGATAATAATTAACATTTTCTAAAATGAACAAAAAATAGGTGCTGTGATATATTAGGTTCAAACCATTCTTGTGAATTTTGCCTGTGATGGAGATATTGTACATTCAACATCCACAGCAAATTAAATTTAACAATTGGGCACAATTCCACAGAGTACAAAATATTCCAGAAATAGCAATTATTGCTTATACTGTATTACTGGCCAGACTATACCAATATAGTGTCCGATCGTTCCTGCTGATCCTGATTTGTGCATTAATAAACTTTCTGAATACCGATAGTGAGGTCTTTTCAGGCAAGTTTACATTCCATTGCGCTATTGCTAATATCCATTCTTTTCTGCTTCCCGCAGAGTTCCATGTACTTTTTCTTTAATAAGGAGCTTTTCTCTAAGAATTACAACTGCTTATTTCCAAAGATAGCCAATGAATATCTCAGGATAGGAATATTTCATATCCTTTTGTGAGTAACGAAAGGTATCCTCTGAATTCTGCATGATAAATCATCTTGAAACACTGCCTAGTTTTTACATATTAAATACAAGCCTTACCATGATGTGATCTGCGAAAGAAGGGTGATCTTTGATCAGGATCTGCTCAGTCCTGATCTTTGGCAGGAAAGTGGATTCCCTGGATTTTGGGCCCATCAAACATTATGACTCTGTGAAGACTGACCACCACAGCTTAAATGCTTAACCTACAGATAGAATAGGAATGCATTACTATATATGGTATTTGTTTCTTATTAATTCGTCATTGTAGACACTAAAACATTGTAAGCAGATATATATCAAGTGAAACATGCTGCATGCAGATACATTCTGGCTGTCTTTATGATTCAACACTTCCAGTATTTGTAGCAAATGCTGAAAGGTGGTCAGAGGGGAATAAAGTACTTGGTCCTATGGCAAATTTGTTGATTTTATCCCAAATGCATCAGCTTTATTAACAGAGTTTATTTATATTATGGTTCTGAGTGCCACCTCGGTTGCCCTATTATTATTATTATTATTATTATTATTATTATTATTAATGACAGTCTTTTGCCATTCCATGGATGTTATTCTTACACATATTTGTCACACATTTAATGCTCTCTGTGTTTCATGTGTTTATTATAATAATAATAATAATAATAATAATAACAATAATAATAATAACAATAATAATAATAATAATAATAATACAAGGGGCTCATTTTGCAAAAGAAAGGAGACAAATATAAATATTTCTTAAAAGAGCCAACATCATCTGAGTTAATAATCTCTGGATCCTATGTGAAAAAAGGCCATTTGGATTGACCACCTAGATTGTCACTTCCTTACCTGACTTTTGAGAAGGGAGAATAAGAAACAGTGGGTTGCATCTTAACTTATTTTTGCATAGTGGTGTGACTATGAGAAGCAAACTGCTCTGCCTTTCTTTCCCCACAACAGTCCTCCCCAAAAAGCTGTTCCTGAAGCCTGAAGGACACCCCGCCCCTGCAGAGAGGAGGAAATTTGCTTCTGCTCTTGCCGCTGAGAAAGTGAAAGTATCATGAAACTAGTGAAAGTATCATGAAACTGTTGTTTCATGTAGGTCTTATTCTTTCCTGTATTGACAGTAAAAATGAATAGGACTCCTTGTGTGTAAAAAGATTCAGGTGAGGGTGGTTGGCCTCATTAGAATGGTGATAAAAGCCTGAACTACTTTGCTTCTTCCAAGAATGAAGTCTGAGTGAAGTCTTAGTGTGAGGCTGTAAGTACTGGAGATAAGTTAGTGGTAGTCTTGGTAGACAGGGGTAAGTAAGCGGTGCCAGGTTTCTTTTGTTTTTTCCTAAACTGCTTTCAGCCAGTTCATAAGAAGGGGATTTTATTATTGGGAGGAATCCTGTGGATTGGGAGCCTCCTAGTTTGTAGTGTTTTTATCTAATTGAATAAGAACATAAGAAGAACCCTGCTGGATCAGGCCAAAGGCCCATCTAGTCAAGCTTCCTGTATCTCACAGTAGCCCACCAGGTGCCCCAGGGAGGCATGAGACACAAGATGCTTGCATCTTGTTGCCACTCTCTTGCACCCGGTACTCTGAAGTAGCCTACTACTAATGTAAGGAGGTTGCACAATCCATCTTGGCCTATAGCCCACGATGGACTTTTCTTCCAGAAATCCGTCCAATCCCCTCTTAAAGGCATCTAGACCAGATGCCATCACCACCTCCTGTGGCAAAGAGTTCCACAGATTAATTACCCGCTGGGTAAAAAAATACTTCGTTTTATCTGCTTTAACTCTCCCAACCCTCAGTTTTAGCGGATGCCCCCTGGTTCTGGTGTTTTAAGAGAGGGAAAAGAATATCCCTCTATCGACTCTATCCCTTCTGTGCATAATTTTGTATGTCTCAATCATGTCCCCCCTCAGGCGCCTTTTTTCTAAGCTGAAGAACCCCAAATGCTGCAGTCTTTCTTAATAAGGGAAGTGCCCCAGCCCCGTAATCATTTTCGTCGCTCTCTTCTGCACCTTTTCCAGCTCCATTATGTCCTTTTTGAGGTGCGGT
This sequence comes from Lerista edwardsae, assembly GCA_029204185.1. Taxonomy (NCBI): domain Eukaryota; kingdom Metazoa; phylum Chordata; class Lepidosauria; order Squamata; family Scincidae; genus Lerista; species Lerista edwardsae. The sequence continues at coordinate 11,299,831 of JAJKFI010000012.1, forward strand.
GACCAGAACTCCCCACAATATTCCAGGTGCGGCCTTACCATCAATTTGTACAATTGCATGATAATATTGGCTGTTTTATTCTCAACCCCTTTTTTAATTACCCCAAGCATGGAATTGGCCTTCTTAATAGCTGCCGCACACTGGGTCGACACCTTCATTGAATTGTCCACCAGCACCCCAAGATCTCGCTCTTGAGCTGTCACAGACAGCTCAGAACCCATTAGCCTATAGGTGAAGTTTTGGTTTTTTGCCCCAATGTGCATCACTTTACATTTGTCTATGTTGAAACCCATCTGCCATTTGGCTGCCCATTCCCCCAACTTGGAGAGATCCTTCTGGAGCTCTTCACGATCCCTTCTGGTTTTCACCACCCGGAAAAGTTTTGTGTCATCCGCAAACTTGGCCACCTCGCTGCTTATTCCTGTCTCCAGGTCATTTATGAACAAGTTGAAAAGCACCGGCCCCAAGACAGATCCCTGGGGTACTCCGCTTTTCACCTCTCTCCACTGTGAAAATTGCCCATTAATCCCCACTCTCTGTTTCCTGGCCCTCAACCAATTCTGGATCCATAAGAGGACCTGCCCTCTTAATCCCTGACTGTGAAGTTTCTTCAGCAGCCTTTGGTGGGGGACCGTGTCATACGCCTTGTGAAAATCCAGGTATATGATACCCACAGGTTCACCAACATCCACGTGCCTGTTGACCTTTTCAAAGAATTCCAAAAGGTTCGTGAGGCAAGACTTACCCTTACAGAAGCCATGCTGACTTTCCTTCAGTAGTACTTGTTCCTCTACATGTTTTAGGATTTTATCTTTGATGAGGCTTTCCACCATCTTACCCGGAACATATGTTAGGCTGACAGGCCTGTAGTTTCCAGGGTCCCCCCTTCTCCCTTTTTTAAAGATTGGCGTGACATTGGCTATCCTCCAATCCTCTGGCACCGTGGCCGTTTGAAGGGACAAGTTGCATACCCCAGTTAAGAGGTCAGCAACTTTGTTCTTTAGGTCCTTAATAACTCTTGGGTGTATACCATCTGGGCCTGGTGACTTATTTATATGTAGTTTATCAATTTGATCTAAAACATCTTCTTTATTAACCATTGTCTGATTTAATTCCTTAGTTAGAAGGGGCTGTTCGGGCTGTGGTATCTGCCCAAGTTCTTCTGCCGTGAAGATGGATATGAAGACGTGAATTCTTCTGCCGCAAAGAATTCATTTAACTTATCTACGATCTCCAAGTCCCTTTTTATCTCATCTTTCCCTCCCTCACCATCCAGCGGGTCAACCGCCTCTCTGGTAGGTTTCCAGCTTCTAACATACTTGAAGAAGATCTTATTATTCCCTTTTATGTTGCTAGCCATGCGTTCTTCAAACTCTTTCTTGGCCTCACGTATCACTTTCTTACTTGTCTTTTGCCAGAGTTTATGTTGTTTTCTATTTTCCTCACTGGGGCAAGACTTCCATTTACAGAAAGAAGTTTCCTTGCTCTTTACAGCTTCTCTAACTTTGTTCGTCAGCCATGCAGGCACCCTCCTGGACCTTGTCCAGCCCTTCTTTCTTTGCGGTATACACTTCCGCGGTATACACTTCTGCTGGGCCTCTACTATTGTTATTTTAAACAGTCTCCACGCAGCCTGGAGACAGTGGACTCTTTTTACCTTCCCTTTCAATTTCCTCCTAACTAGCCTCCTCATCTGAGGGAAATCTGCCCTTCAAAAGTCAAGGGTTCTTGTGTCAGATTTGCTCTACACTCTTTCCTGGACATGCATGGCGAAACCAATTGCAGCATGGTCACTGTTCCCCAATGGCTCAGTAACATTGACATCCCTAACTAGGTCCCGAGTACCACACAATATTAAATCCAGAGTCACCTGTCCTCTGGTGGGCTCCATAACTAGCTGCTCTAAGGCACAGTCATTCAGCACGTCAAGGAATCCAGTCTCTCTTTCTTGACCAGAGCACCAGTTGACCCAGTCGATATGAGGATAATTGAAGTCCCCCATGATTACAGTCCTGTCTCTCTTGGTCACTGCCCTGATTTGTTTCCTCATTTCAAGGTCACCTTTAATTTTTTGATGATAGCACACCCCCACTACCACATCGCTCTTATGGCTTGGTAGTTTAACCCACCGTGATTCTATGGTGGAGTCCGGCCCACCTTCAGTTTCTACTCTGCTGGATTCTAGCCCTTCTTTGACATAAATGGCCACCCCACCGCCAACACGCCCTTCCCTGTCCCTTCTATAGAGTTTACAGCCTGGGATTGCATTATCCCACTGGTTCTCTACATTCCACCGGGTTTCCGTTATGCCTACTATATCAATGTTTTCCTTAGCCACCAAACATTCCAGTTCCCCCATCTTACTTCGGGCATTTGCATAATAACACCTATATACAGAGTTCCCTAAGGAGGGACACTTTTTTGATCCCTTTTCCCCACCTCTCTTTCTACTGGACAAACTGTCACTTATACTCATGTTTGAAGTTCTATTTCCTACTCCTCCATTACTCTGTGATACTCCTCCACCCTCCTCTCCCCTTAGGGATGAGGAGTTCCAAACTGAACGCCACTCAGCTCCTGTTGGCTTTCCCCCAGAATCTTTGAATTACATAGAGGTTTTAGTCTATAGATTTTTAAGTCTGCTAATAAGTATTTGGGTTCTGTTCCTTTGAGATATCTTTGGGATATGTATGAGACCACCATTCCTTCCTCTTGAAAGGAGGGAGAAGAGGTTAAAGAGAACCCTGGGAATTGTACATTGTAAGCAAGAGGAGTTGAGCCCAGGAACTGCTTCTTGTTAATGGGGCCCTGGGCTGGTGGCAGTGGCAACTACCCAAGGGAGGATAATCTTCTTCCATCCTGATGGAAAGGATGCAATTCTTTGTCCCTGGCTGACACATAAGCAAGGCACTTTAGCTGAAGTATGAAGGCGAGGTCTGATACCTCTTCTGGCAGTTTTCAACAGATGCAATGAACAGTTAAAGAGCAGAAAGAACTCTTTTGAATCATTTTTAAAACAGGCACAATTTGTGTATGGTATATATGAATGCCTGAAGCTGAAGATGTAGTGGGATGGGAATTAGTTTGCTGGAGGATACTTTATTTTAGAAGACTTCTGCAATATCTCACTGATCTACGTGTTGATAACTGAATGGGGGGAAAACCTGCATAAAATGACACTGAACTGTAATACTGTGAGAGAACAAGTTTCCCCCTCGCTATGGAACAAATGGGGGCAATATTCCAATTGTTAAATATTTTGGGGGGATGTGGAGTGGGATGTAATTTGGATCTGCTCCCCCCCCCCCATAGTATCTAGCACTGCTTGTTTTGGCAGCTGCTGGTTATGGCAAGAAAGAAGATAGGATTGGGCTCTTGGGGGTGGTACTCTGATCCAAGGTTGACCCACAGAGAAGGCATAGGCTTGGTCTGTGCTGAATCAAGACCCAAGAGGGCAAGTCCAAAGCTCATAGGCTAGAGTTAACAAGAGGGAAGATTTCAAGAAATGTCTTAATGGAGAAATTCTATACATAAAAAAAGTATATTCCACTTTTCAACAAACATGTTTAGAAAATGGCTTACAGAGAAAATGAAATAATAGGCAGCCCAATCCTGAGTTGTCTGGCCCTGTCTGAGTTGTTTGATACCCCTAGAAGCGGTATCAAAATGGCTACTGCTGCATTCTTTGGGATCTGCGCCAGCCATGGGAATCTCCTCAGTGGAATGGGACGTTCATCTCTTTCCCGCACAGGGAAAGCTGTGGTCAGCCCAATGGGGCTACTCAAGTCTCTGCTGGCTATGTTGCTGGTGGAGCTTGGTTCAGCCTGGTGTCGGGCATCCAAGCTAAAGATGGGCGCAGGTTAGGATGTGGTGGTGAGGCTTTCCCAGAGGCTTCCCTTCCCTCCCCTACCCAGTTTCACTCTCTCCCTGCTTTCCCCCTCCCCTCCATAAAAATCCTGTTCTCCAGCCTGCCATCACACTTACTGCAATAGGAGATAAGGCAGCTGCTCTGTGGCACTGAGGCTATGTGCCATAGGCACAGGCACAGTGCCAGCACGGGGGCCTTTGTCAGTGCCATGAATGTGCTTTATTGGACATTTGCAGCACTAGAGCTGGGAGTAAGAGCTTGCCATCGGCTTCAGGATTGGGCCCTAAATGGCTCGCTGTCCCAAAAGGGCTCACAGTCTTAAAAAAAAATGCAGAACCCCACCAGCAAACAGGTACTAGAAAAGGCACTGTGCTGGGGTGAAGAAGGGCAGTTATTCTTCCCCCTGCTAAAGATAATTGAAGCACCAATTCAAAAAAGTGCTTCTTTGCCCAGGGGGGACAAAAGGTGAGACTTTTGATAGTGGAATTAGAGTGATGGGTGTACTTACCTGAAGCTCTTTAGACAGAAGCCAGATGGCCATCTGCTGGGGATGTTCAAGCTCTGGTTTTCCTGCACTGGGCTGGAAGTTCTACAAGTTGATATTTCAATATCGGGCAGGAAAAAAAGAATTCAGAATAAATATAGAAGTGACAACGTGAAAAAAAATTGGTGACCTCAGAATAATGAGGCAAGAAATAATTAAGCACATTTGAGGATTACTAGGAAATTAATAACTGATATTTAATTGCAAGGGTTTAAAAAAACCAATTATGTTAATATATCACATGAAACAAAAAAAAATCCTGGTTTTGGAACTGTCTTGGTTTCTATAGTTCTTCATGTTTAAAACAAATGAGGAGACATTTGGAAGGGAAAATGTGACCTGCTTAAATGTCGTGAAATTGCACATTTAATTAGATAGCTTGTTTTGACATATAAGGAGGATCACCAGATGACAGGGTCATTTTTCTGTAAGTTTTATGAGAAGATATTACTCTTCTACAAAAACTCCCCCCCACTATATTGAAAGAATGGTTGCTACCCGAAAGGAAGTCTTCACCCTATGACTTCTATAGGGCCACTTCCAAGCTAAGTCACTGTGATTTCACAAGCACAGAAAGTGACAGCCACAGCACCATGAAACACTAGCCTTTTCCTTATTATATGTGATCTTTCTCACTTATGGAGCAAAATCGTTAGAACGTCAAAATCATGGACATGTGCAATGTACTCTGATTACTAAAAAAATGTCTGAAAACATAATTGTACATCTTTATACTTTCCCTGGAAACTCACAGAAACCAAGCCATTATAGAAGACAGGGAAAGGTGGGGTATATGTTCTTCAAATAAATACTAAATTTATACTTATACAAATAAATTTATATATACAAATAAATACTAAATAAATTTCTATCCAGTACTAGAAACTGCACATGTAGCTCCAGATGTTGCATGCATCCAGTTATGAAAGCCACGTGCACAGCACTTTTGGATTGGCCATACTGTGCTGTAATATAGATGTACACATGCACATAAAACAAGAGTCCTGCACAGAGAGTGTTACCATATATAATCATGTATAAGTTGAGAAATTTATGCCTAAAAACTGCCTTGAAATACCTGACATCGACTTATATTCGGGGGACTTATATTCAAGGGAATATGGTAAATGCCTTCACTCACAAGATGAGTGGAGCAAGGCCTACACTGTTTTCTGAATGCTCTTGCCTATCAGGTGGCTCCTTGCAAGCCACTAAGCTGAAGAGCCTTCTGAGCATGCTCCGAAGCAGCTCAGTAAAATGAATGGAGTCCTATGGAAAGTGAAACTGAGCCACACTGTGCATTTACTCACAAGTAGGCAGCCATGCTATGGCACATCAGAAAGGGCAGGCTGAGAGGAATACAATGCTGCCAGAATGGTCCCAATCCAATGAACCTACGTAGGCCCCAAAAAACACTTGAGAAGGAAGCCCCTCCCTCTAAGCTGAGAAGTATTAAGCCTTATGGAAAGCAAAATGGAGCTATACGTTTGTGTTTACTTGTAAGTAAGCAAGTGTTAGTTGTGCCACTGCAACATGTGAGCTGAATTCAGCAGGGCTCTGCAACCTGAAGGTGTGGGAATTGTGCTCTCTTTTGTTCCAGAGAGCTGTGATGCTGAGGTACTGTGCAAACTATGTGGGGAAGGGGTGGAATGGGAAGAAACAGGCTCTTTTTTTATTACTCCTGTTGCAGGTATGCCTGATCAGTCCTAGCCTTGAGCGTTTTAATGGGCAGCTTCTATGTCAGTGTATCTGCTCTCAAACAAGTTTGATGGGACCATGCACACTGCTGCTTCCCAGCTCCAGCTTTTCCTCTCATGGGGGGAGGGGGATCATTCCTGCAGAAGCCAGCCCAAGCAGGCTGAAAGGGTTACCAGATACAAATTGGACAGAGTGCCTATAACTTTAACCGTTGTGTAGAAGAGGGGATTTGGGCAGTTGTAGCTTTTGCAACCCTTCTGTGGTGAGCTGCACCTGCCCAAACTCCTCCTTCTATACAATGGCTAAAGCTACAGGCACTCCGTCCCAGATTGTATCTGGTAACTCTATTAATCAGTTCTAGCCTTGAACAGTTTTGTGTGCTTTGTTTCATTATTCCAGCATGCCTTGCCCATTGTCTCTAATGACAACCCGTCTGTTTAATGACATCCCTTCATGTGGGTCCCCATAGGTTGTAATTTTCAAAGTGGGTCCCAGTGCTAAAAGGTTTGGAAACAACTGGTTAGATAGTTGCTTGCTGTGTTGCTGTTTTATTTTGCTTTCCCTGTACTTTAATAAATAGGTAGATTGTACAGTTCTTAGATAGCAATTATTGGTAGATCATTTGTCAGAATCTGGTGTTGGGTGAAATTAGACAAAATTATCTAATTCAATGAATTGCTGATACCCTAGACATATCCACAGGGCATGGCACATGCCATGATTTTTGGCTTAAAACGTGCCCTCGACTTATACATGACAATGACTTATACATGATTATATAAGTTACATTGGAGCTGGATCCAAGCCTTAACCAGAAATATGGGAATACAAGGAGGAACTACAGTAACATTGACATGAATTTTAATTACTGTATTATCCTTTGTTACTGAAACTGACTTGCTATTTTGGAGGATGAACAACTCGGGGCACAACCCTATGCATGTCTACTCAGAGGTTGGTCCTGTCATATTATGTTCAATGGTACTTACTCCCAAGCAAATGTGAATAGGATTGCAGCCTCAGTAGTTTAGGGAGGCTTGCATTGTCCTTCCTTGTCAATAAAGGTAAAGGTAAAGTTGTGACCTTTGGTCTAGTTGTGACCGACTGTAGGGGGTGGTGCTCATCTCTGTTTCAAAGCCTGTAGAGCCGGCGTTTTGTCCGAGGACAAGCTTCCGTGGTCATGTGGCCAGCATGACTCTACGCCATAGCGCACGGAACACCATTCCCTTCCCACCGAAGTGGTCCCTATTTATCTACTTGCATTTAGGTGCTTTCGAACTGCTAGGTTGGCAGGAGCTGGGACAAGCAACGGGAGCTCACTCCGTCGCGCAGTCTTGAACTCCCAACCTTCCGGTTGGAAAGCCCAGCAGCAGCAGTTTAACCCGCTGCACCACCACATCCTTGTCAATACATTGCCACAAAAGACTTCTGCTTACTTAGGTGCACTTTGCAATGTCCTTACATAAGTGACCTGGGGAAAAAAAACACACCACCCTGTATTAGCCATGATGATAGTGAGTAGAGAAGGGTGCTTTCAAGAGGATCTGAGGAAGTAATGTAAAATGAGCTTGAAAAATAGTAACCTTAACAGCCCACTCCTAACTTCCCCTGCGTATGCAGCTGCACCAATAGAGATGTGCAATAACCTGGGCAGAGAGTCCAGAGGCCTCTCTGAGGTAAGGGAATGAATATAAGCAAACCTCTATTGCCCCACTGGGTCTCTTTGGATCTGCACCAGCCAAGGATGGTGAGGAAAGAGGACAAGGAACAGGGTTAGGATCTGGCACGTGCTGGTGCTACCAATTTCTGTCCCTTCCTCTTCTCTCCTGTTTGGTCTCCTGCCCACCTCCTCCCTGCCCAGGAACGCTCCATTCCTCCCCCTGCCCACCCCATTCCACCACTCCTGCCACTAGCTTATTCCCCCTACAAGCATATATTAACTGTTACATATTAACTGGCAGCAGCTCCTCTCTTTTCTGCTTCAGGGCTGGAAAACTGTCTTGCTCCCTTTTCACCCTCTTAACTAAGGAAAGGGGGAAGAGAGCCACAGGAGAGGGAAAAAGAGAGAGTGTGCAGAGACCAATTAGCTGGGCAACCAGGGTTTGCTTAGACCAAGGCTTCAGTCACTGCCTAGCTGTACCACTAGTTCAACCCTTTCCCTGTATTCATTTCAGGAACAAGGGAGAAAATTATCATTTGAAATTGGAATCAGATGTTCAAAGAAAAAACACACATAAATGTTCTACTGGTTTATTGAAACGTCTTACATGAACCTAAGCACAGCAGTTTCCTAGCAACTGGGCTATTTTTTTTTTTTAAAAAGCCTTATCATTCTTGTGAAAGATAACTCAAATAGTTCTAATCTTCTCTCTATAAATAGTGCTCTGACTTAATTTTATATCAAAAATTATTTTAAGATGATAGAGTTCAGTTCAAGGTTATGAATATGATCAAGTGAGTAAAGCATTAATATACAACAGAGCGCTATATAAAGCAGATACAGGAATTCCAGCCAAAATCTCCATGAGGAAACTGAATTTCAAAAATAATCTTCAGAAGGAGTTTGAAGGTCAAACTATTTCTTTAATTTGTATGATCTTTAAAGACAAAAATGCAGATTATCCTTAGAGCCCAATCATATGTAGGGTTGGGCTGACGGCCAAAGCACTTTGTGACAGCCGAACAGAATTCTGTGGTCACAAAATGGCTACTGATGGAGCGCAATTGCCATTTTGAGAGCACTGCTGCCTCCTTCAGCAGCCTCCCCACTGCCTTTCCTTGGATTTGTGCCAGCAACAAACCTGGCACAGGACCAAGGAGACCCATTCCAAAATGAGAGGCTTACAGAGGGGTGAGGGGATTTAAATCAAACAAAATATTTATTTACCCAGTGTGTAATTAGTCTGTGGAACTCCTTGCCACAAGAAGTGGTGATGGTGTCTGGCCTGGATGCCTTTAAAAGGGAATTGGACAGATTTATGGAGGAAAACTCCATTACAGGTTACAAGCTGTGATGAGTATGTCCAGTCTGAGATTGGCTGGTCACTCATCAAGAGGGGCTAGGTAGGGATTTTTTTTCTGTCACCCAAATTGGCCACAGATGGCAGTTTTTTGCCTACCCCAGACTGGGGAGGGAGGGACAGGTGTTCAGTAGCTTTCATGATTTATACTTGTTAAGCCCCAGCTGCAGTCTGGTGCAGTTCCTCAGGGTGGTGCAAGGGTAATAGGCTACCCTAGAATTCCAGATGCAGGAGAGTGGCAGCGGGATGCAAGTATCTGGTTGTCTTGCGTGCTCCCTGAGGCATCTGGTGGGCCACTGTCAGATACAGGAAGCTGGACTAGATGGCCCTTGGCCTGATCCAGCAAGGCTTTCCTTATGTTCTAAGCCTCGTAATCCAATCCCTTGCAGCACGCTCCTTTTCAGTGCCACTGCAGAAGCGGGGAGGAGGGACAGGATAGGTATGGGCTTACCATGACTTCATCCTGGCTTTGGCTGATAATGATTTTAAAGTTTAGATCCGCTTCCTTATCCCAAACCCATTCTGGTCCGTTCTGGTCAGGCTTTGACCATCTCAACTTCTATTGTACAGCACTTCATAGCCAAAACACGTCTGCCTTTGCAATGGCCAGACCAGAAACCTCCTCCTTGTTCTTCATTAGCACTTGCCGGGCCAGGAGGACTCCCAAAAACCAAGTGACCAGTGCAAATGTGCTTGCCTTCTTAAGGGACAGAGAGAATTCTCAGTCTTGCTCTCTGCCAATGGCTTCCTGGAACAGAGGAAGTATAACTCCCAAAACACTCCCAGTATAACTGCTGTAAATTCCTTTAAAAAAAATTATCCACCTCTACCTGGATTCAAGAAAACAAAAGGGTACCATAAAGCCCATGTGTAAGTAAGAAAGGATCGCAGGAGAAATGGGTCACCAACTATTGTGCCCCCGGGGGACTCCCTACTTCATCTGTTGACTATCTTCCAACTCCCAAATTCCCAATGAATCACAAAATCTGTCTGGATGTTGCCAGTCATCCAGCCAGTTGCCAGTCATTAACAACATTGTTGTCAATATTAACGATATGCTAACAAATGTGACTAAATTTTTGGCTGCATATTTTGGCTTTATGAGCTGGGCTGAAAGCGGAGTTGTAGACCTAACAGTTTGTTAGTTCTGCTGCAGAGGATTTGGTGTGCGTGCGTGCGTGCGGGAAACGGACGGCAATGAACAGCAGTGTCCAATGCGGAGGAATAACATAAAATAGCAATGCTTTTAACACGCCAGCAATCTGCATATCGTCACAGATGTACTGCTACCACCGGGAACAGTGAAGAATATTTTCATACACAGTACGCAGCCAAAGCTAGAGGAAAATGGTTTCAGTGATAGGAAGTATCACATTATGAATTTGATTTCTGTTTACTTGCTGGTTTGAGAGAGGAAAAAAACCCAACAAATTGAAGAGCATTTTTCTCAGATGGTTACTGCATCCATCTAGTTGCATCAGGCCTCTATTTGTGCAACTAAATCAACTTTTTTTCAGAACGTAGAAAGAGATGTTCAGTAACCAATATTTGTGGAATGCTTCATTATGTATGCAGTATAAAAACAGGCCACACAGAAGTGCAAAAATAAACATTTTTCCCCTTATTTATTCAATTGAATAGCACCACCAGTTTGTTTATGTTTGGGAATATTTATTCCGTTTGTTGCAAAAATCTTCCTCCCAAGGCAATAGAATCCAGGCTTGTGCAAGCTGAATACAGTTCACTCAGGGTTTGAGAAATCTCTTCTTTTGGCTGCCAGACTGGTAGCACAATCCTATCCACCACCCCTGCACTGATGCAGCGGGGCCAGTGCCGGCTGCAGTGTATCCTATGAGAAAGTTGGAAGGCTGGAGGTGTCCTCAAGGTCAGAGGACACTTGTCCCTTTGTCCCAGGGTAAGCCCCAGCCTGTGAAATGGATCAGTTTGGACAGGCACAAGCTAAGCAGCTGGCGTAAGTTTAAGTGAATCTGACTGGGCCAAGGAAGGGGAACGTGCACGGCTGTCACCAATCCCCTCCCAGATCCGAATTGCCCACCCCACCCCAGCAACCGTGCATCCTGTATCCTATCCCCCTACTTGGGGCCCAATGACTGAGATGACAAACAAACAAGACACAAATGTCCAGGGATGCCAATAACTGGGATGCATTTGACCAGGACAGAATAATCCAGGATGCAATAACCTAGTACCAAAGTGTGCTTATGACTTCACTTGCCCCATGAGCCTTTTTTTTAATTGCTCTTGTTCAAAAATGAAGCTTTGGTGTGTTGGTTTTTTTCTCAATTTTTTTTTTGGCAGAAATTGTATATCCATACTTATTTGCCCCTGCTAATTGGGCAAAGGAATGACTTTTTTTTTAAAGCAGTGAATCTCTTACATATAACAGGGTGATCCCAATTGTTCCTAGTGTTCCTAGTAGCGCATCCTTTCCAGTGGCTAGTTTCTGCTGTCTCCCTTGTGTTTCTTTTGAGATTGTGAGCCTTTGTGGGACCAGGGCTGTCTTCTCATTCCTTTTGCTATATAATCTGCATCAAGAACCGTTTTGGGGTTGAAAAGTGGTATTCTAATTTGGCAGTTCCCAAATGGTGCTTCGGTGGCCCATCAGTGAGTCACAACCCAATTTTTGGTGGGTTGTGAAACGGCCTAATCTGCATCAAGATTTAAACAACTTTGGGGAATCGCTGCTGCCCAATCACTATTATAGCCACAGAGACTTGAGCGGCTGCTAAAGTGAGGTAGGTCCCAATGCTAAAAAGTTTGGGAACCACTGGCCTAAATAATAATTATGACCTGCAATTGTCTTTATGATTAAACACAGAACAGCACAACTGTGAGGCACAAGTAAGAAAAGTTTGGCCAGGCATTTCCTTCCAAAAGCAGAGCGTGTCATTTATTTTGACTTTCTCAGGCCATGCCTACAACTGGCTTTTCTCTGGTACACAAATATTTTTGTCAGGCTATCCAGTATCCCGTATTAGAAATGCATACTTCATTATTTTGGGGTAACTGGCTTAACCCCAAGGATATGTTGATATCGTGGTTTTCCATTACTCTCGTAGGCCCTGCTTCCAACCCAAGAGGTTAGTGAATCATCATCAGTCCACTAGCAACAATCATGTTGCATGTAAATTAATGGGAAGCGCAATCCTACGGACCGCGCAACGTTGGCGCAACAGGGTTGTGCCAACGCTGTGCGCTTAGCGCTGATGTGGGGGCACTGACGGGCACCGACTGGCACCCCTGTGTCGGCGCTAAGGTAACAGGTCCAGCATTGCAGGCAGCTCCAGTCCTGTTGCGCCTGCCTAGCGCCTCCCTTGTGTTGGCCAAAGCCGGCTGGCGCGAGGGAGGCGTAATGATGGGGCGGCTTGGGGATTGGCGGGAGGAGTGTGGGAGGTGAACAGGATGTAGGTGGGTCTAGGATTTGGCCATACAGCCAAAATCCTAGACCCGTTTGGGAGTCTGCGCGACCCCAATTTGGGCCGCGCGGTCTCCTCGGATCTGTTTAGCAGGTGCAGATCTGAGGAGCCCATAGGGAAGTCTGGAGCCTCCACTATGGTAAAGGAGTGCACGCCTTGCCGCAGGGAGGCTCCAGCCTCTCCTGTTCTGCACTGGATGTGGCGTTGGCCGGCCGGCCTCACCATTCCAGCGCAGTATACGATTACACCTTAGTCTAATTGATTTTAGCCTTTTTAAATTAGTGGTAGATATTTAGTGGTAGATATTTTGATGAACCAATAAAGATTAGTGGAATATGGAACCAATTAGTGGAACCAATAAAGATTAGTGGCACTTTGGGAGGGTACCAGCCAATAGCAAAATAAAGAATTCAACCAGAAATTCAGGAGCAAGTTGGGAAAATTGGAGGAAGGTATTAGAACTTGAGATCATTTCAGGGACAGAGAAGGAGGTTGGAGAGAGAGAGAGAGAGAGAGAGAGAGAGAGAGAGAGAGAGAGAGAG
>JAJKFI010000012.1:11312949-11331462 GCA_029204185.1 Lerista edwardsae
AGAGAGAGAGAGAGAGAGAGAGAGAGAGAGAGAGAGAGAGAGAGAGATTGTGCGGGACAGCAAGAAGAGAAACATGGAGGTAAAGGGCAAAAACATAGTTTAAAAGTTGCATTAAGAACCTCATAATTCTCATGGGCTTGTGTGGGGGGGAAAAAGTACAGAACTGATTTATTAATTGAACATATGATATATATTTGAAGTTTATGCATTGAGACATTCATCTTTTAAAGAAAGTTCTACCTAGGTGTGCCAGAATGGGAGAGGGCTGACAAATTCTCTCTCATTAGAATTAGAACTTTAAGTGTGTGTTGCTCAGGAAGTCATTTGAAACAGAAGAATACTTATGACCCAAGAGATGATTTAATTTTAAAATATTGATGTTCTCTGCTTAAACCAGTGACATTTTTCTAGGAAAGAACATTAAGAGCCTTATTCATCAATATTTGACTCAAGTGCCTGCCTTTCTATTTCTATCAGCACTCCAGATGAATGGATAGGTGAGTTAGAAGAAATGCAAAAGGAGACCTGGAAGGCCAGCCGGTTTCCTGGAATCTGGAATGGGATGGGGAAAGAGAACTGATTCCTTAGATCAGCCCTTTTCAACCACATTGGAGGGCTGTGAACGGTCTGCAGGTGTGTCGTGTGTATTTGGGGAAGGAACATTTATTAGGAGGGCCATTGGGATGGTGAGCAGCAGCAAGGGGTGCCTTGTCAATTGTCAAAAAGCTGATGGTGCGCCATCAGCTAGTATTTTAGAATGTTAGTATCTTGCCAGGAGAAAAGGCTGAAGACCTTTGGCTTAGATGTTCACCATATGGTGAGAATGAGCATGGAGGCTCAGTTCATAGAACGGCCCGTAGCTGAGATTCTTATTGTCTTTCCAAGAAGAACCATGGCCAGGACATGCAGTGGCGTCACTAGAGGGGTGCAAAACAACCCTATCCAACTTTCCAGCACAGGTGCAGCTGTGGCAACGGGCAAGTGCTGCATCCTGCGGTAGGAGGGCAGTCAGGGAGGCCTCCTCCAGGTGAAGGAATGTTTGTTCCCTTTCCCTGGAGCTGCATTATGGCTGCATCGGCACTGGAAAGTTGGATATTATCCAATATTATCATGCCATTGTACAAATCAATGGTAAGGCCGCACCTGGAATATTGTGTGCAGTTCTGGTCGCCGCACCTCAAAAAGGACATAGTGGAGCTGGAAAAGGTGCAGAAGAGAGGGATGAAAATAATTAAGGGGCTGGGCCACATCCCTTAGGAAGAAAGACTGCAGTGTTTGGGGGCTCTTCAGCCTAGAAAAAAGGCGCTGAGACATACAAAATTATGCACGGAAGGGATAGAGTCGATAGAGGGATGTTCTTTTCCCTCTCTCAAAACACCAGAACCAGGGGGCATCCGCTAAAACTGAAGGTTGGGAGAGTTAAAGCAGATAAAAGGAAGTACTTTTTTACCCAGCAGGTAGTTAATCTGTGGAACTCTTTGCCACAGGAGATGGTGATGGCATATGCTCTAGATGCCTTTAAGAGGGGTTTGGACAGATTTCTGGAAGAAAAGTCCATCGTGGGCTATGGATTGTGCAACCTCCTTACATTGGTGGTGGGCTACTTCAGAGTACTGGGTGCAAGGGAGTGGCAACAGGATGCAAGCATCTTGTTGTCTCATGCCTCCCTGGGGCACCTGGTGGGCTGCTGTGAGATACAGGAAGCTGGACTAGATGGGCCTTTGGCCTGATCCAGCAGGGCTCTTCTTATGTTCTTATGACAGGATTGGGCCCTAAGTCTTTTATGATTCCCGACTGTGCCATCTACGCAGTTCCTCTCCCTAGTTGCTGGAGCCAGTCGGGCCAGTGAAAACAGTGCAGAAGAGACACTTCCGTGTTCTTTTCAACACCCTGACTGGCTCCAGTGGTGAGGGGGAGGGGCTGCTTAAGTGGCACGGTTGGCCGCTGCAATGGACTTAACGTTTCGTACTCCTTTAGTGACACCACTGATAGAAGGTGCAATCCTAAGCTGAATTAGGCCGGCATAAACTAAACCAGCAAAATTTGGCCAGCACAAGGGATGTGCTGTATGTGATGTAAAGTATGTTTGGACCACTCTTGGAGTCAGAGAGGGCCAGCACACAGACGTGAGCCATCCTCCCTGAGTCCGAGAGTAGTCCAAAAATACTTTATGGTGACCCTTGTGCTGGCCTAACTTTGCTGGCTTATCCTATGCCGGCCTAACTCCAGTTTAGGATTGCGCTCTAAATGCATGCTAGCCACAGTTGTGGGACTGTCCTGAAACTTGCCAGCAAATGTTTATTATGAGCTAGAGAAAGAAAAACTTTTGATAAGTGGCAGTATAATGGCTGCCCTTCTTAAGTAGGGCTGCAACAACCTCCACTTGCAAGCTTCCCTCTCCTTCCTCTTCCTCTCCTCCTTGCAACTCTTGCCCTCTTCTTTCTCTGACCAGCCAGTGTGCATTTGTAGTGCTGTAAAGCGTGGGATATTGGCCATAGAAATTGAGGAGCCGGCATGTTATGAGAAAAGGCAGCACAATTGGTGTCAGCTGGCAGGAGAGAGAGAGCGAAATCAATTGAGAAAGAATATAGGCAATAAAGCTTGTGCAGGAGATGGAGGGTGGGGCAGCATCATGAGAGAGAACTCTTGTCTGCCGCAGGGACGGCTTCCCCTTCCCATTTCCCAATAAGCCTCCCCATGGCTTTCTAGGGGATAGGGGATGGAGCAGTAGGGTTACATGTGGTGAGGTCCAGGCCTAGGAGGCACAGCTCCCTCTCTCTCTCTCTCTCTCTCCTTAAGCTCCATCTTTCTCAATGGTTCTTACCTTCTTTGAAATACATATACTCTCCCATCCCCAGAAATAAAATAAAAACCTCACCTCTTCTTCCCCGACTCAGATCTAGGGAGAGCTCAGAGACACACCACCACCCTATAAACCAATGCCAGAACGGCAAATAAAATCATCGTACAGCATCCCCTTATGTTAAGATGGCACAGCTCTTAGCATGACATTTACCTGCCTCCTCGTCACATAATTCAGTGTCAGCCCAATCCTATCAAGGCCTTATGCTGATGCGTTTTGTGTAAGGCCAGGCCTAACGCGTGAGCTACTCTGAGATGGGTGGCTTGCTACCAACGGCACTGGGGGCAGGTAGCCCTTCTCCAGCAGAGGTGGGCTGCTGAACCTTCACTGGAACAGGTGGGTGAGTGGAGGGGATAATTTGGGAGCAATAGGTCAATGATTTCAGTGGCAGCTGTGCACATGCTTTCCACCATGGGTCTAACAAATTTTTCCTTGGACCTAACAAATTTACGTCAGCAAAATACCTGGCATGAGTCCAACAGGCTCATTAGGGCCCAGGACCCAAAGTAGGTAAGTAAAAAATGTCTTACCAAAATCAATGAGAAATATTTCTAAAAAATAAACTCAGGATTGGGGCATTACAATCAGTGTGGCAAGTTCCCCCAAAACATCTAACAGGTTTCAGAATAATGAGCAGTTTGGATCAAAACAACATGGACCAGTTTGGGCAATACTATCCGCATGGCCAATGTACAATTGGGGTTGTATATGAATGCATTTTGACCATCCTCCCAGAGCACCTTCTTCCCTCCATTCTCTCTCTCTCTCTCTCTCTCTCTCTCTCTTGGGGCGGGGGGGGGGGGGGGCAGCTGTTCCAAATTTTATAGTTATGACCCAAATTTTGGTGGTTTGCTAAACTGACAGGGCAGATCAGGCTATGTGCATCAAGGATTAAACAACCTGCTACTTGGGCGGGGGGCACTGCTGCCCAATCACCATTACAGCCACAGTCTTGAAAGGCTGGTAAAATGAAACCTTTTTTTTTAAGCTGGCTGATGATGCTAAAAAGTTTGGGAACCAGTGGTGTAAGGGATTTTCTGGCCCTCTCCCTCAGTGCACTCTAGTATTCACACTGTGTGAAGGGGATTTCTGGACATCCCGTTATGCAATTCAAAGAACGGTTTTTGTCCTAAACTACCAGGACAAAACAGTGATGTAATAGTGGGGGGGGGGGTGCTATCATCCTCCAGATCAAAAACTGGAAGGAGACCTTGAAATGAGGAAACAAATCAGGGCAGTGACCAAGAGAGACAGGGTTGTAATCATGGGGGACTAAAATTATCCTCATCTTGACTGGGTCAACTGCTGCTCTGGTCAAGAAAGAGAGACCGGATTCCTTGACGTGCTGAATGACTGTGCCTTAGAGCAGCTAGTCATGGAACCCATCAGAGGACAGGCAACTCTGGATTTAATATTGAGTGGTACTTGGGACCTAGTTAGGGATGTAAGTGTTACTGAGCCATTGGGGAACAGTGACCATGCTGCGATTGGTTTTGCCATGCATGTCCAGGAAAGAGTGCAGAGCAAATCTGACACAAGAGCCCTTGACTTTCGAAGGGCAGATTTCCCTCAGATGAGCAGGGCTCTTCTTATGTTCTTAACTGATGCGCTGGGAGGGGGAAAATGGGACATGCCTGTGCACATCCTTAACTATACAGTAGATGAATTGGTTGGGACATCCAAACTGGCCAATGGTATTTCTAGAGTCTTATACGCATATAATGAGCATTCTTTGACAGTAAATATAAGCATTCTTCATGAGAAATTTTCAGCAAGCATCAGATTATGTAAATCGATAGATACACTTTGCAAACTCTTTTCAATAAGAGCTTGAACAGTGAAATAATTATTGTGGGGCTTAGTTCTGTTTCATTTTCATATTTTAAAAAATTAGCCGAAAAAGCAAGTAGTTATCAACATCACTGTGTGAAAGGGATCGTATTTCAACATGTCAAGCAAACGTCCCCATATGATAATAGTTTGTAAATAATATATCCAAATGCATATTAGGCCTAGATTCTTCCTATTAAATTTTAATGGTTTTTCATAACAAAATGCAGTAATGAAAAGGAAAAACATCTGAAAAAGTTTTTGGAAACATCTATTATTTCCTTCTCCAGATGTACAGTATGAATTAAATATATTCTGTGTCTTCTAATACAAGAATGTAGTTTTACCTTCAAATTGCCATAAATAGAGAAGTGTTGGGGGGGGGGAAGATTAATGCAGTCCCCACCCCCACCCCTTTCAACTATCTTGGTAAACAACACGCCACTGATTTGGGTCATAATCATGCAAATATTTGTGTAAATGAGTGGTATTACTGCAGTCCCAGGCTCTGTGTGTGACTAGATATTCAAATTTAAAGTCAGAATAATTTTCCAATACATTTTTTTTGCTGAGCAATCAATTGCATTGTAAGATTCCAAATAAAACAAATTTTTAACTCTTTGCAAAACAGCCAATGTATCCAAATAATGAATTTCCTTTTTAATGCACTCTTTATGAAGGCATCGCTTATTGAAAGAACAATGCAAATTGTGCCCCATTAACCTTTTCCCTGCAGCATACAGACAGTGCTTCTGTTCTCCCCCCTTCCTCCCCATTTAGAATTATAAACACAAGACAAAATAAAGGCCAATGGATAAGAGAGGGGGGAAGATCTTCTTAATCCTCTGAAGATCAGAGGCATGCATAGAGGGGGATCAAGGCAAGAGATTTTTGGAAGCAGCCACTCCTCCTCCTCCTCCTCCTCATTAGAGCCATCCCCAGTGGCAAGAGCAAAACAGAGTCTACATTGGCTCCAAAGAGGAGGGGAAGAGGATGCTTGCTAAACTTAATGCCTTCTAGGCAGTAGTGGGATCTAAATGATTTAGCAACAGGTACTATGATCGGGACTCACTTTTGATTGGCACTTGTGTTGGGATCCGCCCACCGGAAGCGATGTCACAGATGGAAGTGACGTCATAAAGCAGGAAGTGTTGTCGTTTTATTTGAAAAAATTTTCAAAAGGAAAAACCCAAGGTGGCTTACAAGCCCCACAATAAATGTACAATGCAGCACAATACTTTGAGGGGGGGAATCCAAACAAGGCATTAAACAGTTGATTGTCCATGGCTGCCTGGGGAAGCCAACACGGACAGAGCCGGCTGTGTATGTGTTTTACAGGCTGTGTATGTGTTTTAGGAACTGGTTGCTTAGCTTATGATGCAGATAAGGAGAAAGAATTCACATTAAATCATTTAATATTAACCTGCAATCTGATCATCAGAAAACACAAGTATTTATAAGAGACTTGGAGGCAATCCTATTCATGTCTTCTCAGAAGTAAATCTCATTGTGTTCAATAAGGCTTATTCCTAGGAACAGGTGCATAAGATGGCAGCCTTACTACTTACTTTAGGAAAAAACTTTCCTGGCTTTTGGGGGAAAAATTGGAAACAAGAATGCACATTAGTAAACGTCCTCTGAGCCTAGCCTTTGCTTGCCCAGTGTTGCCACAAAAATAATACATTAAAATCAGAAGAGGGGGGAATTGATTTTGAAAAAGTCTTGGGTGGAGCAGAGAGCAAAACCGATTTGCACAGGAAGAATCAATGTGCTACAAAGCTCCCATATAAGTGATTGGAATGAGACAATCTACAATTCTGTTCATAAGCACAATGTGGTTTACACTCACATACATTCAGATCTTAAGATGGCACAGAAAGCAAGTTTAGGACAAAAATATTATGTAAAAGCACTGAACAAAAAACTAAAAAAACCCTCTCTTGAAAATTCTGTGAGGATTTCACTAATACTCTGCTAATATTAACAAAAGAAATGTAGCTTCCAAGATGGTCTGTAGCTTCCAAGATGGGTGCTTCCAGCTTTCCAACAGACATCAGGTTGCAACCCGCAGTTATACTGGCATATAATAAACTGTGATATAACACTGGCATATAATAAATAGGAAGGTGGAGGGGAAAATAAAAAGGGATGGACTCAACTCTTTCACAGATGCAGTTCAAAACACTCAAGTGTACAAACCTTTCCCACTCTCTTCACTCATTTTCCCCCCTCCCACTGCATTGGCAAGGAGAGATCTTGAGAAGCTGGAGTAGCAAGCCGTAGCTTTGCAAAGGACTTCCTGGAGAAATCAGCTGCTGGGAGTTTGATTGCATACAATAAATAGGGGAAAACCAAGAGGGGATGGACTCTAACTCTCTCACAGTTGCAGTCCCACACCCACCCACAAATGCACAAACTTAAAAAAAAATATCACGGTTTCTTCTCCCCACCCCTTTGCACTGATGACGAGAGAAACAGAAGAAACCTCAGCCTTGCATCAGAGGTGCTGGGTGTTTGATTGCATACAATTAAAAGGGAGGGAAAAACTTTAGAAGGGGATGTACTTTTCCCACCCAGACCCTGTCCCAAACACACACACAAATGCACATACCTCTCACTTAAAAAAATTGCTCTGTTCCCACCACCACCACCACCCCGCATTGGTGAAGAGAGTTAGCAGACCTCAGCTTTGCAAGGAGTTCTTTGAGAAACAGGTGCTGAGGGTTGCTACAGCTGTGCAGGGCTATGATCCTGCACATGCTTATGGAAGAGGAGGGGGGGAGGAGGATAAAAACAACTTTCCACAGCATTTTCTTCTGCCTTACACATTTTTAACGGAGAGGCTGGGACGATCCTGTAAGGGGAGAGGAGGGAAGTCTGAAAGGGAACGTGTTTCTAGGAGCCAGCCGATGTCAGCGACAATTGGGCGGAGCCAGCCCTCATTTTAGGAACCGGAATGATCGTAGTGGTGCGTAATGGGTCAATCCCATCACTGCTTCTAGGTATGCCACTGCTGGAGATGTATTATAAATTTCAAGATATTCTTTCCAAATTGGATTCATGGTTCCAAGGGACTCATGTCTTTGGTCCATAACCTTCTCAGAGCACAATCCTAACCTGGAGTTAGGCTGGCACAGTTAGGCCTGCAAAGTTTGGCCAGCATAAGGGCCACTGTAAAGTGCTCTTGGGGTCAGGGAGGTTGGCGCACGTCTGTGTGCTGGCCTCTCTGACTCCAAAAGTGGTCCAAACATACTTTACAGTGTCCCTTGTGTTGGCCTAACTCCAGGTTAGGATTGAGCCCCCATTTAGTGCTAAGTTGAAGATGTCCTACCCACTTGAGTCTGGAGGAATTCTTGACTTCTGGGAAATCAGCAAAAATAATGTGGCTGTCTCTTTTTTGCCAAAAAATGAACAAATGCACAAAGAAACACACAAACAAAAGAACACCAGGGGTAGATCCAGATTGGAATTGTGGTACATGAGAAGGGAGTAGTTAGCAATTTCTTGTTAAAAACATACCAATATGTGTCATCCTGAGCTCATTTGAGGAAAGGTGGGATACGAATGTGTACAATATTAACATTTGAAGATTCTGGTGCTGGTTTGTTGAGGGCACAATTCTTACCCGGAGTTAGGCCAACACAAATCTCTTTTGCCGGCCAAGGGGTGTCACAAATGCCCTCTAAAGTGCATTTGCATCACTCTCAGAGTCAGGGTGGCCAGCACATGAATGTGTGCTGTCCTCCTTGACTCCGTGGTCCAAACATGCTTTACGGTGCATTTACAACTCTCCTGGCCTAACTCCAGTTTAGGACTGCGCCCTGAATGGGTTTGAAGTGAATGGGTTTGAAATGGGTTTGAAGAACATCCCTCTATCGACTCTATCCCTTCTGTGCATTATTTTGAGACATACAAAATAATGCATGGAAGGGATAGAGTCGATAGAGGGATGTTCTTTTCCCTCTCACAAAACACCAGAACCAGGGGGCATCCGCTAAAACTGAGGGTTGGGAGAGTTAAAACAGATAAAAGGAAGTACTTTTTTACCCAGTGGGTAGTTAATCTGTGGAACTCTTTGCCACAAGAGATGGTGATGGCATCTGGTCTAGATGCCTTTAAGAGGGGATTGGACAGATTTCTGGAAGAAAAGTCCATCGTGGGCTATAGGCAATGATGGGTTGTAACCTCCTTACATTAGTAGTAGGCTACTTCAGAGTACTGGGTGCAAGGGAGTGGCAACAGGATCCAAGCATCTTGTTGTCTCATGCCCAGCGATGGGATTAACAAATGACCTGGGGGAACGTTGGGCGGGATGTACGTGGAACTCCCGCGCGATTGGCTGCCTGTCAGTTCCACCCCGCCGCCTTCCCCGCCGCCGCACGGGCCACCCAGGCCTCGGAGGGGGTGTCTGCTCGCCTGGGCCCCCCCTGGGTGCCCGGGCATGCAGCGGTGGGGCGTGCCAACCGGGGGCAGCGGGCCCAGCCTGCGGGGACGGCGGCAGGGCGGAACAGACAGGCTGCCAATTGTGTGGGCTGCCAATCACAGGCTTCCAATTACGAGTACGTCCCGCCCAGCGTTCCCCCAGGTCGTTTGTTAATCCCATCGCTGCTCATGCCTCCCTGAGGCACCTGGTGGGGCCGCTGTGAGATACAGGAAGCTGGACTAGATGGGCCTTTGGCCTGATCCAGCAGGGCTCTTCTTATGTTCTTATGAAGTATGGTTACCAGATCCAAACTGCGACAGAGTGCCTATACTTTTAACCGTTGTATAGAAGAGGGAATGTGGGCAGGTGGAGCTTTTGAAGCCCTTTCATGATGAGAACACCTGCCCACATTCCCTCTTCTATACAGTGGTTAAAGGTATAGGCACTCTGTCCCAGTTTGTGACTAGTAAGCCTATTTGAAGTCCAAATTTTGTTGTTAGATCTATGAACTTGAGCATCTTGTTCACTCGCAAGGTACCTAGTGGCTCACATTCCATGTCTGATTGCTTGACTTCTTCACGAGAAACTGCAGTACAACACCCATTTTAATCCATTATTTTTCTTGCTTCCAGGATAATTTAGTTCCTATATGAATAAGTTGATCTATGCAGAGCAAAATGGGGTGTGTGTGTCCTGTTTGCCTCTACCTGCCATTTTGAGTCACAAGTCAATGAAAAGGCCATGCCGTAATTTAAAAGTTAAATCCACTCTGGCTTTCTGGCACTTGCAATGTTTTTTAGACATTACTGTTCATGGTAGATGACTCAAGCCCATAATAACTCTCTGTCTAATATATGGTGACAGAGGTTCCTCCATATTAAATTTGACATGCTGATTAATCTGATTTGCAATTGGCGATTGCATATATTTGAAGTGCTCCTAACATGGTCTATGAAACCACTGTGAGCAAAGACGCTTAGATGTGCCTAAGCTCAGAGGAAGATGTTTGGATTTGCCCCAATTATTGTACTACCCCCAACAAGTTAATTCTAGTAGTTTGAGCAATTTTGGAATCAAATGTTCTGGGTCTGTTATGATCAAATGTTCTGGGTATGTTATGTGAGCGGGAAATTCATCTGCCTAGAGGAAATGTGATGTAGTACATTTCCCACCGTAAGGTCTTTTCTCTCCTGCTCCAACCTACTCTACAAGCAAAAGCCTCCTGCACCTACGAGAGGGTATGGGCTCCTTTTCTTATAATAACAATAACAATAACAATAACAATAACAATAACAATAACAATAATACTTAGTATTTATATACCACCTTTCTAGGTCATTAGATTGCTCTTTTGACTTTATTATTCAAGGCGATTTACCGAGGCAGGCATTTCTAAACCCAAAGGGTTTTTGCAATCACAAAATAGTTCTAATCTTACAAGAACTGCTACATTCAGATGACACTTTCAAGTCCAGCCTTCCTTTCTAGCCACATGACTGCCTCCCTGCCGGCTGATAAACGCCCTCTTGCTCTCACCAAGAACAGCTGGTCCGACACAACTCCCCTCTCACAGGCAGCCAGACAACAGCTCAAATCTTATCAGCCGCATTCTCGAGATGTGCCGCTCATGGTAACTTCCATGTGCCAGCCACCCTGACTCAGAGTGGTGAAAATGCACTTGACATTGTGTTTGCGACACTCCTGGACCAGCATAAGAGACCTGTGCTGGCCTATCCCAGGTTAGGATTGCGCTCTCATGTTCCTTCTTTGGTTAGAAATAAACCTGGGTCATCAAAATCAAATTGAACACAATTCTAAAAATTATGTCTGGTCTCCTGCAGCATGGAAATAGATCATTGATCTGTATTTATACATTTAATTGGCAAATCAGAAGGCAATGCTACAAAAGGAAATTACTCCAAAAGAGGTTCTGCTGATCAAATGCTGCCATGGCAGTGATTGGTTTCACAGTGCAAAAATTAAGGATCAATCAAATCTCATTGAACCTCTAGCCACTGACATTTACTGCTGCATTACCTCCTGTATTTATGGCTGGTTCTTCATGCAGTGACGGATTACACTGCATACTTGTGCAGCTGCTGGACATGTGCAATAAAATGTGATTGTTTTATGCTCGTGCATATTCTCTCTTGTAAAAGGCTTGTGTAATGCAGTCAGTAACATAAGTGATTTTTACCAGTTAGCTTACCTCAGAGGTCCATTAAAAATAATATATCAGAAACTGTATTTTAAACATTTTAAAAATAGCCCTGTGGGCTCAATCGTGAGATCTTTACTGTTGTGGTAGTGCCATTATGTCCATATTCTTCCCTCCTATTTCTTATTCTCAATGGCTTCTCCATTTCATTTTCCCACTCTATCATTTGCTGTTGAATTATATGTAATTTCTGCCTGATGTGGCCAATCTAACACCCACTGAACTCAGCAGGAGGATGGCTATAGTCTCGAATGGGGTGGGTCAGAGTGGGCCTTCTGCCTGGATCTGAATGTTCCAACGCAGGAGAGAAGTGTTAAATGGCAAATGCTTGTATGAGTGTATAAACCACTGTTTCCCAGACTGTGCGTCGGGACCCACTAGGTGGGTTGTGAGCCAATTTCAGGTGGGTCGCATAGCACCTAGCGCAACTGCCATTGAAAATATGGGGTGATGGAAAGGGGGAGGACTGTGCGGTTATTGTGTTTGTGTCTAGGTTGTAAGTAGGCTTCCCCCCCTTCTGATTCACTTTGCTCTTGGAAAATAACTGAGAAATAATAACCCAACTCAGCGGCGGAATCTACCTGGGCTAACAACCGGAATGCAGGAAGTAGCTACCGGGACACATGGTTGATTGGCAGTTCCTCCGTGCATCCTCACTTCCCCTGCGGTCCACTGCCTGCCTGCCTGCCTGCCTGGCTAAAACCTCCGGCTGTGGGCGTGCAGGGCGCAGGCGCGGCCAGCCCCATTCGCGTATTGCAGGGGCGCGCGGCAGCGACGACTGCAGTGGGCGGAGCCAGCCCTACACGGAACAACCGGAATGGCGTTCCAGAGCGTCCTGGCTACATGACATCACTGACTCAACTTATTGCTGCATTCTCAAGAAAGCAGCAGGCTCTGGCATCACAATGGCGCCATTTCCGGTCATGACATCACTTCCAGCAGGTCCTAGACAGACTGGCATTCTAAAATGTGGGTCCTGGTGCTTAAAGGTTTGAGAACCACTGGTAGAAAGAATGTGGAAGATGAGCGTCAAGCAAAAGGAGCAACGTACATTGTAATTTATGCATCTAAGTGAGGTCACTGCCCTTTCCTTACTTCCCGTTTTCAGTTATTTTATTAAACAATTAGTGAGCGCACTTTTGCAAGAGCTAGTGAAATCAGTTTGTCTGACACTTCTTGCAACTGCACAAGAATTTATGTAATGGAAACAGAAATGTTAATGTTTGCCCCCCCCCTTTTTAAGGAAATAACATTGTGGACACTCCCTAGTGGCCACAGGGCAGAGAGCACAGCTCATGGCATGTTTCTGTGAGGTAATGATGGTGATTGGCAAAAAGACACTCTGCCAGCTTACAGGCTATAAATAGGGACATGTGTGCCCATCTGATTACTGAACAATTTTCTAGCAGCCATCATTAGTGATGTCTGTGTACTACATACTGAATTGGATCCTCATTCTGCATGGGAAGCAGAGAGCTGGAGCAGCTCCAAAGGGGTGGCATGCACTTTTGTGAAGGTCTGGGAAGCTCTTGGATGAATAGGCTGGGAATCCTATTAGTCAGGCATGTGGCTCATCGTTTAGCAGGTCTTGCTAAGTGTAAAACCAACTGCATGCCATCTAGGTCTCTGCTGAATGGCAGCAGCCTCCAGGGTTTCAGGCAATGTTCTTTCCACTTCTGCCTTCAGATGCCAGGGACAGAGCCTCAGGCCTTCCATATGAAAAGCTTGTGCTCTACCACTGAGCTGCAATCCCTCTCCTGAGACAAAGCCAGGTAGGCCAGGTGAGGGCCAGGTAGGCTTCCGTCCCTGTGGCCAAGCAGGCTGCCTCGGTTCTTGCACCACAGATGAAGCAAAAGGTACTGACTAAGAGGAAAAGACAAAGCTAACGGTGTCTCTGTATGAAGCACTAGCGTGTTCCCAGAGGAATGATGTTGAGAGTGACCATGCACGTATCCCGAAGAATATATGGTCCCTGGACTGGCTTCCATAAAAGTAGGAAAGGGGATGTGATTGGAAACTTCCTGTGTCTGGTGCATGGAACAACATGCACTTGCATCCATCTATAAGAATCATAATAGGTTTTGTGAGGTTAAACAGCGCAACATTCAGCCATCAGACTTATGACTATACTATACAGTACTTATTACTATACTATGGGTGGCCACACAGTGGATCGCAAGCCACGTATGGATCTCTGATGTATCATGCACAGCCCTAGGAATATGTTGGCTGAGCTCCTATTTGCCTCGCATTATAAACAGTAAAGCAAAATTTTTCCAGCTTTATCATTATTTACCAGATATAAACTGAGAGTCCATTGGACTAAAGCATAAGTTTGATGTTCATGGTGAGTAAATATATTTAAGAATTTAAATGCCTCTTAAATATTGTGGCTCTGCGGCTCTTACGGTTTCTCATATGTGGCTCTTAGGATAAGCATGTTTGGCTACTCCAGGAATATATCATTTTCCTTGAGAAGATCCAGCAATAGAAAGGCATCTTTTAAGAATATATGTGTCTACCCTGATTTTTTTTTTAAAGTCTGTAGCATGGCTATCCAGCATGTGAATCCCTCTTTGAAGTTGCTCTGCTGAGTCACATGGGAATCTTCACGCCAGGAAGCCTGGCTCCTTGGAAGATACAGTGTGGGTGGAGGCCTTTCTCACGGACAGCGCTATCCTAGAGGGGGCGGAGCGCTGAAGCAATGGTGTTGCATCGGCGCTCCGCCATTAGCGCCGATGCAGGAGCACCTAGCAGCACCCCTGCCCTGTGTTGGCACTAAAGTAACAGCACCTGCGCAGCACTTCCCTCACGTCAGCCAAAGCTGGCCGGCATGAGGGATTCTCTGTCCCATATTGGGATGGGAATTGGTAGGCGGGGGGGGGGAGGCGGGAGGCGGGACTTGGGCAGGCTTGGGAGATGGCTGTATGGCCACACCCTAAGCCTGTCAGTGAGGCCGTGAGGCCCCAATTTGAGCCGCACGGTCTCCTTGGATCTGCGCCCACTCTTTAGCGGGCGCAGATCCGAGGAGCACATAGGGGAGGCTGGAGCCTCCCCTACGGTAAAGGAGCGCATGCTCCCTTGCTGCGGGGAGGCTCCAGCCTCTCCTAAACAGTATTGGATATGGTGCTGGCCCATTGGCCTCGCCAGTCCGGCGCTGCTTAGGATTGTGCCCATAATCTGTAGGAAGATCTGATGTTTCTACACCAGTGATTCTTAAACCTTTTAGCACTAAGACCCAGTTTTTAGAATGTCAATCTGTCTGGGACCCACTGGAAGTGATGTCACGTTTGGAAATGCCATCAGTGTGACAGCAGAACCTGCTGCTTTCCTGAGAATGCAGCAATAAATTGGGTTATTTCTCAGCCATTTTCCAAGAGGAAAGGGAATCAGAAAGAAAAAAAAGCCTATTTACAACCTTGACAAAAGCAAAACAACCACAGAGCCTTCCCCCTTTCCAGCATCCCATCTCCCCATATTTTACATTATGGCTGCTCTAGGTGCTTCGCAATGCACCTGAAATGGCCTGCATCCCACTGGTGGAGAACCCACAGTTTGAGAACCATTTACACCCTTGTGGCTCCCTGATTATGAGGAAGTCATCTTCCGTGTACCAGCTGCATCTGTTCCTGGAAGAAGCAGACCTGGCCATGGTGACATATGCCTTTGCGACTTCCTTCCTGGAATATTGCAATGGTTCTGTGCAGGCCTGATTTTAAAATGTGTTAGAACCAGCTGTGGCCGGACTTTTAATCAGAGCCACTTACTGGGAGCCTATCCTACCCTTGCTAAAAGAGCTTTGCCAGCTTCCAGTCCTTTCTGATCCCAGTGCAATGTGCTGGCAATGACGTTTAAAGTCTACATGGCTTGGAATACTTGATTTCGCTTAAATTGGTTGAATGGATTGAAGATGGATGGTAAATTTCCTGCCTTCATTTCACGATGACCATTTTACTGGCAATGCAGACAATCCAGGCAAATTCGTTCTGTCCTAGTGGAGGAGATGGGATCAGGAAGGGAAATTGAATAGATAAACCAGAGTGTCAGTTTTTTTAAGGTTAGAGTATCACCCACCATCTTTCAGACGGTTCTTACTGAACTCATTATTTTTTTAAGGGCTAGAAGCGGGTCAGCACTTGTCTGTGAGCACCTAAGTCATAATTGTATTCCCCATGAACCAGATGCTAAAAGCAGCCTTTTTGTCCAGTTCAATAAGGCTCTCTCTGATCCTGCTCAATATTCCTTTCTATATTCAAGTGCTATTCATGTGTTGTTCAATTATAACTTATTTTGCTGTGTGATTAAAATGTTGAGTATTCAAACTGGCATGAGTTCAAACATCACAGTTCATTAAATTACTCTGGAGACTCTTGGGCTGCAGTCGGCAAGGCCCATGTGGTAAAATGAAATGTTCTATTCATCAAATTGCACCCTGCTGCGCTATTCATTTGGTAATAAAAACTTTATTTTCTCCACTTGTGTCCTCTCTTATTAATGAGATAAAAAGCATAGTCAGGTAACTGATTTGTGTGAGTACATGAATAATCAATCACTGCCATGCAATATATAGGTTCCACAGCCAAGCAGGGAGGGGAAAAGAAAATAATAGGGTCAGCATTTCATTTCTCAGGGCTGAACAGTGGTAAGTATATACTTTGTATGGCTTCCTCCCATGTAGACAGACTCACTCCTTTTCCTTCGCCTGCAGTGTACAAATTCATTGGAATTAAATGTATGGGGGAAATTATTGTGGGCTGTAGATGTTTACATTCAGCAGCTCTGTTATATTGTTGTTTCAGTTAATATTGGGGAGGACTTAGGGACGATAGTCATGAATATGTCTCTGGGTTCAATTATCACAAACCCCAAGCAAGTGCATGAATGTAGACATTATCATGCTAATAGGGCCTTCGTATTTAGCCACAGCAATCTATCTCGAAGAATTAGCAAGCAAAATGCTCAGTACTGTGATGGGGGTACGATTTGCACAAATTCATACTTGGCAATTTGGCAGCTTTGTGGGTTGGGGTTTTGTTTTGTTTTTTGGCCGTGTGTTGTGTGCTCCCCACCATGTAGACATGTGAAGTGTGATAACAGGTCTATTTTTTGACACTGTACTTCTGGTAAGAAAACCTGGAAACAGCTTGATGCGTACTCGTCTGACAGAAAGAGGCCAAAACATGAACATGTGAAGTTGACTAGATTCCTGTTGTGTTCTGTATCAGCTATCAAACGACATTTTTTAAAACAAGGGGAACCTGGGTTCAGAGGGCTGGTTGAAAAAAAACAGACACACAATTTTTCTTCTATCCTCTATTTTTTTTCCATGTCATTGCAATCCAAAAGGTATTTGGTCCCACAAACAGCTGCATAAGGGGCTTCAGGAATAGCAAGGGCATGGAGTGGTGTGGTTTAGTGGTTAGACTAACACTAGCACAACTCAAGCGCAAACCCTCACCGTCACAAAAGAAACTGCTTAACCTTGGCCCGCTCATCCTATCTCAACCTAACCTAGACCACAGCATTGCTGTGAGGATAAAATAGGTGGTAGTGCAGAACCATGTAAGTTGCCCTGAGCTCCTTTTCTACCAATGATGCGCTGGAGATTGAATTTCTGCCACTTGTTGCGCTAACACATCATTGGTAGAAAATAGTTTTAAAGAAGATGGAATTATGATGAAAAGGGGTTCAGTACCCTCATGCTAGTTCTGAAGTGAGTCAGTGTAGCACCTGTGTATGAAAACTGCCATTGTTGGCATTGCAATTGTGGTCTCCCTAGACACTGTGTGGCACAGATGTACTTCTTAGATGGCTTATATGGGCCTTCTGCCCCCTCCCCTGCCAGGTGACAGGCACTTGAAGGTGGCACTGAGCAGAATGCTTGTGGCTCTACAGGCTGCCATTTCTTGCATACAGGTAAAACTCCTTTATAAGTCTGCTTTATGCACACATTCCCTCTCCCTTCCTTTATTTTCAGGGTGCTTGGGGGGGGGCAAACTCCATCCTTTAATAAAGCCAAGTTCCATAAAAATTCAGTAGGCCTGCATGATTGATACCATCACAGGCTGCGTATAGCACACCTTGATTAAAGAAAGATTAAAATATGAATAAAATGGCAAATTACATTTAAAGTAGCCAGCACAGTGGCAACAGCGCTTGCTATGAAATCTTAGAGAAATGCAGAAATCAAGGATGAAAAATGAACCTGCACAAAATTTGGTCATAAATATAAACTTTTTCTATTACGGGTGTGCAAGGGACTGAAACAAGATGAAATGGAAGAATACTTGAATGCAATGCTAACTTTGCAGGAAGCCGGCAGAACTCCCAACTCCAGCCAGGATGTCTTTGCAAATAAATAGGAGTAGAGCTCAATTTATTCCATGATTTTGAAAAATGAGTACTTCCCAAGAAAGCTTCATTTTCCATGGCCAAATAAAAACAAAACCAGAATTCTCTTTCATGGTACCAGGATCCCAAGCATTGAAAGCTTTGTGTGTGCTCTGATGTGCACACGGAACCCTTCCATATGTGAGCTTCTGCATTCTCCTCCATCAAGAAGGGAGCATTGTGCATGCAAGGCAGGATGTGATGGAGATGACACTTGAAGTGAAAGCTTAGCACATGGGTGGAGAATTCTGTATGGTCATAAAGGCCTCAGCACCTGAGGAAAGAAATCTCTGTCTTCGTAGCACACTACTAAAGTGGAACGACAGGCTGTAGTCGAGAAAATTACTTGAGTATGCCTTGTATTAAAATTACTAAGTACGCCTCACAATATTTTGAGCTAGAAGAGCTCTGTCTGGAATAGCTAGTAGACAGCCATGCCAGTCTTTCTTAGATAAGACCGCTTATCACATAGTTGTCTAATTGGCCAAGGTCAACATGATCATTAGATGCACTGCAGCTGTGTGTTCAGCCATGCGCTACTTGCTAGTGAGCACGTAACCTGCTGGAACGTTTGGCTGCACTGATTTCTAATAGGTTGCTGAAGAAGTCACAAGGTATAAAGGGGGGAACCATTGTGTGGGTCTTTGTCTTTTGCCATTTTTCTTCAAGATGGACACCTGCTGAGTCAACGAAGACGAGGGAGGGTGAACGTTGTCCATAAGATGCCAGTTGTATCTTTTAGGTGTGTGTGTGTGTGTGTGTGTGTGTGTGTGTGTGTGTGTGTGTGTG
>JAJKFI010000012.1:11350343-11386539 GCA_029204185.1 Lerista edwardsae
AGAGAGAGAGAGAGAGAGAGAGAGAGAGAGAGAGAGAGAGAGAGAGACTGCAAATTGCAATTACTCCAAAACTTTTTAGGGCGCAATCCTAACCTGGAGTTAGGCTGGCACAAGTCTCTATGGTGGCACAAATCACCATAAAGTGCATTTGGACCACTCTTGGAATCAGGGAGGCCAGTCCACGGACCAAATCAGTCCAAATGTGCCAGTCCAAATGTGCAGCATTTATGACACTCCTAGGTTGGCACAAGGGACTGGTGCTGGCCTAACTCCAGGTGCTACCTTACAGCACTTTTGCAACAGCACTGGGCAGCTTGGATTGCGCTGTAAGTCTCATAAGAAGTAAATCCTCTGTATCTCTGCCTGTCTGCTGCTTTGTCTGTCTTCGGTGAGAGGAACTAGTCAGGTTTTTCCAGGAAGCTCAAGGCATGTGGTCAAGAGGGATTGGGGGACATCCACTGAAATTTGAATGTTGGGAGAGTTAAAACAGATAAAAGGAAATAGTTTTTTACCCAGCAGGTAATTAATCTATGGAACTCCTTGCCACAGGAGGTGGTGATGGCATCTGGCCTAGGTGCCTTTAAAAGGGGATTGGACAGATTTCTGGAGGAAATGGGCTATCGGCCATGATGGGTAGTGCAACCTCCTTACGTTAGTAGTAGGCTACTTCAGAATGCCATGTGCAGGGGAGTGGCAACAGGATGCAGGCATCTTGTTGTCTCGTGTGCTCCTTGAGGCACCTGATAGGCAACTGTGAGATACACAGGAAGCTGGACTAGATGGGCCCTTTGGCCCGATCCAGCAAGGCTCTTCTTAGGTACTTATGCTGCTTGTCATGATTATACCTATCCCAATTTTGTCTCTACTGAACTGATTGTGCAGGTTTTTGTATCGTTTCAAAACCTGCAAAGGCTATTTGGCAAGAGCTGAAACAAAAAGCACAAGAATGTTGTATGTATGTACAACGGGAAGGGATGCCTCCCTCCAAGCCCTTTCAATTCTATTGTCGGCCTTGAACCTGAATAAGTTAAACTTCCTTCTTTCTTTCTTTGAGTTTTGTGACAGTGTCCCATCCCCATTTTCTGTCCCTCCCTCTGATCAGTCCTTCTCAGTCCATTGTCAAAGATGTTTCCTGCTTTCCAAAAGAATTTGCTACCTATTCTGTACAAATGTTCTGTACATTTGTTGCCATTAGTTCTCATGACTTTAGCTTTGTGACTTTGTGATTATTTCCAAATCCATTCTGTTTTATATCCTGACTTCTCAGCATGGTTCTCTTCTTTTCTCTGCTATATGGAGCAAGCCCATCCATGTGCCCTATGAGGGCATTAGAAGTTTATGGGAGAACAGGAGGAGGAGAAGCAGCCCAGGTTCAGATGAAGCTTCAGCTTTCTGTCTGTATTCCTATCATAGCCCCCTTATTTCTAGGGTATTCTTCCTCCTTCTCCTGTTGTCATTCTTTTTAGATGGGCTATCACATAATGCTGTATTATATCCTGCAGTGCAAAAGCTGAACAGCAATGGCCTGATTCAATAGACTTATACTGCAGCAGTCAGAGTGGGAGCAAAGGCATGTTGAAGAGAATTTGAAATCAATTCGATACCTTCAGCCAACTCCAAATGCCATCCCAGTACTTTCAATCCAGATGCAAAGTCAAATATTTGAGACAAAAGCAAAAGTATAAATATTTCAGGTTTTTCTTCTTTTCTGTGCATTCTTATGCGAAGTGCCAAAATATACATTAAACTCCACCGGCTTCTCTGTGACCCTGCTAACCTCCCAGGAAGCTGGCTTTTAAAAGCAATATACAGCTGATGTGCTGAACAATGCCTTTCTTTCATGACACTCTGAAAACCATATGATCATCTGACAAATGCCTACTTAACGCGAATCTGCAGGAGTTTTGACAATGCTTACCTGGGGCTGTCCTCGAATGCTATTCTGGAAAGGCTCATGTTGAAGTGATAACCAAATTTAATGAAAACGTTCCTTTAAAAAATACTTTCGTTTCCCAAAAATAGTAAATGTTCACCAAATTTTAGACCACCTAATAATCTGAAAGTGATAACCACATACTGAGTTCTCAGCATTTTCTGAAAATATTTGACAGTAAAAAAATGATTTTGTCTTCCCCAAATAGAAAACTTTCATAATATAACCCTAACCCTAACCCTAACCCCACGTTTGGGGCGTATAATTCTGCTAGCTAAATAATAGTATTGTTGCGTAAATGTTGTGTTATACATTTGGTAAACTAAGAGCGCGATCCTAAACTGGAGTTAGGCCGGCATAAACTAAGCCAGCAGAGTTTGGCCAGCACCAGGGCCACCATAAAGCATGTTTGGACTACTCTTGGAGAGGGAGGATGGTGCACGTCTAACTCAGTTTAGGATTGCGCCCTAAATTTGGTATAACCGTAGTTCGTTTTTGAACCACAGTGCTAGGGGCTCACAGTTTAATTTGGTAAGCATTTAATTTGTCCCCTTTTGGAAACAGGCTGGACAAACCCAATTTCCCAGAAGGGACAGCTGGAATGCATAGGTGTTAAATGCTTCGTTAAACTAAGGGTGCATTCCAATTGCACCCTTGGGCTGACTCATGCTGCTTGCATTGGCCCAGGGCTGTTGCAAATTTGCCATAAGGCACATCTGTGTCACACTAGGAGGTATTGGGCTGGCACAAAGACTCATGCTGACGCAGGCATAATGGCAAATGGCTGCAGGTAAGCCTCCCCTGGCCAAGTTCAACCAGCACAGGGGCTCTTGAGGACATGGGGAAGGCAAGAGGGAGATGGGGGAAGGAAGAATGGGGAGGGTGAAGGAGCCAGGATCCAGCTGTTAGGCCAGATCCTAACCCACATCCCCAGGCTGCACAACCCATTCCAGGCTCCTTGGAACTGTGCCTTCTATTTAGCAAGTGCTGATCCAGGCAATTGCATCAGTCTGCCTGGGGCTTACCCCTGGGTATGGGGGATAGATGTCCCATTGCCCTGTGGTGAGCTCCAGCTGGCTCCTATCCTGTGTATGATGCAGCCCAGGCCTACCTTGAGTAGGATGCAGTGCAGGATTGCACAGCCCAAGTATCACAATTATTACAAGCTTCACTCTAGAAGCAAAATATTAGTACGTTTAGGACCATTTTCTAGCACCAGTGCAGCTGTAATGCAGGCTGTGACCTCACTTCCTGCCACGACATCACTTCCGGCTTATGACGTCACTTCCGGTGGGCGGACCCTGGCAAGGAGCAGGAGGGGGAACGGGCAACCAAAAAAAGACCGCATGGGGGCTGGGGCGAGGCTATAGGAGGAACCGGGATGCTGGATCTGTGCGGCTGGAGGGAGCGGGAGCCCCAGGCAGCCTATCTTCTCATGCTTGCTGCCTTATTCCCAGGTCTCCCTCGCTGCTGCTGCTGCCGCCGCCGCCGCCGCCGCCGGTCCTCTCGCTCCATTGCTGCCACCACCACCACGCTGCCTGCCTGCCTGCCTGCTCACAGAAAGTGCAGGCAATGGCTGCGGGCGTGCAGTACGCATGCGCAGCTGCTGAACCAACCAGCCGACAGGGCCAGCTTCGAGTGGGTGGGGCCAGCTCAACTTCTAGGAACTGGTACTCACGTAGTGGTGCGTAGTGGGTGCATGACATCGCTGCATGAAACCCTGAAAGAAGCAGACAGATACCTCAGAATGCCAGATGCAGGGAAGTGGCAACAAGATGCAGATATCTTGTTGTCTTGTATGCTCCCTGAGGCATCTGGTGGGCCAGATACAGGAAGCCTTTGGCCTGATTCAGCAGGGCTCTTCTTATGTTCTTATATAGATGACAAGAACAGGTAGGTTTCTTTGGGGGGAAGCATAAGCAGCATCTTTGAAGAGAAGTCCACAAATTTTGGCCAGTCGCCAATCATTATTTCTGTGGTGCCTGCCTTTTCTCTTCCTTCCAGTGCCACAAGGGCAAAAGGAGTGTTTGTCCCTTTTGTACCCATTCCCTGAGGGTCAGAAGGGAGGAACAGCAGAGTGTTCATTGCATGCTCTCCCCTTCAACATATGACATGATAAGGCCTTCTGCCATTTTGACAGAGACATATTCTGCCTTCAGGTTTCTCATCATCAGGGCATCAGATTTCAGTCCTGGTCTCTTAAGTGTAAGTTTGGAGATGGCACCAAGACCTTTGTTTCTGCTTCGGAATGTTTGCCTGAAATACAAGGTAGGGGTCACAACCTCCAAGTGCTTCTCTGACTTGAATTTGAAATGGAATCACCTGGGCTCAGAAAGGAAACCACGCTATTTTTCAGTTGGGGATAGGAGGGAGGAATAGCTCCATTTATTCTGAGCCAATCCGATTTGTGCCTGGAGGAGCTTGCCCATCACGAATAGGATTGCACTTGCAATGCAAAATCGAATGAAAGGTTCAGCCAGGATTTAATATAAAGAAATGATCAACTCGCCTTTTGATAACTGACTGCACTAATAGCTGGCTGCTGAGAGAGCCAGCTGCCAGTGAGAGGGCAAGTGGCTGCTTTGCTCTATTGAAGGAAAACACACACACACACACACACACACACACACCTGGAACACCACAACTGGCTAGCCAGCAAAAGCCCTTTTCCCTGCAGGGCCTGTCTGACCTGAACCAATCTGAAAATGGTGCCTCCTTGTCTGCCATCTGGAGAAGAGGCAAAGCTGTTCCTCAGTTCATGCCAGAACGTAAGGTGCATGGACCCTCATTCTGCAGCATTGTTTGTCTTTTCCTCTTCCCCTCAGCTATTATCTATGGAGATGATGAGCTTCTGTCAAGGTGAGACCTTCAGATCAGTAGCAAGGGGCATTCCAAATGGTTGTATATAGCGTGGAGGTCCTACCCCATACATTGTCAAGGCCAGCCCATTCATAGCACCAAATGATTCAGCTGCCTCAGGCCACTGATTGGCAGGGGGCACCCACCTTGGTTCCTCCCACTCGCTTCCACTGGGAGGGGCAGGGGCTGGCGTATCACCCAGACAGTGGATGTGTCTGTGTGTGGGGTCACTAGCGCAGCTGAGGGGGGTCATTGGGTTTGCATCATTGGGCACAGCCCCATCCCCTCGCTCATCCCCGCCCCCTCCAAAAGTGACTGGAGCTCGGCTGCGGTAGCTTCTGGAGGGTGTTCTGAGGCCCAGGGAGGTTGCACTTGGCCTCCCCAGCCTCAAAATGTCTTCTAAGGGCTTCAGGAGGCCTTAATATGTCATTTCCATTTTTCTGAAAACCAGAAGTGACCTTTTATGACCTCCTGAGGCCATAGAAGGCATTCCGAGGGCTGTGGTAGACCACAGTTGGCCTCCCTGGGCCTAGGAACACCCTCTGGAAGCAACTGGAGCAATTGGAGGGAGTGGGAGGTGGTGGTGGCCCCTGGGCGGCTCATCTTCCAGGTACAACACTGTGTGGGGCAGCTTTTGGCACACTGCCTCTGGTGCCAGGAGGTCTTGGTCAGCCCTGTACATAATAAAGCTATAAAAGGGAGGTGATACATTGATTTAGAAGATTGAAGTTTCTGGCAGTGAAGAGACAGTTTGTGTCTATGGCTATTTCCTCACAAACCAAAAGAATACCAGGTAAAGGGGGGGGGAAGGCTTCGCTGCTATGTATATCAACACAATATTGGCCTCATATTCCTATAATATTTCATTCTTGGAAGGATGGGGGAAATGATTAATAATAACGCATTATGAAGCATACTGTAATTTACATTGAGAACTAAATGCAGTTTTCATAACAGTGACAGAGAATATGGCTTGAGAACAGGGCACAGCTTGCCTCCCTCCTGTCAATTGCTATTGAAGTTGCAGAAGTTGGAGCCCACCAAGTGAAGGCAACCCACCAGCCAGCCACAGGAGGTGGTCAAGCCTGACATTAACAGCTGACAGCTGGTCTTCTTCTAAGCACTCACTGCTGGTGCGGATGCTGGCATAGTCTCCCATTTTCTGATGGAAGGGATGCCAGGAATGGGGAAAGTAGAGCATAAAGTCATGCCATGTTTGCTGCGCTACTGCCAGACCCTTCTCCCAAGGGGACATGAGAGCTGACCCCAGGCAAGGGCCTTGACATGATGCTGCAGGACCATCACCTGTTTCCTGGTGGAAAGACCAACTGTCTTGGTCTATGGAAAGAATGGAGCAGGACAACCAATCCTTTTCAAGCCTTTTTCCATGCAATCCATTTCAAAGGGAGTGGAGTGGAGCAGGACTCTTTTGCCAGCTTTTCAGCTATGCCAGCCCTGTCCTTCCCAGAAGCAGGAATGTCAGTCCTGGCAGAGTCAAAAGGACTCACTCTTCCCAGTGGCCACTGGGTGTTCTTCCCAGAAGGCAACGAGACGTGCTAGCAGTGCCCAAAATGGTGCTGGGACTCAGAGCCGTACCTGGCTCAAAGCGCCCCTGGGGGGCGGGGCAACATCATTACGTCCTCAGCACTGCACCGCACCGCACCCCGTATGTCACCCAGCCATGCCTCCTTGTGCCCAGAATTGCTCCATTAAGGAGTGATATGAGCGCAAGGGAGGGCGCGGGGCCCAAAAACACGCGTGTTGCCGGCGGCCATTGTGCGAGTCACCCCCCCACTATACCCTCCTTCCACCTCTGCTGGGACCTCTAAAATATCTTCCCTTTTCCTGGAGGAAGGAGTGTCAGAAAGACTAAAGAGAATCTTCCTTGTGCTTCTTCAGGCCTTAACAGCAACAGCTTCTTATTGCTGGCAGGGAGAACAACAGGCAAGAAGGTCGAGCAGTAAATGCAGCTGTGCACATCAGGTCTTGATGAGGAGCTGCAACTGGGAGAAGGGAACCTCCAACCTCCTGCAGCTGGCCCAGATGACAGGCCACCAGGGGCACCCCAATCTGCCTGTAGTTGTTGCCTGTTTAGAATTTCAAAAGCAGACGGAATCTCAAGCAGCCACAGACTAGCCACAATGTATGATCAGTGGGCTTTGTTTGGCTTGTAGATTACGGCTTATGGAAGCCTGTTTTAGGTTGCTTTGGGAAGCCATAAAGTAGGTCAGCCTCCCTTTTGCCAGGCAGCTGTTTTATTCAAGTTCACAAAACTAAGATCTTTAATTAGAGAGTAAAATAGTCAATGATTAGGGTCACAGCAACTTTTGTCATAGCAGGAGATGAAATTCAAAAGGATGCAAGACAGCTTTACTTGTTTCGGGCACAATCTTAATTGCTCCTTTTAGACATTTAATTTTATAAACATACGTTGTGTGCTGTGTAGGCACCATTTGCAATGATAACACATGAGTCACTGAAACACAGAATAAAAGGAAGTAGAAAAAAGTCACATTCTTGTTTAAGTCACCAAATTTCCATACAAAAGCAGATAAGATCACATACAAGCATTTATTGGTTCTTCACTGTGACCATCTCAGAACGCAATCCTAACCTTGAGTTAGGCCGGCACAAGGGACATGGTAAAGCACATTTGGACCACTCTCGGAGTCAGAGAGGCCAGCACACAGACATGTGCCATCCTCCATGACTCCAAGAGTTGTCCAAACATGCTTTATGGTGCCAACCAAATTTTGCTGGCCTAACTGTGCCAGCCTAACTCCAGGTTAGGATTGTGCTCTCAGTGTAATATCATATCAATGCAGTTTAGATGGCCAGTCATGTCAAACAGTCCAATCCTACCTTAAGATTGTGCCCTCAGACTTGTGCCAGCAGTGGCATATCAAGAGAGGGGTGGGAGGGCTAAATTTTGCAGGGCTCGGCAATTTGCTATGTAAGCTGCTCCTCCCCCTTGCTCTCGGAGCCAGCAATGTTGCTCTTCCCCCTCAGAATGGCTCTGAGAGTGAGGGGGAGGGGAAGCTTACATGGCAAGTTGTATGGAGACATACAAAACCCAGTGCCCGCTCCCTTCTTGGGATGCTACGATGTCAGTGATAATACTAGCACAAGTCCGCATTGATCTGTTCAGGTGCATCAGGCCTGGGAAGGGGGTTTGGATACAGCATGCACCATATTTTTCTGGCATTGTGCTGGTCCATGGGGCACCCATCAGTGGAGCTGTCACACCAGCATAGATCAAGATCACTGGCATATCTTGAGGTTAGAATTGGGCCTTGGTGCTCTAGCCCAGGAGTGTCAAATTCATTTCATACAGAAGGCCGAATAGCATTCATGATGCCTGCTAAGGGCCGGAAGTGATGTCATAAAGCATGAAGTGATGTCATTAAACAGGTCATGACCAGAAATAAGCATGGCTCTTTTCACTTAGGTGAGGGCACAGAATACTTAAGTGATCAAGGCTAAGAGCTGCAATAGCAATGGAACTTGGAAGGTGTACAGTGGAATTCGTTTGCTCAGATAATAGGAGGCATTGCTGAAAATTATACCACATGAACTCTTTTGCCTCATAATTTAAAAAACTGACTGTTCATCGACGTGCCCTGGTCTATTTCACTTAAGTATTTCCACTTGTCACCAGTCTACATGGTGTTATGAATACTTCTATTTGGCATGCATATCAGCACGGATGAATAATTGCTTTGATTAATGGGGACAGTATTCTAAATACTGTTTCTTAAAATGCTCTTTGAATAAATGAAAAGAATTAGTTACTTGGAATCTGTTCACCTGTTTGGAATCCCCTAGCTGTTAAGTCTCTCTGTGTTGTCTCTTTTTAAATTGTGCTCAACATCTGCTAATGCACTTCGTGCGCAAACCCTTGATAGACTTCAAGCACTTCACTTAGTACTATTTTAGTCATACACACATGGGCAGCACAATCCTATACCTCCTTAGTGCCGGCGCTGTGCTCTTGCGCTGGCTGAATGCTGTTGCAAACGTGCCATAGAGCGCATCCGCGTTGGCGCTATGGTGCTCAGCCAGCGCAAGAGCACAGCGCTGGCGCTCGGGCGCTGCCACGATTGTCAGCAGTGCCAGCCGTGTGCCAGTCAAGCGCCAGCATCGCTCAGTCGGCAAAGGGCCTCTGCAAAGGCGTTCCAGAGGCATTCTGGGGGCGTAACTGGGCAGCATAGTGGGCGGAGACGGGGGTTGTGACGTGACTGTGACGCAGGATGGCCATAGTGCCAAATCCTAACGCTGGTTCCTGGCCGATTCGGGCCGCTCCTGTCCACGTTCCTCTGCACCTGCTATTTTGCCAGCGCAGATCCGAGCAGGCCCATAGGGGTGACTGGGTCTTATGCGGGTGTAAGGGGAAAACCTTCCCTTGTCCTGCACGTTGCTGCTGCTGCCTCCTAATGGGCCTTGGGATATGGCCCTGCTATGTTGGCCGTACTAGGCCGGAATAGTAATTGCTCTCTTAATTGCATCTAAAGCTGGTGAAGTCCCAGTTGTTTTAAGCCCTATCTGGAATGTGACAGTAATATTGCTGAGGAATGCCCATTTTCCATTCGTAAATACATTTTATGGGTAAGCAACCAATTGTCATCCTAATTGACTGTTAACTTCAATAGTTATATTTTGTACATGTATTGCTTTCAAATTTTTAATTGATTCTTTTTAAGGCACATGTTCCAGGGTGGCTCAAATAAGAAAAAAGAAATATCTAGAGAAAACTATTTCCTTTTATAAAAGGAATTTTGAAGCTTGGTAACAGGTTTTTAAACTTGCTGTACTTCCCTCGCCCCTCCATTGTTTTTATGTGATCTTGACCCTGGACACACCATCTAAAGAAATGACAGTAATTTCTGCAGAAAAGGATGACTGTCAGTTTTGTGAAATTGTGAAGATGGACTAGTGATGGGTGCATCAATTATGTATTTAGAGTTATAATTTAAGACTGCAAAGCTGTGCCCAGTTTTACATGCTTACACCCCATAGAGATAAATGGGAATTAGGTGGCTTGAGCAGCAAGCACAGGATTGCAATTTTCCAACGCTTATTTGCATAAACATCCAGGATCTGCAACAGAGATGCATCAACAAATGTCGTGGTTCTCCCACTTGTCCAGAGTTGTGACAAAGCTCCACAGCCAACCAGCAACCCACCTTCAAGAGCCCACCAGCAGGTGAGAGAGAGAGATCCATGGGTCCTCTTCTTTGCCTGCCCAGTGATGTAGCCTTTATTTCTTTCATTCTGTATGCAGGGAACTTGCAGGTGCACACATGCAGGTGGTGCTGGTGCTTCTAGGAGAGCACAGCCTAAGTCAGGGGTTTCCAAATTATGGCCTGGGGGCCAAATCTGGCACACCACAAGATTTTACCTGGCCTACAGCAACTTGTTCTTTCTTAAATCATTAATGTTTGACATTTTTACTCATTATGTATCATTTCTCAAATTAAAGCACAGCATTGTTTCTTTGTAATTGTCACATTTCTCTTTTATTCTGAATCATATCGTGCTGATTACAAAAAATCCAAGTAAAACGTATTCATTCATTTCCATTTCATTCATTCATTCATTTATAAAATTGACTTTTTCTGGCCCATGAAAATGTGTAAAATGTATTATGTGGTCCTCGTAATGGACACGATACTAGCTCCACAACTGACGGCAGGAGGCCTTGGATCCGCACACCAAGGGGAAGGCCACAGTTTTGATCTGCCAGTGCCATAAATGCCCCTCTGTCCACTCAGGCTGGCTCAGATGGAGCTTTGCCTTCCCCAAAATTCTAATGAAGCCACTGCTCCTGGCTGGTGCAATATATTTGACCTTGTGACAAAAAAAAGCCACCTCTGAGGAGCCTCCTGACTGAGGAAAAGCAAGTCATTAACAAAAGAAGTCTCTCCAGCTCTAGCTGTTCTTATTAACTCAATCCAAGAGCCAGGCTAATGAGCCAACAGACCTCAGGAGTTAGCCAATGCACCCTCAAATAGGTGCACAGGCAAGGGCAGCACCCATCAAGGACCATAAACTAACCAAGGAAGGCCCCAAGGAAGGACCCCATAGGATCCAATGAGTGAAAAAATCTGGGTCAATAGACACTTGTGACTGTCGTCTTTGCTTCCATCCTGCCTTGTCTTTTGGGCACTAACCCACTGGTACAGCCTGAAGCCATGAGCATTTCAGCTGCAAGAAGGGCCATTATCAGGCGCGTATCTAGGGGGGGGTGCATGGGGTGGCAAGAGCCATGGGCGCCATTTCCTGTCCGTTTCCATGGGCGCCAATTTGCTCTCAGCCCCCCCAGCACTCCGAAAGCTGCGCCCCTCCAGCTTGCCAGCTTGTCAAGCTCGACAGAACTGCGTGGACCTTGCCTCCTTCCCTCATCCATCTTTAAAGCATCCTGAAAGCCAGCTGGAGGGTTTCCTTATAGCTATATAAGGTTCATGGATTGGATCTCTATCAGGTTATGGTGAGCTCAGCCTTAGCTTTTTGTAGTTGGCTCTTTCCCTTTGCTGAGTACAGTTTGAAATCCCTGTGTCTCCACTTTCAGGAATCGGAGTCAGTGTCTGAAAAAGCAAGGAATTGCCACATGTGAGCAGAGACCATCATGCAACGCTTCCAATTTGCATGTGAGATTAGCATGCGCCCACCCCCCAGCTATATAGGCTTCCGAGAGAGGAAGCATGCAAATTAGCCATATGCAGATGAACAGGTGGGGTCTGGCCAGTGGAACGTTCCTGGGCAGGCACGTGGGAAACCGGAGGAGTTTACTGCTGCAGCAGGAGTTCAGGTAGGTTGCAAAAAGAAGCAGATGCGGTGGCCCCCCATTTTTTTTCCTCCCACCATCTAATTCTCTCCCCAGATGCTTTGCTGCTGCCCCCAAACAGCAAGGAAAGCCCCCCTCTCCTCTTTGTTCTTCCTCTCCACTCTTCCCCCCCGCAAAAATTCCATTTTTCCTTCCACTTTCCTGCTGCTGTTGTTGGCTGTTGCAGCAGCCAAACTGTTGT
Organism: Lerista edwardsae; assembly: GCA_029204185.1. NCBI lineage: Eukaryota > Metazoa > Chordata > Lepidosauria > Squamata > Scincidae > Lerista > Lerista edwardsae. Next base: position 11,362,161 of record JAJKFI010000012.1, read on the forward strand.
GGTTTTTTTGCACATACCCCACTCTGGTTTGATTGGGTGAGTGTGCAAGAAAAACTGTGCAAGTGTACAAGGCTGCAATCCTGTCCACACTTACCAGGCAGTAAGCCCCATTGACTCTAGTGGGATTTCCTTCTGAGTAGACATGCATAGGACTGGGCTGCAAGAGAGATTGCTGGGCTGACTGATCTGCACAGGCTACGTTTATGTTTTCTTGTTGTTTTGCATGCATTCTGTAAAAATTGAATAATGGGGCTTACTTCTAGGTAAGTGTGGATAGGATTGTGGCCTTAGTCACTATTTTGGGTTCTGTCTCACTATTTAGGGTCCCTCTCAATAAGTCCTCCTGCCCATGTACTCAGTCTGGAATAGTCAGCATTGCGGCCTGATAATGCACTGATGACTTTTGGTGGACTGCAGTTCCTCACTTTGTTCTGTCCAAACATGCATAGGGCAGGAACAGCGCTGTGTAATTAAGGACGCAATCCAGGTGTTTTGATAGGGGCGCAATTTTATGCCCCTTGCCATGGGCGCCATTTTCCCTAGATATGCCTCTGGCCATCATGCCAAGCCAGCACCCAGGATTGGTAATCCCTCTTTCCCATTCCGCTCCCTGAGAACACCTGAAGCCACTGTGCCAGCACATGCTGGACAGCCAACCTGTTTTGGTGCCTCACAAGGCACCCCTTGCCCTGCTTCCCTCCGCCTATGGCCTAATGCGGGAACTAGTTTCAAAGCTGTCTTTGTTCCTTAGGGCACAATCTTAATCTGGAGTGATGCCTGCAAAGTTAGGCCAGCAAGGTTTGGCTGGCACAAGGGCCACTGTAAAGCGCATTTGGACCACTCTCAGAGTCAGGGAGGATGGCGCATGTCTGTGTGCTGGCCTCTCTGACTCAGGCAGTGCCATCCTATTTTGCCCATAGCGCTGACATTGACGTGGGGGCACGAGTAGCGTCGGCTTCAGAGCACTGACGGAGAGCAGGGGAGGCTCTGTCCCGTATCAGGACAGGAATTGGTGGGAGGGAGGGAGGCAGGGGGTGGGACCTGGGTGGGCTTGGGAGGTGGCCATATGGCCACATCTTAAGCTGGTCCGCAAGGCCACGCAGTCTCCTCGGATCTGCGCCCGCTCTTTAGTGGGCAAGGAGCACATAGGGATGCTGGAGCCTCCCCTACAGTAAGGGAGTGAATGCTCACTTGCCATGGGGGGGGGGACAGGACTCCAGCCTCTCCTATGCAGCATTGGATATAACGCTGCCAAGTCGGCCTTGCCATTCCAGTGCTGCATAGGATTGCGCCCTGAGAGTGGTCCAAACATGCTTTACGGTGGCCCTTGTGTCAGCCAAACTCCGGGTTAGGATTGTGCCTTTACTAATCTGCTTTAATCCAGATATTTAGCCAGTCTTGGTGCCTCATAGTTCCTACAATGCATCATACTCAATGTGGCAGATTCAGCCTGGTAACCTTGATCTTTGATGAGTCACTGATCCATGTGTTGTGCACTGTATCTTATGCTTGGGGGGGGCAGTTAGACAGGTCTCCTTGGGGTAAGTGTTCACCCACCCTGGAAGCATATGTTCACTTGCCTTATAAGGGTCCTTGGTCCTGCACCAGCTATTTTGCGTGTAAAGGTGGCAGAAAGGGAGAGTAAGAGGGATAGGATTTGGCTGCATGCTCATGTCTCTCCCTGCCTTGTTCCACCCCATCTCTGCCCCTCATTCCTTGCCCAGAAACTCCCCTATCCCAGCTTCTTCCACTCTCATTTCTATCACTGCCCTCTACCACTGCCATCTTACCTGTCACTGGTTGACAATGGCCTGGCTGCAAGCACTGGAACACGCAACACTGTTGCTCAGTGTCTGGCAGGATCCCAAAACTTACATCTGGATCCTGTAAGCTCTGCTGGCAGAATGCACATTCTGGCAGTGTAGAATTTAAATAGGATTGGGGGGAGCAGGGGTAAATGGGGTGGGGGAGGGCAGCAACAGGGGAAGGGGTGGGCAGATCAGGCTCAGGAGGGAGCAGGATCAGCAGCACCAACTCTGCCAATAACCTACCCAGATCTGATTCTGTGGCATGAATCCATGCAGACCTTCACCAGCTATTTATCTAATGCAGGTAAAGTAGACCCCTCCCCCCATAATGCAGAGACTTACCCCTGAGTAAGGGAACAAATATTTCCTTGCCCAGAGGATACTTCTCCAACTGCCACCATAGGATTCAACTGTTGCCATTTTGGCAACCACTGCATTGGTGGGGGCCGGGCGGATTGGGCCCCTGTAGCCTTTGAAATGAACAGTGCAATCCTATACCCCTCTTGCACCGGTGCTGCACTCTTGCGCTGGCCAAACGCTGTCGCAAACGTGCCGTAAAGTGCGCCAGTGTCGGCGCTGTAGTGCTGGGCCAGCACTGGGCCGGCGCTGGACCGGTGCAAGCAGCAGTGTTGGCGCTCGGGCACCAGCCATGTGCCAGTCCAGCATCAGCGTCGCTCGGTCGGCGCAGGGCCTCCGTGAGGGCATTCCAGAGGTGGTCTGGGGGCATAACTGGGCGGCGCAGTGGGCGGAGACAGCAGTTGTGATGCAGTTGTGACACAGAACGGCCGTAGTGCGAAATCCTAAAGCCCGTCCCCGGCCAGGGCGGCCCCAATTCAGGCTGCTCCTGTGCACGTTCCTCTGCACCTGCTATTTTGCTGGCGCAGATTGGAGCAGGCCCATAGGGGCGACTGGGGCTTACGCAGTGCAAGGGGAAAACCTCCCCTTGTCCCGCATATTGCTGCCGCTGCCTCCGAATGGGCTCTAGGATACAGCCCTGCTATGTCGGCCTTACTAGACCAGCTTTGTATAGGATTGTGCTCTAAGTTAAGTTGGTGTGAAGTCATTGTAAGCCTTTTATTTGTAGTGCTATCCTGGCAAACCCAAAGAGTTTCCGCTTCATTACAGTACTGTCCTTTTTTTTTCTTGCTTCCACCCAGCTCAGCTGACATTTAGTCATCTGTTTCTTTTCCTATTTCTTATCTCTCACAGACGTTTTGACCCTGTGTGACAGCATTGATTACATCTACTGGGAATGAAATGTAAAGAGGGATGTTATCAGCATATCTATAAATAGGGCACATGTTGGCTAGGCAAGACTAGACCTTCTCACTGATAGCCACTGGAAATTGCTAGATCTCACTGTGAAGGACTAGGAGCCTACCCAAATGCATATGGTTTGAAAAGGATATTTATGTGTCATCTCATCATTCTCTTGCTATCATTGGCTAGTCAACACCTCATACAAAATAGCAGCAGCCGTTAATTGGAGAATGGAGAAGGATCTGCCATGCAAGATCATTATTAGGCCCTCAGATATAAAAGCTTCTAGCACCATCTCTTTCCAAGTAACTCTACTCATTAGTAAAATGCCACCACTTTTCAATTGTCATTTAGTGCTCCTCTATGAGACCAGCAAGGTAGCCCAGGGAGGTTCAGCAGTTCAGAATTTCAGGGTTCTTGATCTCTGTGGCCATGTCTGTCTTTGCATATCTCCACGCCTCTTTCACACCTTCCTTGTGCAAGTGATAGTTTCGAGATGTAAACCAATACTAGGCAGATAGAATGCAGCCAACTGTGAGGACGCATCTAGGTGACCCTCCCATACTGGAGTGAAGGGACCCCCCGCAACAGCATGAGGAACTGGGACAGGGGAAGTACTCAATTATTTGTGTCAGTGTTTTTGTTTTCCCCTTTTCTTTTAATGTCCATGCCAAACTTTGCTGCCCAGCTTTCTTCTCCTTTGGTTCACTGATGAGCTTCTTGTTTGTTATCCCATTTCTCCCTCCCCTCATTTTGATTTAAGTAAGGGCACAGTCCTAACCTGGAGTTAGGTCTGCACAGTTAGGCCAGCAAAGTTTGGTCGGCACAAGGGTGGGTGGGTAGAGACACTACTGAAGGTTCTATTTTTTGATAGCTCACATAAGCTATGTGGGGGCATGTATGTGGATTGCGGGATTCACTGATTCTGGAAGCTTCCCAGGGGAAAAAATCAGGGGGAAAAGAGGAAATCAAAGCTTGTTTTAGCATTTTCTAGTTTTCTTTGTAACCTTTACTTGAACTTCCTTAAGCAAAGTGGCTCAAGAATTAAATAAAGAAATGTCTCAGATAGTCTGTTTTAATGATGTGTGTGTGTGTGTGTGTGTGTGTGTGTGTGTGTGTGTGTGTGTAGTGTAGTGTTTCCAGCTCAGCAGAGCAAATCATCATTCTCAGTTTCTGAAATTTCTGAGAGCAGCACGAGATGGCACTTATGGCAAGAAAGTGCATGACAGAACTGGAGATCGAAGCATGAGCGGAGGGGGATGAATCTGTGATTTATAAGAGATTATAAATGTTTTATCATCCGTCACATTGCAATGGTGCATTAACCCCGTTACATTTCACATCTCAAGGAAGCTCTCACAATTAGTTGGAGGTTTCTCATTTATACATGCGATATACGACCAGGCTGCATCTGGAGGCTAAATTTCTCAAATTATCATCCTTAATATCAGCAACTCCCAGGATCTTTTTAAAATAGAGTCATCATGAATGCATATTTAGGAAGTCATTTCCAAGCAATAAGGATTTAACTTTTATTTAAAGGAAGATAATTGATACCTTGAAACTGCATTATAACAATTGAGTTTAATTATCATACTGGGGTGGAATTTTTCATGGCCTCATATTTTTAAACCAAGGGGCACGGAGAGGACATTTACGAGACATCTCTTTAAACGAGAGGGCACCGAAAGGGCATTCACAAAGCCACTCAGTGGGGTGTGTTTTTTTGGCAGCTTTATTTTTCTGTTATTGTTTGAAACACAACCAGTATTGCAATGCTGCTTTTTTAACCAGAATTACAGGCCAGCATCCTTAATAATGATTGTGAAAGCAGAACGGTATAGTAGTTCAAAAACATAAAGAGGTAGATAATCTGCTCTGAGTGCTCTTGACGATGTACTTTGCAGTGTGGAGTTGTGATTCCAATCCATCTTTACACATAGAAGGTGGTGTTTATCCTGGATTATATGGATATGAAATAAAAAAGCTACAGTATTGAGAAGACATCAGTTACATCCTCTATTCCTATTGATGTTCTGAACTGCCTATGACTCCGTTATCTGAATGTTGCCACTTAGGCACATAATAGTTCTTATTTTAATCAAAAGAATTTACAAAACAATATTCTGATATGGCTACATGAAGGTGGAAGGTGGAAATTAACCCTCTTTGGCCTGCTCCTCTCTGATTTTCCAGCTCCATGTGCTGCATCCTGCGGGGGGGGGGGGGAGGGAGTCACAGAGGCCTCTTCAAGGAAAGGAAAGGGAAATGTGTGTTCCCTTACATCAGGACTGTACTGCAACTCAATTATTGCTGGAAAGTTGTATGGGATTGGGCCTCTTAAGTCCTATTTAAGTTAAAAACACATACTTCACCTCCCATTGTAATAAATAGTACTGAACCTTTTTTAATTTGGGTGGATCAGTGCTGTGTGTGTGTGTGTGTGTGTGTGTGTGTGTGTGTGTGTGTGTGTTTTGAGCTTTCCATCATTGTGAATTTAATGCTTTCCGCTGAATGGCAAACAAGTATAAACATTGTTCCCATACTAGAAATACTTTCTTATACTAAGACACAATTTCTTTTTTGATATTGGTTTTGTCATTGAAGGAACATGGCTGTTCTGCCAACACAGAATTTCCACTATGAAATCCTAACACTGTGGAGTTCTTCACTGTGGCAAAATTAATCACTTTTTAAAAAGTGAGGAAGCTCAAATGAAAGTCAGCATTTTCCTCAGGTATATCTGGTACTTAAATATAAAGGCAGCACAATCCTAACTGACTTTCCAGCACTGACACAGCTGTGCCAATGGGGCATGTGTTGCATCCTGCAGTTGGGGGGACAGTCACGGAGCCCTCTTCAAGGTAAGGGAATGTGTTTTTTTTTCTAAAACATTTTTTTTGTTTTTCTAAGAGCTGCATTGCCCTCATCCCGGTGCTGGAAAGTTGATTAGGATTGCACCCAATTCAGCCTATTCTTCAGTTGGTCATTCATGTGCCTTATAAACTCAAGAATGATAGAGACTGTTGAGTGGTAAATACATTAATTACTGGTTTTTATGTGTCCTGGCTAGGGGTATATATTTTTTTGGTGATTCCCCCCCCCATGTCTTGATTATAAAAGAAAATTGTGGGTGTTGTGTTTTTATTTAGCTGTATAACCTCCAAAAGGCGGTATTTTGTGTTTTTAATTTACATTCTCAACAAGTTCTCATTTTTATTAATTTTAAATGCTTTAAGAGTGTACCAGGTCATATAGTGTCAGCAGATGCAGACACAGTATTATTTCTAATTGGGAAACGTGATCTATTTTAATTTCTGGAAAGTAATTTTTAAAAACCAAAATGCAGTGTTTTGTGTTTTTATGCATTTTTTTTTAACAAAACAACACCACCTCCACCCTAGTCATGGCATTTGGTTTTATACTATACATAGTAAACAAGGGTGAGACATATGGTTTGGGGAAAACATCCACATTTGTGAAAAGCAGCCTCCTTACATTTCCTGTGTTTCTCCAGTTGATTTGCTGCTGAAGAAACTTCACAGTCAGGGAATAAGAGGGCAGGTCCTCTTATGGATTCAGAATTGGTTGAGGGCCAGGAAATGGGGTCAATGGGCAATTTTCACAATGGAGAGATGTGAAAAGCGGAGTGCCCCAGGGATCTGTCTTGGGGCCCGTGCTTTTCAACTTGTTCATAAATGACCTGGGGACAGGGATAAGCAGCGAGGTGGCCAAGTTTGCGGATGACACAAAACTTTTCCGGGTGGTGAAGACCAGAAGGGATTGTGAAGAGCTCCAGAAGGATCTCTCCAAGTTGGGGGAATGGGCAGCCAAATGGCAGATGTGTTTCAACATGGACAAGTGTAAAGTGATGCACATTGGGGCAAAAAACTAGAACTTCACCTATAGGCTTATGGGTGCTGAGCTGTCTGTGACAGCTCAAGAGAGAGATCTTGGGGTGCTGGTGGACAATTCAATGATGGTATCGACCCAGTGTGCAGCAGCAATTAAGAAGGCCAATTCCATGCTTGGGGTAATTAAAAAAGGGGTTGAGAATAAAACAGCCAATATTATCATGCCATTGTACAAATCGATGGTAAGGCCTCACCTGAATATTGTGTCCAGTTCTGGTCGCCACATCTCAAAAAGGACATAGTGGAGCTGGAAAAGGTGCAGAAGAGAGCGACAAAAATGATTATGGGGCTGGGGCACCTCCCTTATGAAGAGAGACTGCAGCATTTGGGGCTCTTCAGCCTAGAAAAAAGGCACCTGAGGGGGGACATGATTGAGACATACAAAATAATGCACGGAAGGGATAGAGTCGATAAAGGGATGTTCTTTTCCCTCTCTCAAAACACCAGAACCAGGGGGCATCCGCTAAAACTGAGGGTTGGGAGAGTTGAAACAGATAAAAGAAGTGCTTTTTTACCCATCGGGTACTTAATCTGTGGAACGCTTTGCCACAGGAGGTGGTGATGGGATCTGATCTAGATGCCTTTAAGAGGGGATTGGACAGATTTCTGGAAGAAAAGTCCATCGTGGGCTATAGGCCATGATGGATTGTGCAACGTCCTTACATTGGTGGTGGGCTACTTCAGAGTACTGGGTGCAAGGGAGTGGCAACAGGATGCAAGCATCTTGTTGTCTCGTGCCTCCCTGGGGCACCTGATGGGCCTCTGTGAGATACAGGAAGCTGGACTAGATGGGCCTTTGGCCTGATCCAGCAGGGCTCTTCTTATGTTCTTATTTAGGCCCATCTTGCTCTAAAAACTCAGAGCAGGTTGCACACACTTTTCTTTGGTGGTTGATAGAGAAGAAAGAGTGTGGGTGCACTGGTTGTATGTTCCACCCATATACTGTGTGCTTATTTTTAGCTGTTTCATAGCACTCCATACTGCACCGTTTGCTTCATCACAGCATCTGACTTGTCTACAGCTCTGAATAAATCTCTTGTTAACCTTTATAAACACCTAGAGTGAGTAATCTTCTCTTATCACAGCACACGTCAGTGGGAGTAAGCATCATTTCAAAGGACAACCAGATTCTACCATGCCAAGTTTTAAACACAAAGTTAAATGCTAAAGCCTTATGCAAGAAACCAAAGTCTTTTGCTTAGTCCGAAACAAAATGGGAGCAGCACTCCTAGTAATGAACAGTTGGAAAATCCATGCTTTCCTTCCGAAAATCCTTGTTTTAGAAGGAAAACTCTTGTCGTTAATGGCTTTAGTTCTACCACCAACCTGCTGTAGTCCCAAACAGATCAGTGTCATGATGGACGCTTTCCTGCAGTTGTGGACCCAGCCAATGTGATGTCCAGGGACAGAGGACAAGGTAGTCCACCCCCTCCACTGTTTCCCCGCCTCCCCATGCGCCACTGCGCTCCACCTCCACACCACACCAGACTCCATTTTGGAGCCATATGATAGCAAGGATGGGTGGGAGAGCTGAACTGCTCACCTCTCCGCAAAGCGAGGTGCCTCATTGCTGCCTTCCTCCTGCCCCAGGAGTGCCATGCCTGCCGCTTTTGGCCCCCCCAAAACATAATGGTAGGCCCACAATTGCTTCCTTGCTGGCCTAATAGCAGGTGCGAGGGGGAGGCTCATTTTGTTTCAAAATGGCTATGGGACAAAGAATAAATACCCCCCTGCACCATGGTCCCAATCCAGATCTGGCCCCACATGGCTGCTATTTACATCTAATTATTTATCACTGAACTCAGTAGGACTTCCTTCTGAGCAGACAAGCATAGACATACATTGAGTTGCTAGACAGATATTTTGAATTTTTGAGATGAAAAAATAGATAATATGTGACTGGAATGTGACTCACCACTCATATTGATTTTGGTGACACAGTGTCATGAACAGCAGAGAAACAGGCCTGGCTTGGCTCCATTTTGAGGCCCATGCCTGTCTCTCCCCACCCACCCCCCAGACCCTGGCAGTGAGAAAGTTTTCCCCTGGAGGCTGTTTTGTCTGGCTCAACTGGCCGGGATGAGATAGAGGGGCCTTTAGCAGGAAAACTTCCCAAGGACATCTTCTCCATACTAGGAACTGTTTTGCCTCTGGCTGACAAGGGTGGCTGGGAAAGCGGGGGGGGGGGGAGAGTAAGAACAAAGACTCAGACTTTTGAGTCTTGTGGGGAGAGACCATCTTGCGCTCATCACCCCTGGTTCTGTCCTCTGCTGGGTGAGTGATAGGTAGAATGTAATTAGACTAAGAGATAGGTGATTTCTTATTTTGCATTAAGCATCATGTGTAGTGGTGTCATCCGGCAACAAGCTGCCGGAATGCTAGGCAGGACTTACTGCCTGATTGGCTGCCCGTCTGTGACGTGTCGCCACCTGTTCGCCTGCCGCACGGGCACCCCTGGCTTCGGAGGGGGTGCCCGCTTGCCTGGGGGGCGCGCTGGGTGCCTGGGCAAGCAGTGGAGGGGCGTGCCAACCGGAGGGAGCCTGCATGGCGGGCGGGCGGGCAGGCAGCAACACATCACGGACAGCCTGTCAATCAAGCGGTAAGTCCCGCCTAGTGTTCCAGCAGCTCGTTGCCGGATGACACTACTGATCATGTGGCTATGCCATGCTTTGGCCTACTTTGAAAGGCCTTATTAAGCCTCTATGCTGTAACCTGTAGTTTTAATAAATCATTATATTTTACCCCATGGTGTGCCTCGTGTGCTGGGAGTGGGGGTTAGCTGAATCCAGTCTTGACCCTGGGCTACACTACTGGTTGGGCTAAAGTAATGCCTGCCTCCTGGGCAGTGGTGTCATCTACTCTCTTGTAGACGGAATGCTGGGCGGGACTTAGAGTGATCGACAGCCCGTCGACTCACTTCCGCTTTCTTCGCGCTCCCCGCGCGGCTTTCCCTCGCCTCGGAGGGAGCGCCTGCTCGCCAGGGGGGATGGGTGGGTGGCGCGCCGGATGCCTGGGAGAGCAGGCGCCCCCTCCGAGGCAAGGGAAAGCCACTGATTCTGCGGGACACACAGCGACTGATTCTGCGGGACACACACAGAATATGGCACATTTGCGACAACACTGGTCCAGTGCAAAAGCGCTGCACCAGCGCAATGCCAGGTTAGGATTGCGCTTTGAATGAACCTGATTTGGTTCAATTTTCTGTTCAACGTGAGACAAATATATAAGGCTATTAACCAATGAGCTTTATAGCTAAATAGGGATTTGAACCTTATTTTGAAACTATGGCTTCGGGTGTGTTGAGGACCAGATGGGGGAAGATAATAGATGGTCCGGACTCAACACACCCCGTTAGGGCGTAATCCACAACTGCCTAACTACTGGCTACTGGCTAACAAAAGGCTATTGCTGCATCCAGCGACAGCCAGGCAGCCACTGGCGTCTTCCTGGGAGAAGGGGGCATTTATCCCCTTTCCCCAGGGAAAGCCCAGTTGCCCGCAGTGGGGCTCCTTGGGTCACCTCCTCACTGGCACCTGTATTGGCTATTTTGCCGGCGGTGAATCAAGCAGCCCGGTGTCAGGCTGCCCAAGCCACTGCCAGGCATAAGATCCAGCGGTGGAAGCCACTGCCGGGTCCCACCCCCTCGCGGTCATCACCTCCCCTTCCCCTGCAGCAAACGGGCTTACCGGTAGAGTGCTGATTGGCCACCCACTTGCATTGGCGCCTGGTGCCATGAGCGTAAACATGTTGTGGACGTGCTTTATGGCACATTCGTGTCATTCTCATTAGTGGTACAGGCGTACCACTGGCGATATGGGCCTTCTGGATTGGGCCCTTAGACATACTTGCATTTATGCCAGTCTAAGACCTTGTCCAGATCTGAGTAGGCCCACTGGGGACACAGCAGTGGTGTAGGTAAGTGAAAAAGTTGTCACCTCTCCGTTGCTGGCTAGCCCAAAGCATTCAGTGGAGGCAGTTCAAGTGCCACTGCATGCTGTGGGCCGGCCCAGGATAGGATTTGGCTGTTAATTACTTCAGGTTGTGGATTTTTCTGAGAATCTAAGGAGGCATCAATTTGCCCTTCTTGCTTAGCTTTCATTTACTGTTCTCCTTAACCAAGCTAATACAAAATGCAGCAGGCCCAAAGGCTGCATTTTCTAAGTCAGTGATTTAGAATTCTGCTCCCTGCAGTCTTTCGGAGTAACTTCAACTTTATTATCTGTCCAACAAAAAGGATGAAGGAACCCATCCAAGAAATTAAACAGGCGATTTAGGGACCAATCCAGCTCTTGCTGAAGTCAATAGGCACATTGTTGTGGCAATCAATGAGAGAGGAGGACCCGGTCAATATAATTCAGGGGACAGTCATCGTTTTTGACTCCTGAAAAATGGGTTTCAGTGTTTGTTCGTAGTTTCAGCTTAGAGCCAATGTTTAAGCTGGCTGTAGCAGAAAAGACAGAAATACTTTCCATTTTAAATGCAAATAATTTTCTGTCACTAGGCAGCCTTATGGCAAAAGCACACTTGTGTTTGGGGAAGCGTATTGCAGTTCAGAAATACCAGTTTTTAAACAAATTGAGATGATAATTTTACAGAAATTGTTTTGATTTTGCCTTAGCTTGATTTTGCCTTAGCTTAGCTTATATGTCATGCATATACATATAAGTTTTATTTGCCCAAGTACCCACCGCAAAACACATGAGGCCAAACGATCAGGAGTAAAATGAACCATGTTTATTGATTTATACCAATGGTTCCCAACCTTTGGTCAGGAGCTACCCCCTTAAGAAGGATAGTGACCCAACCAGGGACCCATAGATGCTGTTAGTATGGCACTTCCGGGTTCTTGCGGCTGCCGAGCACAAGAATGTAAAAAAACATCTTTTTTACTTACAGGTGTTTGGCACCTACGGGTCCCTGGTTGGGTCATGACATTGCAATTGTAATAATAAGCAGTTATTGTTGGAAGCCTGTAAAGCAGTGGTTTCCAAACTGTGGATCGGGACTCACCAGTGGGTCACAAGCCAATTTCAGATGGGTCGCAAAGCATCTAGAGCAGCCATATTGAAATTATGGGAAGATGGGATGCTGGAAAGGGGGAGGGCTGTATGGTTGTTTTTCTTGTGTCAAGGCTGTAAACAGGAAAATGGCTGAGAAATAACCCAATTTATTGCTGCATTCTCAGGAAAGCAGCAGACTCTGGCATCACAATGACAGCACTTCCAGCCATGACATCACTTCCGGTGGGCCCCGGACAGATTGCAATTCTAAGAAGTGGGTCCCGGTTCTAAAAAATTTGAGAACCACTGCTGTAAAGGGTATGCAACAGCCACTCCTGCTGATGCAGCTGATCCTCTGATCACAGCTGGGTTGCCATGGGAAGCTAGCGAGAGTAGGCCCATGCTGTGCTAGAGCAAAACTACTTGGGTCCTTTCATGAGCTCTCAGGATGCCCATGCAACATGCAAGCTGCACATCTCTGGTCCTGCCATCAGCTTGCAAAGTCACCTAATTCCATGCCTTGTGCAGGCAAAAAATGCCCCCGCCCACATCCATGGATGGTGGAATGGCATTTGTGAAGGTAAAAGGTAAAGGTTTCCCCAGACCGAATGGTCTAGTTGTGACCGACTGTAGGGGGTAGTGCTCATCTCTGTTTCTAAGCCTGTAGAGCCGGCGTTTGTCAGAGGACAAGCTTCCGTGGTCATGTGGCCAGCATGACTATATGCTGTAGCACATGGAATGCTGTTACCTAATACTGAAGTGGTCCCGATTTATCTACTTGCATTTTCAGGTGCTTTCGAACTGCTAGGTTGGCAGGAGCTAGGACAAGCAACGGGAGCTCACTCTATTGCATGGTCTTGAACTCCCAACCTTCCAGTCAGAAAGCTCAGCAGCAGTGTTTAACCCGCAGCGCCACCATGTCCCTGCAACCACTTCATAAATGTCAATATTACTTGCAGATTTGGATGGAGCTATGTTCCATCAATTGCTGGTGCAGACTTCTAGAATTTACATGCTATTTGAGAGAGAGGAATAAGCAGAAAAAGTTCCTCAGCCTTTCATGTCAAAGGGTTAAAGCTATCCTCTGCCTTCTCAGTGTAATGGTATCTGGAAGCTCACTTTACAACTGCCATTAGGCCTGTGAAAATTAGTTTTCGGTATCAAGACAACACAATAACACAAACAAATGCCTTTTGATGGGCAAAGGACATAACCCTTTGTGAGGTCAGTGTGGCTCCTTGCCATGCCAGTCTAATTGAGCTTTGGTCAAAATTGTTGGAAAAGTGTGCAAGTAATCAGTGGAAGGACCCTTTCCTATGGTAAAGCCACCTGGCTAGGCTGTTGCTATCAACTAACACAGATAGGAATAGAAGTGGGTTACAGTTTCAAAAGAAATACTTTACTCACAGTTTCCAAGGTTGCATATCTTCTGTGTGGTCAGGTGGTCAGAAGTTCCTACTACTTGTGGGACCCTAGAGCAGTGCTTCCCAAACTTTTTAGCACTGTGCCCCACTTTTTAAAATGATGTTCATGACCCACTAGACAAAAAAAGACATCTAGAAAGAAATTTTATTTTTAATAATAAATTACTGTATTAATAATAATCAGAGTCCTGTGCTCCCTAGGCTGCTAGAAACCTTACAAATTGTGTGTGTGTGTGTGTGTGTGTGCGTGCGCACGCACGCACGCACGCACACACACACACACACACACATACATATGCTAGCCTCTCTCTAGAAATGTAGCCTCTCTCTAGAAATGAAGTTCAAGGTCTAAACCTTTACAGTTATTCCATACCCAGAAGGCTGAATTGGAGAGTAATATGTGCAGTTAGGGACTCTTAGGCCAGACAAAAGGCTGAACTGGGTTCACACTTGATCTACAGCATGCCGATTACTAGAGAAAATCAGAAAATATGACATTTTAATTTGGGGGTATGAAGCTTACCTCATAGTCATATCACAGGTTAGTATTCCAGCTAACAATTTTCTTCTGCAGACTGGGGCAAGGATGCTTGCACAGGTTTTTTTTAATGTTTCAAAAACTTTTCACAACTCACCAAAAATCATCTCATGACCCACTGGTGGGTCTGAACCACAGTTTGCAAAACACTATCCTAAGCTTGGCATGGCTGCAGCAATGCTGGAAGGCTGGATAGGATTGGTCCCTCAGTTTGTATTTTATCACCCCAATTTCAAGAGGGAAAAACTATGCTACAAAATGTTAGTGGAGAACACAGTCCTACACCGGCGCTGCACTCCTGCATCGGTCTAGCGCTGTCACAAACGTGTCGTCAAGCGCTCTGTGCCAGTGAATTGGGTGCTGGGCAGGCTCAAGCAGCAGTGTCGGTGGTCAGGCACCGCTGTGCCCATCAGCTGCGCCGGCTGTGCTCCGGTCAAGTGCTGGCAGGGCTCGGTCGGCACAGGACTTCACAGAGGCGTTTCAGAAGCGTGTTAGGGACGTAACCAGTGGTGGGATTCAAATAAATTAACAACCAGTTCTATGTCCTTCATGGCGGCTGCTGCCTTTCTTCCCTCTCCCAACCTAAAATTAGCAACCGGTTCTGCAGAATAGGTGAGAACTGGCTGAATCCCACCACTGGGCGTGACGGGGCGATGACGGCCAAAAGTCGTTGGGCCAAATCCTAAGCCCCGTCCCTGGCCAAGATGGTCCCGATCTGGGCTGCTGCTGCGCATGTACACCTGCACCTGCAAATCTGCAGGCGCAGATCCGAGCAGCCCCATAGGGATGGCTGGGGCTTACCTGGGTGGAAGGGGAAAACCTCCCCTCGCCCCGCGGCTGAGCCTCTGCTGCTTCCTGTTGGGCTTAGGATATGGCCCTGCTGTGCCGGCCTTGCTAGGCCGGCGCTGCTTAGGATTGGGTTGTTAATGTGTAAGAGTAGGAGATGGTGAGAAGATACTGGTATAGCATGGTACATAAGTCAGAAACTGCAAATCAATTCACCCAGGGGCGTCATCCAGGCAGAACGGCCCAGTACGCCGTTCCGCTAGTTCTGTGGACAGGCCCGGGCTGTGCTGCCTCTCCGGAGGACGGGCGAGCTGCTCCTGGGCCCGCCCGCCCTCCCTTGCGTCCCAAATCGCTCTGAAATGGAGCGATTCGGGCGCTGTGAGGCTCAGGGAGGCATGGCAGGCCTCCGTCCCGCTGTCAATCATCCGGGCATTCCGCTCCTGGCACGCCCGGATGACATCACTGAATTCACCCATTAAATTAATTTATTTTAAAACTTGTATCAATGAATGTCCCTGATTAAGTGGGAAGCAGATTTAAAAAAATTTTTTTGAATGCCTGCTATAACACATGCAAAAAATTATGCTTCTTGCTTCACAACTGCTTATTTAATTGATTAAGCACTAATCAATTGGTTGAATAATTCACATAATTCATTGCGTAGCAGCACAACCCTAGGAGTATCTACTCTGAAGTAAATCTCACTGCATGGAAAAGGACAGAGGTTCCCAAGTGCCTACTAGGGAGTTGGGAGCCCTGTACGTCTTGGCTGGGGCAGGGCAAAGGCAGCAATGTGTCCCCAGGTTCGCGCTGCTGCCCTGGGCAACGGGCTTTTTTCAGACTTACTCCTTACCATGCTGGCATCCGGGGTGTGTGGGGAGCCCTGGGAAGCCTCCATGCAGGACTCACCAAGCCTCAGACTATGCTAAAGCCTTTGATTGTGTGGATCACAACAAACTGTGGCAAGTTCTTGAAGAGATGGGAGTATCAGACCACCTGATCTGCCTTCTGAGAAACCTGTATGTGGGCCAGGAAGCAACAGTTAGAACTGGACATGGAACAACCGACTGGTTTCAAATTGGGAAAGGAGTATGACAAGGCTGTATACTGTCACCCTGCTTATTTAACTTATATGCAGAGTACATCATGAGGAAGGCAGGGCTGGATGATTCACAAGCTGGAATCAAGATTGCTGGGAGAAATATCAACAACCTCAGACGATGCAGACGATACCACTCTAATGGCAGAAAGTGAGGAAGACATCAAGAACCTTCTGATGAGGGTGAAAGAGGAAAGTGCCAAAATTGGCTTGAAGCTCAACATTAAAAAAACTAAGATCATGGCAACCACTCCCATAACTTCCTGGCAAATAGAAGGGGAAGAAATGGAAGCAGTGACAGACTTTACTTTCCTGGGCTCCAAGATCAGCGCAGATGGTGACGGCAGCCATTAAAAGACGTTTACTTCTTGGGAGAAAAGCTATGGTGAACCTAGACAACTTAATCAAAAGCCGAGACATCACCCTGCCAACAAAGGTTAGCATAGTCAAAGTGATGGTTTTCCCAGTAGCAATGTATGGCTGTGAGAGCTGGACCATAAGAAAGGCAGAGCGCCGTAGAATAGATGCTTTCGAATTATGGTGTTGGAGAAGACTCTTGAGAGTCCCCTGGACTGCAAGGAGAACCAATCGGTCAATCCTCCAGGAAGTCAAGCCTGATTGCTCCCTGGAAGGACAAATCCTGAAGCTGAAGCTCAAGTACTTTGGCCACCTCATGAGGAGAGAGGACTCTTTAGAAAAGACCCTCATGCTGCGAAAGATTGAAGGCAAAAGGAGAAGGGGGTGGCAGAGGATGAGATGGTTAGAGAGTGTCACTGAAGCAATGAGCATGAAATGGGGCGAACTCCGGAAGCGATGGTTAGAGAGTGTCACCGAAGCAATGAGCATGAAATTGGGCGAACTCCGGAAGCTAGTGGAGGACAGGGAGGCCTGGCGTGCTGTGGTCCATGGGGTCGCGAAGAGTCGGACACGACTTAGCGACTGAACATATACTGCTTTTCAACACAAAGTTCACAAAGCGGTTAACAGGCAAATAATAACATTAAAGTTAAAGACTCCCTGTCCCAAAAGGGCTCACAATCTAAAAAAAATGGAGAACACCACCAGCAACAGACACGAGAAAGACACTGTGCTGGGGTGAAGAGGGACAATTGCTCTCCCCCTGCTAAATATAAGAGGACATCACTTGAAAAAGTGCCTCTTGACAACCCACTTCCAGTTTGCTAACGCGAAACAGATAGTGGGTCAAGATTGTGCTTTGAACGTATTTTGAGGCTTAGGGAGCCCTGTGGGTTTTTTCCCCCCGACACACCCTGGATGCCAACACTGCCAGGGGTGACTTTGAAAAAAGCCCCTTTGCCCAGGGCAGCATGTGATCCCCTTAAAGGGGCAGAAGCAGTTGCTTCCTGGGGTGGTGGGTCTTGACCCACCAATTTGGGAACTGCTGCAATAGAATTATAAGGCTGCATAGGGTTGCAGTCCAAGCCTAATTACTTCAAGCATGTGACACTGTTATGATGTACACAATATAACTTGGATACAAAGTCATCCTTTAGAGTCATTACTCTATACGTGTGTTTCTACTGGCAATCCCATTTTCAGTCAGGCCAGGGAGTTTCCTGGAGCTTGAGCCTTTTGGACTGCTCCAGCCCCTCTTCAAAAGCAGGTCAGCTTTCCTAGGCATGTTTTTTTTTTAAGAGTTCACTGTGCAACTAGTTCATTTGAAGTTGTGAAACTTCTGGGCTTGTCTGAAGAGGCTCTTGCCAACTGCTGTGTTACCACCAAAGGAGAAGACCTCCCCTCCCATCTAGAAACAGGTTCAGGAGCAGCAGATCCTGCTTTTTCTGAAAAGCCTAACAAGATGTGCAATGCCCTTCTTTGTACTGAGTTGGATCTAAAGAACCATGAAAGGGAAGAAAATACCATCTGGTGTTAGCCCACTTACACTTGCGCAGAATGGTTTTCACCGTGCTATTACGTGTAGGCAGTTTGGCAGTACTTATTATTCTGTTTGTGCAAGTAGTATCACAAGTCCTTGCTCAAACTCAGGGGTATCAAACTCATTTCATATTGCATTAGTGGCACCTGCTGAGGACCGGAAACGACATCATTAAGCAGGAAGTGACATCACTAAGCAGATGGTGGCCGGAAATAAGCACTTTGTTCTCACACAGAAACTCATTAGCTGCAAATGACAGAAGAGAAAACGTGCAAGTCTTGTTCATAATTTCAAGACAAGAGAGAGCCCAATTAGCACTCTGGGAGAGCCCAAGTATAACAGGGTGGGTGCTTCTAGGTTGGCCACATCTGGTCTGCAGGCCTTATGTTTGACACCCCTGCTTAAACTCTGGCAGTGTTAGGCTAGTCAGGGCCAGCCCAAGACCTCCTGACTCCTGAGGTGGCATGCCTAATGTCCCTTTACCCAATGACTGGCCAACCTCTCCTCTCACTCTCCAGTGTCTAGCTCAGTACTCTCCTCCCCTCCACATTTCCTCTTCTTCTCTGTCCCCCTCTTCCTCTCCAGTTTAGGGAGGAGGAGGAGGAGGAGCAGCAGCAGCAGCAGCAGTGGAGGCAAGCTGGTGGACAGAGCTGGGTGTCCCCTCATCAATGACATACCTAGAGGGGGATCACAGCACTAAGTTTTGCAAGAAGCCACGACCCTTCCTCTTCTGAACTATTCATAGCCAATGTAATAATAATAATAATAATAATAATAATAATAATACATTTATTTATATACCGCCTTTCTTAATATCACTAGTTTTCTCTAATGATTGAACTCAAGGCGGTTTACATAGGCAGACTTTCTCACAAACCCGAAGGTTTTTACAATTTACAGAATGTTCTATCTTCCAAGAACAACACTCCTACAGATCTTTCTTTCTGGATTTAGCCTTCTTTCTTTAGCCACCCGTCTGTCATCTGCTGGCTGCTGAGGCTTCCCTGCTGCCACCAGAGATGCAGCTGATTTCAGCACACTCCTCCTCCCACGAGGCAGCTGAAACTCAGCTTGTAATCAGCCGCAGTTTCCAAGGTCTGCTGCTCGCAGAGACAGTCCCGAGCTCACGACCTTGAGATCTTCAGGTGTTATCTTCAGGCAAACGGAGGCATTAACCCTCTCGGCTAAATCTTCTGCCTCTGTATATGTAACCTCTGTTATGTTTATGAAATGATATCCGGTGCTTCTTAGGAGACATTCATAGCTAATGTAACCTCTGTTTTGCTCTACCTGCTGGTCTGAAGAGGAGGGGGAGCGGCTGCTCGCAAAACATTGTGCTGGGATTCCCCTCTAGGTACACATCTGTTTGTGCAAGTAGAAACAAACACCAATCTGCAGCCTGAAGTGACCACTCCAGTTGGCCTCAGGGACGGATTGGTCCTGAGGTAAAAAGTGAGGCCTGAGCAAGGAGTGAGAAATCGCACCAGAAGCCAAGACCGAGAAACAAGTCACAGATCAGGAACACACCAGTTCTTTATCAAACACACCAACGCCCCTTTATTTTTGCTGTAGTTTAGGCAACTCACCAGACAAGGCAGTGGCCTGGTTTAGCCCAGGCAGTTCCTGACAGGCCTCAATTTTCTCATGTAGCACTCCAGCGCAAGGAATAAAGTAGCCCATCTGTGGTTGGGCACCCTTGGATCCAGCCCACTGTATTATGCTACTTTATGCTAATATGGCAATATGAAAGCCATTTTAAAGTCTAATTTAAGCCTCCTTGAAAAGAACTTCATGGTGCCAAACCAGCTTTACTGAAAATTGCAATGAAAACCTTGGAACAAACAAAGGCCAATGCAATGCCGTTTCAGAAACAGAAGCTCAGGACATCATTTCATAAACATATGCACTTACAGGCAAGTCCTATTGACCCTCTGCTGTTTGTGTCATTTCTGTAGTGGGAAACTCGCAAACGGCTCCTCTGAAGCCATTTGCCTGTGTTTATTCCAAGTGCTTAGTTACGGTTCAGAAATGTTTGGGTAACAATTTCTTCTAAGTGTCCTGTCACCATGAACTCATTCCGTATTCACTGCAAAAAGCACACTGAGCTGGTTGAATAATTTCCCATTTGCATTTCTCCCACAAGCATCTCTTTAGATGTTTTCCTTTAATCAGGCATTAATTAAGACTTAGTGACTGGACATGATAGTTTTTGATGACACATTATATCGGGACTTCAAAACATCGTTGGGCCAAATTCACCCACGAAGCACTCATGCCAAATTCACAGTAGTGTGGAGGTGACAACAGGCATTAATTTATGACACAGTAGCTCTTAGAAAAGGGGGTGTGGTGGCGCAGCGGGTTAAACCGCTGCTGCTGGGCTTTCCGACCGGGAGGTTGGGAGTTCAAGACTGCGCGACGGAGTGAGCTCCCGTTGCTTGTCCCAGCTCCTGCCAACCTAGCAGTTCGAAAGCACCTAAAAGCAAGTAGAAAAATAGGGACCACTTTGGTGGGAAGGTAACGGCATTCCGTGCGCTACAGCGTAGAGTCATGCTGGCCACATGACCATGGAAGCTTGTCCTCAGACAAAACGCCGGCTCTACAGACTTTGAAACGGAGATGAGCACCGCCCCCTACAGTCGGTGCCTACTAGACCATTCGGTCGTGGGGAAACCTTTACCTTTACCTTTAGCTCTTAGAAAACCCACAGTGGCCCAGGAGCAGAGGAGGCGCTTCCCAGGACCCACAGCGGAAAAGAGGCTGGAAATAAGGAGCCTCATCCCTGAATATGATACATCGAGATCTAACACAAGGCAACCAATTTTCCAGCACTGGCATAGTGGTGCTAATGGGGCATGTGCTGCATCCTACAGTGGAATAGTAGTCAAGGTGACCTCCTCAAGGTAGGGGAATGTTTGTTCCCTTACCTGGGAGCTGCATTGCCCTTACCCTGGTGCTGGAACGTTGGTTAGGATTGCACCCACAGTCATTTCACTAAGCCAAGGTCCACATCTATTTCAGCATCATCGTATACCAAAAATTTCTAAATGGTGTGCAAACATTAAAAACAACACAGGTTTGCCCCACAAACTTCCAAACTAACATTAAAGACAATGCATATTGCAGAAGAAAAGGAAGGTCAATGGGGGGGGGGGGGCTAACCCAGAGGCTAACCCAGAGTGAACAGATGCATCAGGCTAATCAGGCTAACCCAGAGTGAACAGATGCATTTTAAGGTATTTGAATGTAAAAGTGGGGGAAGGGAGTCAAACATTGGGTGAAAGAGTAAGCTGGTGATAGGGAGCTGCATGGGAAAATGGGCACAGGGGAGAGGGAGGATAACCTTAGGCCGGTCAAGAAGATTGGTACTTTACTTGTAGTGTAAGGGACTCAAGGAAGAAGATATGAAAGTGAAGATAATAGAGCCAGCCTGAATGCAAATGTGCAGATACAGAAAGGAGTTTGAAGTTTTACAATGCAATGATTCATAGCGCAATCCTACCCAGCGTTGGATTGGCAAGGCTGGCAAGGCTAAACAGCAGGTGCAGATCTGAGGAGACTGCGTGGCCCGAATCGGGCTGCACCCGATTCCCAAGCCTGCACCCAACCCACCCTCCCCCCACCCCCAATCTCCCTCCTGCCTCCAATCGCTCTCCTTGCGCCAGCCGGCTTCGGCCGATGTGACTCAGCACGGACACAACGGGACTGGCACTTCCTGCAGGGGTGCCGATTGGTGCTCCCATGTCAGTGCTCACCCAGTCGCATCGAAGCTATGGTGTAGCATTGATGCAACGGGCACGGTAGGATTGCGCTGCCCAAACCATAGCATCTTATTCTGGTGACATCACGACTCTGCCCATTTGCATCCCCAGGGCTGTGACATCATGGGTTTTCTCAGGAGGAGGTGTGGGTGCAGGAAGTGGCCAGAGCCTCCTTCCTTGGGGAGAGCCCAGAGGAGATTGCTTCTGCACTGCAAGCACATCAGTATGCCCACAGACCTACGGATAGGGCTGGCAAAGTCCAGTATATTACAGTATTTTAGCAAGAAAACTTTCTTTTTTCTGACCTGTCCCCTTGGAATGAACACAGTGTTCTCAGAAGGGAAAAAATATTCTACTGATGACATGACCTCTGCAAGTAATTACAACCATAAAGTACAGTATATGCTCAAGGAAGAAAATCTGGTTGGCTACTTTGTAACTGCCTAGTTTAGCATTAATTCACTGTCCATCAATAAATCAATAGAGTTCAGTCTCATTGTAGAAAGTAAGTTCTTCAGTACATTTTCTCCTAAACTGCATCGTTTCTACTAGTCATTTTTTACAACGTTCAATTTTATCCAGTTATTTCTTAAAGTCTATCCTTCAACCCAATCCACTGATCCCAATCCCTGTCACCTAATATTGTAAAACCATGTGGCTAGTTTAATTCATTCCTCAGGCCTTTAGCAAATCTGTTGAGTCTTGTCTGTAATTAAGGATTGGATACAGAAAAGGGGTTAGGTAAATATAGTGTGGAATAAGTCATTAAACACTCCTTATTGCTTTCAGCCTCACTCATCATTCAGCAGCTTCAACAAGGTGCAAGCGTGGCAGAGGAACTTTGGGGCTGTCTGTTCAGCTCACCAGGTTCTCAGCAGGACTCAGAGTGAACCTTGGGACTCAGGGCGCAGCCACTGAGAGCCCAATCCTGAGCACTGCAGCACAGGTGCTGCTGTCATGAAAGGTGCTGTAAAGCACCTCCAGCGCTGGCAGTAAGCCATTACTGCCGGCACCAGGCCAATGCTGAGCCAACACAGGCCCCACTGCCTGGAGGCGGCAACACGATGCTGGCATCAGTGAGTGCTACTGTTGCTGGATGGGATGGGATGGCGGTCCTGGGTGGGGGGAGGGCAGAGGGGCGGGGTGGGAATGGCGGCAACCTTCACAACCGGATCCTGACCTCCATGTCAGGCTGCACAGCCTGACACAGAGGCCCTCACCTCTACACCCGCTAAATAGCTGGCGCAGAGACCAGTCGACTAATTGCCTGCCCTGAGCCCTTACCATGTGGGGGAAGTGGAGGAAGGTCCCCTTCTCCCACGGAGCTTCCTGGGGCTGCCTGGCTTGGGCTACCAACTTTGCAATGGCCAAAACATATACAAAATCACTACCTTTCCCTGCTAACTGGGCAACAGGCACTTTTTCAAGTGGTGTCCTCTTATATTTAGCGGGGGGGGGAGAGCAACCATCCCTCTTCACCCCTGCACAGTGTCTTTTCTAGTGGCTGCTGCTGCTGGTGTTCTGCATTTTTTTAGATTGTGAGCCCTTTTGGGACAAGGAGCCACTGAACTTTATTTTTTTGGCCTGTAAACCGCTTTGTGAACTTTTTGTTGAAAGCGGTATATAAATACCGTTTGCTTGCTTGCTTTGTTTGAACTGTACTGTAAAGGAATGCTGGATTAGTGACTTTCCATTATATAACCAAGTTCCCATCACACTAGCATTCCTCATTAAGACTATGGTCTGAATTCCAAATCTCAAAAGAATGAATTTCTATTTGTAATAGTTTGGCAATTCGGTTTTGATTTACATTAATGTTACAAGTGTTGTTCATTAAGCTGTTAAAATTTGGTCACCCAGTAAACTTCATGGATGCAGTCCTTGGCCTCCCCGTTGCAAGTTCAGCTTTCTGTCCCCTGGACCGCTGACAACTGTTAACCAGCCATCCACATTCCCACAGAGGGGGTCCTTCACGACTGTGCATGCACTCACTCTAAAGAGCATATATCTATATATATAAAGAAGAGCGTATGTATGTATGTGTGTGTGTGTGTATGTTTGTTCCACATAGGCTCCGCAACGCCTGGACCGATTCGCGCCAAACTCGGCACGCGGATGCCTTGGCCCCCCGAAACCATCGCTGCGTGGTTTTGGAACGGATCGGGCCCCCACGGGCGCGGGTACAAGCGAATTTGTGGTTCTCTATGGGCGGCTATGGGCTGAGCCGAACATTCCGAGGCTCTGATGATGTCATGATGAGATGCAAATGACATGCAAATGACATGCGGAATCTTCAGGCAGCAACTGAACTCTTGACAGTTGAAGACAAACAGCAGCAAACAGGTTTCACGCAGGCAAACCGATACAATGTGTTCTGTGGACATGTGGGCGGTCCCTGCTTGGCAGTGGACAGTTGGCACAAGGTGCTGTGGCTGTTGAAAGTTTACTTTCTCTCTGAAAGTTTACTTTCACTGTGTAATATAAGGCAATTGGGCAGGTGCAACCAAAGGCTACAAAGATGAAACAACAGCGTACACAGGAAACACCTGGGGGGGGGAAACTTGCAACGCTACGTCACAGAGCTGCTACATCTAGAGCAACAGAAACAGTACAGCAGCGTCACAAACAACTACAGGATATGAAACAGAGGGCTACTACACCTAGAGCAACAGAAACAGTACAGCAGCAGGGATGGGACATATAAAGACCCGGGCACACATGTGAGTGGGGGTGGGGTCAGGGATGGAACATATAAAGACCCGGGCACACATGTGAGTGGGGGTGGGGTCAGGGATGGGACATATCAACACCCAGGGACACACGTGAGTGGGGGTGGGGTCAGGGATGGGACATATCAACACCCGGGCACACATGTGAGTGGGGGTGGGGTCA
>JAJKFI010000012.1:11395530-11414661 GCA_029204185.1 Lerista edwardsae
TTTAGTTTTGATAAACAGACAAAGGACAAAGGTTTGCAGTAGTGACAGCTGATTTGATCACTGATCACTTCCTGTTTGTGTGCTGACTTCATTAGATGGCACATTACACCCTATTTTACATCTCAGCTAAAGTGAAGGCCCAGGTGTACCAGATTTCTGAGTAATTCTAGCTACTTCTCCTCCAAACTACTTTGGATGCATCCACAATTTGCTACATCTTACTGACTATCCTGAAACATTCACAATCAGTTTGACAAATTGAAGCTTAACCATGTCATGATAGTGGCAATTTTCTATTTCCTTTGCCCTTTTATCTAAATTTGTTAAATGTATAACTTGAACTTCCTCATCAAAGAAATAATCAAGCACCCAGGTACATGCATAGTATTTTTCACAAGCATGGAACATCTAATTCAGATACTGGCTATATCCAAACACATGGAGCTTCAAATCATTTGTATATATAAGTGTGTGTGTGTGTGTGTGTGTGTGTGTGTGTGTGTGTGTGTGTGTGGTGGGTTGCAAGTGAATTTCAGATGAGTCCCCATTAATTTCAATGTGTATTTTATTTTTAATATACTAGAAGACTTGTTATCGTCAGTGGTGTCGTCCTACCGGTACGCTGGGCGGGACATCCGGGTGATCGGCAGCCTGCCCGTCGCGTACTGCAGCGTTACGCCATTTGCATAATGTATACAAGCGGCGTAACTGGTTACACAACTGCTGATCACCCGGACGTCCCACCCAGCGTGCCGGTAGGATGACACCACTGGTTACCATGGTATGCAACTGCATTGGGGGAAATATTACAGATCTGTACTTTGTATATGCTTTAAACAATGATAGTCAATGAGGCTTACTCCTGGGTAAGTGGGGCTCGGATTGCTGCAATGGTATGTTTTTATTTAAACAGATCAGCAACTGCTTTGGAGGGTTGGGAGGGTTCTTCTTTATTTTAAACTAGCTGTTTGTGACCCGGCGTTGCCCAGGGCAGACATTATCCCCAGGCTCTATTAGGAGGAGGAATGAGTTTGTTCTGCAGTGCACCCCCACCTCTGGGGGCGTAAGGGGGGCCCTACCCCCACAGTAGATCTGTCCAGATCGTAAGGAATAAGTGCACCACGTGTGGTGAACATCATTCCAGGCGTTCCAGAGTAATGGTGGAACATACACACAAATATACAAACCTCCCTCAAACGTATGACATAGTGAGATCCATAGATAGACATATAGAACTCGTCCCTGAAATAACACAGTATTGCTGACGTGGAACCCAAAACACACACTATCACTGTGAAATGAATGAGGAAACAGGGACACCCTAACCTAAGAGAGCAATATGAAGGTCCCACTTACTGTCTGCAGGCCCTGTTGCAGGATAGCCCTGACGTATGAGAAACAGGCAGAGGTGGCCTGTTAGCTCCCTGGACATAGGCCCCTCTCAGATCCGACTGGGTGCTGGAAGTCTCTGGATCCTGCTCTTTCCACCCTGGGCCAGTCAGGCAACGCAGGCAAAGCATTTAGTTTCGCTTTCTGTTCTGCCTCTGTCTGGTAGCTGAGCTGCTGCAGAATCGTCTGTGACCATAGGGTGGCAGCAGACCTGTAGCCCAATGCAATCCCCTTGGTTCCTGACGATCCAGGCCCCCTCCCTGAAAAACGGGGGGCTGTAGAGGGGTCTGACCCCCACAGTGATTCCTTCCAGGCTGCAAGGTACGTGTGTGCCAAGTTTCGTGGCCGTGGGTCAAGGGACAGAGACGTGTATAAGGAACATACATACACACACACACACACGTCCGTTTTTATATATATAGATTAATTATTAAAGTTATACTTATTGTAAACTTTTAATTTATTTACTTGATTTGATTTGGTTTTTGCCATATGGAGGTGTTAAAATTTTTCCTGCTTGATGATGTCACTTTATCAAGTGGTTAATGACATCACTTCTGGTGGGTCCTGGCAGATTGTCATTCTAAAAAGTGGGTCCTGGTGCTAAAGGATTGGAGAACCACTGACAGAGATAGAGATGGAGATAGAGAAAGAGAGATAGAAATAGACAAACACACATGGGCATGTGCTGGCGCAGTCAGGCTGCATGGCGTAGGCAGTATCCAGCACAGGCTAGGAGGTGGTCTCCTCGGGGTAAGGGGATATTATTCCTGCCCTATGGGGGCTACTCAGATCTACTCTGAGTAATCCTGTGTAAGACTGCCTTGCCCAGGAGGTAAGATAAGATGCAGCAGAGGAGGTCTCTTGTCATCCCACCTCCTCTTGGGCCTGATCCACTCTCTGTTCCACCTTCCTCCACCTCTAAAACACTTTCCCAGCACCTTCTCCCAGATACTGCACCGTTTGGCATGAAATTCATCTTTGCTGGCACCCAGAGGCTTGGATCCAGTGCTATATACAAACTACTTTTGTACAGAAGAAACTGTTTTTGTTATAGTCTGTTCTCATTATTAAAAACTTGGTTCATTACTTATTGGTTACTTAATTATTGTTTGTAAGAAATGGTGACCATTTTCATTCCTCAATTCATTTTCAGGATATGAAAATGTAGCACTTTATAGTATTTGACATTAAAATGGAACCGTGTCTCTTTTTCTCCCACAATGGCTCAGACATGGTGTTCTTCCAGGATATTATGGCAAAGTGGCCACTGCCATAAAATATGACAACCTCCAGTAGTAGCAGTCATTTTTCCCCCATAATGACTTGGAATGGCATAACATACAGACCATTGTGGAAAAAATGGTTGCTACCAGCTGCTCAGACTAGTTTTGTCATTTTCAACTTCCAGTGAAGTCCAGTGAAGACAAGGGGGGGTCCGGGGAAGAATCTGCTACTCTTCCATATCGTATGTATGTACTCAACATATCGTATGCAGTGCATTCTGTTCGTTGGAGAGGTTTTCTTGTTTTGCAACAAATTTGGATCTATTTTTTTTTCATTCATTCTGATCTACTGTAGTGACAAAATATATAT
Source organism: Lerista edwardsae (assembly GCA_029204185.1). Classification (NCBI taxonomy): domain Eukaryota; kingdom Metazoa; phylum Chordata; class Lepidosauria; order Squamata; family Scincidae; genus Lerista; species Lerista edwardsae. The sequence continues at coordinate 11,398,516 of JAJKFI010000012.1, forward strand.
CACTACAGGTTTCAGAAAGCTATGAAGTTATTGGCTAGTGCTTAATATATGGACATTTTCAGAAATATACTCTGAAGAATAACCTGACTATGCAGAATAACTACTGCCAGGAGCACCGACTTGCTTTTAACATTGGTGTGTCCATGGCCATGCCCCGGCATTGACGTAGCCATGCCCCCGATGTTGATGTGACCATGCCCCCTGATGTGACCACGCCCCCTGTGATCACTGCCTGGCCTCGGAAGGGGGTGCTGCGGCCTGAAAGCAGCCTCTTCCACAGCGTTCGCCATGGTGATCGTACGCCCCGGCCTCGGAAAGGGGTGTTGCGGCCACTGATTGGGGGGGGGGTGCTGGATGCCAGAGGGGGCTGGCTTGAACATGGATGTTCTGCCCCCACTGAAAAAACCCCATGGGTGCCCGAAAACCCAAAGCCCCCCTAGTTGGCACCCATGATGCCAACTGAGGATAGGATTGGGCATGAAACCTCTCTATGCAAGTTGTCCCCTTACATAGAAAACTGGATGCCCCTTTGATTTGAGTGAAAATCTCTCAGGGATACCACTTTGATGTGAGTAAAACCAAGAACAAAATCCATGCCAGTGAAGTAGGTTTTTTTTATCTGCATGGATTTTGTTCTTGGTTTTACGCACATCAAAGAGATATCCCAGGGAGTTTCTGCCATAGGAATGAATTGGTACTTCCATGTGAGAAGACAAAGCACTGTTCTCAGAAACAAAGTGGACATGGGGACAAAAACCCCTTGCAATATATTTCATACTTATCCCCATCCTGCACATCTCCATCTTACTTATCACATCATACTTATCCCCATCCTACACACACAACAGCTTAGTGACGAGCACTTCACTAGCGTTTGAATACAAATGTTTCTTTTAATCTTGTTCATCATTTGCAAGTTGGGGTGCATTTGCCTGGCTGGCATAGCATCATGTTGCTACACTGAGATGTAGCTTCCTTCCTGGAACATGTGGTGGGGGGTGGATCATGATAGACAGAGTAAAGTGGGCCTTCCACTTCCCTCAGAATTACCAAGAAGGGCCATTCTGCTGAACCTGCCAACAACAGCCAAAGAGGCAGCTTGAACACATTGAAAAGAATAGCCCCCAACACAAGTCCATCAGGTGCTTCAGGGAGCACGTAAGACAAGATACCCAGACCCTGTTGCCACCCCCTTGCATCTGGCATTCAGAGATAAGCTACCTCTAAAACCTGAAGGCTGCATATAGTCCTCATGGCTTGGACCTTGTGTGGATATTTCCTTCATCAATGCCCAATGCCCATTTTAAAGGCATTTAGATTATCACTACATCCTGTGGCAAGGAGCTCCACAGATCAATTTCTTGCTAAGGAGACATTTCCTTTTATCTGTTCTACATCTCCCACCAGAATTCTTGTGGATGTCCCCTCATTCTGGTGTTGTGCGAAAGGGAAAAGAACTCCCCTCTATACACCCCCCCCCTGCATAATTTGAAACCTGATCTTCATTAACAAGTTCCTAACCTTTGTTGATGCAAAAGGAAAATCCCCAAGAGATACATCTCAATCATGCACCCCCTCAAGCACCTTCTTTCTAGACTGAAGAGACTTTCCTTATAAGGGAGGTGCCCCAGCCCACAAATCATATTGGTCACTCTCTTCTGTGGACTCAGCACCATGGCACAGAGAGTGGTAGTCAGTAAAGCTAGAGGAGAAATGAGGAAGTGCAGCTGTAGTGTGGTCTGAAAAGCTTTGCTGAGGATTATTTGAGGCTTGATGCCCTCCTGCCCTGAATGCTGGCTGTTGCCAGCTAGATCTCCTGTTGAAGTGAGAGAAAAGGCAAGCGTGGCACTTCCTGCCTGTTCCCTTTGTGGTTCTGTGATTTGCTTCATTCCTCAATTTCTATGCAGCACACCTGGATGCTTGTTCAACACAACAGGTGACAGACAGGAGTGGACGACACAGGTGGTTAACTGGAAGCATAAAGTGCAATGTCCAGCCTGTGCCAGATGAGATCGCCACTCTGGTTACATGTACTGTCAGTCCTCATTATTTGCTAGGGTTAGGTGTCTAGAAATCCTAGTGGATAGCGAATTCACAGATAATGAACCATTGATCCTATGGGAACAATGGGGTTGGGTCAGTGGTGTCATCCAAATGATTTAGGAACAGGTACTCACTTTTAATTTGCACTTGTCGGGGCCTGCCCACCGGAAGTGATGTCATAAGCCGGAAGTGATGTTGTGGCAGGAAGTGAGGTCATAGCCGGAAGTGATGTCGAGGCAGGAAGTGAGGTCATAGCCAGAAGTGAGATCATGATTGTTGCCATGGATGTGATCATGTTTGTAATAACTTCAGCTTGTGGTTAGTGTTGATTTAACTTCTATTGCTTTGCTTTCTAGAGATGTGGATATACATATTTTGCTTCAACTGTTCCCGGTTAAATAGCAGGCTAGACTGTACTAGATTGTGAGCCCTTTTGGGACAGGGAGCCATTTAACTTTAATGTTAAATGCAAGGAGCCGGCAAGGAGCAGGACGGGGAACGGGTGACCAAAAAAAGACCGTGTGGGGGCTGGGGCTGGAGGGAGGCTGCAGGAGGAACCAGGATGCTGGATCTGCGCGGCTGGAGGGAGCGGGAGCCCCAGGCAGCCTACCTTCTCACGCTTGCTGCCTTATTCCCGGGTCTCCCCACTGCTGCTGCTGCTGCTGCCGCTGCTGCTGCTGCTGCCGCCTCCGGTTCTCTCGCTCTGCTGCTGCCGCTGCTGCTGCCACCACCACACTGCCTGCCTGCCTGCCTCCTCACAGAAAGTGCAGGCAACGGCTGCGGGCAGTACGCATGCGCAGCTGCTGAGCCAACCAGCCGATGGGGCCAGCTTTGAGTGGGCGGGGTCAGCTCAACTTCTAGGAACCGGTACTCACGTAGTGGTGTGTAGTGGGTGCATGACATCACTGGGTTAGGTGCAAGGGGTGCAAGGGTCTCTACCAGAAGAATCCAGTAGAGACCCTCAGGAAGCCAGCAGAGTGCAGCAGGAAGCGCCAAAAGATATCTGAATGCTGCAGAGACATTCCAGGGGCTGCAGGGATATAGCTTTATATCTGATTTTGCAGTTGTCTTTGAGAGCACAATCCTATAGCTGCATTGCGCCGGCACAATACTCGGTCCAGCGCTGTCGCAAATGTGCCATCAAGCGCATCTGCGCCAGCTAGTCAATTGCTGGACCAATGCAAGCAGCAGCGTTGGCGCATGGGCACCACTGTGCCCATCAGCAGCACCGACCATGTGCCATTGAGTGTCAGCGGCACTCAATAGGCACAGGACCTTGCCAGAGGCGTGCCAGAGGTGTGCTGGGGGTGTAATGGGGCAGTGCAGTAGGCGGCAACGGAGGTGGCGACACATGACGTTCATAGTGTCAAATCATAAACCCCGTCCCCAGCCTCAGCGGCCCTGATTCAGGCCGCTGCTGTGCATGTGCACGTGCACATGTGCCTGCAAAACAGGAACATGCAAAACAGTAGCTGCCGATAGGGCTGGTTGGGGCGTACCTGGGTCCAAGGGGAGTACCTCCCCTTGCCTTGCACTGTGCTGCTGCTGCCTCTTTATAGCCTTAGGATGCAGCCCTGCTATGTTGGCCTTACTATGTTGGCACTGCTTAGGATTGGGCTGTGTGAATTTACTTTTGCATCGACAATGGTTAGAAACTTCTTAATAAAGATCATTCATTCAAGTCTACAGACACTGTGGGTCATATAATTAACTAATATGCATTTATGTGTTCATATGTGCGCTGCTGCTGGGCTTTCTGACCGGAAGGTTGGGAGTTCAAGACTGTGTGATAGAGTGAGCTCCCGTCGCTTGTCCCAGCTCCTGCCAACCTAGCAGTTCAAAAGCACCTAAAAATGCGAGTAGATAAATAGGGACCACTTCGGTGGGAAGGTAACAGCGTTCCGTGCGCCTTGGCGTATGGTCATGCTGGCCACATGACCACGGAAGCTTGTCCTCGGACAAAACACCAGCTCTACAGGCTTAGAAACGGAGATGAGCACTGCCCCCTACAATTGGTCACGACTAGACCATTCGGTCATGGGGAAACCTTTACCTTTACCTTTATGTGTTAGGTAACATAATGTGATGCCTAATATGTGTTAGGTGTCATACTTGTACAACTGAATTACTGTCAAGCCTGAGGCTGACCTTTTGCATCAAAAAGACCTTTCAAAAAAGTCTTCTTAGTTGAAGTTAAAAATGAAGTTAAAAAAATCTGCTTAAGCTGCAGGATACCAACAGCTCTTCTGCCCACGATTCCCATTAAAAACTAATTAGGTTTATCAAACAGAGATAGAAGAAGGGAGAGAGAAAAGAGCCTCTTACACAAACACAAACTGGTGTTCAGTACACCTACAGTTGTACAGATTTATGGATAAAAATATTTTCAAACAGGACCTGACCCAACAGTATTTTGTACATTTATACCTTGCCTTCCTTCCATGGGACTTAAAGAGGATAAAAGCTGATACTATCAGTGAGGGACACTGGCGTAGCATCACATACACTGATGTCATGATGTCACAACGTCGTGATGTCACAACATCGTGACGTCATGGCGTGTGTGGGGGGGCTGTCCGCGCGCTTTGTCGGCTCCCGGAAGGCACATGTGTTCCTCCCCCCCCCCGCCACCGCTCTGGCAGTGTCCTTTGAAGTGTACAAAGGGACTAGCCAGAGTCACCGATCTGCGGGCTGCCAGAACAAAGATGACAGGACACGACTACACTCTGCCCTCTCTTCTCCCCATTTGCTCTCTATCGTTTTAGAGATAGCTGTGAGTGCATCCACGAGCTGTGAGTGTGTCCTGGAACTAAGTTCCTTCTGGAACTAAGTGCCTCGGAACCAAGTGCCAGGTAGGCGAGTTGAGCAGCTGTGCGAGTTCAGCAGCAGGGTGAGGAAGCCAGAGCTCCAAAACACTGCCCTTCAGCTTCTGTGAGAAGAGGAGTAGCCAATTCCCACATCTAATATAGCTATGCAGGCAGACAGACAGCAGCGGGGTGGGGGCTATCCAGTGTTTTGCACCGAGTGCCACATGTATGACTATATGCCTCTGGGGTATAAGTTGTGGGTGTGTCCTCGCTGCAAGGAGTTCTAAGCACTCAGGGAACGAGTCTAATCCCTAGAGTCCTTGGTTGCAGACCTGGAGAAGCAGAGGCAGGTAGAGAGGGACCATGGTGAGACTTCCGGGGACTTGCAGGCTTCGTCCCACCCTCAGAGGAGCAGCCCCTCGGTTGCTGGGGTAGGATGTCTCAGGGCTGGAGGACGTCACTCTGGAAAAGAGGGAAACAATCCCCTAGGGGGGACCTCTTCTTCAGGTGACGGGCCCATATCCAGTCGCACTAAGGAAACTCCTCGGTGGGAGGGGGGAGGGGGCTTCTTGTAGTGGGAGATTCTATAGTTAGGAATATGGAGAGGGGGGTCTGTGATGGATGTGAGGACCGCATGGTGACATGCCTGCCTGATATGCCAAGGTGTGAAGGTTGTGGACATCACATCTCCTCTAGATAGGTTGGTAGAGAGTGCTGGGGAGGAGGTAGCAGTGGTGGTGCACGTTGGCACCAACGACGTGGGAAAATGTAGCCGGGCAGTCCTGGAGGCCAAATTTAGGTTGTTGGGGAGGAAGTTGAAAACCAGGACCCCAAAAGTAGCGTTCTCAGAAGTGTTCCACGTGCAGGGCCAGGTAGGCAGGCCGAGATTAGAAGTCTCAATGCGTGGATGAGACGGTGGTGTCGGGAGGAGGGGTTTAGATTTATTAGGCACTGGGGAGCATTTTGGGGCAAGCCAAGCCTGTACAAGAAGGACGGGCTGCACTTGAACCAAAATGGAACCAGACTGCTGGTGCGTAATATTAAAAAGGTAGTAGAGCAGCTTTTAAACTAAACCCCGGGGGAAAGCTGACAGGAGCCAAGTGGCATCCAGTTTGGGACTCCTCAACCCTAGGGAATAAGGGTGGCAAGGTGACAGAAGAACAAGGTAATGATAGTGTAGGAATTACGAGTAGAAGTGTGATGGGAAGTGATAGTGCGTTCAGCAGAATAAGAGACTGTAGAGCCAAAGGTAGAAGCAAGCAGTCCTTTGGGGACCCCATATACAGGTGCTTTTATACTAATGCTCGGAGTCTTCAAGCAAAGATGGGAGAATTGGAATGTTTAGTGGCTAGGGAGAATATTGACATAGTGAGCATAACAGAAACCTGGTGGAATGCGGAGAACCAGTGGGATACCGCAATACCAGGCTATCAACTCTACAGGAGGGACAGGGAGGGGCGTGTTGGAGGTGGGGTGGCCATCTATGTCATAGAAAGGATAGATTCCAGAAGCGTAGAGGTTGAAGGTGGGTCTGACTCTACCACGGAAGCATTGTGGGTCAAACTATTAGGTTCAAGGAATAATGTAACAGTGGGTGGGTGTTATCACCCCCCAGATCAAAAAGCCCGAAAGGGACCTTGAGATGAGGAATCTAATTAGGGAGGCATCAAAGAGGGGTAGGATTGTGGTCATGGGGGATTTTAATTATCCCCATATTGACTGAGTCAATTCATGTTCCAGTCAAGAAAGGGAGACAGGGTTTCTTGACATGCTAAATGATTGTGCCTTGGAGCAACTTGTCATGGAGCCCACCAGAGGACAGGCGACTCTGGATATAATACTGTGTAACACCCAGGACCTGGTTAGGGATGTCAATGTTACAGAGCCATTAGGGAACAGTGACCATGCTGCGATCTGTTTTGCCATGCATGTTGGGGGTAGTGTGCCAAATAAATCTGATACAAAAACCCTTGACTTCCAAAGGGCAGATTTCCCACAAATAAGGAAACTAGTTAGGATGAAGTTAAAAGGGAAGGTGAAAAAAGTCCAAACACTCGAGAAAGCATGGAGGTTGTTTAAAATAACGATAGTAGAAACCCAAGGGAAATGTATCCCACAAAGAAAGAAGGGCTCATCTAAATGCAAGAGGGTGCCAGCATGGGTAACGAGCAAAATTAGAGAGGCTGTAAAGGGCAAGGAAGCTTCCTTCTGTAAGTGGAAATCTTGCCCAAATGAAGAAAATAGAAAGGACCATAAACTCTGGCAAAAGACATGTAAGAAGGTGATATGGGAGGCCAAGAAAGACTTTGAGGGACGCATGGCTAGCAACATAAAGAGGAATAATAAAAGCTTTTTAAAATATATTAGGAGTAGGAAACCTGCCAGAGAGGCAGTTGGCCCGCTGAATGGTGAGGGAGGGAAAGGGGAGATAAAAGGGGACTTAGAGATTGCAGAAAAATCAAATGAATTCTTTGCATCTGTCTTCACGACAGAAGACCTTGGGCAGTTACCACTGACTGAACCGACCCTTCACAGTCAGGGAATAAGAGGTCAGGTCCTCTCGTGGATTGAGAATTGGTTGAGGATCAGGAAGCAGAGAGTGGGGATTAATGGGCCATTGTCACAGTGGAGAGAGGTGAAGAGCCGTGTGCCCCAGGGATCTGTCCTGGGACCAGTGCTTTTTAACTTATTCATAAATGACCTGGAGATAGGTATAAGCAGTGAGGTGGCCAAATTTGCAGATGACACTAAACTTTTCCGGGTGGTGAAAACTAGAAAGGATTGTAAAAAGCTCCAGAAGGATCTCTCACAACTGGGAGAATGGGCAATAAAATGGCAGATGCATTTCAATGTAAATAAGTGCAAAGTAATGTATATTGGGGCAAAAAATCAAAAATTTACATATAGGTTAATGGGTTCTGAGCTGTAAGTGACAGACCAGGAGAGAGGTCTTGGGGTGCTGGTGGACAGCTCGATGAAAATGTCGACCCAGTGTGCAGCGTCAGTGAAGAAGGCCGATTCCATGCTAGGGATAATTACAAAAGGGATTGAGAATAAAACAGCCAATATTGTATTGCCACTGTACAAGGCAATGGTAAGGCCACAGCTAGAGTATTCCGTACAGTTTTGGTCTCCACATTTCAAAAAGGACATAGTGGAATTAGAAAAAAGTACAGAAAAGAGCAACCAAAATGATTACTGGGCTGGGGCACCTCCCTTACGAGGAAAGGTTACAGTGTTTGGGGCTCTTTTGTCTAGAAAGAAGGCGTCTGAGGGGGGACATGATTGAGACATACAAAATTATGCATGGAGTGGATAGAGTAGATAAAGGGAATCTCTTTTCCCTCTCACACAATACCAGAACCAGGGGACATCTTCTAAAACTGAATGTTAGGAGAGTTAGAATAAACAAAATAATTTCTTTACCCAGCGTGTAATTAGAATGTGGAACTCCTTGCCACGAGATGTGGTGATGGCGTTGGGCCTCGATGCCTTTAAAAGGGGATTGGATAGATTTATGGAGGAAAACTCCATTACAGGTTACAAGCTAGGATGGGTATGTCCAATCTGAGATTAGCTGGCCGCTCGTCATGAGGGCCGGGTAGGAATTTTTTTCTGTCATCCAAATTGGCCAAGTATGGATGGCAGTTTTTTTCTGCCTGCCCCAGACTGGCGAGGGAGGGATGGGTGTTCAGTAGGCTACATGATTTACATTGTGCCTCAAGTTAAACTCCAACTTCAAGTTAAACCCCAACCTCAGTCTGGTGTCTTCCTTGGAGGTGGTGCAAGGGTAACAGTCTACTTTAAAATGCCAGATGCAGGGGAGTGGCAGCAGGACACAAGTATCTGGTTGTCTTGTGTGCTACCTGAGGCATCTGGTGGGCCACTGTGAGAGACAGGAAGCTGGACTAGATGGACCTTTGGCCTGATCCAGCAAGATTTTTCGTATGTTCTTTTCTTTCTCTCTCCCTTTTTTGCCTCCTTCCTGTATCCTTTTACTCTCCCCCCACCATTACCAACACCTCCCTTTGGCTCTTCTGGGCCACCCTCCCCCCTTTCGCAAAGGATAAACACTCTCCTCTGCCCTCCCTCTGCACTCAAAACAGGAGCCCACAGATAGAAATACGATCTTAGCTTTACCATACTGCAGCTCAGTCTGGCTGTGTCCTGGAAGTTAGCAAAGGGCGAGAGGGAGGGGAGCAGGGGAGAGGGGAAAGCAAACTAGCAGCAGTCAGTCAGATGGACACTCATGGCATTTTGGCGGCATTTCTCCTCCTCCCCTTAGTGGTGCCGCGGAGTGGACACGAAGGCATCCTTGTGGTGGGTTCTCTCTCCCCTCAGCCCCTTTCTGAGGTGGTGGCAAGCGATGACTCCCCTCACCCCAGCCCCTTGCTCTTGCGCACGCACCCATAGGCAGCCTTCCCCCGTGGCCTCAGTTGGAACTGCCTCAGCTGCCCAGCAGGACAAAAGAGAAACGCATGGGCGGAGAAGGCAGGCGCAGGCAGAGCCATAGCTGGAGGCAGCTGCCGAGTCAAGTTGGAGGAGTTGTTCTGGGTGTTGTGTAAAGTGCTAGTCCTGGGTTGTGTGTGTGTGTGTGCACGTGCATGCAAGCCTGTGTACGTCCGCCCATAGCAGAGCTTTTCAACAAGCTGGGGGCAGCCATGGTACTTCCACTCTTCTCCAGCTCCCTCCGCTTCTCAACACCTGGAGAGCGCCAAAGAGTGCAGTGCAGCAACTGCCTGAGCGGCAGCAGTGGCAGCGGCGGGGGGGGGGAATCACATGCCTTCTTGGCTCCGGGAGCTGGCGAAGCGCACAATTCCCCCCCCACCCCGCCGCATGCTCGCGCTCAGCTCTGCTCTTTAGGGGTGTGTGGGGGCCAGATATTGGGGTGGCACAGCCACACCCCCAAATTATTGGGAGGGCCACTGACCCCCCCATGCCACACCCAAGTCGGCACTACTGCCTACTGCATAAATCCAGCTGCCACTTCCATTGCATAATCTGGAATTTTCTCAACAAATGTTTACACAAGTCCCCTGTAACCTACCTTAATACAATGTATGTGCAAATTCATTACATGTAAATTCCTGATGAACTGTATGGTGCACATACATACCCAGAGACAAACAATGTACCACTATGAGCTATGTGAAAAATAAAATCAATGATACTTCAGTTATAAGGCTGAGTGGAGCTTTGAAAATCCTCCTAAGCACTCAGCAGATGCTACTAAGTGTTAAGAAAGAGCCTGTAAACATTATAACAGCATGAAGTGCAGTCTGTTCATCGGTATTGGAATTTAAGTGACTTTAGTCTTCCTGACTTCCTTCTTGTTTTAGGTAAAATTTATGTATTATGAAACCATGAAGACATCCATTCAGACTCTCAATTGTGGTACAGTTACCGCAATGCAAAGACAAGCCACCACTGCAAGCTGTCCCCCTATAGCAAGGGCACGCCGTTTGAAGGATGGCTGCATTATGAACAGAAATCAACAGACCTGAATACGGGAGGGCAGAAATAGCTGCTGCTGTTGCTGAAGGAGGCTGAATGCACACAGGTCAGCACCATCCTTCAGGAACCGCTCTTTGCAGTGCAATCCCCTTTGGAACTGTCCAAAGTGGTGCTGGTTGAACTATGGCATGGCATGAAAGCAGCAGCAAGTCCAATGGGGCATATGCCCTAGTACAGTGTTATTCAAACTGTGGGTCGGGACCAACTTGATGGGTCACGACCTGATGCCAGGTGGGTTGTGGAGAGCTGGGAGCAGCCATCTTAGAAACTGCAGACCTTACTCTTGCTATATTCCTTTTGTGAGTGTAAACTATTTGCATTTTCAAGCAAGCTTTTTTTTTAAATTTTGTTTTTAGGTCAGTGCTTTAACATCATATTTTGTCCTAATCTTGGTTTCTGTCAGGGATGTCTCATGGTTGTACAGTTGCTGCAGTCTAAGAATGCCAGTTTGCATTCCAGGAGTGTCATTTGATTGCATCGCAATGATGGCACTTCCTGCTTGATGATGTCACTTCCGGCTAAGACATCACATCCAGGTTAATGCATCGCTTCTGGTGGGTCCCCACATGAGTGCCATTCTAAAAAGTGGGTCCCAGTCTAAAACGTTTGAGAACCACTGCCCTAGTAAGTGCACATGGAATTTCAGCATAAATCATGTTTGTGTTAGTCACACAGAAGTATGAACTCTTCACTCCTGTAGTTAATAGCCCTATGCTATCTTGGGCCTGCTGGGCTGCTGATAAAGGCCAATTGGGAAAGGGAAATAAGCAAAGCTTTTTTGCTGGTGTAGCCTTGAAGAGCCTTCTCAGGACGTTTCCAGGCCAAGCTGGGGTTTGCAGATTTGGCTACACTGCTGCTGCTGCTGTTCACCTCATCCTGCCCCAGAACTGACTCCATCCCAGCCAGAACTCCGTTCCAATCCACCTCTGACACACCACCACCAGCATACAGTATAAGCAGCTGATCTGCAGGGTGCTGTTGGCTGCACCCAGTCTTCTGGGTTTTGTATCGGCAGCAGCACTTCACAGACCAGTGGAGAGGCTTCCACAATGATGGACTGTGCGGTACCCATCCTCTGTCAGTGTAACAAGTGAATGTGATTGGGCCATACCCCCCACCCAAATAAACAAAAAATCCCAAATGCATTGCAGGGCTGCTTGCAAGGCCAGTTAGCATTCACGTATTACAGTGAAAAGCTCCCTGTGTGAATGCATTTGTGTGTGTATGTGTGTGTATGTGTGCGTGTGTATACATGGCACACAAAAGACTTAAAGTTGCAGCCCAGTGTGGAGGTACAACAGTGTAGTAGCTTAGTATATATAACGTCCCTTCCACTTGCATCATCACACTGGTGATGATGGAGTTCCAAAAAGTAATAGCAAATTCGGCATAATCGCATGGAGACATGGGCTACATCTTTTTTACCTGCTCTACACTTTTCCGGAACACCAGAGAGTTGGGGAGAGACTTTAGTATCATATCCCGCCTCCACTGTCTTTTTTAGCTATTCAGCAACATAATTTTCTATTGAACTATCTCATCTTTTTTTCCTTAGCTGCTTTTAATATGGTCTCATAGAAACGTGGGATACAAATCTATAAACACACTGTCAAAAGATGGAAGAAATCCTCTGCTCTCAGCTGAAGGTAAATGGAGGGGAACAAAGAAATGATGGCAAATGGAAATGGAGTGGAATTGGAATAATCTGCTCATCCAGACTTTACAGTTCAGCTGGAACATGTCTTGCCATGCCCACTGAAGCCTCTGTTACATGGTCAATATTTGGTCAATTGAAGACATTAAGCAGTGTTGCAGCACAGGCCATGTGCCGTCGCCTGAAGTGGGCCTGGGACACTGTGAGATGATCTGGTGCTTAATGGCAATGTTGTCACTGAGCACTGTGGAAGGCTGGGGGCAGTGACATTTGGAGCGCAATCCTAACCTGGAGTTAGGCCGGCACAGTTAGGCCAGCAAAGTTTGGCCGGCACAAGGGCCACCATAAAGTATGTTTGGACAATCTTGGAGTCAGAGAGACCAGCACACAGATGTGCGCTATTCTCCCTGACTCCGAGAGTGGTTCAAACACACTTTACGGTGGCCCTTGTGCCGGCCTAACTGTGCTGGCCTAACTGTGCCGGCCTAACTCCAGGTTAGGATCGCGGTCTAAGCTTCTGTAGAGGAAGACTGGTGGGTAGGCGGAGCTTAGGGGAGTGGGGTGGGAATAGAGGAGGACAGAATGAGAGGCAGATGGGGGTGGAGGAAGAGCAGAGAGGCAGGATGAGGGAGAAGAGTGGTATGAATGGGGGAGGATCAGCTGGGGAAACATCCGCTGGAGGAGTGAAAGAGGAAGGGGGAAACAGACAGAGCCACGCAAGACACAGGGATGAGAAAGGAAGCAGAGAAAGTCCAAGAGAAAGACAAGGTCAGAGAGAGTGACGGAGGGAAAACAAAACAGCAGGGAAGGATGGGATGAGTGGAATGAAAGGGTTAGGGTCACACAAGCTCCAAGGCAATGAAAGGTACATGCCAAGCCAAAACCCAGCGGCAACACCGAAGCAAAGGAGAGCCACCCTGGGAGAGGCAAAGCAGGAAAGCAGCCATAAGAGTGAAGCATGACTTAAGAGAGTGCGTGAGTGAGTGAAACGAACTGGACTGAGAACAAATACTCTGTTCAGTGTCTATAGATGTGTAGATAGTTTTTTGTAGGATGCCCCTAGAAACATGTCCTTTCCTAAAGTTTTGCTTTTGGGCACTTTTGGGCATTTTTGTACACCTTCATTCTTGTTTCCATTTTACTTTCACTGCCAAATTATACTGCACCACTGGCCATTGTATTGGGTCCTTGCACATGATTGTTCTCCCCCTTTTGCACATGTTACATGTGTTTTAAAATGCACTGCCAGTTACAGCTCTCAGTAAGACGAGAACTTGGTTGAATTATTTCTTTTATTATTGACCATGCATATTCCTACCTATGCATATTGAGGTTTAAAAAAAAATTGGCATTCTACAAACCTAGGGCACACTACTTCATATTCTACACCCAAAAAGTCTTTGAGATTATCTCTTTCTGATAGTTTAGCAACTTTTTTCATTGTGCTCATAAAATCAATCAAAATCAATCTGTTCCATTCATTGGCCTAGGATTGACCCCACCACCTGCACTGCTGTGATCAATGTGATGTATACTGCTAAGAATGCACTTAATCACTCCTTAGTTATAGTGTTATGCTGAACAAGTCATTCTACCTTGGATTAACCTGCTCCAAAGTATTATCATAAGGGTAAAGGGAGTTAAGAACATATTGAGCTGTTCTAAGCCCTGAGGAAGAAGTAGTACTGGTAACTTAAAATGTGTTCTAGAGCGCAATTCTAAACTGGAGGTAGGCTGGCATAAACTAATCCAGCAAAGTTTGGCCAGCACAAGGGCCACCATAAAGCATGTTTGGACTACTCTCGGAGTCAGGGAGGATGGCTCATGTCTGTATGGTGGCCTCTCGGAGAGTGGTCCAAACATACTTAACGGTGGCCCTTGTGCTGGACAAACTTTGCTGTCTTAGCTTATGCTGGCCTAACTCAGTTTAGGATTGCACCCCTAGAAACATTGGAAATAGTTTAATGACCCATCTATAAAGTTCAAATAGTGGGATGTGGCAAACCCATCCTCCAGAAAGTCTGGCTAAGATAATTTATCATGATGATAAGAATCAAATCACAGTAACTGTGATCCCAATTGTGGGCCAGGGCAGGCCTTTGGTTAGTGACCATGGACGCAGCAACACCCTCCTGGACAGTTTTGTAATCCTTTCACCTAATCAATTGTAACAGGGATTTTGCTCAAATACCCACCACACATTTTTACCATTTTTGTGGAAATGTAGACCTTGGTCTGGCATGTCACATTTTCCCCCAAAGAATACCAAAGACAGTTTTGCAACACCTCTGTTACTTATTGGTATTAAATGGGCTTTCTAAAACCACATAATTTTTTTTTTGACTTCTGCTAATAGATGTTAGAATGGCAAGCAGAATTGTTTAGACCTTAAATGATTCATCTTTTACTCTCTTTGCTCTATTGTTCTCTGGTGCTCTTTCTCTTTCCTTATCCTCTGAATTTCCTTTGTGGTATTTGGTAGAAAAGCAGAACATTTCAAATGAAGAAAGATCAGTCTTTACCCTTTCACGGAAAATCAATATCCTTTGTGGTTTCTTCAGCTTACTTAGACTTTGTCAAATGTAGAATATGCCCTAGAAAGGCCTTCTGGTGTTCATCAATTATTGTTTTACTCCAAGCGCAATGAGAACTAAAATATGCTTTTTACTTGACAAATGAAAAAAGAAAAGTTGGGCACTTTATTATGGTGCACTTAAGATGTGAATGCTTCAGGGGGTGGGTAGAGAGGGAGGTTTGTCAGCATTTTTGTAAAGCATCACATGGTTGCACAGATTCAATGTCCATTTGGAAGCAGGCAAGGGGGAAAAAAAGCAGTATTGATTTCTCAACTATGCAATGCTGTATTTCTAGTGTAAAAGCTTCTATAGTGAGGTGACATTTCATTTAGAGCACCACTTAGCTGGTACATAATTTCTCATCATTCTTCAATGGGAACCCTATCTTCGCTTGCTAGGGGAGAAGTCACACTGAAATCCATGGGATTTACCGTGCAATGCTTTGTTAATCCTGAGTATGATTACTTAGGTTAAACCCAACCTTAGTAAAAACCCAGGTCAGATTGGACAGTGCATGGGAAATACATGTGACAGGCTCCATATGGGAATCATTCACGTGAAAGGCATCTTTGGAAGGCTGCAATAGGGAGTGGAGGAATACCTGCTTAACCCATAACCCCCCCCCCCAGTCAGTTTTCCACTGAATTACCACCACCACCACACATATATATTGCCTCCCCCTCACCCCCCAGAATGGTAAAATATATGGGCACCTCCATCTTTTCCCTGTGGGCAGAAAAGCACCTAGAGGCAAGATTCAAAGTGGATCAGGCAATTTGTCCACCTAACTCATGACTATCAACACAGACTAGTACTGGTATTACAAGGGTTTTTCTTAGTTGTCTTTCCCACTTCTATCTAAATATGGCAGGAACTGAACCTGGGATTTCCTGTGTACAAAACATATGCTCTTCCTCTGAGCTATTGCAACTCTCTTAGAAAACTAGCTGGACATGAAAGGGTAAGTAGCCATTTCCTCCTTTCCTCTGCCCAAATTGCTTCTGGTTGCTTTTCATTAAAAGAAACGGAGTCTAGAGACGCTTACATGCATTTTCCATGTAAATATCAGTTTGATCCCATTTATTCATTTATTTTATTTCAAAAAATGTCAGTTTCAGAAGACATACACAGATTTAAAACAGGAAATATTCTTCCAAGCATTCCCAGAGGAAACACGGCTCTATCCAGAGCTGGACTAGGTGGGCCTTTGGCCTGATCCAGCGGGGCTCTTCTTATGTTCTTATGTTCATTTGCAAAAGCTAATATAAATAAATGCATGCAAAATTAAAAAATTAAAATTAAAAATTAAAAATTACTAATATTCAGCAGAGCAGAGAACTATTCAGGATGCTCTGAAGTTTCAAACCTAACTCGGTACAGAAAAGAAGATGGTAAATAATATTGTGTGCCTGTATGCATCTGTGTTTCATGATCCTGTGTAATCTTACTAACAGTGCCCTTTGGTCATTAAAACTACGATTGAAAAGAAAAAAATTGCCCTTCAGCTCTCTCTCTCTCTCTCTCTCTCTCTCTCTCTCTCTCTCTCTCTCTC
>JAJKFI010000012.1:11414671-11429469 GCA_029204185.1 Lerista edwardsae
TCTCTCTCTCTCTCTCTCTCTCTCTCTCTCTCTCTCTCTCTCTCTCTGCAAAATTAATTCTTATTACAGATAGTGACAATTAAATTTGAAACCCCCAACCCCAAAACAATAACATGATCAAAGTTAGTCCTCCCACCCAGTGGTGCAATTCAAATGAATTAATAACCGAGCCAAAAAAAACCCGAAGCCAGCCGAGGTAAGCGAGTGGGCGGGGCCTGGCTATTTAACAACCGGTTCTATAGAACCTGGGCGAACCCCCTGTATTTCACTACTGCTCCCACCCCATAGTTGTAAAACATAATCATGGTTTATCTTTTATACCAGATTTGTAAGAAAAATACAACATTTTGCTGCTTTCAAGATCATTGCCTTGCAGTGGCTATTTTATCTATTGTCGCTCTCTTATCAAGGGGTGTAAAAATCAAGGGAGTTTGAGCAGCAGTAGTCAACTTTTAAAACAACAACAATAAGAATTTGGCATCTGGGCAGGGCCCACAGAAAAATTTCCATTCACAAAAAGCATATAGCTATTGCATATATTTACTAATTCACTGCCACCAAGTGATACCATCCACACAAAATATCAGCCCCCCCCCCAAAGCAGTCAAATCTAAGCACAAAGCAAGAATGAAAAATCTGAGCAAACTGCTCAAGCCGGTGAGCCCAGGTGCAGATTACTAATCAGGTTTCACATGCAATAAATATATGTATATAAAGAGTATTGTCAAAAATTCACCATTTAGAAGACATTTTTGCAACCCATTTTACAGATAGGAAAATAATACTGACACACAGAGGCAGATCTAAGGGAGGGCAAAGCTCTAAGTTTTGCAAGAAGCCTTACCTTGCAGTGGAAATCACTCCTCTCCTGCACTGTTTTAGCCAATCCTCACAGGAAAAAGCAACATCTTGATGTTGCTTACTGGCTACAGCAGCAAGGGAGAGGAGGGATTTATATGACAGGGTAAGGCTTCTTGCAACCCTTAGAGCTTTGCCCTCCCTGTAGATCCGCCTCTGCTGACACAAAACAAGGGGGACCTTTGGCAGAGTGCTCAAGCACAGCCAACCTAAAACGTCAGCCAAGGGGGGAGAGGGGGCACACACAGGGAGGGGAGGAGACATAGCTCAGTGGCAGAATACTTGCTTTGAGTGTATAAGGTCTCAAGAGGCTAGAGCTTATCATGGATGCGCAGGCAGGGTCTGTTCCTCCCCACCCCTTTCTGGCCTGGAATACTCTGTGGTGGTTGTCCTGCTTTTATCTGGAAATGTCCAAGAGTGCAATCCTAACCTGGAGTTAGACCAGCAAAGTTTGGCCAGCACAAGGGACACTATAAAGTATGTTGGGCCATTCTTGGAGTCAGAGAGGCCAGCACACAGACGTGAGCTATCCTCCCTGACTCCGAGAGTGGTCCAAACACGCTTTACGGTGGCCCTGGTGCCATCCAAACTTTGTTGGCATAACTGTGCCCGCCTAGCTCCAGGTTAGGATTGTGCCCCCACTTTGGCCTCTAAGGAAAGGCTTCTCCTAAGGCCAGGCCCGAACGGAGGCGTGAGCACGCCCATGGCTGGCGCCAAAACTGCGCCCCCAGGACGTCGCCCCGCCCCTGTGCATCGCTCCGACACACCTCCCTGCACCTGGAAACGCTCCATTTCAGAGCGTAACGGAGACCAGGGCAGGCGGGCGGGCCGAAGAGTGCGCTGTTTCGTGTGTGGACTGCGTGCAATGGCGTCCCGCTGCCCCGCCGCTGCCCAGCGCCCATGGCTCATGCCACCCTGGGCAACAGGTCAGATACACGTCTGTCTAAGGCCTCTCTTTCCAGTGGTCAACCAAAATTTCAGGAGACGCATGGAAGCCTTAGTCATCTTAAGTCATGTGGCTGCTCTATCTTAAGTCATGTGATGCACATAGAATTAACCCAGTGGTTCCCAAACTTTCTGGGAGAGTTTGGACTGCTGAAAGGCCTTGCAGGGGAAGGGAGAGTGAAGGTGGTGCTTCTGCAATCAAGACAGTACAGGAGGAAAAAGTGCTTTTAGAAAACTTGTTGGGGTTGCTGCAGCCCTCTGGAGGGTGCGGGGAGGCCACAGTTCCCTCTGCGCCTCACAGTTCCATCCTGAGCCTCAAAACTGCTCCGAAATGTGATTGCTACCTACTACAAAAACCAGAAGTAGGTTGCGATAACATTCTGGAGCAGTTCTGAGGTACAGAAAGAATCGCAGGTGGGGCTGCTGGCTACCCACATCTACTGGAGGGTCATAGCAATCCCCAATAAGTTTTTTAAATGCCCCTTTTCTCACAGTGCTAGCATGGTTATGGGATCACCAGCACTGCTGTCAATGTCACCAGTGCCCCTTAAGGGGGTAGTGACAGGGCTTCCTTGGCTGGGGCATTGGGAACACATGAATTAACCTATTGCTTCCCAGGGGAAGCAAAGTGCATCCTCTTTGCCATCTGCTAATGTCTATATTAGGGATGTGGTGGTGCAGTGGGTTAAACCACTGCTGCTGGGCTTTCTGACTGGAAAATTGGGGGTTCGAGACCACGCAACGGAATGAGCTCCCATTGCTTGTCCCAGCTCCTGCCAACCTTGCAGTTCGAAAGCACCTAAAAATGCCAGTAGATAAATAGGGACCACTTCGGTGGGAAGGTAATGGTGTTCCGGGCGCTACAGCGTATAGTCATGCTGGCCACATGACCACGGAAGCTTGTCCTAGGACTAACGCCGGCTCTACAGGCTTAGAAACGGAGATGAGCACCGCCCCCTACAGTCGGTCATGACTAGACCATTCGGAACCTTTACCTTACCTTTAATGTCTATATTAGGGACCAAAATCTGTGACATCTAAGCCCCCCCCCCCAAGTTTTGAATACCACTGTAGGAGGTATGTACCAGGGGTGCATTTGTGCACCTAGTGGACATTTCATTATGAACAGAGGAGTGGACTTTGAATGACATGTTAGTTTCATCCTGGTCATAAGCTTGGCACAGCCAGACATGGAATAATAGCAGTCCCTCAGCTTCCCTCAGCATGAACCTGCCATGGCATTCCCAGGCAGCGTAAACACCCCCAGCATGCAAGAAAACGGATTTGTTGTTCCACAGAGCTTTGTTTTTCTTTGACTATGGCAAGCTATGTAAACAGAAAAAACATGCATGTGTTTAGATTTTTTTCCCCCCAAGTCTCCTCTCGCCTCCCAATTTGTGGAGAGCTGGCTGAACTGTGTGGGCATGGCTAATAAGCTTCTGAATCACCCATTGTTAGTGGAAACAGGAATCTTCAGCCTCTGCTTATTGGCTAGGGCAGTGGTTCTCACCCTTTTGAGCATCAGGTCCCACCTAAAATATGTTTCACTTTACCAGCTGCTCAAGCCTCTGTGGCTATAATAGTGATTGGGTAGGAGATCACCATTACTGCCCTCCCCCAAGTAGTAGGCTGATTAACCCTTGATGCACAAAGCTTAACCTACCCTGTCAGTTTTACGAAGTACCAAAACTTGGATGGTGACCCACAGTTTGAGAACTGCTGTGCTAGAGTAAATAAACTAAGTTAGCTCTGCCAAAGGTAGGCTGCAAAAATGCTAATGAAATGAGCGGAACCCTGGAAGAGACCATGCTGACAACGGGAATATCCATTTTGACACAATTACCTTCAACAGGTGATTAGAAATGTTACTGTTTCACTGAAAGGTTTCAATTACACTCACTCAAGAAAGCAAGTCCCGGGCCTGAAAAAAATGCCAAGGTTCCAATGCATGGGAGATTTATGAATGAATGGTGGGGGAGTTCCAACGCAGGGGAGATTTATGAATGGGAAAATTATAGTGGCTTTGGCCCCTAAAACTTTGTGCCCCTTTTTCATATGATGTCAAGGCAATACACTTAAAAAAAACCCTCTAGTTTTGAAAAGGTCTGTCTTTGAACTGTTAAGAGTAAAAAATCAGAACAATTAAATAGGATCATTTTTTTTACATGAATTGATATGTAAGTGCAAATATGCACCATCAAAAGAAATAATTAAGAACGACATGGCTTGAAATTCTTAAATGGACTTTTAGGCTACCGCAAGTTCCACCCTAACCATGGAACAGATCAGAGGGGCCCTGGACAAGTCTGGATTGGCCCCCACCTCTGATGACGCCACTGCAAAAGATGCTCCATTTGAGTTTAGCAACCTCTTTATGGTTCTATTTGGGTTTAGTGATTTGTGAGAAGAGGAGGTAGGAATGTGGCTGATGACTCATAGCTGTGATATTTTCTCCTGTGACTCAAAATAAATCTGAGCTCAA
This sequence comes from Lerista edwardsae, assembly GCA_029204185.1. Lineage (NCBI taxonomy): Eukaryota > Metazoa > Chordata > Lepidosauria > Squamata > Scincidae > Lerista > Lerista edwardsae. Next base: position 11,418,957 of record JAJKFI010000012.1, read on the forward strand.
ACTCCAGGTTTTTCTTGCCCAGTCTACTTTTAATGAGCACATTTCAACTATATTGAATTTTAGCCTACTGCAGCTCTATATAAACACTTGAGAGCTAATGAACATAGAAAGGAGCAGAAGTGACTTAAGCCTGAAAGGGTAGCAGGTAACATTTCTCCTGTTTCTTTTGCCAGGAAGCCTATTCAATAAGGTATTAATATAATTTTATCGTATTTTATTTAAAAAAATACTTTACTTCCTTAAATTCAGATCTTGGTCAGACATAAAATAATGAGCCCATATCACAGTGGCTCCCAACCTTTGCCAGGACAGTACCACCTTAAGGAGGTTAGTGACCCAACCGAGGACCCATAGTGCCATTAGTGCAGCACATCCAGGTTTTGCTGCTGCTGCATTGCTGCTGCACTGCTGCTCCACCACCACCAAAATCAGGTAAGTAAAACCCCTTTTTTTACTTACCAGTGTTTGGTAGCGGCAGCGGCAGCCACAAAACCCAGAAGTGCCATACTGATCGATCAAACAACCCATCAACAGCACAATCAAACAATGGCAGATCTGGTGGGAGGAAGGAGGAGGGAGGGTGTGCTGGCAGGTGGACCAACTCAGGGTGGGGATGGTACTGGCCGTCAGCAGGTAGGCCATGACCTAATCCCACTCCTGAGCAGGCCGGCCTTACACTGGTCTGCTTGGATCTGTGCAAGCCAGGCAGGATCTGTGCCCGCCGGACAGCCCTATTGGGGTGACTAGGGCATTACTCATTAAGGGGCAGTTGTCCCCTTACTCTGAGTTGTGCCACAGCCACCTCCTAACCAGGGCTGGATATGGTGCAGGCCAGCCAGCCTGCCTATTTCAGCCTAGGTTAGGATTGGGCTTGCTGGTATGCCCAGAAACTACCCCTTCACACATGCACGTGCTTGTGTGGTGGAGGATTACAGTCAGATAAAAACAAGCATGTGATAGCATAACAGAATGTGTGGATTCACCTCATATTCATCCTCTGGAGACCACAGAAATCTAGCATGGTTTTATTTATTTTTTAATGCTTCTGTCCTTTTCTCTGTTCGGGTGACTTTTTTACCCTACTTCTAGTGAAGCTTCGCTGGCCATTGGCTGTTTTATATGTGCATGTATTTCAACTCCTGCCAACCTAGCAGTTCGAAAGCACCTAAAAAATGCAAGTAGATAAATAGGGACCACTTCGGTGGGAAGGTAACGGCGTTCTGTGCGCTATGGCGTAGAGTTATGCTGGCCACATGATCGGACAAAAACGCTGGCTCTGCAGGCTTTGAAACGGTGATGAGCACCGCCCCCTACAGTTGGTCATGACTAGACCATTCGGTCGTGGGGAAACCTTTACCTTTAACCTTTATATTTCAATGTACAAATGCAAATGAGAATTCATCTTTTCCCCCTCCCATCTTGGAAAGTGGCATCTCTGCAAGTAGGAGCAAAGGATAGAGCATATTTTATATAAAGCAGTGGATGGCACCTACTTTGTTCACCCTCTCTGGCCATGATCCAGGTGAACACATGCAGATTTGCTACACATCTGCCTGGATTTGTTTCTCCAGAAACTGTCTCTCATGGCAGCTGTCCTCCAGAACTTTCAAATTGCCTTTAAAACTCCACTGAGACAGGACTCTTTTTTTTCATAAGCTCCCTGAGTGTTAAAAGCAAATAAATGTTATGTAAGGATAATTTTCAAAGAGAGAAACCACAGAATAAAAATACACTGATGCACATATGTGTGCTGTATGTGTTCCCTTCTAGGTTGTGTGCCTTGTCACAGCTTGGTCTTATAGCACAGGGCAAATAATATACCCAATACAATAATTCTATTATTAATCATGCATTTAGTAAGTTCAAAACTTTAACATTTATTGGTGGTATTACCACAAAAATTCATTACACTGTGGAAAAATAGTTGCACATTTAAAGAGTATTAATTTTTCCTCCCAAAATCAGTTGTGTGTATGGAGTATACCCTCATTTTTTTCATAACATAGTTATGTTCCCATTCCAAAATGTCTCGGGGACTACAAATTACTGCACTGAAGATTAGTTGCCAGGATCTTATTATGAGAACTTCTTTCTAAAAATCCACAAGATTTATTCATTGAATCATTATTTCAGTTTTGTTCATATTCGTTGAGAAACGTGTAACATTGAACACCTCCAGGCATCCAGCTTAAATGTGATGCCCTGTTAAACAGACACCATGGCAACATCTCTTTTCTTTTTAAATGTCATTTCAATTCTCTCAAGTTACACAATACATATTGGTACAGTCTCATTTGCAAGAAGTGGACCTTATAAGTAATAGCCCTTGCCAGAGCTATGGAAAATGATTGACAATGCATGTGCACTGCAAAGAGATCTTTGTTGCAGACCTGTAAGGCTGTGGTTTCCAAACTGTGGGTCAGGATCCACCAGTAGATCATTAGCCAATTTCAGGTGGATCACAACACACCTTATCATATTAAAAATTTGGGAAGATGGGATGCTGGAAAGGGGGGAGGTCTGTGTGGTTGTTTTGCTTGTGTCAGGGTTGTAAATAGCCTTTTTTTCTTTCTGATTCACTTTTCTATTGGAAAATAGTGTAACCCAACGTATTGCTGCATTCTCAGGAAGGCAGCAGGCTCTGCATTACAATGACAGCATTTCTGGCCATGACCCACTTCTAGTGTGTCCTGGACAGATTGTCATTCTAAAAAGTGGGCCCTGGTGCTAAAACATTTGAGAACTACTGCTGTAAGGCATACCTGAAATAAGTTTTATACAATAGTTGGAGAAGGCCTTCAGAATGCCTTCTAAAGGCAAAAAAACAGTCACTTCCAGTTTTTCCGGGTGGCAGGGAGTCAGAAAGAGGATAGAAAGGACTTTGTGTGGGGAGGGGATGAAAGGCCAAGGGGAATGCACATCCCTAAAGGTTTCTCTGGCTCATACACAATGTTGCATATATGCATCCATGATTGGATTGGGACCATGACTAATTATTTACCCAGAACCACCTATTGATCAGAAAGGTTATTAAGAATTACTACCCCCCCCCCCAAAAAAAGTTAGAAAACCCCCACAGTTTGTTTATCCTCATTTTACTTGAGTGTTTCTGGAAACATTCAAGGACAACAGATTGTAAAAAAGGATGCCAGAAAAAATGAGATCCTTTTCCTTCCGGAAGATGCGTCAGAAGTTCTGCTTTCACAACTAGTTCTACATTTCTTCAGCAAAGCTTTGGTAACAGCAATTTGTGCTACATATCCCTGCTCTCCTCGTCTTTGCTGCAGAGACAAGATGGGAGACTAGAGACAAGATGGTGGGGTAAATAATTTCCAAATAGTCCAACTCTCATTTCAAAAATTGTTGCACTAGTGTCAACAGAAACTTTTCCGTATTGACATTTACATAGTTTGGAAGAGAAACACATTGAAGCAGAATGTCTGCTAAGATATGGAGAGTGAAACTGAAAAAAGATTTTGCCAAAATGCCATGTTGACAAAAATCATTTATAAGTGGGGAGTTTACATTTTGAGAGTTGTTTCTCTTGTTAAAATGGAGAACTTCGAGCAATGCTGAAACTATGTGACTGAAATTAAAATTTGTCATTTGCATCATAGACCCAAGATATTCAGCTGGACTTTTATTGAAACAAAATACAAATTCTGGGGTTTTGAATTTTAGAAATCTAGCTATAAAATCTTGCACTAGGAAGTCAAATATGCAAACATAGTTCACTCTTAATTAACAAACTGAATGAACTTTTATGCTCCGCGTTTATTTTGGCAAATAAAAGGAGATCCTATGACAGTGAAGAAAGATGAACGTCTAACAGTGGTTTAGCGCTGGTGGAATGAATGTTCCACCAGCACTAATTGCTGAAAAAATGTCATAAAGCTGTTTCTGGAATCGCACTCACTAATGTGCAGCTGGATTGCTGGCGGAAAGTCTGGAGCCTTCCCACCCATGTTGTTGACCCTCCCTCTGCCCGGCAGAGGAGTTAAGTCAGTGAGAGAGGGAGGCGGGGATGGGAGAGGGCAGAATGGAGAAGGGGGCGAAACGGACGGGGAAGGTGACATAATGGATTAAAGAGGCTGTATGAGGAGATTGGATCCAACGGTGGCACCAGATCCTATCTCTCTTCTCTGCAGGCCCCCTTCTCTCCTTTGATTTGTGCTAGCGAAATTGCTAGTGCAGGTCCAAGGAGTTCCCACTGTGGAGTGGAAGATTTACAAAGGTGTAAGAGGATTTAAATTCTCTTTTGCCTCTGAAGTCTTTCAACCCGCTTGATACAGGGAGGCAGAACAGGATTGGGCTCTCCGAGCATGCTGCCGGAAAGTGCTTTATAACACTTTTTCAACAGTTACTGCTGGTGGGAGCTATTGGGCTGCCAGTCTCCGGCTGCTGGTGATAGCATCCCCAAGAAGGAAGCAGTCACGGTAGCCACTGCCAGTACAAAGAGCAGCTCTCAGGATCAGCATATTCCTGGCCTGTCCTCCCCATACCCCCAGAGAAGAGGAGAAGAGATCCACACACTAATGCATCACTGGAGTAGGTATTTCAAAGCAAGAGCTCCTGCTATTCAGAAGAAAGGTTGAGGAGCGGCAGCTTCTTTGCCTCTTCTTTCAGGGCAAGGCCAGGGAAAAACCAATAGTGGCTCTGTCATAGAATATCAGTGCAGTGGAAGGATGTCTTGAGTACTGTTTTATAACTGGTTTTTAATTAACATTTGATCTCTCACGGCCCGATCCAAAGGGCCTTATCCCCAGAGGAACGTGTGTACCGCCAGCTAAAAGTGTTGCAAATGTGCTGTAAAGCACATTTGTGACACCCAGAGAGGAGGAAGTGCTGGTGCTGGGCCGGCATTAGTGAGCACCCCGCCTCAGAGCCATGAATAAGTGTTTTGGGAGCATGGGGAAGCGGGCAGAATTTGGTGGGGGAGCAAGGATCAGGCCCGAGTGAGGGTGGGGCTTGGCCAATGATGTCATGTAGGGGGAACACGGGGGAACTCAGTTCCACTTGTTAAAATTAGGGCTGATTCCACCCACTTCACTCCACGGCGCTTCCCCCCTCCTGATTCCTCTGCAAAGAGCTTTTCTTCTTGGTTGGTCGGCACTCAGAGGGTTAAAGGGAGTGACTCCGGATTCCTAGAGGGGTGAAGGGGGAAGGGCTGCAGTGGGGAAGTCCTGTCCTGCACAGCCCCCTTCCTTGCTCCCTCCAGCCACACATGTGGAGTCAACAGCCGCTCTGGTGAGTCTGCAGCCCACTGGGGAGAAGGGGCATCCTGGGGGTGCGGTGGTGAATCGAGAGGGCTCCCAGAGGGGACGGAGGGGAGCCGGGAGTTTTTGGAGCTGCCCTCCTGACGTGCCAGGCATAAGCGGGCTTTGGTATGGGGAAGCGCCCAAGGGTGCCGTCCGGAGTGGTGCCGCCCCTCAGCCCCTTCCACAGGTTCCTGCCTCATTCTGCTCACCAGCCTCGGCTTCAAGGCTGCTGCCCCCGTGCCAATTTTCAACTTCCCTGGCAATTTTGAATAACTCCACCTCGCCTAGCCGCGAAGACCAAGGAAAGGCTTTCGCTGCTGTCTCTCCAGTCCAGAGCGTTTCACTGACGCTCTGGGTGTGAGGCTTCTTTGGGAGACTGTCCCCATCACTATTGGAGCTGCAATTGGGGTGGGGGGAATTCTTCGCTTTCTGTTCTGTAGGCGCCAGGCACTGTACACAACCGGCTGGCTCCGCACACTCGTTGCTGACGTCGTCACTGGCTAGGAACCATCCGAGGGTAGACTTGGGCTCCACCAGCCTCCAGAGCCCAGGTCTACCCATAGGAACCAGCCGCGGGTAGACCTGGGCTTGGCCTGCCTCCGGCTTATGATGTCACTTCCGGTGGGCGGATCCTGACACGTGCCAATCAAAAGTGAGTTCCTGTCCTTAAATCATGTAGATGCCACTACTGGGCTTGGCAATGGCTTCCACTGCCAACATGGGGCTGCTCACTTCTCCGCTGGCAAAATTGAGACATGAGGAGTCCCATTGCAGGGGCTGGGGCTTCCCCCAAGGAGACCCTGGTGGCTGTAGTGGATCCCGCAGGGATACAGTGATAGCCATTTTGCTACCTCTGCTTCTATGGGAGCCGGGCAGCTCAGGATTGGGCTGCCCTTGCCATTAACATGATCAGGATTGCCACAAGACCACCTTGTGCCTGAGGCGGCAGGCCAAATGTTGGCCCCGCTTACCTGGTGATGTGCCAGTTTCTGTTCCCCTAACACTCTAGCCCACCTCTCTCATTTCCTCCACACACCTGCTCTGTGCCCCTCTTGTTTTTTTAATCCTGGGAGTGGGAAATGGAGAAATTCACAGTGTGTTTAACTGTAGTGTTTAATTGTAGTGTAGTGTCCATGCAATGGAACTCAGGTTATTTGGAAGTTGGATAAAGTTGTTTTCCTCTCTTAAGCAAATGTATGTTTTCATTTTTTTTTCATTTTAGTGCAACAGTCTTCAGGATGTTTTGTATCATCTTATTGGAAATAAACCATTTTATAGGGATTATAGTGCACTACGTTTATAGGTGGGACATGGTGGTTCTGCAGTTTAAACCGCTGCTGCTGGGCTTTCTGACCGGAAGACTGGCAGTTCAAGACTGCGCAATGGAGTGAGCTCCTGTCGCTTGTCCCAGCTCCTGCCAACCTAGCAGTTCAAACGCATGCAAAAATGCAAGTAGATAAATAGGGACCACTTCGGTGGGAAGGTAACAGCGTTCCATGCGCTACGGCGTAGAGTCATGCCGGCCACTTGACCATGGAAGCTTGTTCTCGGACAAACGCCAGCTCTACAGGCTTAGAAACGGAGATGAGCACCGCCCCCTACAGTCGGGCACGACTAGACCATTTGGTTGTGGGGAAACATTTACCTTTTTTATGTTTATAAAAGTTGTGCTATAGATGCAACTAAGATTTCAATGACCTGCTGTGCTGGCTGTTCTCAAGATGCTCCACTCAAATATGTCCTCTCACCCAAAATACTGTTGCTATGGTGTAAAGCAAGCTGTTATCTTCCAGGTTCTCCCGTCGACATCTCTGGTCATCCCTCCTTTCCACGAGGGCGGCAAAATGCCTCTGAAGTCAGGCCACTTGAAGTGTATCAATAAGTCAGACATTTGAAAGACGACTGTGATTTTGGATAAACACTTTAAAAGTACCAGATCTTTAGTGAAACCTCTGACCCAAAACTATAGGAAGCACAGAAATGTCAAACACCCAGAAGAGGAAAACCACAGCAAATCAGCTCTGCACCATGTAACAGTTCACGGAAGGGCAAAGTTTTTGACTCTATCACTGCAAGCTCTTTTTTTTTTTTTTTTTTTTAATAAAGCTTGCTATGAACAAGTATTTCACAAGGTAGGAAATTGCTCCATCACTTCACCCCAAGCGACTGCTTTGACTATCAGAAAACCAGGAAAACACTTCTGGAGCCTAATCCTAGTTTCGATAATGAGCACTTCTGTAGGCAAATTTCTAAGCCTTTCAGAGCTGTAGACTTCATAAGAACATAAGAAGAGCCCTGCTGGATCAGGCCAAAGCCCCATCTAGTCCAGCTTCCTGTATTTCACAGTGTCCCACTCCCACCATGTGCCTCAGGGAGCACATGAGACAACAAGATGCTTGTATCCTGTTGCCACTCCCTTGCACCTGTCATTTTGGAGTAGTCTACTATTAATGTAAGGAGGTTGCCCAACCCATCATGGCCTATAGCCCACGATGGACTTTTCCTCCAGAAATCTGTCCAGTCCCCTTTTAAAGGCATCTAGGACGGATGCCATCACCACCTCTTGTGGCAAGGAGTTCCATAGTTTAATTACCTGCTGGGTAAAAAAGTATTTCCTTTTTGTCTGTTTTAACTCTCCCAACACTCAATTTCAGTAGATGCCCCCTGGTTCTGGTGTTGTGAGAGAGGGAAAAGAACATCCCTCTGTCGACTTTATCCCTCACATGCATAATTTTATATGTCTCAATCATGTCCCCCCTCAGGCGCCGTTTTTCTAGACTGAAGAGCCCCAAACGCTGTACTGTACACAATATTCTAGATGTGGCCTTACCATTGAATTGTACAATGGCATGATAAGATTGGCTGTTTTATTCTCTTCCAAGTTCTACTGTAGGGTTTTATCAAATTATTGAAAGTTCAACAGGTACAGCACCCAAGCAAAGCTTGCTTCAGTGCTAGCCTTAGATATTTGGGGACCAGATGCAATGAAATCTCCATCACCATTCTCAACAATCAAGCAGCAGTTGTGAAGTATATGTGTGCACATGCACACACCACAGTGTAAGCCCCAGAGACAAGTATTAAAGGAAGGCAGATGATGCTAATGGAAAAAAAATAGGATAGAGACATCTCAGCTTCAAGCCTCTCTCTCCCTCCCTCCCTCCCTCTCTCTCTCTCTCTCTCTCTCTCTCTCTCTCTCTCTCTCTCTCTCTCAGCCTCACTCTCGCTCTCTCCCAGATTACTGAGAAGCAGAACAAGAAAGGCAGTACCTGCAGCTAAGGATGCTTCTGAAACCCATGAACATTTCTGCATGGATTGTCAAATCCTGAATTATTTGCTACTGCTTTCAAAGTGGAACCAATGCATTAGAAATACTGCATGGTTCTTTCTGGGTATCTTCATTTTTGTACTGTGCATGTGCAGTTTGCTGCAACTTTCCATGTCTTCAGTTCATCCACATCTCATCATCACCCTCTCCATATTAATATTGTTTCTTTTTCTGTGATTGTTTAGCAATAGATATGGAATGGCAACCTTTTTCATTGGCATAGCCTTGCCATAGACCACAAATTCTCTAACTGTCCCTTATCACTGTCCTGTCTTTCATTTTCTCATGTGCATTCAAGCTGACAACATGCTTAGTGGGCAACATGTTTAGCAGGGCACTCCTGCTAACTGGGCAAGAGGCACTTTTCCAAGTGGTGTTCCTCTTATATTTAGCAGGGGGAGAGTAATTGTCCCTCTTCACCCTTGTGCAGTGTCTTTTCTAGTGGTTGTTGCTGGTGGTGGTCTGCAGTTTTTAGATTGTGAGCCCTTTTGGGACACGGAACCATTTAACTTTTTATTATTTTTATTTTTATTTTTATTTTTATTTTTATTATTATTTTTATTTTTATTATTATTATTATTATTATTATTATTATTATTATTATTATTATTATTATTTCCCTATAAACCGGTTTGTGAACTTTGTGTTGAAAAGCAGTAAATACATACTGTGGATTGATTGACTCTCAAGGTGCAATCCTAACCTGGAGTTCAGCTGGCACAGTTAGGCCAGCAAAGTTTGGCTGGCACAAGAGCCACCATAAAGCGCATTTGGACCGCTCTCGGAATCAGAGAGGATGATGTTACCCCTGCTAACTGGGCAAGAGGCACTTTTCCAAGTGGCGTTCCTCTTATATTTAGCAGGGGGAGAGCAATTGTCCCTCTTCACCCCTGCGCAGTGTCTTTTCTAGTGGCTGTTGCTGGGGGTGTTCCGCATTTTTTAAATTGTGAGCCCTTTTGGGACAGGGAGGCATTGAACTTGATTATTTTTTGCTTGTAAACTGCTTTGTGAACTTTTTGTTGGAAAGTGGCATATAAATATGACTGACTGACTGACTGACTGATTGATTAGTGCTTGTGGTTTTCCTCCTCTATGTGTTAGTGAGTATGTGTGAGTTCTTTCATTATATGCCCGATTTTTCTTTCTGAGGACTTCCTTTCTTCTCCCTTTTTCCTCCCTGACAACTTTACACAAATGTGGGCCTGATCCCACCTGGCAGCAGTGCTGCTCCTGCCTGTGTTGCTGAGATGGCAGCAGTCACGAAAGCGCCATAAAGAATTTAGCAGCAGCCAGGCAGAGGGAAGCGCCTGCACAGAGGCCTGTGTGGGCGGGAACTGGGTCTCCATGCTGATTGGAGACGTCCTATAGCAGCTGACAATGGTGAATATGCTGCCAAGCAGTGAAGTGATCCAGGTTGGGGTGGGGGGTGGGAAAGACGGTTCAGGCCCAGGAGGGGGAATGGGGACGGTAAAGGATGCACCTGCTGGATCCTAATCCCAGGACTGTATTGATTGATTGTATTGATTGAGCTGGTCCAAGTCTGAGTAGTCCCATTGAGCAGGCTGGAGTTTAACACAAGGTAAGGGAACAAAGGGCCATTTTGGCACCCCGTATTGTGGCATGGACAGCCCCATTGGGCTGTGAATGGTTAGGAAGACTTGTATTATATAGTTAGTAGGGAATAGGGAAATTCAGCTAGCCTGTTTAGCTAGGCACTGTGTTTTGATGTTTGTGATTTCTTTGTTCTCATCTCTGTTAACTATCAAGAATGGGCTGGAGTCACAAGCTCGGGGTCAGAGGTTTGCATCAGAGGTTTCACTTGACTCATTTGCAAATCTCTGCCCCCAGAACATGACTTGTCCACAAGCGTGCACCCATGGCAATTCACACACACACACACACACACACACACACACACACACACACA
>JAJKFI010000012.1:11429479-11446763 GCA_029204185.1 Lerista edwardsae
AGAGAGAGAGAAATTCTCAAGCCCTTTTGACTTGAGTGTGAGTCTTTTGTGAAGTGAGCCGTGGGCCCGAATCAAGTCAGTGGACCCGAATCGTGAGTCATGCCTGGCCAATGACACACATGACTCAAATGTATACAGGTCAATGAAAAATGAGAGTTTCCGTGACTCTGACTTGAGTCACATGGCTTGAGTTCCCATCCCCTGTTAACTATCCTCACAATTTGTTTTGAAGCACCACTCACCCTCACCTTCCTTGTCCTTCCCCATTGAACTGCATAGATGTGCCATTGGCCATTACAGGAAAATCCCAGAATACACATTGTTTTTCCCTATGTGCATATGTTTAAAAAACACCGCAGTAACACAGGGTTTCTAGTCTCCTACACTATTTTCTTTGTGAACTCTCAGATTTAGAGGTCTTGGCAACCAGCAACACAATAGGGCACTTTTATTTTCTCCTCAAATGAATTAATGGAAGCTTGGCTCTTGTATACATTCTACAGGAAGACAGAGTAGAGAGGCCTTGGTGGGCAAACTCAAAATTGCTTAGAAAAAAAGCCAGCTTTTCTAAGGGCAGAAACAGGTGATCTGAATTGTTTTGGGATAGAATCCTGCATTTTCAGAAATATGAATGTGTGCACTAAAGCGGTGGTGAAATGTTAAAAGCTGATACCTGCAAACAGAGATTGACTAAAACCTGAGGGGGGGGGAGAATTGCCTTGCTTAAGCAACCTTGACTACACACTGAGCAGATCAGAGAAGGATAAATCAAACTGTTTTTACCAAGCTAGCAAACCAGCACTTACAGCTTGTTCTTAAGAGCCATATCCACCCCTTAAGCAAGTCACCCTGTGCCTTAGTCCAAGTCCCAGATGAACCATTAACATTTAGGTTCAGAAAAAGAACAAAATTACACCTTGTCCCTCTTGTTTACGCTGCAATACACAAAGTCCTGCACACTCACAAGAGGGCCTTTTTTCACATCAGCTGTGTTTATGCTAAGCCCAAAAATAACTTTCAGGACTGTCGTTCTTCACTGTCTTCTTTGCATCTTTTTATCTGCATTTGGGAAGGATACATTTGCCAACAAGCCTGTTTCAATGCACGCACACACGGCCATCATGCACACACACACACACACACGCACGCACGCACGCATGCACGCGCACACACACACACACACTGTAAAACACATAAAATACAAAAACATTGCAAAAAGAAGGACACATGGGGTAAATCCCAAATGCTGGAAAATGGAGCTGTTGTGGTGATCCCCAGCCATGTTCATATGTGGCACCTATAGCAAGATGCTTGCTTGGGCCTCTCTCGCACTTTTCTTTTGGTCATATGTGAACAATTTAGATCAAATCCCATCCAATTCAGGCATGCGATCCATGATAGCTTGTCACCCTTAATTTGGCTGGGGTTCTGGGTTGGGTGTCACCGAACCAATATGGGGATTTGATTTGATTTGAAGAATTTATACCCCGCCTTTCTCATGCCGAAGCAAATGCCCAAGGTGGCTTACAGAGAACAAAGTACAATGTAACCACAATAAGTAGAACAAAAACATTTAAACATTAAACATTTAATGGGAACACAGAGAATGTACAAGAATGACAGCACAGTCCTATTTGTGTCTACTCAGACGTAAGTCCCATTGTATTCAATTGGGCTTTCTCCCAGGAAAGTGTGCATAGGATTGTAGCCTGAAGCTAGACCCAGTTCTCCTCATCTGCCGTTTGGCGGGTGGGAAAACAATTGACCAGGGGAGTAAATAAAACTACAACAGTATTCCAGAGGGACAGAGGGCAGATAGCCAACCCTCATCCAAAGGCCAGATGAAATAGGAATGATTTGGGCCCTCTCTGAAAGGCCATGAGGGAGTGTGTAGTACTTAATTGTTCTGGAAGGGAATTCCATACCATGTGCTATCTCTCTATGCCCTCTAACCCCACAGAGGCAGTGGATAGCCTAGGGTGTTGCCGGGAGGTGGAAAGGGACTGGATGAAGGGACGGGCAGCGCAATCCGGTTGGTGCAAGGGAGGCTCCGTCCCACTCTGGGACGGGGATTGGTGGGGAGGAGGGAGGTTGTGGGCGGGATGAGGGCAGGTTTGGGAGGCAGCCATACGGCTGCATCTTAAGGCTGCTTGGGAGGCCACATGGCTTCGATTCTGCCTGCATGGTCTCCTTGGACCTGCGCCTGCTATTTAGCAGACGCAGATCCGAGGAGCATATAGGGGAGGCTGGAGCCTCCCCTATGGTAAAGGAGCGCACACTCCCTTGTTGCGGGGAGGCTCCAGCCTCTCCTAAGCAGCTCTGGATAAGGTGCTGGCCCGTCGGCCTCGCCATTCCGGCACTGCTTAGCATTGTGCCCTGAAATTAAATCCAGATGAAATCTGTTCTGCATGGGGTTTCACTCCCTCAGCAGAAGCAGTGTCCTCCTGGATGCATTTGCTGCTCCTGGGTAATCAGAGGTGATTAGGGGCACATTTGCCCAGTGATGTCATTCAGGGGGAACGGACCAGAACGGGCGTTCCGGATCCTAACGGGCTCCATGGCTGGTTCCGGGTTCCCGACAAGTGCCAATCAAAAGTGAGTTCCTGTTCCTAAATCATTTGAATGACACCACTGCATTTGCCCAGCTTTGGCTTGTGCAGCAACTGTGACTCCACCTATGTTGATCAGATCCACCCTTTCTCTTTCTTAAAGGTTATTAAGAAGTCTCTGAATTGCAGCTCTCCTTGGGAAATATACAAAGCTTTTAATGTTCCTGCAGGCATTGGTAGTACTGGTGGGTTTGTTGTGTCAGTTTATTTATTTGATGTACTGTTACTTTAATAGGTTGACTTGAAATAAAACATCAGTGATTTCTACCAGTGAAACTGCAGTTTATGATTCTATTTCTTTTAAAATTACTTTTCTGTTTCTGCTTGAGATATGGGGTAGGTTATACATATCAAAACAAATAAACACACGTACAATAGGAAACAGAAAGCAGTTTGAGATTGACCAAAGTTCAAATATCCTTATTCACAATGCCCTTTGATTTTTAGATGGCAGAGCTTTTAGCTAGAAATATTTACTTTGATTCAGGGCACTTTACGAGAACTCTGTTAAGCCATTGTGCTAGTATCCTACTTACTGTGGGGTTTATTATCTATTTTCCCCTTTCTTTTTCAACCTAGAAATGCCTTCACTGCATAGTTACTTCCTCTGAACCTTTTTTTCCTGCGTTTAAAAAAATTACTGATATGCATATCTTGAGAGCATTCATATACAAAAATTGTGCCTTGGAATCTATTTTGAATTGTGCATCAACATCCATCCGCATAATGTTTAAGTACCTATTATTTAGATTGAAGGATGTGACAAACAAGAACAAATGAAAAGTGTACAGTCTGATGGCAAGAATGTACTGCATTACAAGAGTGGGCTTGTGACCATGGGGATTGCAATTAAAGGTGACCAAAGGGTTACTACTGTCTTTTTCATCTTGAAAAAAAGAAGTCTTCCTTTTTAACATAAATAGAATAGGTCTAATGAATCACAGTGTTCCTTCCATCATCAGATGCTCCCTCTGGAAATGGAAAGAGGGGTCCTTTTGGACCCCTTCTGCTTGTTCACACAGGGACCACTTACACACACAAGGACTACTTGCAGTAGTGTAACTGTCTGTTGCTCATGTACCCCCAATAATACATGGGGCGAAGCTTCTTGCATTAAATAGGCAACATTCATTGAAATTAATACCTTTGCCCCCAACTGCAGTGCAATAGACAGTAGTCAGCCAGCTGTCTATTTCCCCTTCCCAGCATTCCCCCTCTGACTACAAGCTATAGGACATCTGCTGACAACCCCAGCTGATGTGTCAAGGAAACTGAATTGCACCACCTTCTCCATGCTGTAAAAAACAACAACCTTGAGGTAGACTTTGTAGTGGGTTCTTCAGCCAGCATCCCAGAGTTGAGCAGCCTCTGGAAATGGGTTCTGGGGGCCCCTCAAATCACTTTCTTTAGGGTGTACATCAATTCCTACTTTGAATCTCTATCTGGTCATTGCCACTCTGGCTAACAACATAAACAAGTCTCAAGTAGCCCTTGCAATGAATGATCAGGGCCTGAGTCTCCAAGGCCATGATTGCATTTCTACTGCTATCAGCCGTTTGTTGTCAGATTAGCTCTGAAGCCCTTCCGTGATTGGTCATGCCATGATTGGCAATCACTATCACACATCAGCTTATCACATGAGGAAGTCCATTACATTCTAGGTGATGTTCTGTCTAGTGGTGATTATGTATGTATAGTAAAACAATAGTTATCCAAATGCCACCATGTCATCACCCAGACCAGCTTCTCTTTCATATCTTCATGCAGGCCTTAATGAAAATGTTGAAGCTGGATCACCTCATTCCAGGTCCATTCCAAAAAGTGTTGGCAGAAAGCCATTTCCTGCCATTTCTCTCCTGGTTTTCAGAGGCAGCATATGACCATCATGAGTAGTAGCCCTTACTGGTGTGTCCTCTATGACTTTATCCCTCCTTTTAAAGCCATTTAAACTAGCGGTAAGCTAGGATAATCTTGTGGTAGCAAATTCCAGTAGATCAATTATGCACTGAAAAAGTACTGTCCTAAGTCTTCTGCCAGTCACTTTCACTGATGACCCCCAAGATTTAGTTTTGCTAGACAGAGAAAAACTACTTTTTTTTTCTTTGTCCAGACCATGCACAATTTTCTATGCCTCTCCAGCAATAGATTTCCATAGAAAATCTGTTGCCCAATGAAGAACATTTGAGAAAAATTGAAGATAAATTAGTGAAAAATCACAGCAAAACCAATGAAATGAGCCAGACCTTCCTTTCTTTTTCATTAAAAGCAAAACAGCATACTTGGAATTGGAACAGAAATGATATGTTCTTGACCTGGGACTATGTCAGAATTATAGCTTTTTGAAAGAATGGGATTGAGACTAAGGGTGCAATCCTAACCAACTTTCCAGCCCTGACATAGCTGTGCCAATGGGGCATGTGCTGCATCCTGCAGTTGGGGGGCAGTCATGGAGGCCATAGTTGTTCCCTCAGAGCTGCACTGCTCTAAACTCAGTGCTGGAAAAATGGTTAGGATTGTGCTTTAACAATATACCTGGGTTCTGGCTGGATGCAAATACTTTGAGAGTATTGGAATGAGGTAGAGAGTGGGAACTGACAGCATTTCAGGTTTAATGTCACCCTTCGATTGACCAGAGAACCCACTTAAAAAAAATCCTAAAAGCAGTTCTCAAATTTAACTATTCCATATGAGCTGCAAAGACTTGCTTAAAGGCTAATATGTGCTATTCTGTTTGTAGGTGCTACTATCTATGCAACAGCCTTCTTGGCTGTCATTATTGCCTTATGTACACTCTGGCAGGAACATATAGAGCATCTGGTTGTTGATTCTGTAAAGCCAAAGGCATACTGCACATCTAGGGAAAAAAATTAACCTAGGACAGCAAGATGCTTAGTATACAAGCTGTGTGGAAGGTGGCGGTAAAAATTAAGGCAATCTGTGACTGACCACCCACACAGGAAAAATAACAGATGAGGCCTTCCTTATGATTCACAAGGCATTATGGAAAATGTGTTTGTTCCACTTTCCACCCACATCAGCTCTCTTCTGACAGACACATTAAAGCAAAAATAAACCAAATAAAAATGCTGTAGAATGAGCTGTGACAAGGCTCCCCCCCGCCTTGCTAGACATGGGGGGTGGGGAATGCTCAGCTATGGTACTTAGGAAGCCTGGGGTT
The DNA here is from genome assembly GCA_029204185.1 of Lerista edwardsae. NCBI lineage: Eukaryota > Metazoa > Chordata > Lepidosauria > Squamata > Scincidae > Lerista > Lerista edwardsae. Next base: position 11,435,267 of record JAJKFI010000012.1, read on the forward strand.
TAATTTATCAATTCTCTTCTTTTGGTGGCTTCAGACAAAACAGGCTACTGCCATGTCAAGCATGATGCATGAAGCAGAGGCGACTCTAGTAGCATTTAGAGCACTCAGCGGTGTTACAGAGCTAGTAGGAAAGCAGAGCTGAAACCTGCTCCTGCTGTTGATTTGCCATAACCTGGGCCTTAGAAATATCACCAAATAAAGGGCTTTTTACCGTGATGAATTATCATACTCTGTTTGGGAATATACCATGAAAGCCAGAGATTTGAAGGTGATAGGATGTTATTAACCCAAAGTATATTTTTTTAAAGATGTGAAAATAGAAACCTGACAGGAAGGTATCAATGCGGCTTCTCACCCATGTTCTGTCTTGATGAGGCCAAGTTGTTTAAAAGCTCCTGACTTTTTAAAAGAGAAGAAGGTATGGGGCTATATAAAAGAAAGTTTTTCTTTTTCATTTGAAAATATTCTTTAGGGGGTTGTATAGAATTTGCTGCAGTCGGTTTTAAGATACCTCTGAGGCAGCTTATTTGCTAGCTAGAAATAAACAAAACATGTTCATACAGTCTTCCACTTAAATTTTATTCTGTTTTAAGATGTAGGTTATTTGTCTTTTATGGCAAGTGCTGTTATCTAGAAGTGTTATTTCAGCAGATGAAAAAAAGAAGAAAGGGAGGCTTACTGGTAAAGTTAGGAGCACAACAAGTTTCTCATCATCAAGTCTTCTAGCAGATGTCATACCGATCTTAGAAGCACATATTGAAGATCTCGGGAAGCAGTTTCATCTCGTTTTCTCTGAGGTAAACATTCTTTCAGTTCTGTACTGCATTACAGTTTTCACACAGCTTTAAGCATGGGTCCCTTTTATCATGTCAGGTTACCCAAACACAATTGTGGAAGGCTGCTTTTCAATCCCAAGCAGAGGAACGTGGGACTGTCAAGTACCAGGTTTCTTGCCCAATCCATGTGGCCGTTGCATGAGCATGAGGGCCCCCCTGTGATGAAGTGCCCCTGTGATGGTGCCATCAAGATAAAGAGGACATAAGCAGGCAAGTTCAACATGGGTGCATGTTGAGCAGCAGGGCAAGGAGAACAGACTCTTGCTCCCCCTCATCAAAACCGTTACTGCTGCCTCCCTCAGACCCCACACCCTGGTTCTCAGTTACTAACTTCCTTAGGGTGCAATCCAAGAGAGCCCTTGGGCCGATGCATGTGCGTTGTGTCAGCCTGACGCTGTGGTGAAAGTACTGTAAGGCACTTTTGAGCCAGCGCATCGCATGCTGTGTTGACACACACCAACTGCACCAACACAGTTGTGCTAGAGCGGGCGGCCAGTAAACTGCTCCTGTGCTTGCCCCGTAGTGAGCTCTGGAGATAGCGAACTGAGTTGGATACAGCACCTGCCTGTTCCAGCACAAGTTAGGCTTGCATGGTTAGAAGCATCACTTCCACCAGTGATCTGCATTCATGCCTGGCTATCAAGCATCACTTCTATCAGCAATCTACTCACAGTACCTAGTTTCCCTCCAGCATGCTCCAGCGGGCATGAAGGAGACAAGAGAGCAAAGGAAATAGATAAGCAACTTCTTTCCACTCCTCTTACAACTGTGAGTAGTGCTGCTTGATGTGTCACTTCACAGCTTAATTATCACAATTGTCACAAGCACAATTAGCCCAAGGCTAGATGAGGAGCTTCTGCAAACCTTATCAGGCCAGCCCTTATGTTTGACACACCTGTTCTAGATAATCCAGAAAAAGGGTACAATTTAGGCCCAAACCTAAATACACCCATGTGATGAGTCACACCCATGGTTTTGAACTGTGAAATTTGCAACCTCACATTTTAACCACCATCTAGGACTTCCTTTGTGGGAGAAGCCAAACCAGTCCTTCCTCCTGCACTGCCAATCATCCCATGGCAACCTTTCTGGGTCTATAGAAATCCCAGCAGCACTTGCCCCCTGAAAGGGGCTGGAATTTCCCTCTTTCATTTCTATCAGGAGGGGATAATTTGTGGTTTGGGCATATACTGTATTGTGATTCTTCATCCCAGCATTCAGAGGATTTTTTTCTTCATGATTCCCCTCCCTTTCTGCACTTCTATTCTTCAACCAAGGAAGCAGAGTTTCTGGAAGGCAAACTGCTTTTGAAAAAATGGGCTCCTCTCCCTACTTCCAAGCAGGAAGTTTCCTCACAATCAATAGAAGTTCTTTTTTTGTTGTGGTGGTGGTTTTTTGGAACTGATTGGGAGGATCTGAAGATTGCAGAAAAGCTGCTTGGTTTCTTTGCAATGTTGGGATGAGGTTCTAGAGCATATTGACAAATTAAAAATTAAGAAATCCCTGTGACGAGATGGCACCTGCCCAAGAATTCTGAAGGAACTCAAATGTGAAATTGCTGATCTTCTGTCAAAAAATATGTAATTTGTCTTCTCAGTCAGCTTCTCTGCCAGAAGACTGGAAGATCGCCAATGTAACATTGAAGAAGGAATTCAAAGGAAACCAGGAAATTAGAGACTGGGTGATCTGGAATATATATTCCAGGCCAAGGGGTGGAAAGCATCAATTAATAACAACATTATTAAGCACATAGAATGGGGGTCCCCAAACTACAGCCTGCAGGCCACATCTGGGCCATTAACATTTGATCTGGCCTGCTGAGTGTGTGAAATAAATATAAATCTATTTATTTTTAGACTCAGAGCGCAATCGTAACCTGGAGTTAGACCAGCACAGTTAGGCCAGCAAAGTTTGGCTGGCACATGGGCCACTGTAAAGCATGTTTGGACCACTCTTGGTGTCAGGGAGGATGGCAAATATCTGTGTGCTGTCCGCTCTGACTCCAAGAGTGGTTCAATCATGCTTTATAGTGACTCTTGTGTTGGCCAAACTTTGCTGGCCTAGCTCCAGGTTAGGATTGCGCTCTCAGCTTAAAGTGCTGGTGTTAACCTTTAAACCCCTTATCATTTTTTTTTCATTTTTCACAGTTGGTTTGAATGTGCTACTGTACATACTGTACTACCACATATTCAGCAAACAGAAATACACACAAACACGTGTGCAATTGTGTCCTAAGGTACACATCCACAGTGTACCCCTGTTTATGTTCTACAGTGCCACACGATGCATGTCTACTCAGAAATAAGATACGTTGATTTTAGTGGGATTTACTTCCTGGGAAACAGGTATAGAATTCAGTAGGACAGTCAGAAACCATTTGGAGTACTTTTCTAGCATAAAGAAATGGAGTGATGGGTAGAGAAATGAAAATAAGCAGGATGTATTAATGAAATTTAGGCGCAATCCTAACCAACTTTCCAGCACTGGGGTAAGGGCAATGCAGTTCTGAGGCAAGGAAATAAACATTCCCTTACCTTGAGGAGGACTCCGTGACAACTACTCCACTGCGGAATGCAGCACATGCCCCATTGGCACAGCTAGGTCAGGGCTGGAAAGTTGGTTAGGATTGTGCCCTTAGCCAGGGTACAAAGTTACTCTAGTGAAAAATCTAATTCATTTTGGGGGTAATCACATATCCTTTTTGCTTCCAGGAAACGGTCAAACGGTAATTCATTTCCTTTGGGGATATCATGCACCAGGAGGCCAATGACAGGGTCATAGAATCTTAGAATGTTAACAATTGATATGGACCTGGGAGGTCTCTTGCTAACTAGGAAAAGAGGCACCTTCTAAAGTTGTGTCTTTTTACATTTAGCAATGAGGGAGCAACTTTCCCTCTTCTCCTCAACCCAGCCTGGAATCATTTCCAGAACCCCTCTACTGGATGAGGCAGACTGTTCCAGTGCTGGACAAGTGTTACCTAAAAGAACTAGAGCCACTTACTTCTGCGTTTTCACACCAAGAAAAAAAGTGTTCCTAGGAGAGGAAAGTATCCCTTCCAAAAATGGCGAAGGTTAAAATGATGACTAATAGGTACTGACTACTTCTGTATGCTTTGTAGGAGCATTAAATGTCAGAAGAGGAGGTTGCAATCTATATATACTGCAAGGTCATGAAATGCCAGTTCTAGAGGTTGTCAAGTGACTCCTGCTTCTGCGTTGGGCATGCAGGGGTACATATCTGGCAGTGCCACATATGAGGAGACAATAAACAAGAAATAGGAAGGAGAAAGTGAGGCAGCTTCAGATGGAAGCAGGAGACTAAACTGGCCAGGGCAGTCTGCCGTCTTACACAAGAAAAGCTTATAATAGCGCTGATATGAAGCTGGCCCTTCATATGCACTCTAATAAAGCCTATATAGTCATGCTTCTCTCTGGCTTTAGGTATAGTAAAGCTTCTCTAAGTTTTTCCATCTGTAGTGACTGGAACTACATTTTGTGTGTGTCACTCTGCTTTAATTTGTACACCATTACTTGTGGCAATGTGGTTCACTTGTGCAAACTTCTGCTCCTCATTGGGTGCCAGCAACCACCTATTCCATGGCCGCTTTCTGCAGAATACTCCTAACTTGGGAATTCAGTTGACTGCAGCCTCTGCCTATGCAGTGGGGTCACCCACATCTGCCCTCAATCAGATTTCCAGGGAAAGGGGAGGGGATGGAACAATAAAAGCCATTCCTCAGGAGTCTGTGGATAATCAGCTCCTCACATCACAGTAGGGCTAATTAGTTCAGTGTCAGTATCAAAACCTTTATTCGCATATTTAAAAAAATAAACAGTTACAGTTGCAAGTTCAAATCACAGTAATAAAATAATAAAAAAAATCTCCCTGTGCTCCATGGCTAAATCTGCTCTTTATTACTAGCTCCAGAAAGGTAGCTACCTTTTCTACTAAACCAGGGGCACTAGCTGTCGATATATATCTCAGGATCTCATTCCCTGGCCAGCCCTTCTTTTTGTTGCAGCAACGGGTCGAAATACTGCAAATGGGTGTCAGAATAAAGTGGGCAATGCAAGATCACGTGTGATTCCTTGGATCTGACAGCCAAGGGTATAATGTTGCACCTTGCCAGGGAATAGGCTCTTCAGCTCTGGGAGGATTCTAGCAGATAAAGGGATCTGGATATTCAGTGGCGAGCGGGTCTTGTTTTATTTACCGCACCTAACAATCCCTGCCATTGAATATCTACTGTATAAGCCTACGTTTGATGGCCCTGCTAATTAGTTGTATGTTGGCATCATGTTGGCATTCTGGTGTTTTCCACTTGCCAGCCGTGCACAAATGTGGCAGGAAATTGTCAACGGCATTCCCAAAATGCTGAAAGGTGATCTGGGAGAGTCAGCGTTGCCTGTAGGCAGGTACACACCTCTCACCATAATCTCTGCTTAAAGGTTGTTAATGGTGCTTCAAAAGCCTGCATGACCCACTTGACTCACTGTTATATGGGGACAAAAGAAATGAATGTGAACATTGTACATTTATAGTATCACATTCAGATCTCTGAAAAGAACAGCTGCGTATTCTCAGTCTCTGGTTCAATTCAGGTTATTCTAATGACAGACAACAGTAGTCAGGATATTGCTTCTCACAGGGCCGGCCTGAAGCCAACGTGACCAATGTCATCACATTGGGCCCCGCACTTTGGGGCCCCCCATACCAGTGCAATGAGCATATTGCCTGCTGCTACAGCCTGCTGCTGTATGTCAGTGAGTGGGGCAAACAGAGCAGCTTTACCTTGGGCCAGCCCATCTGTCCCTGCCTCTAAACTGCCCAAAATGGGTCTCCTGGAAGCAGTTGGCACCACCAACTATTTCCAGGTGCCAGGCACCAACAGGGAAGGTGGAGGGCCCTGCAGGATCACCCCACATTGGGCCCTGCCACTCTTGGAGCCAGCCCTAGCTTCTCAACTGTGGTTTGGCGAACCCAGCCCAAATGAAGGTGTCAAATCATGCTCCCTTGATGTAACACATGCAGGCCCCATAGTCTGCCATAGTTGGATTCCATGACAAGTGGTATGTAAACCAGGAAAGAGAGAAGGAAATCCACAAACTTAAAGTATGTTCCTGATATTCCAAACCATGAGTCCATACCCTGGGAATCGGACATTTTAAATGTTGCCTCATTGTTTTGAGTAGAGTTTTAATGTTTAGTATTTTTATTGTGATTTTTCAACTGTAAACCGCTTTGAATGCCTGTCAGATAGATAAAGTGGGGTAGAAATTAATTAAATAAGCAAACAAATAAAGACCTGTCTGCACGGAGGCTCATTGCAGATCCCCAAGATCAAGAGGCATGGGTTTCTTAGATCTTAATCGAATCGTCCAGATTTCAGATTTTTCTATGAAATTCCATTGAATTCCATCTTTACTAAGGAATTCCATCCCCCTTGAGCCGAGAAGAGCTCCCTGTGAGAAGAGCTCCCTCACTTTTAACCTTCCTGCGAGGCCTGAAGACCTTCTTATTTCAAAGAATTATTGATACCCTGTGATCTCATACAATCTGCAGATTGTACTGTAGAAAGGCACATGCTTTTTTAGACTTTTCTCTATTTTTTTGACTGTTTTTATGCCGCTGCTGATTGGTTTTTAAAGTTTTATTATTTATATATATTTGTCTATATGTATTGTAATTGTTAGCCGCCTTGAGTGCTCTCTGGGGAGAAAGAATACAAATCAAATCAATAGATAAAATCTATATAGCCAAAGCAAGGAACGTTAGCTAGAACGCTTCAAAGGAAAAGGACAATAAATAAAAGGAACCACCTTATCCTGCATAACCCCCCCCCCCACACACACACACTCGATCTGATACAGCATACAAGTTAAAAAGTGTTTGAAATGCAGCAAACAATGGACAGTAGGCTACATTTTAGCAATGCCTATTTGTCGGGGGAGTGGTGGTAGCAGGTGCCCCTAGAAGTTATTCATTGCCTTCAAAGTTAAAGTAGGTCACTTTCTTTTTCAACGCCTTGGCTGTTGCTCTCACGAAGAAATTCCAAGTACAGGTGGAGTAGTTATTTATAAGGAGGGAAACTAAGCTCGTCGCTCGCAGCTAGAAGAGGAGAGAGACGGCGTAAGCAATCTTTGTGTCTCCAGCCACAGCTCTAAGATCCTCTTTGACACTGATTGGACATGGCACCTGGCACAGTAAACAATGTTACAACCGTTAAGATTTCTCGACAAAATAACAAAAAGAACGAAGAGCCAATCCCATGTGGTCTCTCGGAGGGAACCCCAGGCCCAGGCTGATCCGCCATAATCACCATTTTGTGGGGCCGACTCTCCTCATCAATAATGGAGGGCTGCCGATGAGGAAGCAACATGAGCACGACAGCAAGGAGAAGAGGCGGCAACGAGATGAAGATATCCATTGCTGCCCCGGTCTGTCAAAGTTTACCATCGCTGAGGTGTGAAACTTTCTGAGCAGCTGAGAATTACACATGTACCACACAGTGTAAATTTCTTTCATTTTTCAGCTAATGCTCATTGTTTGTGTTGGGAGAATGGCCCACTTTACTAACTAACTCTTACAGGCAGGAGAAAAATCCTGCAGCTGAGAAATCCATACTTGCGGCTCCGCCCTAGGCTGACATTGGGGGGCGGGGGAGCGAGCAGGATCGAAGGTGTTTAGAAGACGGCGCAGAAAGGCATCGGGCAGCTGCTGGTGGGTTTGATGTAACCGGTTTATTCAGGTCAGGCACTTTGCATTCATTGAGGAGACCTCGTTACTTCATGGGCCCCCGTACTGACCCCCGCCTGTCCCTCAGAAGGAGTTGTGCCACACCCGGTGTGCCAGGCCTTGTCTGGCGGGGCCAGCTGGTGGCTTGGGATCCTGGGGCGTCTGCCCACTTGCTGGGGGAGGTCGCTCTTTCCCCATCTGCTGGCCTGGGGGGTGTTTCCTGTTGGTGGTGAGTTCTCGCCTGCGTACCCCGACCTCCTCAATCTACGCACCAGGGAGGGCAAGGGCCTTAGCTGCCCCCCAGGCTGGGGGAACTGTCCTGTCAAGGGAGGGGTCCTGATGGCCCCTGCCAGGTAGCTGGTCCAGGGAAGAGGGTAGCCAGCCCCCGTGGTTGTCTCTCGCGTCCTGCCTCTGCTGGACTCCCAGACCCGACCGCTAACCTCCCTGGCTGGGCTCCTTATGAGCCTCGGCTCAACCGTCTTAACCCAACCTTGACCCTCCTGCTGACCTTCCAGCGGGAGTTTGGAGCATCTCGGATCCGGAAGTTCCGGAGTAGTGCTTGCTGGCCACCCATGTTTTGTGGTGCTCTGGTGCACTCCCCAGCCAGCCAGCCAGCCCAACTCCTGGCTGTGGCTGCTTCGCCCACGGGCCGCCCATCCAGGGTTGGGTTGGCCCGGGCTGCTGAGCCACTCTCTGCCACAGGGAGCCTGGCTGGCCCCGCAACCTGCCCACCGTCTCCCTCCGGCCACGATCTCGCCTCCCCGTCGTCCCTGCCACTTCTCCCGTAAGCGTTCCACTCGTCCGGGGTTCCGGTGGTGCGAACGTACAAGGGGCACCAGAATATATCTGGCCCACAACCAAGCATATAAACACCTGATTCCAAGCCACAACCCTATTCAGGTGATGCCAGCTTATCTCTGTCAACCCTGTGAAGCGGCAATGACAGCTGAACTGTGTAAGGCCACCCCTTGCTGCTTAGCCTTTAGGCAGCCCCTGCAATCCAGGCTTGGGACAACCTGTCCCTCCTCTTGCACCGCTGGGTCACTGAGGAGAGGAAGTGGGCCTCCCCTGCCCTTGCTGACCTTGAGGTGCACACCTAAGGGGCCTGCCTTTGCCTTTGAACCTGCACTACCTGCCAAGGAAGTGACCAATATGTTAATAGATCAAGAAAAGGCACCAAGCAGCCCAACAGTCTGGGGTAGGTGAAAAAAAAACTGTCTACCAATGGCAATCAGAAAAATTCCTACCTGGCTCAACAGGCAACCAAGCAAACTCAGACTGCTCAAAGGGCATGTGTGCGTGCATCAGTAACAGCATGCGATTGCGATCGAGGATGCAAGAGAAAGAGAGCAGAGTACAGGCCCCTTAAATTCCTTCAAGCCCCGCCCCTGCTGTAGCTGGCAGCCAACCACAGAAAAGGGAACCTCATGTTCCTGGGCTGAGCCAACAACATCCAATCCCTGGGCTAGGAGTGCTGGATCGGCAAACTGAAGGGTGGGTTGTAGGACACTTGGAAATGGGGGGGGGGGAGAGAATGAGGTTTCTGGCAAGGTCAAGATCCTGCACAGCCTTTCTCTACCATGTAAGGTTTGGTGATCCATACCTGCATGTATTAGGGGTGCCAAAATAACATTCCAGGGAAGGAGATAATCAAGTGTGCCAGACATGATTTCCTTTTCTATTCTGACAACTAAAGCTTTGCTGTTTTTGTTTTGTTCTCATTGCCTACAGTCTGGAGAGAATCCCTACCCTAGAGAGAGGAATTGTTGCCTTCATGGCAGAATGTCAACACATACTGGTTTGAGGATCAGATGATTGGAATTGAACTGGGGCCCCTAGAAATCAGGATGTGTTTGGCAGGCATGTCAGAGTCCAAACTCTAGCTGTTTTAGAAGCAGACATTTCCCAATTATTTATATTGATTCATCTTTCATGCACTGTTTTTATGGTGATGGATAAACATAGAGTTACACCATTTTTTTCTGTAAAGAGGCACATGGTATATCCCCTGCACTGTAATGTACCAATTCACGTAGGAGCTAGGGGGATTGCTATGTAGGAAGGTACCATAGCTCAGTGGTACAACACATGCTTTGAATGCAGAAAGTCCTGGGTTCTTTCTAGACAGTTGTTTACAGCCTCTCTGGGCTTCAGAAGGCCTCCCTGATGCTAACTGGAGTTCAGCTCTGGGTGGTCTTTAAGTGGGTGCCTCCATGGGTTCAGCATCTGCAGATTCTGAAATCTGGAAATACTGAACCCATGGATAGCACTGGCCCTCTATATTTAAAATGTAGGTGTGGGCACAGTTTTAGAAAAATGTAGGGTCAGTGCCACATTGGGCATGGCTCATGATGGCCCACGCTGCCACCCCCTGAAGTCTCCTATCTTTATGGTGGGCAGCAGTGCAACACCATGCTCAGCAGAGTATGTCAGTTCCTCAAAGTTGATTGGTCAGGGGGTAGGACGACATGTGAGCCTTTCATGGGTCCTTTTCCCTTCCACACTCATCTTCTAGTCAAGCTATTTTCAACCACTGTGCTACGGCATAGTGGTGTGCCCTGAATGGTCTGCAGATATGCCGCGGGAGTTTGGAGGAGGGTCATATATTAGTATGGCCATTGTAGGCACTGGTGTCATCCAAATGATTTAGGAACAGGTACTCACTTTTGATTGGCACTTGTCGGGGTCCGCCTACCGGAAGTGACGTCATAAGCCGGAAGTGATGTTGTGGCAGGAAGTGAGGTCATAGCCGGAAGTGAGGTCGTGATTGTTGCCATGGATGTGATTGTGTTTGTAATAACTTCAGCTTGGGGTTAGTGTTGATTTAACTTCTACTGCTTTGCTTTCTAGAGATGTGTATAGACATATTTTGCTTCAACTGTTCCCTGGTTAAATAGCAGGCTAGACTGTACTAGATTGTGAGCCCTTTTGGGACAGGGAGCCATTTAACTTTAATGTTAAATGCAAGGAGCCGGCAAGGAGCAGGAGGGGGAACGGGTAACCAAAAAAAGACCGTGTGGGGGCTGGGGCTGGGGGGAGACTGCAGGAGGAACCGGGACGCTGGATCTGCGCGGCTGGAGGGAGCGGGAGCCCCAGGCAACCTACCTTCTCACACTTGCTGCCTTATTCCCGGGTCTCCCTCGCTGCTGCTGTTGCTGCTGCTGCTGCCGCTGCCGCTGCCGCCTCCGGTCCTCTTGCTCCGCTGCTGCCGCCACCACCATGCTGCCTGCCTGCCTGCCTCCTCACAGAAAGTGCAGGCAATGGCTGCGGGTGTGCAGTACGCATGCGCAGCTGCTGAGCCAACCAGCCAACGGGGCCAGCTTCGTGTGGGCGGGGTCAGCTCAACTTCTAGGAACCGGTACTCACATAGTGGTACGTAGTGGGTGCATGACATCACTGATTGTAGGATGTGAGTCCCTGGCCAGCAATGCGGTGTGCCTTGTCAATTGTCAAAAAACTGATTGTGTGCCTTGACAAACATGCGCCTTCTCAGTGTGCCACGAGATGCAGAAGTTTGAAAATGGCTATTCTAGTCAAACAGGTTGTTCCAAACAGATCTCCTTGTAGAGGGTCTGTCAGGATAAAGCAGGACTAAGCAAGGGAGATGCTGGGAAGGAGGAATGACTTGCTTTGCACAGGCTCCTTACCTCTCAGCCAACTGGGTTCTGCTAGCCTGTCCACTTACTAGGCAGGTAATTTGGGGATGGGCGGAACATAGAGATTGACAAGCCCAACCATGGAGGGAGGGCTGCACAAGGCCCTCCATGGTTTTTCTCACCCACTATCTTTTGCACAGAAATGAGTGCCTCTCTGATGATGGCCCCTGCATAAATGCACTCTCTTCTTTCTTCTTCTTCTTCTTCTTCTTCTTCTTCTTCTTCTTCTTCTTCTTCTTCTTCTTCTTCTTCTTCTTCTTCTTCTTC
>JAJKFI010000012.1:11463520-11482580 GCA_029204185.1 Lerista edwardsae
GTGTGTGTGTGTGTGTGTGTGTGTGTGTGTGTGTGTGTGTGTGTGTGTGTGTGTGTTTCTTCAGAACATTTCTTCCATTCATGGAGAGGGCTCCTAATCGTGGAGGTGCTTGTGCTCATTAGCATTTGGTCTTGCCCCAGCTATAGTACAAGATAATTGAAATGTTTAATTTGCCAGCGAGGTTGTCGTCACCCTTGTTTCCATCTCTCAATATTGAATGATACTTAACTCCCATAAGAGTAATTTAAACTGAAAGTTTATCTTTCCCTTGCATACAGCACGAGCCCAGCCGCCATCTAATGAGTAAATAAACCATTCAACACTTTAATCATTGCTGTTGTACACCTTGAAGCTGCGATGTAAACTACATAAACACCTCAATGCTCTGCTACAGATGTCACTTTCATTTTCTACAGTAGCTACTTACGTAGATTGGCATCTGAGAAAGAAAAACTGAAGAAACAAAATCCATTTCCTTTCCGTGAACAAACCATTAACAACATCAGGTCTCTCTGAATACTAAGGAGCTTGTGCAATTAAGATGAGCCCTAATAAAAAGCAGTGGGAAAGAGGGATTCCACTGACTTGATTACTAGGGGAGAAGTTGGGATACAATGATGCTTGCCGCATTTGTAGTATTGTCAGTCAAATTATTCTACCATGAATGCTTTTCATCCAGGGCATTTTATTACTCCAGTTTAGGTGCCATATGTGATTTTATTTCTCCATCCTCAAGCCAAAGCAGATTAATGGCTTTCTAAAGCTGTATTATTAAGTGAAGAGCAGAGATAAAACACCCAGTAAAATACCACTAATTAGTCCTCATTAGGAGGCAACAAATGATGGACTGAAGACTTAATAGCTGGGGGGAAAATTACAAGGTGTCACTCTTTCATTAACAGTGACATGGACAAAGGTTAAGCTATTACATGTTTATGTGACCATTTTCTTTACTTTTCACCTTGATGGTGTTTCCCCTGAAAACAACACACCTTGTAAATTAAGTCATTCCACTTATTCTGCACTTTTGGAACACAATTCACAGCCCTTTAACTATCCCAGCCTGTCAAGTTCCTCGTGTGCAGCTGAGAGATAGTTGAAATGATAATAACATATCTGAGGTGCAATTAAATGAAGCATAGAACATCGTGACAGATTAGGAGATCATCTATCTTATTTGCAGAGAGAAAAAATGACCAAAATCTTTTCACGTCCAAAATCACATTTTTCTGAAAGAATGAGCTCCTTGGTCTAAGTATTGACATGATTATGGGCTCAGCATACTGAGAAGAACAAGTGTCTGGGGTGGGCGCAATCTACGGTAATTGCGTTATTTCTAATTATTTTTTTAAAAAAATCAGCTCAACCATTATTTAGAAAAGGTGGAACATGCAAATTCACTTGGAGCATGATTATGTCAAAACTAAGCCCATTTCAAACCCACTGATGTTGGGACCCACATATGTTTGATTTTTTTTACTGTGTGTTTGTTCTTCCTTTTACTCTGCCTGTAGCCAAGAGAGCAATCCTATACTGGCATTGCGCTCTTGTGACATCACCGAGGGCCTTCCAAAGGTGTGCCAGGGTGGTGCAGTAGGTGGTGATGGGGGCGGTGATGGCCAACGGCCATAACACCAAATCCTAAGCTCTGCCCCCGGCTGAGGTGGCCCCGATTCAGGCCACTGCTGCGCACGTTCACCTGCGCCTGCAAATCAGCAGTTGTAGATCCAAGCAGCCCCATAGGGCTGACTGGGGCTTACCCGGGAGCAAGGGAAAAACCTGTGTTGCACTGCTGCTGCCTCCTACAGTGCGTCCATGTTGGCACTATGGCACTGGACCAGTGCAAGCAGCAGTGCTGACGCTTGGGCGCCACTGCAACCATCAGCAGCGTCGGCCTTGCGCCAGTTGAGCATTGGCGGCGCTTGGTCAGCGCAGGGCCTCCATGAGGGCATTCCAGAGGCATGCCGGGGACATACTATCACAATACCCGGGGGCCTGGCCCATCCAGACTACCCCCAGGGGTCGTGGGATGATGCCCCCTCCTGGCCACCAGCAACCTTCAGTGGCCCAGGAGGCATTTAGCCCAATCAGTAGTATAGCCCAGCGTCAAGACTGGATTCAGCTAGCCCCTGCTTCCAGCACACAAGGCACACCATGCAGTAAAATATAATGATTTATTAAAACTACAGGTTACAGCATAGAGGCTTAATAAGGCCTTTCAAAGCAGGCCAAAGCATGGCATTACTACATGATGCTTAATGTAAAATAAGAAAACACCAGCTCCTCCTCTAATTACATTCTACCTATCACTCACCCAGCAGAGGACAGAACCAGGTGTGATGACGGCAAAATGGTCTCTCTTCCCAAGACTCAAAAATCTTTGTTCTTACTTTCCTCCCGTGCTTTCCCAGCCCCCCTTGTCAGCCAGAGGCAAAACAGCTCCTGATATGGTGAAGATGTCCTTGGGAGGTTTTCCTGCTAGAGGCCCCTCTATCTCATCCCGGCCAGTTGAGCCAGACAAAACAGCCTCCAGGAGAAAACGTTCTCACTGCCAGGAACCCAGAGGGGGGTGGGGAGAGACAGGCACAGGCCTCTAAATGGAGCCGAGCCAGGCCTGCTTCCCTGCGGTTCACGACAGCAGCACAGTGGGTGGCGGTGACACAGGACGGCCATAGTGCCATATCCTAAAGCTCATCTCCGGCCCGGGCGGCTCCGATTTGGGCGGCTCCTGTCCACGTTCCTCTGTGCCTGCAAAACAGCAGGTGAGATCCGAGCAGGCCCGTAGGGGTGACCAGGGCTTACATGGGTGCAAGGGGAAAATCTCCCCTTGTCCTTCACGTTGCTGCTACTGGCTCCTAATGGGCTTTAGGATACAGCCCTGCTATGTCGGCCTTACTTAGGATTGGGCTGTTAGAGGTGATACAGTTGGTATCACAACTGGTACTATTAGAAGGGCCCCCTCTGATGAACTAAGGGGATGGAAATGGCAGGAGGCAGTTCCTCAAATACCTGGAGCTGAGCTGTAATGGGCTTTAAAAGTCAAAACTAACACTTTGAATTGAGCCTAGAAACAAACTGGCAGCCAGTGTAGTCACCGAAGTAACGGCCCAATTGAATCAAACCAACAAGCCCCAGCAACCACACGGGCAGCTACATTCTGCACTAGCTGCAGTTTCCGGACCGTCTTCAGAGGCAGACCCATGCAGAGCTCATTGCAGTAATCTAATCTGCATTAGATTATAGTGATTGGGGCTTACTCCCAGGAAAGTGTGGATAGGATTGTAGCCTACAATCCACAAATATTATCGTCCCTTGACTAGATCAGAGCTGTGAGCCACTGCAGAGGCCCATTTCTTAATTTTCCAGAAAAAAAAGGAGGAGAATAAAAAAAGGAGAAGTAGATAAGTATGCCCACTGGTGATAGCTCTTGATTTTGTTATTTCTTTTTATTTCAAGAAGCCGCACAGCCGTTCTTCATTCCTGTGTCACGTTGTCTTTCAAAACCCTCAAAGGAAATGAGCTCTGCATTCTTACTATTGTGTTCTGACTTGGAAATGCAGAGTGCATCAGTATATAGTGCAGGCTGCTCAGGCTGATATACTTTTAGGTTATCCAAAATGGGGAAAAAAAAAAAAGTCTGCCGCTCATTACTGATGAATGCAAAAAATCCTCCCAACTCCAGCAGTCAAATTTCTCTCTGGCAACTGAAACGGTCTGAACAAACTCAAATCAGAGCGCGAAGAACTCCCTTTGTTTTAAACAATGTCTGGGATGGAAAGGACATGAGATCGTGTGGAAACAAGCTTGGTTCCTCCTTCTGGTTCATTTACTCAAGGGCAAGATACTGTCACTATTTCAATAGCATCTATATTTAATGCTAGAAACCATTGTTTGAATGACCTATCCAAAACATGCTTTATGGTCAGTAGTGCTATCCAGCCGGTAAGCTGGGTGGGACTTACGTTTGATTGGCAGTCCGCCCGTTGTGTCACGCCGTGTTCCGCTGCTTTCCTGCTCACTGGGGCAGGCGGGAAAGCAGCGGAACGTGGCGTGATGCAATGGGCGGACTGCCAATCAAACGTAAGTCCCGCCCAGCGTACTGGCTGAATAGCACTACTGTTTATGGTGTCCCTTGTGCCAGCCAAACTTTACTGGTTGGACTGTGTTGGCCTCACTCCAGGTTAGGATTGTGCCCTGACTTGGGTCATGCTGTCCTGGCAGATATCCACTGCTGTGTACTTGGGCATTCAGCATATTACATGCCACACATCTAAACAAGAGCACATCAGGCCCAAAGGGTGCAGTGGTCTGCAGAGGGAAAGAGACATCAACCAAAATGGTCCCTTCCCTCTTACATAAGTAGAGCTTCAGCTTGGAGCAGTAGTTCATCAGATTCAATTTATTCCGTCACTGGAGTCCAGACATGAAAGCTGAAGTGTTATGTTCCAGGCACAGGTTTATTAATTCAGCAAGAACTAGGACTTTGTTAAGAGGAAGTCTGCAACAGTCACCACCAGCATTTATATCCTGCTTGACGGTGGTACATTAATATGAAAAATCGTTGACTGGTACATGAGTGCTTTAGGAAAACAGCTGAATGTTTAAAAAGAATTTAAAACTATTTTAGAAGATTAAATATGCAAAATGGGTCCGATAAGTGTGCTTATGTACTTACTGTACTTGCTGATATAATGGAGTACTTGGATGCAATGGAATGCCGTGTGTGAGTGCCACTGAGGTTGGTGGGCTGCGATCATTATTTC
This sequence comes from Lerista edwardsae, assembly GCA_029204185.1. Lineage (NCBI taxonomy): Eukaryota > Metazoa > Chordata > Lepidosauria > Squamata > Scincidae > Lerista > Lerista edwardsae. The sequence goes on from JAJKFI010000012.1 coordinate 11,468,284, forward strand.
TTACATTAAAAAAGGGCAAAATTGGATACAGGCCAACAAAACGAAAACACAATTGCAAACACAGATATAGGTCAGCAGAAATTATGAATGGGACCTCGGTATGGCTTCACTAATTAAGTTGGGTCAGACAAGTTCTCCGTATGGATGGGCTGCCTATAGGAGCCACAAAACGGCTGCAGGTGGGGGGCTGCTAACTTCCAGACGACCTCTGAAGCTGCCCTTTTCTCCCCGAATAACGTGTGGGAACAGTTTGCCACTGTGGATGCATTTTCAAAAGACTTTGCAACTCGATTTTAACCCACTCGTCATAAAAGCACAGAATGTCCTGCAGCTTCCATTGTCCTTTCTCCGAAACTGCTGCGGAACACGTTGGTACTCTGGGTAAACAGGAGTTGAGACTCTTTGATAATTCAGACCTTTGAACCCAATTCTAGCACATCAAATAAGATGCAATTAGATGTGTGGAACTGGGAAAACAACAGAGAGCAGAATACGGGACTAATTTGTCTTGGATAAATCCTTACCGGGGCTTGTGATCTCTGAAGTCAAGTTGTGCCATCTTATCTAGTGAGGGAGTGTTGATTCAGAGTGGCTCTTTCTGACATGGGACAGCCATCTCACCTGCTTCTCAGTGCACGTGGGGGGGGTGTCTGGCTGGAAGGCCATTCTGCCACCATAGAAGTGGGGCATGGAGAGCTGGGATGGGGATATGAGTAGGCAGGGAAAGACAACTGGAGCAGGTAGTTGGAGGAGGGAGGACAGAACAGGAGGTGGAGCAAGACAGAAAGAGCCAAGAACAAGCAGGGGAGGTGGAGTTGGGACTAACAGGAGAAGGAGGCTATGTGTGGGGAAAGTGGATCTTAAGTAAAGCAGTACTGTATGGACCTGCTGCAGCATCTGGTCATATTATTGTTGTTGAAGGCTGTGCAATATGTTGGTTGGGATAAGGCCCAAGTGCTCTGTAAATACCTTGTAACATAAGGTAGTTCTCTACCTCCTCTTTTACCATCTGCAACATTTCACTGACTCAGGGCGCAATTCTAAGCTGCCTTGGAGCAGGCTGCATCCAGCACAGCTTTGAGGGAGACTGGAGCCTCCCCAGCACGAGGACACATTCGTGCCCTTGCACGAGGGGAGGTACTAGATCTGCACCTGCGAAATCGCAGGCACAGAACTGAGAAGCCTGCATGGCCCAGGGACAAGTCCTTGGATTTGGCTTAACGGCTGAATCCCAAACCCACCCCCTTCCCAGGCCGGCATGCCCGCCGGCCCACCCACCCCCACCCAGGAACGCCCTACCTCCTGCCTGGAAACGCCTCTGCGCCAGCCGGGTTCAGCTGGCACAGAGGCAGCACAGCATCCACGCTCCCAGGCCAGTGCTGCAGGCAGTGCTAGTCTGGGAGCCGTAGCACCGACATGGGGGTGCTGCTTGGCGCCCCTACATCAGCAGTAAGGATGTAGCGCCAATGCAAGCCCGTTGCATCGGCACCACGTCCCTTTCGGGATTGCGCTGCCAGAATCTATTTTTGTATGAAAGAACGAGTTGTGCCTTTACATTGTGTGCAACATTTGGGGGTCCAGAAACAGCAGTTGTTCCCCCAATAACAGTGCTTCCTTTCCTGCTGTTTTGCTATAGTGCTCATCATCCTGGATTGATACGTACTGCAGCCAATGAGAGCCGTGTATCCTGGCCAATCAGCACCAGTTTTTTTCCTGCTATTTTGTCAATGATGTCTCCTACAGCACTGTTTCAGACTGCGCTCCACTTTTGAGGAACATATTCTGTGTATTATTGGAGATATATTAGGCACTAGCTTTTATGTACCCAGCTTCGCCCGGGTGTTTATATCTCACATCCCTGACCGATCCCTGACCCATCTCCCAATTTCGGGCATTTTCGACCATTTGCACCTGGGGCCCCCTGCGCACCCCCAGCCCCGGGGGCACGGGGGGGCCTGACCCCCACAGTGTTTGGCGCCAGGCCACAAGGCAGACGCATGCCGAGTCTGGTGCCAATTGCTCCAGGCGTCACAGTGGGGCATGGTGGACATCTCGTATCGCACGCCTTCCCGTCCCCCACATTGGGGGGTGCGGACCCGAACTCCCACAGCGTCGGTGTTCGCCTCGGTGAGCCCAGAAACTACAGAACCGAGGACGATCTCATCCATTTTTGACCATTTTCATGTGGGAGCCCTGGGGCCCCCCCGGGGTGCTAGGGGGGCCAGACCCCCAGAGTGTCTGTTGCCAGGCTGGAAGGCACGCGCATGCCGAGTTTGGTACACATCGCTGCAGGCGTTGCAGCAGGGCAAGGCAGATATTGTGTCTTGCACCCCTTCTCGCACCCCACGCCAAGGGGGGGTGAACCCGGACTCCAACGGCATCGGGAGCGTCGTCACTCGTCCCGGCAACCCCGGAAACTATGGATTCGACACCGATTTTGGCCGTTCTCGACCATTTTCACTTGGGCCCCCCCACATACCCCCACCCCCAGGGGCGCTAGGGGGGTCTAACCCCCGCAGTGTGTGTCGTCAGGCCACACGGTGTACGCGTGCCGGGTTTCGTGTAGCTCGGTCCAGGTGTTCCAGCAGGGCATGGCGGATGTTGTGTCTCGCACCCCTTCTGGCCCCCCACACTGAGGGGGGGTGAACCTGAACTCACACAGTGTCAGGAGCATCGCCACTCCTCCCGGCGAACCCGGAAACTATGGATTCGACACAGATTTTGGCCATGTTCGACCATTTTCACGTGGAGACCCCCACGTACCCCCACCCCCGGGGGCGCTAGGGGCCCCCGACCCCCGCAGTGTTTGTGGCCAGGCCACAAGGTGTATGCGTGCCAAGCCTCGTGTCGCTCAGCCCAGGCGTTCCAGCAGGACTTGGCAGATGTTGTCTCTCGCATCCCTTCCTGCCCCCCACGCCGAGGGGGGGTGAACCTGAACTCGCACAGCATCGGGAGTGTCGCCATTCGTCCCGGTAACTATGGATTTGACACTGAGATTGGCCATTTTCGACCATTTGCACACGGGGACCCCCAACTACCCCCACCCCTGGGGGCAGTAGGGGGGCCCGACCCTCGCAGTGTTTGTGGCCAGGCCACTAGGCTTCCGCATGCCGAGTTTGGGGCCAATCGGTCCAGGCATTCCAGCAGGGCATGGCGGATGCCGTGTCTCGCACCCCTTCTTGCCCCCCACGTGGGGGGGGCACACCCAGACTCCAACTGCATTGGGAGCATCGCCACTCATCTCGGCGACCCCGAAAACTGCAGATTTGACTCCAAGTTTGGCCGTTTGTGACCGTTTTCACGTTGGGACCCCCCCTGTACCCCCAACCCCGGGGGCGGTAGGGGGCCCTGACCCCCGCAGTGTTTGCGGCCGGGCTGCTAGGCATCCGCCTGTCGAGTTTGGCGCCAATCGGTCCAGGCGTCCCAACAGGGCATGGCAGGCATTGTGTTTGACACCCCTTTTCCCCCCCCACATCGTGGGGGGGGGGGCTGAACCCGGACTCCAACGGCATCGGGAGCATCGTCGCTCATCCCGGTGACCCCGGAAACTGCAGATTTGACGCCGATTTCGGATGTTTCCGACGATGGTCACGCGAAGACCCCCGCATACCCCCACCCCCGGGGGCACTAGGGGGGGTCTGACCCCCGCAGTTTTTGTTGCCAGGCCGCAAAGTACGTGTGTGCCGAGTTTCGTGCCGATCAGTCAAGCCGTGGGGGAGCCTATGGAGAACATACACACCCACACGCATACATACATACCCACCCACGTTCATTTTTATATATATAGATAACAGGACTGGCTTAGAAAACACCACTTTCATAATCAGAGTGAGCACTTTGTATAGCACCTTAGTTTTTATATAAACAGCTCCAGGTGACCTTAGTGTATCTGCACAAATTGCTATTTTCTCAAGGTTGTTAACTGGTGAGGAATCTACTACTATCACTACATTATCTTTCAGACTAATACAGTACATGTTTTTTTCCCCCAGCTGTTTACTACAGTATGTAGCTGTATGTGACGGAAAAGACCCTAAAAGTAGTGAGACCAGATTGTATGAAAAGAAGGTGATGTGGGACTTCCAAACCTCCCCTTTTAAAAATAAGCAGCAAATCTATGCACTTGGAAGCCTTTCCACTGAACTCAGCAGGGCTTTCCTCTGAGTAAACATGCATAGAATTGGGCTGCACAGGCATGAAAGCAAGGAAGTGAATTATCTAAATCCCACCAGATATTAAAAATCAGGTGTCTGCTGGAGCCTTAGAAGGGTAGGTCTGTTCAAATTGACAGGTTTGATGTTTTCCCCTTTGTTTGAGCCAATTTGTGAAACCTAGCAACAGGCAGTATTAAATGCAGGAGAGAAAGGTACATAAATATTCCATGATAGACCTTGACAAGTTTTTAGTATTTATAGCCTCTGGATGTGTGGTAGATTTTTTAAAAGCCTGATCATGTGACGAGCAACATAAATTAGCCTACAATCTAAAATTCTTTTTAATCCATAGAAAAAGTGGGCATTGATCAATGAAAGCAATGTATATTTTCTTGGGGGGAAAAAATCCACTGCAAGGAAGATGCATTTTTACCCTTAGTTGAAAGTCTGCATTTTTAGTATCTCATAGTGACAAAGGGAGAGCCAGTATGGTGTGCAGCTTAATGTGCCAACAGGCTGTGATTGGAGAAGCATGGGTTCACCGTCTAAATTAGTCATTATTTGCCAGACTCCTCCATCGTGAAGGGATGTTGTATGGATGGATGAAAGGTGGAGGGGGGGGGACCTTGTACGTAGTTTGGAAGAAGTGTGGGATACCAATACAGTTAGCAAATAGCAAGCCGATCCTACCTCCTACATGCAGCTGTGCAATGGTGAACATGTTGCACTCTATGGTGGGAAGGGTGATCAGAAGGCCAACCACAGGAAAGGTGATTTTCTTTTTGAAACCTATCAACTTCCTGGGGCCCATGCCAGTGATTTTGCTGGCATAAGTAGGGCAGGCTAGGGGTGGGGTGAAGATAAGATCTGGAGTGTGTCTAGTGCCACTGGGTAGAGTGCCATTGAGATCCACCACTCCCTGCCCTACCTTTTTCCGATCAAACCCCCGTGCCCATGGTCCAGCCACACCACCAACTTACCTGGCCCACTGGAGCGTACAGGTGACTCTAGTGCACATGCAGTGCTGCTAGCAATTTCTTTCCGAGGCTCTGTTGCACAAAACGGCAGTGTGGTTTTTGTGCTGCTGCAACAGGTCCTACAGCAGCATACTGCAAGATCTGCTGCTGTAGATCTTTGATAGGATTGGAAGTAAACTTTGGTTAATGGTACCAGATTTATAGACGGATGTGGTGGCACTGCGGGTTACACCGCTGCTGCTGGGCTTTCTGACCAGAAGATTGGGAGTCCAAGACCATGCAACAGAGTGAGCTCCCATTGTTTGTCCCAGCTCCTGCCAACCTAGCAGTTCAAAAGCACGTAAAAATGCAAGTAGATAAATAGGGACCAATTCGGTGGGAAGGTAATGGCGTTCCGTGTGCTACAGCGTATAGTCATGCCGGCCACATGGCCAGAGAAGCTTGTCCTCAGACAAAACGCTGGCTCTTTGGCTTAGAAACGGTGATGAGCACCGCTCCCTACAGTCGGTCACAACTAGGCCATTCGGTCGTGGGGAAACCTTTACCTTACCAGATTTATAAAATCAAAATTATGCATGTAACTTTTTTCTTTTGCAAAAACCTTGTTTAGTGAAACCAAACAACTTATTGTTCCATAAGAATAACTTGGCCTGCAAGTGAACTGGAATATTCTGTTAATGATTCTGCCAGTCATCAGCCTGGTGTGGAATCAAGGGAAAAGCAGGGTACATTTTTCGCAGTTTATATTTATTAATGCAGGCGAACACTAACAGCAGTAATATTACACTCATGTGCAATCAACATTCTGTGTGTTCTCAGGTGTGCACAGAAAGCTCCCATGTGGACAGGAGGTTTCACAATTTACTTCAGGGCTGGGAAAAGCAAACATCAGGATGTGCAAATAGCACCGGGGCTCTGAAGTTAAGATGGAAATTCTTACTTACATCCAAGCATAGACAGTATAGCATTTGCTCCAGCATAGGAAAGGTGGGATAGAAATTTTTTAAACCAACCAACCAACAAATAATTGAGGGTGCAATCCTAGACTGGAGTTAGGCTGGCATAAGCTAAGCTAGCAAAATTGGGCCAGCACAAGGGCCACCACAAAGTATGTTTGGACCACTCTCTGAGTCAGAGATGCCAGCACACAGACATGCACCATCCTCCCTGACTCCGAGAGTGGTCCAAACGCACATTACGTTGTCCTTTGTGCCAGCCAAACTTTGCTGGCCGAATTGTGCTAGCCTAGCTCCAGTTTAGGATTGCGCTCTGAGTCAATGGCTACGACTAAATGAATGGAAATGCCTAATTTCTGCTTAGGACATGTTACATCTCATTTGATGTATTGAAAGCAGCCCTGGATGCTCAGTTTAAGAGCATTGTTGACTAACTGGAAAGGAGGAAGAGGAAGTCTACAAGGTAGTAGATTTCTGGAGAAAAGGTCCATCGTGGGCTATAGGCAATGATGGATTGTGCAACCTCCTTACAAAGGTGGAGGGCTACTGGTACCGGGTGCAAGGGAGTGGCAACAGGATGCAAGCATCTTGTTGTCTCATGCCTCCCTGGGGCACCTGGTGGGCCGCTGTGAGATACAGGAAGCTGGACTAGATGGGCCTTTGGTCTGATCCAGCAGGGCTCTTCTTATGTTCTTATGTAGTGAGACTATTCTCAACTACAAGCATGATCAAATCTATAGTTGGCTGCCTTTTTTAAGCCGGATCTCAAATGACAAGAAAGTAATGACTGTAATGTCTGAGGTGGGATTCATTATGTTCATAATAGACTGATGGTTCAAATCTATCCCATCTGCCACTTGTTGATGGGGTGGTGCCAAAATGGAGGTGTCTTCTGGGTAGGAGAACAATCATTGCCTTAGCTGGAGGTAAGCCCTTGTGGCACTGGTGGGTCTACTTAGACTTACTACAGCTGTTTGGCTGGCATTGACCTACACCGCAGGGTTAGGCCCAGGAAAGGGACTAGGATATTGGTGGCACCAATCTGTTCATCCCTCACCCCTCCCCACCTCCCCCTGCCCTGTTTTGCCCAAACCCCACCAATCCTTCCTGCCTCTCCCATCATTTTACCTGCTCTGGCAAGAGGGAAAACATCTGATGACAGCAAGAGAAAGGTGCAGACCTTCCTGCTGCTGCGTACTAATTCACCCTCATCCCTAGGGCCGTCTTAACCAATGCTGGGCGCCTAGGCTTTCAGGTATTTTGGGCCCCCTCTGAAACTCTTTAGAAAAGCTCCTGCCACACTAAATGGAAGCCCCTGGTGGATGGGCGGGTGGGCACGGTTCTCCTCCCCCTCTTTACAAATAAGGCCGCTGCAGCTCAGTCAATGCATCACTTTTCCTCATCTATCTATTGCCTTGTTATCACACACACACACACACACACACACACACACACACACACACACACACACCTTTGCAGCCAACCCCCAACCTTAGGCAATCCAGCTGTAGGCTCCTCAAATGGACCCAGGCTTGCATGGTGGAAGCTCCCCACTCACCCCCACTTCCAAGGTTTCCAAAAGGGGGGCGGAAACCTCCCAAGCAGATCCTGGCTTGCATGGAAGCTCCCCAGCCATGCAGCCTCCTTGTACAGCCCAGTTCAATTCCTGGAGGTGGGGCTTGCCCTACGTGGTTCTTGGAGAGCTCTGCAAGCCTCACCTTCGCAAGGTTGGGCTTGCTGTTGTCTCTTGCCAGCTGGAGGGCTAGCGGGTTGGGTGGGGAGTCCCTAGATGTTGGAGCTGGAGACCCATGCATTAGGCTGACGCTCAGACCCTTAATGGGCCCTAGTCCCTGTGGGGCCCCTAGGCTTCAGCCTACTCGGCCTAATGGATAATACTGCCCTGCTCGTTCCCCTCCCCCGCCTGCCCCAACCCCCATGCTGACCTCCTGAGGCTGGTGCAAACTTAAGATAAATGTAAAGGTTTCCCCATGACCAAATGGTCTAGTCGTGACCGACTGTAGGGGATGGTGCTCATCTCCGTTTCTAAGCCTGTAGAGCCTGCATTTGTCCAAGGACAAGCTTCCATGGTCATGTGGCCGGCATGACTATACGCCATAGCTCACGGAATAGAACACCATTACCTTCCCACTGAAGTGGTACCTATTTATCTACATGCATTTTTAGGTGTTTTTGAACTGCTAGGTTGGCAGGAGCCGGGACAAGCGACGGGAGCTCACTCCGGCGTGTGGTCTTGAACTGCCAACCTTCCAGTCAACAAGCTCACAACTCAGCAGTTTTACCCTCTGCGCCCTGCTGATTTACATCTGGTAGGAGCAGGCTGGCGCATATCTTTTTGTAAGATCAGTTGGATCAGCTATCAGATATTTCAGTGTATTGATTTTCATACCGCAATCAGGAACAGGAGCAGTCATGCTGGGATGAAATATATTGTAATGAATTTACGATGTCCATCATAGTCTTTTCCTGTGAGCATATATGAAGTTTTATTTCAGCATCGTACTTGCACTATCCACCATTTACTGTATATCCAAGATCAAGTGAAGAAAAGATATAGGCAAACCTCTTGTGCTCGCCACTCACTTGTACATTTTCTTTCTTCTTCACAGCTGTACCCCATATTCTCAGCCCAACAGGGCTTCTGAACTGGCTTTCATTGGGCTGCTCAGAAATGCTTCAGAACTTGGATAATGAGCCGTTTACTTTGAATCTGAGGCCAACTAGGATTTTAATTTTGCTTGGAAAGGTTGTTGCTATTGAAAAAATCAGCCCACGTTGCATTTAACAAGAGCAGAAATGCAATCATGTTTGAGTTATAATCATGAGAATATTGCCATACTGTTTAAAAAAAAACACCTGAGCAAAACTTAACGAACTGTAAACATTGATAAAGGTTGCTGCTATTATACATTTGTCAGTTTCTTTACGTTCTGAGTAGGGCAAGACTGGAAATGGGAGAGCATCAACCAGTCATGCTCAAGGGAGCCTTCAACTTGAGGCTACGCACTCATCCACAAAGCTGGTAACGTACATACAGGGGTGTAGCTAAGAAAGTGTAAGAAGGTAAAGGTTTCCCCACGACCGAATGGTCTAGTTGTGACCGATCGTAGGGGGTGGTGCTCATCTCCATTTCTAAGCTGAGGAGCCGCCGTTTGTCCTGAGGACATGTTTCCGGTCATGTGGCCGGCATGATTATACGACAAGGCGCACGGAATGCCGTTACCTTCCCACCGAAGTGGTACCTATTTATCTACTCGCATTTTTACTTGCTTTTGAACTGCTAGATTGGCAGGAGCTGGGACAAGCAATGGGAGCTCACTCGGTCGTGTGGTCTCAAACTGCCAACCTTCCAGTCAGTAAGTTCAGCAACAGCAGTTTACCCTGCAGCGTCACCACGTCCCCCATAAGAGAATGTAGCCTAGTATTTAGGGCAAATTGTTTCCCTGGAAAGTAACATCACAACAGGAAGTGTCATCACAGTTATATTTTTGTTTTCTCTGGTTTTTTGGCAGAGTAAAGATATTGTACTCTGGTTTGTTGCATTGCATTCTGCATTAAATTACCTTTCCAGTGGTTTATAACATGATTGTATTATTCATACTTATAAAGGTTTTCACTATTTTGGCCACTAGTGTCAAGCTCAGCTTGTTCCCCCCCCCTTAAAGCTTGTTGCCCGGTGCAATTGCACCCCCTGCACTTCTTTAGCTATGCCCCTGCATACATACATAGTGAAGCTCGAGCTTCAGAGTCATGCCTGTTTACCAATTGTGTTGCCAGACTCAGTGACACCCAGGGTCAGGTGATGTCATAGATCAGCATGGCACCACTCTGTGCCTGCACTGTCATCCCCCTCCCCAGCGCATGTGTGGCCCTTGCCTCCAAAAACAGCTCCATTTGGAGCCACATGGAGCTTTACACTGGTGGAAGGGCCAATTTGCAACTATGGTAAGTGCTGTCTCACACACACACCCCAGCAGAGATGGTGGAAAACTGCCACTCTGGTGTGTGGGGGGGGGCATGTACCCCCTGACCCCTGCCTTAGTTATGCCACTGCTATTCACTGGCCTCTGGCCCCAAATTAAAATCTGAATGTTCTGCATGAACTGTGTGGACTTGGCCTCTACGTAAGAGTGTCCTGAGAAGCAAGGAATATTGCATAACAGGAAGCAGTGTGGGATCCTGGATCATCACCGCAAGTAGAACTAGTCTGGCAAACGGACAGGATTGCTGTGTCCAAAGCACTGTCTGGGTCACCGCACTACACCAACAGTGTGAGCCTAAGACATGCTTATGCAGAAAGAGATCCTATCAGGCAGGGCCGGCTCTAGGAGTGGCAGGGCCAATGCAGGGCATTCTTGCGGGGCCCCTCTGTGCGTGGCACCTAGGAATAGTGGGTGGTGACATGATTACATCCCTGACTACTGCTTCCAGGAGGCCCATTCTGGGCAGTTTAGAGGCAGGGGCAGGAGGGAGGGTCCAAGGCAAAGCTGCTCCACTTGCCCCACTGACTTACAGGCCATAGAGATCCCGGCTGCAGCAGCAGGCAATATGCCCTGGTGTGGGGCCCCCAAAGTGCGGGGCCCAATGTAATTACATTGGTCACATTGGCTTAAAGCCGGCCCTGCTATCAGGTCCAGTGGGTCTCCTTTTTCTCCTGGGTAAGTGTTCACAGGTTGCAATCTACTATAGGGGAGGATCAATGTTTTTTTAAAAAAAAATTATTAAAATTTTAAAGCAATGCGCAGCACATATAAACACAAGGCCACCTGAAACAACATCTTGTTGGTTTATAGTCAAACAAGTCAATATAGTCAATAAAGTAAATAGTCATAGTCAATGCTTATAGTCCATAAAGCAATTGGGAAGATTGTCAATCTGAATTTAGCTTGGGCGAGTGCCAAGTATTATTAGGACCTCTATGTCTTCCTGTCTGCCTAAGGAATCTGGTTTCGTGCATTCTTCACCTTTGTATCCACCTATAATACCCTTCATTTCGCAAGGTGAGTTTCTACATTAAAAATTGGACATAAAATATGCTAAACGGTGATGCCTCAATTAAAGGCGACCTTATCTTAATGAAAATACCTTTAAAAATAAATCTTCTTAGGTTATTTTTGCAAGATATAATCTATATTTTTGGTCTTTCTCCTGCATTGTAATTGGTTTTGCCTAGAGTCTTGTTAACGGGCATAACCAGAAAAAAATGCCTTGTGAATAACTTTCTCAATGTTACCATCACAATTATTTTTACTGTCCCTAGCCTGTTTTTTTTTTTTAATACACTATTTCTCTTTCCTGTTTCCTTTGCTCCCTGCTGTTTGCTAGCCATCTCTGAGTCACCCCATATCAAATAGAAGGTATTTTCCTGAGAATACCCTTTGATTAATTTTTGATCTAGAGTAGAATTTAGGGGCCTTAGGCATGAAGAGATGTCAAAGTGCATGACACAGGGAATAAAATTGCCAGAAAAAGCAGATGAGGGAGGATCACATAAAAGGTACAACTTTCATAGATCCCAAAATGCCAAACTGTAGCCTGTTTCAGACACATTCAGTCAAGGCAGAATGACAGTAAGTAAAGAGGACAATTTTATGGTGGTAAACAATCCCCCCACCTGTAGTAATATACTTGAATGCCTCTTGTGATATTCAAACATAAGAACATAAGAAAAAGCCTTGCTAGATCAGGCCAAAGGCCCATCTAGTCCAGCTTCCTGTATCTCACAGTGGCCCACCAGATGCCTCAGGTAGCACGCAAGACGACCAGATACTTGTGTCCTGCTGCCACTCCCCTGCATCTGGCATTTTAACGTAGGCTATTACCTTGCACCACCCCCAAGGAAGACACCAGACTGAGGTTCAGGTTTAACTTTATTAAGCACAATGTAAATCATGTAACCTACTGAACACCCATCCCTCCCTTGCCAGTCTGGGGTAGGCAAAAAAACTGCCATCCATAATTGGCCAATTTGGACGACAGAAAATAATTCCTACCCGGCCCTCATGATGAGCGACCAGCTAATCTCAGACTGGACATACCCATCCTAGCTTGTAACCTGTAATGGAGTTTTCCTCCATAAATTTATCCAATCCCCTTTTAAAGGCATCCAGGCCCAACGCCATCACCACATCTCGCGGCAAGGAGTTCTACATTCTAATTACACGCTGGGTAAAGAAATACTTCCTCTTGTTTGTGCTAACTCTCCTAACACTCAGTTTTAGAGGATGTCCCCTGGTTCTGGTATTGTGTGAGAGGGAAAAGAGAGTCCCTTTATCTGCTCTATCCACTCCATGCATAATTTTCTATGTCTCAATCATGTCCCCCCTCAGACGCCTTCTTTCTAGACAAAAGAGCCCCAAACACTGTAACCTTTCCTCGTAAGGGAGGTGCCCCAGCCCAGTAATCATTTTAGTTGCTCTTTTCTGTACTTTTTCAAATTCTACTATGTCCTTTTTGAGATGTGGAGACCAAAACTGTATGCAATACTCTAGGACATAACTATTGGCCTTACCATTGCCTTGTACAATGGCAATATAATATTGGCTATTTTATTCTCAGCCCCTTTTCTAATTATCCCTAGCATGGAATTGGCCTTCTTCACTGCCGCTGCACACTGGGTCGACATTTTCATCGAGCTGTCCACCAGCACCCCAAAATCTCTCTCCTGGTCTGTCACTGACAGCTCAGAACCCATTAACCTATATGTGAATTTTTGATTTTTTGCCCCAATGTGCATTGCTTTGCACTTATTTACATTGAAACACATCTGCCATTTTATTGCCCATTCTCCCAGTTGTGAGAGATCCTTCTGGAGCTCTTCACAATCCTTTCTAGTCTTCACCACCCAGAAGAGTTTAGTGTGGCTACCTCACTGCTTATACCTATCTCCAGGTCATTTATGAGTAAGTTAAAAAGCACTGGTCCCAGGACAGATCCCTGGGGCACACGGCTCTTCACCTCTCTCCACTGTGACAATTGCCCATTAATCCCCACTCTCTGCTTCCTGATCCTCAACCAATTCTCAATCCAGGAGAGGACCTGACCTCTTATTCCCTGACTGTGAAGTTTTTTCAGCAGCCTTTGGTGAGGGACTGTGTCAAATGCTTTCTGAAAATCCAGATATATAATATCTACTGGTTCACCAACATCCACATGCCTGTTGACCTTTTCGAAGAATTCCAAAAGGTTTGTGAGGCAGGACTTACCCTTATAGAAGCCATACTGATTCTCCCCCATCAAGGTTTGGTCTTCTATATGTTTTAGGATATTGTCTTTGATGAGACTTTCCACCATCTTACCTGGAATGGATGTGAGGCTGACCAGGCTATAGTTTCCTGGGTCCCCCCTCCTACCTTTTTTAAAGATTGGTGTCACATTTGCTATCCTCCAATCCCCTGGTACCGTGGTAGTTTTAAGGGACAAGTTGCTTATTATAGTCAAGAGATTAGCAACTTCATTCTTTAGCTCCTTAATAACTCCTGGGTGAATGCCATCTGGGCCCGGTGACTTATTTATCTTTATTTATCAATTAAATCTAACACATCTTCTCTTTTAACTTCTATCTGACTTAGTTCCCTAGTCAAAAGGGACTGTTCAGGCAGTGGTAACTGCCCAAGGTCTTCTGCCGTGAAGACAGATGCAAAGAATTCATTTAATTTCTCTGTAATCTCTAAGTCCCCTTTTATCGCCCCTTTCCCTCCCTCACCATCCAGCAGGCCAACTGCCTCTCTGGCAGGTTTCCTACTCCTAATATATTTTAAAAAGCTTTTATTATTCCTCTTTATATTGCTAGCCATGCGTTCCTCAAAGTCATTCTTGGCCTCCCATATCACCTTCTTACATGTCTTTTGCCAGAGTTTATGGTCCTTTTTATTTTCTTCATTTGGGCAAGACTTCCACTTATGGAAGGAAGCTTCCTTGCCCTTTACAGCCTCTCTAACTTTGCCTGTTACCCATGCTGGCACCCTCTTGCATTTAGCTGAGCCCTTCTTTCTTTGTGGGATATATTTCTCCTGGGCTTCTACTACTGTTATTTTAAACAACCTACATGCTTTCTCGAGTGTTTGGACTTTTTTCACCTTCCCTTGGTGAAAATTGGTGGCACAATTGGTGGCAGAGATTGCTATTGCAATGCCACTCCCCCATATTCATTCATTCATTCATTCATTCATTCATTCATTCATTCATTCATT
>JAJKFI010000012.1:11493755-11507879 GCA_029204185.1 Lerista edwardsae
AGAGAGAGAGAGAGAGAGAGAGAGAGAGAGAGAGAGAGAGCAAGGTTTCACGTTTTTTATGCCTTGTATAATCCCTGATTGGTTTTCTATCCCATCGTTGCTGCCACAGCAATCACAACGGCCCATCAAGAGATGAAGCAGGAGCTGTTGTTCCTCCAGTGATCACAAAGCTCTGCACGATTAAACATATTTTTTTTATTTGCATGTGGTATGATTGTCCCTTGGACTGTTGCTGCACACATAGAGACAGATTTTCAGCTCAGCACATTGCTGAAATTCCACTAATGTGAATGGAGTCATATACTCAGTTACGCCTACTGGATGTTATAGGTAATGGCCACTAGCAAAAACGTTCATTGTTTCCAATGAGCTTAAGTGCTCCCATCTCTGTAGGCTTGATTGTGGCCAATGCATTCAGCTATGTTACGGCTTTTTTTATAATTTCTGATTCCTGTTGAAGGGAAAGTAGGGAGTTCTCTGAGAAGTGTTGCTAATCTTACTGGAACCTTTTTTTTTCCTTTCCTCGAAATTCTTTTCTTCCATCTGTACAGGAACTGCAAAGTTCACCTCCATTTTTTCTTCAATTGAACTTGTGTGGCAATTTAGGAATCTAAATTTGCAGACTCTCCCTGAGCAAAAGGTTCTAGTCCAGTGGTTCCCAAACATTTTATCACCGGGACCTACTTTTTAAAATATTAAAACACTTTAAAACATTCTGTCGGGACCCACCTAACTTTACAAGACCCCGCCCCTCATTTTTCCATCTGCTCAAGCCCCTGTTTTTATCCTTTATACGATGTGTGGGGAACTGCCTTCTGGCTTGTACGTTGAACTCCACATTCACCAGATCACGACCATTCTGGTGGTTTTGTGTTCACTTGGCCTTTGGGAAGAGCTGAGGTATGATCACCAAGGTGCAAGGAAATGCATATATGTGGCTCAGTTCTACTTTCCATAAGAACATAAGAAAGGCCCTGCTGGATCAGACAAGGGCCCATCTAGTTCAGCTTCCTGTATCTCACAGCAGCCCACCAGATGCCTCAGGGAGCACACGAGACAACCAGTTGTATCGCCATAAACTCCAATGCATTTTTATGTTCAGCTTAGGGGGTGGAGCTTCCTTTATAAGAGTTTGTTGGGGCCTGCGTGCATTGGATCAGAACCAGTGGTGTCATTTACAAACAAGGAATGGGAACGCTGGGCGGGACTTGGGCGGGACTTCTGCGTGATTGGCAGCCCGCCCGTTTCATTCCGCGGCTGCCCTGGCCTCAGGGGGCTGCTCGCCCAGGCTCCAGCGTGCCCCCCACCCATCTCCCCCGGCGAGCAGGCACCCCCCCCCCGAGGCCAGGGCAGCTGCGGAACAGGACGGGCTGGCAGCCCAAGTCTCGCCCAGCGTTCCCGTTCCTTATTTGTAGATGACACCACTGATCAGAACCATTGTGATGGTTGTGCATTCCCCTTGGCCTGCCCTTCAAAGTGGACTACGCCATGTTTGCCTGCTTGTGAGTAGATGCCCAAGTGCTGTGCCATGTCAGTTTCCATATATTTTCCTTGTCAGCTATCAGCTTGCCAGCTTTGCAGCCCACCAAAAAATCAGGCTGCGAGCCACTGGTGAATCCCGACCCATAGCTTGGGAACCACTGTTCTAGTCTTGTCACTCCCCTGCAAATATCTCAGATGTTTTGCCAGGCAGGAATTTCCACATTGACTTTGAAATTTGTTTTGGGTGAAATTCACTACAAAGCAATGGCAGCTGCAATATTTCGTCTTTGTCTGTGGGTTCCAGATATGGGGGCCCTGTTCTCATGCAGACTCCAACACGTTGTGCCTTCAGTTTGGCACTCTGCAGAGACAGGTATGCTTGTGAACAGCTTCTGTTTACTAAGTTCAGTTCACAGCCACAGCATGCAGCAGGGCTTACTAACGTGCCGTCATGTGCAGAACTGGAATAGAACAAAAGCGCCACTCAGTAGCCAAGCAACTATCAGAGGGAACAGGATCATCACTGTGAATCTAAAATCACATTTAATATACCACACCAACAAAGGCAAAATAAGTCCCTAATACAGTGGTTCCCAAACTGGTGGGTCACCACCTGGGAAACACTGGCCTTTACTCCTTCAAGGAGCAGGGAAGGGAGGAAGGCAACAGTGTGATCCACAGGATCACATTGCTGCCAGGAGAGAAGAGGTTTTTTTCCCCCTTACCTTCAGGTAGTACCAGAATCCAGGGGATGCAGGGAGCCTCGTGGAAGCCTTCTCAGGGCTCCCCAAGCCTCCGGTTAGCTATAAATAGCTATTATATCAGAAACCACTTCCGTTTTCCTCCCCCCCTGGATGCTGCCCCTACCTGCAGGTAAGGGAAAAACTCCTTCTGTCCTGGCAGCAGCCTGATTCTGGGGATCACATTGCTGCAGCCCTGTCCAGCAAAGACTTAAGTGGTTCCTTCCTCCTACGGAGAACTTTGGGAGGCACTGCCATGATAGATTTGATTCTGTTCATCTCTGTCCCACTGTGAAAGACAGTTCCTCTAGGTTTAGTGCAAGATGAGTTCAGCTGATGTAGAAAATTATACTAATAACCTCATTTTTGATTCACCGACACAGATGTTCACCTTGCCAACCAGACTCCAGCTGCTAAGGGGACTTGTCTCTCGGTTGAGAGGATGGGATAGGATATTTGATCCTGTAATCTGACATTTTGATCAGACTCAGAAAGTGTTCTATTGTTTAGTCTGCATGGAACCTAACAAAAAGTCATTAAAATCTAAAAAAGACATGTGTTATTATTGGCCTGGTCAAGAGTGTTCCTTATTAGAGGGATGCGATCTGCGGCATTGTGACACTTCCTTTGGACTTTAGTGATGACATCATCATATCATCACCAAACCTGAGCATTGTGCATCTGCATGGAGCTCTCCTAGAAGGTACTGTATGTGGCAGCTTGTCTGCACACCTTAGTGCAGTGGTTCCCAAACCTTTGAGCACTGTGCCCCACTTCATGCTCTGCAGTGGGTCATGACACAATGCCCCCAAAAGCCTTTCCTGTAGTCTCCGGAGGCTGCTCAGGGTTGTGCCAGCCCACAACCCACTCCCTTGGTCTCTGTGAGCTTCAAAAGGCCTCCTGGATGTGACAGGAAGTCGCTGAAGCAAACTGGAAGTAGCTTCTGTGGACCAGAAGTAGTTTCCAGTCATGTCTGGAAGGCATTCTGAGACCTGCATTGGACAAGGGAGTAGGTTGTGGGCTAGCAGAACCTGGAAGCAGCCTCTAGGGACTCCATGTAAGGCTTTTGGAGGCAGATTTGAGCCTTGCATCATGATCCACCACACATTGGGCCACAAACCACGGGTGGATTGCAACCAACAGATTGGGAAATGCTGTCTTAGAGGGAGCAGTGCTTGTTTATGCTGAAAAGCACCATGAACAAATCAACGAATCACTGTACTGCTTGAAGCCATCAAATATCAGTAAATGGAGAAGAACATGCTGCTTGTACGTTAACTAAGCATCCTAGTAAACAGTCAATCTGAATCAAAACACTTTTTTTTTCTTATCAGCAGATGAACAGATGATCACAGTGCGCCATTTGATGAAGCTAGCAGGTTGAAACTAACAAAGTAATGGAAGGGGAGTCTTGGATCATTCAAATTAAGGGGTTCAACAGTGAGATATGTAGGTATAAGCATCTCTATAATGGTGCCTACATAAGGAAGGTTGTATACAGAATCTGTGCATTTAGGTAACTCTTTTTTTTTTTTTTTTTTTGCTGTTTCTTCATTGCTGGCCTTAGTTCAGTTTTGCCAAGTTTATTGCTACAGCCTGTTTCTCTGAGAATTCAGCCCAATTTTTTTAAAAATATATTATGTACAGCATGTCTGATTTTAGGTGCTTTTTCTCCCCAAAGGTGCTTTATAAATTTTTTCATTATTGATGTGGTGCATCAAGGCAAGAGGCTTTGAACTAATGTAGCAAACATTACAAATGTCGGGAGAAGGGAAGAAAT
Organism: Lerista edwardsae; assembly: GCA_029204185.1. Classification (NCBI taxonomy): domain Eukaryota; kingdom Metazoa; phylum Chordata; class Lepidosauria; order Squamata; family Scincidae; genus Lerista; species Lerista edwardsae. Next base: position 11,497,758 of record JAJKFI010000012.1, read on the forward strand.
AATGGCCGTAAGTTATATCACCAGATTCCGGAATGAGATACACAGCTTTTTATCTGTCTCTTTACCTAACCTTATCAAACAAGAGCACTTACACTCAGGATGCTTGAAAACATAGGAACTGGAAGCAACAGAAAGAATCAAGAGATCAGTTGGCTAGGCCAAGACACTGTGGCCAAAGGTCAGGATCAAAAGCCCCGGCAGCAACCAAGGGTGGAAAACAAATCCCTCAACCAAGGCACTGCAGCAGGAGCTGTCATTTTGGAGCAAGACTGATGAGGAACGAGCAGGCACTCATTTCACCGTGATTCAGCATAAACCTTGCACAGGGTACTTACTGGAATTACTGACAGGCAAAGTCCAGGTTTTTTCTGGCTTAGATCCTATCGCTCCCCATGATGTCACTGGAAGTGCAATAGACTCCCAATTCTCCCTCCTCCATCCCTCCCTCTCATACACACACAGGGCGCAATTCTAATCTGGTGTTAGTCGGCACAGTTAGGCCAGCAAAGTTTGGCCAGCACAAGGGACACCATAAAGTATGTTCGGACCACTTTCAGAGTCAGAGAGGCACACAGCACACAGACATGCACCATCCTCCCTGACTCAGAGAGTGGTCCAAACGCGCTTTATGGTGTCACCTGTTTCAGCCAAACTGTGCTGGCCTAACTGTGCCGGTCTAACTCCAGGTTAGAATTACACACACACATACACACACTCCAATTGTCCAACATCCTTCCCTTGCCTCTTTATAACTCCAGCAACAGCTGGAGGGGTGCATCACTTCCAAACCTTCTCCCTTATGTCTGACCTGCTGCTGTGACTGTGTGTTGAGTGAAAGGAATGCTTGGAGACTTTGTTCTCATTGCTACTGGCAGAGAATGGTAACCTTGTAGTGATGTAGGACCCCATTAACATCTATCAAGCCCCTACAATCACATTCTGTGATTATACCACAGAGATCAAGGGTATGTTTTCCTCCTGGTCACAGAAACAATACCTACAGAAGAACATTGGCATCCCAAATCTAAACAGGTTCACGGGTCTGTATCAGCCAGTGGTGCCATGCTGCAGAGCCATCTTCATGACATGTCACAAGGTGCTGTGGCACCTGCCATTGGTATGCACCATCTCAGATATGGGGGGGGGGGAGAGTGTTTGGCAGCACCTTTTCAAGATTAGGCTAAGCAGGTAATTAAGGGCGCAATCCTAAACTGGAGTTAGGCCATCACAAGTTAGGTCAGCAAAGTTTGGCTGGCAGAAGGGCCACTGTACAGAACATTTGGACCACTCTCTCAGAGTGTGGTCCAAACATACTTTATGGTGTCCCAACTTTGCTGGCCTAGCTTGTGATGGCCTAACTCCAGTTTAGGATTGCACCCTAAAATACAGGGCATTGCATTTATTGTGGACAACCACTTGTGGTGGAAGAACACAATGTTAACTATTTACTGCAAATAAAGTATGGTTGTTGTTTATGATGGTGACCTCTTGAATGGAATGAAATGTCCCTGGACAAACAGGGTGGAAGGTAAAACTGACTTTCTTTTTTAGAATGAGTGCGATTTACCATAGGACTCTATTGTGACTTTCTCACTCAGCTGGTGTTATAATAGCTGAGACTTTGATAATAAGACAGTATTTCCAGAATTTGATAATAGATGTAGGATGTGTGATTGAAAATCTGTCTAACCAAATTGGTTTTCCTTTATACAACTTTTTAAAAGTAGGAAGCTTGAACCTCTGTAGGTATGCTATGTCACTGCCATCAAGAGAATGAAATGTTATTTGTGCTAGTTATGGAAGCAACTCCTGCCTATTACTCCTTTTTTCCCATTTATATAATCAATGGAGCAAGCATCGCGATGGGCAGCCCATTCCTAATTACCTCCTCACATGGTGGTGCAGAGGTGGCTCCAGAGGTGACCCGGCTTCTCCTGTAATCCACAGGGGAAATGTGCCAGGTTGAGGCAGAGCTGTAATGGGCTCTGATGGCACCGGGGGTAAGATGGAGGAATTGGACATTGGCAGTGTCTCCGTGATCCTGGAGCCAGAGAGTCAAGGCCCAGTGAAGCTCCGGGTCTTTTTAGCTCAATACAGGTAAGGGCCTTGGGGCTGTTGGCAGGGAGGCAGTGCACAGGTGTGCGTTGGTCATCAGAGAATGAACCTGAAATGTGCACAGATAATGTGTGAACCGTCCTCATTTTTTGCAATGTTGATTGTGTCGGTCACTGTTCAGAGGCCAAGGCAGCTGTCTGGATGCTGGAGGCTGCCGGCACATCCAGCACGGAAGGCTTTGGATGTCCTCCTGGTTTTGGAAGTAAATTCCGGAGTCCGCAGGGTGCTGCTCCATAACCTTTGACATCTTGGTGACAAAACGGTTCTTCTGATTGCATCTGCTCTTTCAGCTACAACCCATTTGATGGTCCCAACGAGAACCCAGAAGCTGAACTCCCATTGACAGCTGGCGAGCGTATCTATGTCTATGGAGAAATGGATGACGACGGCTTCTTTGAAGGTACGGGGGCGGGGAAGCACCCAAGGAAAGCCAGTGGCTTCAGAAAGGAGCAGGACAACAGTCTGGTCTAGGAGGGGTCTGGGAGAAACTGGTCACGGGACATTCAGGAACACGTAGTGGTTTCTTTGAGCCCAAAGATAGGAAACTGGATGCATGTACAGCCCACCTGCAAAGTTGTGGCCTCTGGTTGACTGAAGTGTATGCTGAAGTGATGGTGTGGAGTGAGTGGACAGAGAGAGAGATAAGCTGCTTTTCCTTACCTCACAATACTGGAACTTGTGGGGTACAGTGAAGGTAGCAGGCGGGAGATTCAGGACAAGCCAGCGAAAGGTTTTCTTTGCACAGGACAGAATCAGTGTGTGGAATTTTGTTGCCGCGAATTGTGGGTTGGTGACAGCTGCTGGCTCAGGTCGCCTTGAAGGAGGCTGAACCAGCTTCCTGGAGAAGAAGGGAGGCCCCCTGCATCATCACGCCTTAGCGATACTGCCCCACCCCCTGCGCCTTCCGCCAAGCCCCAGCATTCACGAACACTCCGTTTTGGAGCCACAAGGCGGGGCGGGAGGGACCTCCTCCACTCCTGCTTTTTCCCCTTCTCCATCTTTGCTGCTGCAACTGGCACCTGGAGCGACCGCCCCTCTGACAGCGCCCTTAGCAGGGGCCACCACATACCCCACAACAAATTTGCCTCTGTGTTGAGGCCTCCTTGGGGTGAGGGAATTTGGTTGCCTTGCCCTGGGGTATGCCACAGCAGCTTCCTTGAGTCCTCGGACCTGCACATTGACCTGTGAAGGCGGATAAGGTCCAGGAAGAGGGTTGCCACTGCCTCTGAACCTTCCCCCTTCCTGGGCCTAATCTGCCCTTTCCCCCACCCCATCTCCTCCCCATTGTATGTGGCCATGTCTGTTCACTGCTTGACTGTCCTGAATGGCGCTTTGCCTTTGCTCCTGCTGTAAATCATGTTGTGCTGCCAGAATAGGAGTTACAGGAGAGCAGCATGCCCAGAGGATAGGGACAAAAGTAAGATGTAGACAATTGCCTGTAAAACAGGAGCTATACATCGATTGCGATTTTTCAGTTGTACAGACTGGCCAGGGGCTTAGAAGAACCCATGAATGAATCATATCAAGGCAAGAACCAGGACAGGTGTTTAGGCCTTTCTACATAAATGTACCCTCTCAATTGTCCAAGTTTATATTATACCTGATCTAGTCCTTAGCATCTCATGCAAGTAACCCTATGCCTTCTTTCAAAAGTTTCCAACTATACATGGCATAACCCTCTTAGGTCCCATGCCTGTTGGGGCCTTGCATTCTGGCAGTGCCAGTCCCTTTGGAGGAGAGCAAAAGCCGGGTTACTGTTGCATGCTTCTGGGCTGTGACTGCAATAGGCAGCAGTGCAGCATGCACAGCAGCAGTTCCAGAAACCTCCATTGGCGCTGATAAGTGGCACTGGTGCCAGTGGTGGATAGGATTGGGCAGTTAGTTTCTCTTTCAAGTTCCTCTCTGTTTTAAGTCTTTATGTAAGATCATTTTCTGTCATGCTGCCAACAATAGATCATTTTTACTTGTGTGTCGTTTTCCAGTTTCTGCCTCTCCTTTACTTTGAGATTATCAATCAATCAATCAATCAATCAATCAATCAATCAATCAATCAATCAATCAATCAATCAATCAATCGTATTTTTATACCGCTTTCCAACACAAGTTCACAAAGCGGTTTACAGGCAAATAATAACAAAGTTAAATGGCTCCCTGTCCCAAAAGGGCTCACAATCTAAAAAAACAAAACAAAACAGGCAGACCACCACCAGCAACAGCCACTAGAAAGACATTGCGCAGGGGTGAACAGGGACAATTACTCTCCCCCTGCTCAATATAAGAGGAGCACCACTTGAAAAAGTGCCTCTTGCCCAGTTAGCAGGGGAGATGTGATTACTTTGTGAGTATTTAAAATACTCACAAATATATCTAGTATTTGATGACAAAGTACTCACCACCACCACCACTAGTACTACTACTAAGCAATAGTTAATAGATGGGCGGGGCAATCCAAACCCCACGTTCAGCTGAAGCGAGCCACTTGCATCGGCTGAGTACTGTTATGCATGTGCCATAAACCACGTGCATGCCAGTACAAGGATTGCTGTGCCGATGCAGGCAGCTGCGTCGATACAGCAGCACCAGAGTGGTGGGTGGACAGTAGGTCGCCCCTTTGCTTGCTGGGTTTGGCCAGTGCAGGGGCTTTTCTGGGCAGGGAAAAGGCGGGAGGGGGCAGAACAGGGTGGAGGGAGGGCATTCCCATGGGCAGGGCAGCCCAGGGAGGTGGAGGGTCTCCGATGCACCCATAAGGCCACACCCAAATCCCTGTCCCCGGGCTGTACAGCCCCAATTTGGACTGCCGTGGCGGTGCATGGACTTGCGCCTGCTAAATGGCAGGCACAGATCTGAGCAGCCCCATTGGGACGGCTAGCACCTACCCTGGGGTAAGGGGACAAATGGGTCCTTGCCCTGTGGAGGCTCCAGGCTGCTCCCAACCTGCATTGGATACAGTGCAGACCAGCCAGCCTGCCTGTTCTGGCACAGGTTGTAATTGCGCCCTGAGACTGAAAAGTAGTTACAGCAGTTTGGCAAACATATATTAGGGCTGTAATGTTCTAGAACAGTGGTTCCCAACCTGGGGTCCTTGTACCCCCAGGGGTACATGCTAGGATCTTTCAGGGTACTCAATGACATAATGACAGAAAAGGCAGGTCTGTATTAGAATTAACAGCAACTATATTAATTAAAAATATTTTGCTAACTTGGGGGTTACAATTTATGGAAATGGGCTGCCAAGGGGTATGCAAGTGAAAAAAAATGTTCAGACCATTTGGGTTAGATCAATGGGTTAAAATGCAAGACACATTTCAGCACAGTCGAGAAAGGGCATGAAGAAATACTAATACTAATATTAAGGATATCAATCTCATTTACTTCAAATGAACTTGAATGTGTCACTTTATGCAAGGAATGAGATCTTTTCATGTAAAAAAAAACCCCAATGTCTTATATAAAAGTATATAGCGGCTGAAAAGTCTAGTAAAACTGTCTTCAGGGTGCATTTCACCTTAATATGTCTTAGTAGCAGTCCAGTGATTTGAAGTTTTAATTTACTGTTTTACTATCCAGCAGCAATGGCAAATGTAATATATAACCTTAACATCTTTAAATACAGAAATCAGATCAATAAAGACCAATGCTGCAAAATTTGTAATCTTAACAAAACAATCAACACGAAAGCACTTTTGGAGGCTTCCATACTATTACTTACGGTAATTCATTACAATAATTATTTCTTATTAGTTTCACTTTCTTAACCCTGAAGCCATGAAATATTTTGTGCTAAGAATATGCTTTATGTTGCTCAGTGGTGCCATTTTCATTTGCAAGTCCTCTCAAAGGACACAATTCAATTTCCTTTCTTTAGAATCAAGTGCATATTTCCACTGATGGGAGCTGGATCAATGACCAAAAAGAGTCCAAATTAGGCCTTTGCTTCCTGAACCAAAATGATGGTAGTCCTTACATTGACACGAACTGAAGATTCTTGAATACTCTTAAATATTCTTGACAAGAAGCTAATATCATAGCTGTAGGTCCTGTTTGACAGCCCATGTAGACCAGAGAGATCCAGTCTGAGATCCAGTTGGATCTCTCTGATCTACATGGGCTGTCAAACAGGGCCTTCAGATTCCAGATTCTTATGCTGGGGCCTTCAGATTCAGAGCCTTCAGATTCAGATTCCTATGCTAGGCTTTCAGATTCCACCAAAATGTATACAAAACTCAGCCTAGATAAGAAACAGTTTCTCCAATATGATCATGAGCTGAGGTCCTTTAGACCAGTAGTTCCCAAACTGGTGGATTGCAACCCATAAGGGGAACCAGAAAAGGGCATTTCCCCTTTAAGGCACGATTGTGCTGCTGCCTGGCAGGGAAGGGATTTTTCAACTTACCTGGGGGGGTGCTATTGCTCTCTGGAGACTCTGAGGAGTCTGCAACCCCCTCTGCATCCCTCCCCAGGATTGATAATGTTGTGAAATGTTTTTTTAAAAAACACTTCCAGTTTTTGGCCCAAAACAGGAAGTGGTTTTTAAAAAACATTTTTACAACATTTCCAAGTCTTGGGGAAGGTTGCAGGCTCCCCAGACCCTCCCCCAACCCCACCCATGCAAACACCCATGCAAGTCCGAGTAGGAGTTTGGGAACTACAGCTTTAGACTTTATCTTTCTCCAGATTAACATGCGTATATTTCCTGGAGATAGTGAATGCCAATTAACTCCACCGCACCATCTTGTCGCTGCTGCAGTGATGAGCTCCAAGGCAGGAATGTCTCTATAGCTGTCCATTTAGTTGCACCGAGGTTGTCCTGCTGCACTGTGCATCCGCAGGTGAACTTGGTCACAGCTATAGGTATGCTCCAAGAATTGGCCATACACTTCTCAAATAAAACTTCACTGGTGCAAGTCAGGGCAGTTCATTTACAGGGCTCATCATATTGCTTGTCACGATTGCTCACGATGTCCAGGAATTTTTCAATTTGCAGCTCTGGGTGGCTCATTACAGGGGATAGCAGAACTCCAGACTCTCCTGGGTGTAGCCCTGGTAGCTCCTGACATCCAAGTAGCATCAATGCCACTGCTGATTTTTTTCCCCCCGTGCTGCAAAATGTTTTATCTTTTCCAAATAGCATGGAATGATCTATCGCATTGTGATGTTACTGCTGCAAAATGAAAACTTAATAATACATGCTACATTTTTTCATTTCAAAAGTGTCCCATCAATAGAAGAGCTACCCCACCACTTCTGCTCACAAACAATTATCGCTTCTTTATTTAGACAGTAAGAAAACCTAACACTTATTTCTCAAAGATGTAAATTGAACTTCAATGTAAAAGCCAGTCTACGAAGGCTCAGGTGACAAAGTGTATAACCAATTCTCCAGTAAAAGAAACATAAGGCTATCTAAGAATTCAACAATGAGTGTACCGATAATTGATAGTGATCCAGAGCCTCACGTCCCCAGAAAGTTCACATTGCTAGCTATGCCACCCCCAAGCTTAATTCAGTAAAAACAATTTAATTCAACGGGCCTTCCAGCCTCTGTACCCAGAAGTGAGGAAAGGGCAGTTCCGTGTATAGTTCTCCTGGGCCACTAATCATCAATTTTATGGCCCAATCCTATGGGTGTGTTATGCTGGCAGAATGTGCTTTGCACCAACATAACATGCATAACATGCCTTGTGGCTATTGCAAACATGTCACCCTCCCTGCCTCATCTCCTCCTTGTTCTGATCAACCCCACCCATTCCAACCCCTCCTCACTTTCTGTGCGATCTTGCTGATTGTAGGTATGCATGACCTGGCCTGATCTTACCCATCAGCAAGGTAAGACCGCACACTAGATAGGGGAAGATGGGGAGGGGGTGGTATTGAGCAAGGGATTGGTGAAAAGGGAGGAGATAAGGCAAGGAGGAGAGTGGATTGGGCCTGGGAAGGGGTGGGTTTGGTGGTAGTGGTGCCTAGTAAATCCTAACCCCCTCCCTGGGCCTAATCCTCCATCATGGGTCAATGCAAACATGCACCATTTATCAAATTGGTGCAGGTCCAAATTGACCCATTGCGGCTGCTGGGTCAAATGTTCCCTTATCCCTTACCCCAATGGTATTCAAACTTTTTAGACTGGGACCCACTTTTTGGAATGGCACGTGTGTCGGGACCCACCAGAAGTGATGTCATTAACCTGGAAGTGACATCATCAAGCAGGAAGTGCTGCCATTGTAACATAATAAAATGACACTCCTGGAATGCAAATTGGCATTCTTGGAGTACAGCAATTGCATAACCATGAAACATCTCTGACAAAAAGTAGGATTAGGACAAAATATGATGTAAGAGTGGTGAACTAAAAACAAAATAAAAAAAAACCCTCACTTGAAAATTCAAACTGTTAACACTCACAAAGGGAATATAAGAAGAGTAAGGTCTGCAGTTTCCAAGATGGCTGCTCCCAGCTTTCCGCGGCCGACCTGACATCAGATCGCAACCCACCAAGTAGGTCCTGACCCACAGTTTGAATAACGCTGCCTTACCCTGAACTCCCTCATGGAATACAGCAGAAGTTGTGTTGGTGCTTCTGCATTGCAACTGTATTTGAAGTTAGTTAGAATCCAGAGCTTGTTCATTAATGATTATTGTTATTTCCCAGGGATGTGCAAGAATCACATTTCATGAGTCAAATAGAGTTTTGAGTCATAGCCAACACTGTTGCAACTCGTGGAAAATTTTTGAGTCATATTGACTTTATTCCCAAATCATTTTGAGAAAAAAAGCCTTCCTCCTCCACTCAAGTCCCCGAACCACGTCTCCTGGAACTTCCTACCCTCTTCCCACCATATCTGCTGCTGCCGTAAGTCTGAAAGACAACTTCCGTATCATCCATGAAGTTGTCCGGGGTGAATGGAGAAAAACATTCTCGGTAAACAAGCAAGCACAGGAACGTTCCAGAGAGTCCGGACTTGAGTCAAATTCGAGACCCTTTTCCATGTCACTGCCAAGACAGTGATGTCTGTGACTTGAGTCCAATGTGAGTCACGAAAGAATTCTACCTCCTTTTTGATGATCTCCAAGGCAGTTTTCAACAACATATGCAATCAATACAGAGCTATAATGGTGGGGCAGCTAAGAGAGGCAAGGGCAGGGAGCATATGATTTTCAACCTTCTCCCCCGTTTTCTGCTGCCTTGTCCTTAGTGGCCTGGGGGCGGGGAAGCTCAGAGGAGATAGCAGCCTCTCCCCGGGAAGTGTGCCACCAGACAGCCTCAGATGTTAGTATCCGTGTGCTGACTTCTTTCATGACACAAGCTGGGGCAGGGCGTCACAAACACAAGATGGTAATTATGGGGGGAACCCATGAATTATTTATTTTGAAAGCAAGCAGTAGGTGGTTAGTTTTGCTATGAAAACCCAGAAGTAAACAGTGCTTATAATGAATAGCTAGCCACCATTAGTTATGGTACATGAGCAGTAATTATACCTTTAGTAAAGCCTTCTCCACTGGCTTATGAAATCAGACAGATTCCTTGGGTGTTCTTTTCACCCACACTGTTCTTTTTATTTATTTATTTACATTTTACAAATATGCTTTGCTTCTCATGTTCCATTGATTTGGTGAAAATTGTCCTTTCGGTCACGTTTTGCTGCTATAAATTGCAGAATCTTTTCATAAGCAGGCTTCCTCCTTCGCCATCTTCAAATGATGGTTGAAAGACTTCTCTTTTTTGTAAGACCTTTGGGGAAAAATCTTTATTATCAGAGAAACTGACTCTGGCCTATTTTAGATTGCTTCTTTTGTACCACTGTTTGGGTCTATCATATTTTACATTGTCAAATACACACACACACACACACACACACACACACACACACACACACACACACACACACACACACTGCTTTATATACTTGCATATTTTATTTATATGTGCCCATGATCGATCGATCGATCGATCGATCGATCTATCTATCTATCTATCTATCTATCTATCTATCTATCTATCTATCTATCTAT
>JAJKFI010000012.1:11511404-11522548 GCA_029204185.1 Lerista edwardsae
TGTGTGTGTGTGTGTGTGTGTGTGTGTGTGTGTGTGTGTGTGTGTGTTTCTTTTTCTCTCACCCTTCAAAGGGCTTGATGAAGAGAATTGGGCCTTGCTTCATTCTTGAACTCTCGCTGTGTTCCTGTTAAATGTTTTTGTTTTTACTTATCGTGGTTACTTTGTACTTTGTTGTTCTCTGTAAGCCACCTTGGGCATTTGCTTCCGCATGGGAAAGGCGGGTATAAATTCTTCAAACAAACAAACAAACAAACAAACAAACAAACAAACAAACAAACAAACAAACAAACAAACAAATATTCTGAGTGTATCTAGTTCCTGGTAAGGGAAAATCAGTGGATTGACACATCTCAATCCAGGCATGGATATGTGAGAGAGTCTGATAGAGACCCCTGAGATTCAGTATTGTTCTAGAAGGGGGGGGTTCTGCCCAGGGAACCCCTCTGGGGTAACCTGACCTCCTGGGCTGGTGGCAGCAGATTCAACCTGCCAAGGACTTTCCCCAGCAAGCTGGGTGTCCAGAGAAAGAGAGGGGAAGAGGGAGTAAAGGCTAAGCACTAGGTACTACTCTCCTGGATGAGCTTGTGGTCATTGGCAGCTCTTCTCTGGACTTTGACACCATCTATCTAAGAATGAAAACTACAGAAAGTGGTGTAATTTACCTTATGTATTAAGATGTGGCCCATCTCAGACCATTCCTAGCCCCTTCAGAGTCGGTGAGCTTTCTAGCCTGGGTTCTCATCTTCTCCTTCACTTCAGGACACACAGAGCTTCCGTTGCCCATGGAAAGATGGAAGTGAATCCATATCCATTGCAGCTAACAAGTGGTTTACTTCCTTGGACTTGTCTCTTTTCAGCAAGTAATTTTTTTTTAAAGATGAAAAATGCCTCAGCTTTTTGATGTTTTGGGAAATGCTGGCCTATAAGTTAGCCATGACTTTTTTTGCATTTAGATGAGATTTCCTGCAGGAAGAGCTAAATGATTTAGCAAACATGCTCTTCCCTGCAGGCGAGGCTAGTGTCCCCTTGATAGCTCAGCCCTTAATTGATAGACCACTGGATACTACCAGAGGAGGTAGAACAAAAATTGTGACCAGTGCTGTGAAGTGTAGAGTGACTGTTTTGGTGCAGTATTCAGCAAGCAAAATCCTGTCCCCCAAATAGAACTTCTGTACTTCATGCAGTTCAATTGTATAGGTATGTGATGACAGGCATAGCTGGTTCTCTTTAGGAGTTGATTTGTTATAGTTTCCTTTGTCCAGGTATGATTGGCAGTCATTCTAACCAATGGAATCAATGCATTTTGGGTCAATCAGCCCTTGTTTCCTGTCTGTTAAATCAGTGATACCTTCATACAGCACTCAACTTTCAGGGAATGTGTTCCCCATACAATACAAGGAATTGCTTTATTCAGAGATAAATCCTGCTGTGTTCTGTAGGTCTTTCTCATAGGGATGTGTGCACAGGATTTCATCCTAAAATGGCTTTAATATGGTCAAACAGGAACAGAGGTATTTGGTGATCATAAAAGATATTCACTTACCAGGGCATCATTTTCTATATAGAGAGCATATCTTAAAAAATAGAATAAAATGTCCCTCGTGCCACAGTTCCTATCTGTGAAAACTCCCTCCAAGCCTGGTCCTAATGATGTTAGTAGACATTGTATGCATTTGGCCCTATAAGTGAAAATTGTGACTGGTGAATAGATTGTACATGCAACTCAGGGCACAATCCTAACCTGGAGTTAGGCTGGCACAGTTAGGCCAGCAAAGTTTGCCTGGCACCAGGGCCATCATAAAGCACGTTTGGACCACTCTTGGAGTCAGGGAGGATGGTGCACGTCTGTGTGCTGGCCTCTGACTCCAAGAGTGGTCCAAACATGTTTTATGGTGGCCCTTATGCCTGCCAAACTATGCTGGCCTAATTGTGCCAACCTAATTCCAGGTTAGGATTGCGCTCTCACGTGCTTTAATTATTGCCATCTACATGAGGGAAACTTTCATTAATTAATTTATTTATTTATTTTATCAGATTTATATCCCGCCTTTCTACCCCACGGGCATCCAAGGCGGCTTATATCATGAAATTACATTACAAACAAAACAGCAGAACAATTAAGACAATGTAAACAATATCAAAACAAAAATTTAAAAATGATCCCTGTGGATCCCATTGTTGTTGTTCAGTCGCTAAGTCGTGTCCGACCCTTCGCGACCCCATGGACCACAGCACGCCAGGCCTCCCTGTCCTCCACTACCTTCCTGAGTTCACCCAATTTCATGCTCATTGCTTCGGTGACACTATCTAACCATCTCATCCTCTGCCGCCCCCTTCTCCTTTTGCCTTCAATCTTTCCCAGCATGAGGGTCTTTTCTAAAGAGTCCTCTCTCCTCATGAGGTGGCCAAAGTACTTGAGCTTCAGCTTCAGGATTTGTCCTTCCAGGGAGCAATCAGGCTTGACTTCCTGGAGGATTGACCAATTGGATCTCCTTGCAGTCCAGGGGACTCTCAAGAGTCTTCTCCAACACCATAATTCGAAAGCATCTATTCTTCGGCGCTCTGCCTTTCTTATGGTCCAGCTCTCACAGCCATACATTGCTACTGGGAAAACCATCGCTTTGACTATGCGAACCTTTGTTGGCAGGGTGATGTCTCGGCTTTTTATTAAGTTGTCTAGGTTCGCCATAGCTTTCCTCCCAAGAAGTAAACGTCTTTTAATTTCATGGCTGCAGTCACCATCTGCAGTGATCTTGGAGCCCAGGAAAATAAACTCTGTCACTGCTTCCATTTCTTCCCCTTCTATTTGCCAGGAAGTGATGGGAGTGGTTGCCATGATCATAGTTTTTTTAATGTTGAGCTTCAAGCCAATTTTGGCACTCTCCTCTTTCACCCTCATCAGAAGGTTCTTTAGGTCTTCCTCACTTTCTGCCATTAGAGTGGTATCATCTGCATATCTGAGGTTGTTGATATTTCTCCCAGCAATCTTGATTCCAGCTTGTGAGTCATCCAGCCCTGCCTTCCTCATGATGTACTCTGCATATAAGTTAAATAAGCAGGGTGACAGTATACAGCCTTGTCGTACTCCTTTCCCAATTTGAAACCAGTCGGTTGTTCCATGTCCAGTTCTAACTGTTGCTTCCTGACCCACATACAGGTATCTCAGAAGGCAGATAAGGTGGTCTGGTACTCCCATCTCTTCAAGAACTTGCCACAGTTTGTTGTGATCCACACAATCAAAGGCTTTAGCATAGTCAATGAAGCAGAGGTAGATGTTTTTCTGGAACTCTCTTGCTTTCTCCATGATCCAGCGAATGTTGGCAATTTGATCTGTAGTTCCTCTGCCTCTTTGGAAACCAGCTTGTACATCTGGTAGTTCTCGATTCACATACTGCTGAAGCCCAGCTTGTAGGATTTTAAGCATAACCTTGCTAGCATGTGAAATGAGTGCAATGGTGCGGTAGTTTGAACAATCTTTGGCATCGCCCTTCTTTGGGATTGGAATGTAAACTGATCTTTTCCAGTCTTGTGGCCACTGTTGGGTTTTCCACATTTGCTGGCATATGGAGTGCAGCACTTTGACAGCATCATCTTTTAAGATTTTGGGTAATTCCGCTGGAATGCCGTCAGCTCCACTAGCTTTGTTATTAGTGATGCTTTCTAAAGCCCACTTGACTTCAAACTCCAGGATGTCAGGCTCGAGTTCATTGACAGCACCATTGCAGTTATCAGGAACATTTAGATCGGCCTTATAGAGTTCCTCTGTGTATTCTTGCCACCTCTTCTGAATCTCATCTGCTTCTGTTAGGTCCTTGCCGTTCTTGTCCTTTATTGTGCCTACCTTTGCACGGAATTGTCCTTTGACATCTCCAATTTTCTTGAAAAGATCTCTAGTCTTTCCCATTCTATTGTTTTCCTCTATTTCTTTGCATTGCTCATTGAGGAAGGCCTTCCTATCTCTCCTTGCTGTTCTCTGGAAATCTGCATTCAGTTGGATGTATCTTTCCCTTTCTCCCTTGCATTTGGCTTCCCCTCTTTCCTCAGCTATTTGTAAGGCCTCGTCAGATAGCCACTTTGCCTTCTTGCATTTCTTTCTCTTTGGGATGGTTTTAGTTGCTGCCTCCTGTACAATGTTACAGACCTCCGTCCAAAGTTCTTCAGGCACTCTGTCTACCAAATCTAAGCCCCTAAATCTATTTGTCACCTCCACTGTATATTCGTATGGGATCTGATTTAGGTCATACGTGGAGGGCCTAGTGGTTTTCCCTACTTTCTTCAGTTTAAGCCTGAATTTTGCAATAAGAAGCTCATGATCTGAGCCACAGTCAGCTCCAGGTCTTGTTTTTACTGCCTGTATGGAACTTTTCCATCTTTGGCTGCAAAGAATGTAATCAATCTGATTTCGATGTAGACCATCTGGTGAAGTCCATGTGTACAGTCGCCGTTTGTGTTGCTGGAAAAGTGTGTTTGCTATGACTAATGTGTTCTCCTGACAAAACTCTATCAGTCTTTGCCCTGCTTCATTCTGTACTCCAAGACCAAACTTGCCTGTTATTCCTATTACCTCTTGACTGCCTACTTTAGCATTCCAATCCCCTATGATGAGAAGGACATCTTTTTTGGGTGTTATTTCTAGAAGCTGCTCTAGGTCTTCATAGAAACGGTCAACTTCTTCCTCTTCAGCACCAGTGGTTGGGGCGTAGACTTGGATTACTGTGATGTTGAAAGGTTTGCCTTGGATCCGAATGGAAATCATTCTATCATTTTTGAGGTTATACCCCAGTACTGCTGTTCTCACTCTCTTGTTCACTATGAAGGCTACTCCATTTCTTCTAAGGGATTCCTGCCCACAGTAGCAGATATAATGGTCATCTGAATTAAATTCTCCCATTCCTGTCCATTTTAGTTCACTAACTCCCATGATGTCGATGTTCAGCCTTGACATCTCACGTTTGACCACATCTAGCTTACCTTGATTCATAGATCTGACGTTCCAGGTTCCTATGCAGTATTGTTCTTTGCAGCATCGCACTTTCCTTTCACTTCCAGACACATCCGCAGCTGAGCTTCCTTCCGGTTTTGGCCCAGCTACTTCACTCTTTCTGGAGCTACTAGTACTCGTGTTCTGCTCTTCCCCAGTAGCATAATGGACACCTTCCGACCTGAGGGTCTCATCTTCCAGTGTCATATCGTTTAGGCTTTTAGTTTTGTAATCCATGGGGTTTTCTTGGCAAGAGTACTGGAGTGGGTTGCCATTTCCTTCTCCAGCGGATCACGTTTAGTCAGAACTCTCTACTATGACCTGTCCATCTTGGGTAACCCTACATGGCATAGCTCACAGCTTCATTGAGATACTCAAGCCCCTTTGCCACGACAAGGCAGTGATCCATGAAAGGGCTTAGATCCCATAATTGTAGTTTAAATTTAAAATATTCAATTTTTTAAAATGACAGTTCAAAGCTTGCTGAAATATTGCCAAAGATTTTATGTGCACATGTATCTTATATCCTTATTCAACTGGACCAGTATTGAAATAGTGTGATGTAGAAGCAAGTGACAGAACCATTGTCACAACTGTGTATTGTCTGGTACAAATATAGGGTTCCGGTTAAATCCTATGGTTTAGGTTTTATAACATGGGGTTTGTTGCCCACTTATAATTCATTTGTTGTGTAATTACAGTGGAATGCAAATGACAAGGATGAAAAAAAAATGATTCATACATCAATGGACACCAATGACCAGGACGGTTTTGACACAGAGCGCAATCCTAAACTGGAGTTAGGCCAGCATAAACTAAGCCAGAAAAGTTTGGCCAACACAAGGGCCACCATAAAGTGTGTTTGGACTACTCTTGGAGTCAGGTGCGCTGGCCTCTTTGACTCCGAGAGTGGTCCAAACATACTTTACGGTTTCCTTTGTGCTGGCCAAACGTTTCTGGTTTAGCTTATGCTGGCCTAACTCAGTTTAGGATTGCGCCCTAAAACAATTGTCCAGGACGCAAATACCTTAGTACTAAGGGATACTTCCATTTCCTATGAACAGTGGCTGAATACCTTGATTCGTTCATTCAGCTGAGTCAATCTTGAAGTAGTGTGATATATAAGCAATGTGAACTTCTCCCATTCACCATGGAGATAGCCTGCAGAGTGAACCAATGAGACTGGCCCTTCATGCCAGACTTCCAAAGGCCCAGTTGTATGCTCTGTATTCCATTTCTTTTTTAAGGAGGAAGAACCATGTAACCTGGGCCTCACAGATAACCAGGTATTCAAGCGGGTGGCTTGAGGTGACACTTCAGGTTATCCGCATGGTAGAGGCCAACAACATGGATTGGGTTACTTCTCTCCCATACTATTTCAGCATCAATATGTGAATTGGGACACCCACCTGCACATTCATGGGATACACGTCTACCCTGCCTTTCAGGACAATGGCTTGCCATGCAGCTAACAACCCTAAAGTCCAATCAAACATATAATATAAAAATCGAGACTGCAAAATAACACAATAAAACAGCCAAACCAGCAGCAGACAGCCCCAGTTACATTGGTAATGATAACACGCTTGCAATAGTGCCGCAGAAAAAGGCAGCTATTGCGGCTTATTTTAGTCAAGTGTTCTTAATCCTCACGGCTACCTTGCCAATTTCTGTGCAGTGAGATTTTTGCATTTGAGTTGAGTGGCAGTTTTGTTCATTGTTTTCCCCCTGCCTTTTTCCTAGTTCCCCACCCTGCCAAACCCTACTAAAGCTATATTACTCTACAAAACCAGAGGGCCTTGCATTGCGTCAGAGAATTTAGGGTTTGGCAGTGGAGCAGTGTCCTTTGTAGACAATGCAGTGCCACTTTTGTTTATGCCTCTTGGGTGCATCTCGTGCCAATGCCCTGTATGTGTTTTGGTTTAGAAATTACTGGCTGGAAAAGACTTTGATTTGTCTCAGCAGACTCATAAGAACATCTGTAGGAAAACCTTACTCTTGTGCTTTATGTTTAATATTCCAGAATGTCTGCAAGCAGAGATGTTGGCTTTATTTCTTGTTAATAATCTTCCAGTTTTTCACTGTAAATAGCACAGGCATTTTATGAGAATGGTATTTTTAACCCAAATGTTTGTCTTATTATCTATAAATCCCATAACTCCTTGAATTTGTACAGTACAGTTGGTTCATAAATGGCTTTTCCTTTGTAGTAATGAAATACGCACTTAAAATTTTAATACATCCCAAGAGTTGGTCTATATTTGTACTATCGAGCACGAATATTATCTATACACCAAAATCTGCATGAATAGGCTAAAAGCAAGCAAGCAAGCAATAAAGGTTGAAAAAGCCATATCGTTATCCAACATTTCCATCACCTGACATTACAGTATTTAAACAATAAATGCACTTTTGGTGAGCTGGCGGGATTTTAATTGTTATGTTAATATGCAGACAAAGGCTTGAGGAATTATTCAAGGAAAGATTCAATTTGAGAAATGTAGTCCTGCTCTTTTACGATTGCTTCTTGCTTGGCATTTTGATTTTTAAGAACCTTTTATGGACAAAGTGAGAGACCGTTAGTAGTGTTTGTTTGGTGAAATAATCATGAGTTTTGTGAACAGGCAATACATTTAAACCCAAGAAAGGCATTGCTCCTTTTAAAAAACAAATAGTTTAAGTAACAGTGATATATTTAAGCCTACATAATTTTGAGAAAGTTACATATTCTTATTATTTATTTGAAGAATTTGTACCACACTTTTCCCATGCCGAAGCAAATGCCCAAGGCAGCTTACATGGGCAGGCTAGTCTAAACCACCATTTTTCAATGGGGTTTTTACAAATATATAGTATGCTATGATTCATGGCATCCTCAGTCCCAGATGTAGCCTTCACAATGTGGTTCAGTGCTCTGGTTATGAGCCATCGAACTTCAGCAGGCAATCGTAAGTCCAGCCTGGACAGGTCCTCAAGGTTGGATTCTGTTCTTTTGCTGGCTGGCCTTCTCACACATTCCCACACTGCCTAATCAGCTCCACAGTGACTCTGTTCGGCCATAACAGGTACTGCAGCTTGTCACAGCCTGGCATTCCATCTCCCATCCAAAAATAGACCACAGATTCTCCTGCTTAGCTTCAGGCAGTACCTGCAGCTCAACCATCAATCCATACCTCCTGCCCGTAAAGGTTAAGGATCCCCCAGGAAATCTTAAAGGAGAAGACATTAGGAAAACAAACATGATAT
This sequence comes from Lerista edwardsae, assembly GCA_029204185.1. Taxonomy (NCBI): domain Eukaryota; kingdom Metazoa; phylum Chordata; class Lepidosauria; order Squamata; family Scincidae; genus Lerista; species Lerista edwardsae. The sequence continues at coordinate 11,519,632 of JAJKFI010000012.1, forward strand.
GAATGTATGGTCCAATCCTATTCCCTGGCTGAAGATAGCAGAACAGAGTTGAAGTGGCAGAGGGGCAACCAGTCACCTGGCATCCAATGGGTCTTCTCAGACTTATGCCACCTTTTTAACTGGTGAAAGTCCAAGGAGCCTCAGGAGGTGTGTCATGGAGGGAAAATGGGATAGGATCTTGCATGCACTGTTGCTACCAAGATCGTCCCCATTCCACCCCCAGTTCCGTGCATTCCCTGTCCTGATCCTCCCCTGAATCTCCCCCATTGACACCTTACCTGCCCTGGCTGGGCATCTGGGAGCCTCTGGTACGCACGCAGAGCCTCTGGCCATTTGCAGTGGTGGCCCCAAAGTGTACAACGGTGATGCAATGTTTTTTTTTGATGGCTGCAAATTGTGAGATCCACTGCCATACATCCTGACTAGGATTGGGCTGTAACTTATGTGACTAGGCTGTACTGACTTGAAGCCATTTTGTATTAGTCAGGGGGCATTGCGAGCACACCAGCAGCCTTGTCCTCTGACAGTGAATGCAACATTTGTCACTACATACAAATTGGGTACTTGTGGTGGGCTGGGAGGTGTGGCTGCGGAGTGTGTTGGCTTGGGAATGGGGCTTACTGGCATACTTCTGTTGTACCTGACCACTCATCCCCCAACCACTCCTTCATCATGCCTGAAGAGGACTTATGCATCTCCTTCATCTTCATTTCCAAATACTCAATTCCAATTATTAGTTTAGCTTCCTCACTTCACATAGCCTGACTCATTCCTAAGCAACTCAGAATGAAGCTGTAAGCCACATTTATCAAGAATATGCTTATGGGATTTTCCCTCCCTCTCTTATTTCACTTTTGTAATTATTTGGCACTTTCCCTTGCGTTTTTCGGCTCTCTCCAGGAAAAGGAATCTTTCCCCAGCGTTGCATTCTATTAATATAGGGCAGAAAATATGATACTAAATGTTCCAAGGCAAAGCAGGAGAGTGGCTGATTTATCAGCAGATTTTCTTTTGTCAGAAAGTGCAGGAAAAATGGTGATAAATAGTAAATCTGGGCTGGAGGATAGATTGACCAATTCTATATAAAGTGCAAACCAAGAGCTTTGCAAATGTAAGTAAATTACTCGGATATTACATTTAAGTTTGTTAACTCCCCGAGTGCCATGCCCTCAAGCCTTGCCATTTAAAAGAGTAGAATTTCTACTGGTCCCCCCCCCCAATAACACTTAGGTCTAAATGCTAACTTGTAGAAATCTGCAAAACCACCAGGGGTTAAGGCAGTTAAAAAAAACTATCACTCTTACCTCTTTGCTTGTCTTGATACAACACTCTACACCAGTAACACAGTAGATTAAAAAGTGTTTGCCTTAGGCAGACTGCCTTGTTCTCAGGTGTTGTTCTCCTTGAAAAGTGTAAAATGGGTTGTATTCATGCATTGGTTCATGTCTTGTTAAGCCTTTTGGGTTGAAAGTGAAGGCCTTGAGGGACAAAAGCCTTCAGAATATGGGGAGTTTTGTGCCAAGGATTAATTTTTTGATTGTTCATTATCCGCCCCCGAATTAGTTGTGGCACCAATTCCATAGCTGGATTCAAGCGTATGTTGGGTTTGGTCAATGGAAAAGCAAGATAAACAACATTGTCTAATGCCTACAGTTATGGGTTTTTTGGTCTCAGAAATGTCTAGAAGTCAGGCTTTCTCAGCCTGAGGTTCAGAAATGGTTCAGATTAGGAGCCAGGGTCACTATTGATCAGCACCTCCAACTGCAGGTAGAATTGCTGTTAAGTTTTGTTTGGTAACGGTTGCTGTTAAATACTGTCCTGTTGGTCATCCTGTAAAATCTTTATATCACAGTATCATTCACTTTGAGACCATATAGGGAGGCGTGATTAACCTCTAAGGAGCAGGGCCTTTTCCATAGCAGCCCTAATGCTAACTGGCATCCTGAGGAGATCTGAGTGGCCTATTCTTTTGGAGGTGTGTAAAACTAACTGTTTGAACTCTAACACACAGTCTGTCATAATAAGAAGTGCAGGGTCCAATCCTGAAGGCCCTTCTCGCCAGCGAAAGTGTCGTGAACATTTCGTAAAGCATATCGGCGACACATGTCTGCCTGCGCTGGGGTGCTGCTCATTCAGTGAGCGGGTGGCCAGCCGGGCTCCTGCAGTGTCAGCAGCTGGTAAGCCCATTTGGGGCGGGGAAGGGGAGGGAAGGGGAGGGAAGTTGCTGGCTGCAAGGGGCTGGCGCCAGTTCTTATCCCTGGTGGTGGCTTGGGCAGCCCAACATGGGGCTGCACCATCTGCAAAATGCTGGCGGCAAGCCGAGGGGCCCCTGGGGAGACTCCAGCAGCTGCCTCCCTGCCGCTGGATCCATCAGTAGCCTTTTGGCTATTGCTGCGCCTGTGGCAGCCAGGCACTTCGGGATTGGGTTGACCAAGAGTTTGGGAATTGCTTGCCTCCACGTTTGCTGTGCTCTGCTGCTGGTTCTTTGCTTATTGTTTTTGTTTATTGTTTGCTTGTATTAAAAGGTAAAGGTTTCCTCACGACTGACTGGTCTCCTCGTGACCGACTGTAGGGGGCAGTGCTCATCTCTGTTTCTAAGCCGAAGAGCCGGTGTTTGTCCTAGGACAGTGATGGCGAACCTATGACATGCGTGTCAGAGGTGACACACCATGACATTTTGACTGACACACCAACGTTCACTAACACCAGACAACAACTCAGTTTGATTTACTTGTATTTCATTTTTGTAATGAATTATTTGATGTTTGACATTTCTTTACGTAATACATAACATAGATAGCATCACACATGGTTGGACTGTATTTTTTTAAATGCATGAATATATAAAGAATTGTTTCTCTTTTTTTGGGGTGTGTGTGTGTGTGTGTGTGTGTGTGTGTGTGTGTGTGTGTGTGTG
>JAJKFI010000012.1:11526390-11586960 GCA_029204185.1 Lerista edwardsae
TGCTCTAGGCTTTATTGAGGAAAGACATTGAGTGATTGCAGCTATCATCAATATAGCCGCCTTGAGTCCCCTTGAGTGTGGGAGAAAGGCAGGATAGACAGTCTTCAAATAAATAAGTAAAGTATACATGCATGAGAGATTAACTGCCTGACCATGGTGTCCTTCTGGGTCGGCTGGCTGGGTTGGGGCTTGGAGGCACTGTTTTGAAGTGGTTCTGCTCCTTCCTGGCTGACAGATCCCAGAAGGTGGTGCTGGGGGATGCTTGTTCGGCACCCCGACCTCTCAGGTTTGGGATGCCGCAAGGTTCCATCTTATCCCCCATGCTGTTTAACACCTACATGAAACCGCTGGGAGAGGTCATCCGGGGGTTTGGAGTGGGGTGCCATCAATATGCTGATGACACCCAACTTTATCTCTCCTTCCCCCCTGATTCTGAGGAGGCGGTTGAGGTCCTGGATCGCTGTCTGGAGGCGGTTGGGGGCTGGATGTGGGCGAACAAGCTGAAATTAAATCCGGATAAGACGGAGGTGCTTTTGGTTCGGAAATCCACAGCTCGGGTATTGGACTATCGCCCTGCTCTGAATGGGGTTGCACTTCCTCTGAAGGAGCAGGTTCGCAGCTTGGGGGTTCTCCTGGATTCACAGCTACACCTGGAGTCCCAGGTGGCGGTGGTGGCCAGGAGAGCCTTTGCTCAGCTTCGGCTGATTCGCCAGCTGCGGCCGTACCTGAGCTGTGTGGACCTGGCCACAGTGACCCACGCCCTAGTGATATCTAGATTAGATTATTGCAATGCGCTTTACGTGGGGCTGCCTTTGAAGACGGTCCGGAAATTACAACTAGTACAGAACGCGGCGGCTCGGGTGGTTGCTGGGGCACGTCGGTTTGACTCTGTCAAGCCGCTGCTTCGGCGACTGCACTGGCTGCCGGTTCTGTTTCGGGCCCAATTCAAGGTGCTAGTTTTGACTTTTAAAGCCCTTTATGGCTCGGGTCCGGGGTATTTGAGGGACCGCCTTCTTCCATACAATCCAACCTGTACTCTTAGATCATCTGGGGGGGGGCCCTTCTGACTGTGCCGCCACCAGGAGAAGTGAGAGGGGTGGCGGCCAGGAAGAGGGCCTTCTCGGTGGTGGCCCCCCAACTCTGGAACACCCTCCCCTTAGAATTGAGAACTGCTCCCTCTTTGTTTACATTTCGGCGGGGGCTGAAGCCCTTTTTATTCCAAAAAGCTTTTAACTGTTGACAGGCTGGCTGGCTGGCTGGTTTGTGTATTTTTATAGTTGATTTTATGATCCACTGGGCGTGTTGTTTTTTAAATTGTATTGTTTTTAACATTGCTTTTAATTGCTTTTTAATGTTAATTTTATATTGTATCTTTTTTATGTTGGGTGCCTCCGGGCAAAAAGGCGGGGTAAAAATCAAATTAATAATAATAATAATAATAATAATAATAATAATAATAATAATAATAATAATAATAATTATTATTATTATTATTATTATTATTATTATTATTATTATTATACCTATATCCCTGCATGGTGATGCAGTGGTGCTGATATGGTTTCCGTTGCATCTCATGGGGGTTGCTTTGGCTGCTGGAAGTATCCTCTTGGTAAGTAGACATTTGTGCCTTTCCCAGGGGCAAGCCCCAGCAACTGCTCTGGGGCAACTTGGATCCGTGCCAGAAATATCACTGGCGCAAGTCCACATTGCCTCCTTCAGGTGGATCAGGCACAGTCATTCAGTGTGCACTGCCTCCGCTGATCTTGCCGCCTCCTGGGCCTGATCCGCCAACCCCCACCCCCTTTGCTAGGTTTACCTGCCTCCTGACATCCTTTGGTGTGTGTAGGAAGGCTCAGGCCTTCCAACTGGTGCGCCACCTGCCTGCACTGCAGCAAAGTGTTACCACAAAGCACTGCCACAAAGCACTTTATGGCTGCTTTGCAGCAGCTTCCACTGGCGTATGGCACATTCCGCCAGCACTGCTCTTCATTTGGATTGGGCTGTAACAGAGTAAAATCTAAAAAGGTTCTTATACTTTTTTACCCAGCGGGTAGTTAATCTGTGGAACTCTTTGCCACAGGAAGTGGTGATGGCATCTGGTCTAGATGCCTTTAAGAGGGGATTGGATGGATTTCTGGAAGGAAAGTCCATCGTGGGCTATAGGCAATTGTAACCTCTTTACATGAGTAGTAGGCTACTTCAGAGTACCAGGTGCAAGGGAGTGGCAACAGGATCCAAGCATCTTGTGTCTCATGCCTCCCTGGAGCACCTGGTGGGCCGCTGTGAGATACAGGAAGCTGGACTAGATGGGCCTTTGGCCTGATCCAGCAGGGCTCTTCTTATGTTCTTAAGGTTTGCTGCTTGAGATCGCCACAGTTAGTAGGCTAGCAACCAGTGGTGTCATCTACTCTCGCAGAGATGGAATGCTGGGCGGGACTTATGTTTGATTGGCTGCCTGCCTGTTCGCTTCCGCCGTCCTTCCTGCTCGCCCAGGCACCCAGCGCGCCCCCCACCCATCCCCCACGCATCCATCACGGAGCTGGGCGAGCAGCGGTGGGGCACAGCGACCAAGGGCAGCCCGCGTGGCGGGGGGAAGGCGGCAGAACCACACGGACCGGGCTGCAAATCAAACGTACGTCCCGCCTAGCGTTCTGTCTCCGCGAGAGTAGATGACACCACTGCTAGAAACCCATATTTCTGCATATTGTTTCAATGTTTCGTGGTCAGAAATCTCCTTGTTAGCATTATTTGTTTTCAGCAGGCATTCACAATGGCCTGTTTGTGCTTGCTTCCAGCTTTATTTCCTGACTCTGCCACCAATGTAAACGTTTGTTGAACATTTTCTGAAAATTGAAGTGTGTGATGTGCATATTGCCTTTGTTTGGAGTAACAGGGATAGCCTCTTGAGAATCCCAATGAGTTCCTGAGTTTTTCCTTCCTTTGTTTCTCCTTGGATCTTTTTTCAATAATGGCATTAAGCTGGCTACAGTCCAGTCCTCACAGATTTCTCTTCATCGGCTCTGAAGGATATAAACATGTTTGCCAAAGTATCTTCAGCTTCTGTCTATACTGGCTTAACCCTTCTTGGACAGAGATTAGTTTGGTCACAGCCCTATCAAAGTTAAAAGTTAAACCTTTTAATAACCAAATGTAGTGCAAGCTTTTTCATAACATTTCCTATCTACCTCCACAGATCTGATTTCTGATTCAGTCAACTATCTAAGCTTTTAAAAGGACATAGCAAACAATTAAGTCATGTGCCTGCTTTGTTTTATCTCTTCCTATGGGTTCGAAAGTGACATTAATACATGCATCACTGGTCTGCCCTGAAGCAGGAATGGACTTTTCAGAGAATGGCCATGCTCCAAAGGGGAGATAGGGCTCAGAAATTCGTTCCACTCTAAGGTTTCCAGAGGTAAATGTTTACGCCTCTCCTACCTCTTTTCAGTAATTTTGTTTCCTGTAGACTTAATTTTTTGTAGAAGGCCCTCTGGCAGAGTTCTGGATGTCTTAATTGGATAAACAACTGGCCATAAGGATGAAAGCTGTGAACAGTTAATTTGGGATTTTAGTGCTGGGAAATGTGAGCTTTTTCAGAAGATTGTCTTAAGGCTACTGGTGCTGTTCAGTATTTCCATCGGTTTCTTTAAAGAGGGGTGATGATATTGACAATTAGAGGTAGGGAGAAGGAAGAAAACACTTCCAACCTCCCACGGCATCCTTTTATCAGCTGACACCAGGTACCAATAGAGTTTTACCCAGTTTTATAAAGCTGCTGTTTCTGGCTATTTTTTTTTTCCAATCAGAGCTGCTCTTGGATTGTTTGTTTCTCTGGCCAACTACCTGTGGGTCTCTTGACCACCAACTCAGATGAAGAAGTTGAAATGCAGATGAACTACACTTTGGTATCATCCAAATTAGTAATTGTGGGAAGTGGTCTACATTACACACTCTTCCAAGAAGCTGTCAAATATACTGTATGTCTAACCTAGACATCTTGTTGGTGATGTCACAGAATAACAAGCTATCACAACTTAGGGTGGAACAGTGGTTCCCAAACTGTGGGTCAGGACACACCAATGGGTTGCAAGCCAATTTCAGGTGGGCTGCGAAGCACCCATATTTTCCCATTGAAAATATGGGAAGATGGGATGCTGGAAAGGGGGGGCGGTGTGGTTGTTTTGCTTCTGTCAAGGTTGTAATTAGGCTTTTTTCTTTTCTCATTCACTTTGCTATTGGAAAAAGGCTGAGAAATAACCCAATTTATTGCTTCATTCTCAGGAAAGCAGCAGGCTGTGGCTTCACAATGAAGGCGCTTCCAGCCATAGTATCATTTGCAGTGGGTCCTGGAGATTATTATTCTAAAAAGTGGGTCCCGGTGCTAAAAGGTTTGAGAACCACTGGGGTAGAACATTGTGACTTTATTTTTCCTACCAATTCAAATATGTGCTGAAGTTCCTTTGCATTGGTCAGGAAAAAAATCTCATAAAAACTGGGACTTGATCCTTAAACATTTATGTTGGAAAAAATGGGGAGAGGATGTTATCCTCTCTAACTCCCACTAAGGAGATGTGTGTTTGATTTTTTTTTTCCTATTATGGTTCTGAATGGTATAGGAAAAATGTCAAATTTAGAAAAGATAAAATTCATTTGGTTGGGTATACAATCGTTCATCTTAATTATGTTGGACATGTTTGCCATTATATAATCAACTTCCCACGAGTGGAGGAACTTGCAAGCTGTCTCCTGTAAGAACTCTTCATTGAAAGAGACTGGGCAGTGCAGTCCTCTGAGGAAGCTAATAGTATATTTGAACCATCATGGAAAATAAAGAATAATGGCCTGTATACATCAGGAGCAGGAAAATAACATGCCATCATGTCCAATAACCACAGCTCTTAAAGCCATTTTTCTTGAAGGCTTTGCAAGTGCTATAGAAAACAGAAGACACCCACACAAAGATGTACAACATAACTGAAGGTAGATTATCATGGGCCTGCTTTTTTTGCAGCTGAAGTCTCTTGGTGTTTGTCACTGAATGATATGAAAGTTGAGTCAGGGCACTGTTTACTGTTATTTCTAGTGATGTGCGAACTCCCCTTGGCTCACCTTGTTTCTTGCTGTCTTTTCTTGGGAGTGCTTGAAATATTTTCAGCACTTACACAGGGCAGTTCCTTACCCCCACATCCCCTGCCCACAATAATCCCAACCTGCTTCCAGCCCAGCCCTTCTCTTCAGCCAGTCTTACTTGAGGGGATGAGGCTGAAGCTCAATGGTGGTGCACCTGCTTTGTATGCAGAAGGTCCCTGGTTTGATCCTTGGGGGCTCCAGGTAGGGGTGAAAAACGAGTAATGGAAACCTTCTCACCTGCAGTCAACCCTCAACTATGGGTTGAGACTCACGGCTGGGTCATCATCTAATTTTTGATGGGTCAGATAGGGATGCGCATGTCCTGCCCCCAACCTCCCTCCCCCCTACCAATCCTCGTACCATCTTGGAATGGAGCCTCCCTCGTGCCGACTGGCTTTGGTCAGTGCAAGGGAGGCTTCCTGTCGGCGCTCTCAAGCTGATGCTACTTGTAGTATTGGCTTGAGAGCTTTAGTGCCGACGCAGGGGTGCTGCTCGGTGCCCCTGCGTCTGCACTAATGCTGTAGCGCTGATGCAACGATGTCACATTTACGCTATGCGCATATAGGATGGCGCTGTCAGTCTTGTTGAGGTTGGCACAGAGAAGTGTAGACTGATGTTCTTCAGACTTGTGTCAGGGTGGGAATGGAATGGGAGCAGGTCCAGCTCCAGGAGTGGAGGGGCCCAATGTGGGGCCCACCCTCCCCGTGGGGCCCCCACTCACCAAGAAGAGCGCTTGTGGTGCTAAATGCAAACTGTGGCACTTGGACATAATTAAATAACAACGTCATTGCCAACTGCTTCCAGGAGTCCCATTTTAGGGCATTTGGCAGCAGGGGCAGGTGGCCCAAGATAAAACTGTTCTGCTCACCCCACTTACCTACAGCCCATAGAGATCCCAGCTGCAGCAGCAGGCAATAGGCTTGCTGCCCCGAGTGCGGGGCCCAATGTGACAACATTGGTCACATTGGCTTAAGGCCAGCCCTGCCTGGGAGAATAGAGAGTAGCGTACTGTCTCCTCCAAGCTTGGTGTCTAGCTTGCACTAACAGGGGAAGGAGTAAGGAAAGATAGAAACTGCCTCCACATTTGCATTTGTCCTGAATTGGCTCTGATTAAACAAACGTGCTCCAGTTTTAAATCTATTATAGGCCTTGGGTGATTATGTGGGAGGCAATTGCACAATTTCCTTTTAAAATAAAAAGTAAAACAACAAATGATTCTTTCAGCAAAACTAAATTAAACACCAGTCCGCCAGCCTGGAGTTTGTGGGGAGAGAGTCGGCAGACTCCTCCGAACAGCTTCTTAAATCCCGAGTGATTAATCTGTCAAATGCATCGTGAAAGCAAGAGGTAGCTGGGCTCGCTTTGGAGGAGCAAACCCATGATAGGTTTTGTATAGTACTTTGGTCTGCACCCTTAATTACAATTGTAAGTGTACTGTACACCATTTTCTCAATTAATATCAGAGCTTAAGCAGCAAATGTTACTGTGTGGGTTTAAGATATCAACAGGAATTTACCCTACGCCTAGAGATCATCTGTGCTCCGATACAGGTCTGAAGCTTCTGCATAGCTGTGTCTCCTCATTATCATATCATCATACTCAATATGAGTAACTTATATTCATATTTCTGCTCCAGCCCCCTCCCCTCTTGGGAAGTTAAGAGAACAGCCCTGGCAGATTGTGGGGTCTTATGAGCTGCTTGAAGTTCTTCCCCTCCTTGCTTCCACTACTGCAATGTACATTCCTAGAGGGGGGCAAAATGCTAAGTGTTGCAGGAGCCTGAGCTTCAGGAGGCCCAGTGATGTCATGCACCCACTACGGACCACTACGCGAGTACCGGTTCCTAGAAGTTGAGCTGGCCCCGCCCACTCGAAGCTGGCCCCGTCAGCTGGTTGGCTCAGCAGCTGCGCATGCGTACTGCATGCCCACAGCCGTTGCCTGCACTTTCTGTGAGGAGGCAGGCAGGCAGCATGGTGGTGGCGGCGGCAGCGGCAGCAGCGGCAGCGGCAGCAGCGGCAGCAGCGGAGCGAGAGGACTGGAGGCGGCAGCAGCAGCAGCAGAGCGAGAGGACTGGAGGCGGCAGCAGCAGCAGCGGAGCGAGAGGACTGGAGGCGGCAGCAGCAGCAGCGGCAGCAGCTAGGGAGACCCGGGAATAAGGCAGCAAGTGTGAGAAGGTAGGCTGCCTCGGGCTCCCGCTCCCTCCAGCTGCGCAGATCCAGCATCCCGGTTCCTCCTGCAGCCTCACCCCAGCCCCAGTGACCACGCGGTCTTTTTTTGATCCAGCATCCCGTTCCCCCTCCTGCTCCTTGCCGGCTCCTTGCATTTAACATTAAAGTTAAATGGCTCCCTGTCCCAAAAGGGCTCACAATCTAGTACAGTCTAGCCTGCTATTTAACCGGGAACAGTTGAAGCAAAATATGTATATACACATCTCTAGAAAGCAAAGCAATAGAAGTTAAATCAACACTAACCACAAGCTGAAGTTATTACAAACATGATCACATCCATGGCAACAATCATGACCTCACTTCCGGCTATGGCCTCACTTCCTGCCACGACATCACTTCTGGCTTATGACATCACTTCCGGTGGGCGGACCCCGACAAGTGCCAATCAAAAGTGAGTACCTGTTCCTAAATCATTTGGATGACACCACTGAGGAGGCCCCTCCTCCTCGCCTCTAGAGGAAAGACTCCGAGCCAACTCTCCAAGCCGTGAATAGCACTGGAGGTGAAGCGGAGGGGCCACATTATACAGGAGCTCTGGCTCCTGCAACACTTGGGGCACAATTCTAACCTGGAATTAGTCCGGCACAGTTAGACCAGCAAATTTGGCCAGCACAAGGGCCACCATAAAGTACATTTGGACCACTCTCAGACAGGCCAGCACACGGACATGCGCCATCCTCCCTGACTCCAAGAGTGGTCCAAATATGCTTTATGGTGGCCCTTGTGCTGGCCAAATTTGCTGGCCTAACTGTGCCGGCCTAACTCCAGGATAGGATTGCATCCGTAGTGGTTTGCCTGCCTATAGGAACACTCCTTTCAGAGCTTTCCACCCCATATCTCTTTGGTACACATAGCCTCGTCCTAGCCTATTCATTTCCCCTGCAGTTATGAAAGCGTACCAAGGTTGCATTCATTTATGTCCTTGGGTAGAGCAACAGCCTGTGAAGTTACCTCTAATGTGTTATTTCACTCTCTGCAAAATTTCCAGTTACAGGAAAACAAGCCACAACTAATTAATTTTATTTTGAAGATAATGTGTGTATTATCTGTGAGAAATGCGTTCAAATTCATTTTGATGATTCATAGGCCTTGTTAAAAGTTCATAAAGCTTCCACACCTTGGATCACACATGGCTAATTATTGCTTATTAGTGAGTTGAATGTGACAATAGGAACAAACAGTTGACCTGACAGTCTTTTCCATTGTATTCCTGCATAGGTAGGTCTTTTGTTTGCTTTTTGATGAATGTATGAATCATTACACAGACAAATTCTGAGCATTAGTACATTATGCTCTGTACTTTATGCTCATACCTTCCATGTTAATTATCTTCAGGTTCGGCCCATTCATGAGGCCAACTGAACCAGCCGTCTCAGGTGGCAGATTGGTGGAGGGTGTCCTCTTCCTTCTGCCCACTCACCTTTTGTAAACACTTGCTGGATTGGAAAAGGAAGTAGGGGATGGGGCAGAAAAGAAAGTGTGGAAGAGGCAGGAATGTGGAGAAAGTGAATGAAAAGGGGTAATGCACATCTGAGAAAGGGGGCCCTTCTGGACCTCTGTTCTACCAAGGTAGGTATCCAAAATTTGATCCAACCTCCTGGAACTCCATCCTGTATTTGCAAGGCTCATTTGTCCCCTTCTCGAAGTGCTCTTATCTTTTCCCCCTTATCATATCAAAAATCTTGGTATGGTTAAAGAGGGATGGTCCTAATAACCACAGTATTGATAAGTAAACATCTTTATAGCAGGCATACTGATAAAGAGGAAGGTGTACTGGAAGAGGCAGGAGATACCCCCAGGAGTGAGGGAATGGTATCAGCAATGGCCAATTGTCCATATCAGCCAGGGATTACAGGGTTAACCCCCAAAGTCTTTGCCTGCAGCAGGAACACAGCTGCAGGCTGATGAGGGCTCTGGCTATGAAGGGAGGTTGGCACAGGTGCAGATGGGTGTGGCTGATGAATTAAAGCCTGCCCAGCAACAGACACTGATAGGCCTGCCTTAATATAAAGTTGGAGGCAAGAGCTGCAGTAAGTTAGCACCAGGTAGGTGCTGGGTGGACAGATTGTTAAAGGACTGGATAAAGGAATGGTGATTGGCACTGGGTAGGTGTAGGAGCCTGCCTGCCTGTTGGACTGGATAAAGGAAGGACTGGATAAAGGAAGGTAAGGTTGTTGTGGGAAACTATTGGGAGTTGTTGGTATGGCTGCCACACCCCTGGAACCACCAAGTGGAAGAGGCAGGTGTGGCTTAGGCAAGCTGACTGCCTATTGCTTTGTGGTGGGGTTTTGTGGTGCCAAGTTAGACTTATGGGATCTTGAGCTAAGCCAGTGCTGAGGGCAGTCTGGAGGAGGCTGACCAGCTAGTGAATCCAAGCAAGGCTGCTGGAAAAGAGGAGGTAACTGAATCCCCTCCCTCTTGCCTATCTCTGAGGCTGCTCTGGAGGGGAAACTAGTTAGCCTAGTGGCTAATATCAGAGCCCTGGGGGGGGGGACTTGGCAGGGAGTTTTTGGCAGAACAGAAGGGTGTGCTTTACTTTTAAAGGTGATATTAAATTGGGAGCCTCTAGGCTTCATTTTCCGTAAGTGGGAAAACTAGGGTCTAAGCCAGTGATGGCGAACCTATGACACGTGTGTCAAAGCTGGCACACCACACCGTTTGGGGTGACACACCAGCCTTCACCAATGCCTGACAAAAACTGAGTTTGTTTACTCATTTTTCATTTTTGTAATTATGTTTCTTTATATAATATACAGAGCCATACATGATTAGACTGTATTTTTGGTTTAAATAAATAAATAAATATAAAGAATTGCTTGTCTTTCTTTGCCGGGGGGGTTGACACGCCAGCACAGTCAAGTTCAGCATTTTCCTACATTTTGACACACTGAGCCCAAAAGGTTCGTCATCACTGGTCTAAGCTGTACCACTTTAGGCTGCAGGTGTGGGATAACATGGCTGAGGTCCCAATCCTATCCAACTTTTCAGCTGTAATGCATCCTCAATGTTCCCCTACCTTGAGAAGGTCTTCCTGACTGCACCTCTACCGCAGGATGTAGTGCACACCCCTTTGGCATGGCTATACCAGTGCTGGAAAGTTGGCTAGGACAGGGCTCTGAATAATTTGGCAGACAAAAAAAAACTCTCCATATAGACTGATAATATGTAAAGAGATTAGGCAAGGTTAGAACATTATTTCCTGATATCTTCTGTGGGCTCACACATTTCCTCCCTTGTTTCTGTGATGGTAGAGAAATATGAATTTATCGGAACATGGTCTCCTGGTTTGTTTAAACAGATGATCGCGCCTCACCCAGGAAAAACGACACTTTCGAGAGAGATAGACAAGGGAATGGAAATCCATTTTAATTTTGAATCTTAAATCAGCCTCAATTTTCCCTTGATTAGTTATTAAAATTTCCTAAGGTATATGCAGCAACAAGGTATATTCTGTTATAGCTGATCAACTGTGAGACTGTTTTTTGAGTTCAAGTTCTCCCCATTGTAAAATAAAAATAAGCATATACTTACATAGCTGGTCTTCACAAAAGTGTCAAGAAGAGCAATGTATTAATATTTGTATTGTGCCCTGGAGACACGTATTATTAATAGAGGTACACTGGAACAGTGGGCAGTTTTTACTATGCGTGCTGCATTGGCTACAAAACAAAGATAGAATGCTTGTGCTTAAGAGCAGAATGTAATTGAGGGCGCAATCCTAACCAATATTCCAGCACCAGGGTAAGGGCAATGCAACTCCGAGGTGAGGGAACAAACATTCCCTTTCCTTGAAGAGGCCTCCATGGCTGCCCACCAACTTCAGGATGCAGCAAATGCCCCATTGGCACAGCTATGCCAGTGCTGGAAAGTTGGTTAGGATTGCGCCCTGAGGATGCAATCCTAACCTGGAGTTAGGCCAGCAAAGGTTGGCCAGTACAAGAGCCACTGAAAAGCATGTTTGGATCACTCTCAGAGTCAGGCGGGATGGCACATGTCTGTGTGATGGCTTTTCTGACTCCAAGAGTGGTCCAAATGAGTTTTATATATGCTACCTCTGAGGGCACAGTCCTAACCTGGAGTTAGGCCAGCACAGTTAGGCCAGCAAAGTTTGGCTGGCACACGGACCACCATAAACTGCATTTGGATCACTCTCGGAGTCAGGGAGGATGGGGCACGTCTGTGTGCTGGCCTCTTTGACTCTGAGAGTGGGCCAAACATACTTTGTGGTGTCCCTTGTCCCTGCCAAACTTTGCTGGCCTAACTGTGCCAGCCTAACTCCAGGTTAGGATTGCGCTCTAAAATAGGAAAGACAAAAAGGTTATCAAGGTTGTTTGGGTGATATAGTTAGGGATGATGAAGTTAATCAGAGCAAAAAAAAAATTAGTACCTATGCCACTTGTTCTGGAATAGTGCAATATAAGTTAAAAAATTTTTTAAACAGTTTGAGGAGAGATTGCAAGAGGCCTGCTGTCTTTTTTTTTTTTTTTAAAGAGCGGAGTTCACAGGGAGAAACTCTCCTCATGTTCAGTGTTTGTCACTGTAGGAAACCCCAATTACAGGGAGCCTGGGGGTGACAGGGCTAAGCATGTGCATCATCCACATAGGCTGGAGAACATTCTCATGCACTTGTCACTACAGAAAGAAGACTGACTGAACAGGATTTGAAGTCTCGGAATCAGGCATTGACCAGCCCCAGCTTATAGCCCAATTCTATTGCCCGCACTGTGGCTGCAGCACCAGCTCTAGGTGTCACAAAAGAGCCATAAAGTGCTTTTCGCCACCCAGAGCACCATCTCATTCTGCCCAGTAGCCACTGGGGCAGGTAAGTGTTGAGGTGGGGAGGCAGGGGAGGGCATTCCAAAGGCAGAAAGGGTGTTTTGGGGTGGGGGAGGTGGGGAGGGGGCAGTTCAGGCCCAGGAGCGAACGGGAATGACAGAGCAGGCCTCCACTATATCCTAACCCCGACCCAGGCCTGAAAGCCCCAGATGGGGCTACTTAGTTTTGCACTGGCTCAATAGCTGGTGTGGATTTGGATAGCCCATTGAGCTGGCTGGAATGCTACAAATGCTAAGGAGATCTCCCACCTGCTCAGATCTAATGCTGGATACAGTGTGGGCCATTAGCAGAGTTGTTGCGGTATACCCAGAGAACAAAGCGGATCTGAAAGAAACATGACATGGGTGAGGACAAGGGGGTAGGTAAAATTCTTCATTCCTGTATTTCTGTTATTCAACAAACAGAACATGTGTTCGGCTAGCAGAACATGATTTTTGTTATGTTATCCTTTTGTAAACCAGCCTGGGAGCAGTGTTGAAAGGTGTTATAGGACGTCCTGGAGTAAATGAATATGATAATGTTCTGCTGTGCAGCTTGTTAATATTACAACACACAAGGAATAAGAACTGGGAGGGAATGGACTGTTACTTGCCCAAAGTGGAGCTGGTTCCCGATGTGTACATCTGCTCTTTTGGTGTGCATCATGCGTGAGGAATTGCAAAAAGCCCAAACAGTATATGATAGCATAGCCTGTTTGAACTTCAAATCTCCCTAAATGTTGGTGAATACCCAAAGTAAATCACACTTGCCTGACAATGTTCTTTACGTTCTTTGTTTAAAGTATGCATGAGCTTGAACGACATAATCTAGTGCCAGGTCATGAATTTTGTGACATGAAACATGGCAAAACTACAGAGCTTATAATTTAAATTATGCAGAAGCCAATCACCATGGCATAATTTTCTTTGTGCACCAAGTCATCTAATTTTCCACCCTACCAAAATAATGATACTCTTTCTCTAATTTTCTTTCTGTCATCCTACGAATGTTATAGGCCACGGAAGTATTCTCTTTACGATCTTTGTTTTAAATCAAGATCAACGTCTGCATTTATGTCTGCAACAACATCCAGAAGAACAGTCCTGTTGTTGCAGCAAAAGCAACAAAGAATCTTGTCGCACCTTAAAGGCCGACTGATTTATTTCAACAGAAGCTTTCATCAGATGCATGAAATATTATCCTTGTTTGGCACATGGGTGTGCATAGATATAAAAGTGTAGGTACACAGACACAGACACTTGCCTACTGAGACTAAGGGCACAATTCTATGCATGTCTACTCAGAAGTAAGTCGTACTGTGTTCATCGAGGCTTACTTCCAGGGAGGTGTGGATAGGATTGCAACCTAAAGGTGCAATCCTAACCTGGAGTTAGGCTGGCACAGTTAGGCCAACAAAGTTCGGCCGGCACAAGGACCACCGTAAAGCATGTTGTTGTTATTGTTATTGTTATTATTTATTAGATTTATATCCCGCCTTTTTGCCCGAAGGCACCCAAGGCACCCTTTTTGCCCGAAGGCACAACATAAAATATAGAAATTTAACATTAAAAAACCATTTAAAAAAACAATATTAAAATTGGAGTCAGGGAGGATGGTGCATGTCTCTGTCTTTACTTGGCCTCTCTGACTCTGAGTTGTCCAAATGTGAGTTACGGTGTCCCTTGTGCTGGCCAAACTTTGCTGGCCTAACTGTGCCGGCCTAACTCCAAGTTAGCATTGCACCCTAACACTACATGCATTTGGTCCAATCCTATCCAAGGGTTTGGTGTCGATGCAACTGCAATGCAGCCCCAAGGTAAGCAAGCAAACATTCTGTTGTCATGTTTTTCTGTTCTCATGCATAACCTTCTTCCTATGTTTTCTCTACCTTGGGGTGGAGAAGCACAAGAGCCTTCTCTAGAACTCTCCCCCTAGCTTTGCCATCAGTGATTATGCTTCTCCCATTCTACCCCATCTGCCTGCTTTCAAATATTTGCCTCCTTTATAAAAACAAGTTCCTCCCCATGACTGGAAACCTGGAATTAGATTGTGAGCCTCTTTGTGCCATTTCATTGACACAACCAATTTGTGAACAGTTTTGTTGAAAAGTAGTGGATAAATATTCATAAGAAGAAGAACTGGTGAATTTGTGGGCACAAATAATTTCTTCATTAATTTGTGACAAGATCTATGTCTGGTCCCCCTGGGAGGGGGAGAAAACAGAGCTGCCACAAAAATTAAACACTTGTCCAACTGAATTGGGTGAGAGGGGTTTCACTTCATTTACAATTAATTTTTGAGTTTGTGCGTTGTGCGGAGCGAGCAGTTAAATTTACAGGTGCCTGTCTGCCATGACTAGTGGTCTAGGGCAGTGTTATTCAAACTGTGGGTTGGGACCCACTTGGTGGATCCCGACATGTCATGTGGGTCGTGGGGAGCTGGGAGCAGCCATCTTGGAAGCTGCAGACCTTACTCTTGCACGATTCCTTTTGTGAGTGTTAATAGTTTGAATTTTCAAGTGAGGTTTTTTAAAATTGTTTTTAGTTCAATGTTTTTACATAATATCTTGCCCTAGTCTTGCTTTCCATGAGGTGTTTCATGGTTGTACAACTGCTGCAGTCCAAGAATGCCAATTTACATTTCATTTCATTATGTTACAGTGATAGCCCTTCCTGCTTGATGATGTCGCTTCTGGCCATGACATCACTTCCAGGTTAATGACATCACTTCCTGTGGGCCCCAACATGAGTGCTACTCTAAAAAGTGGGTCCCGGTCTAAAAGGTTTGAGAATCACTGCAATAGGGTCAGTGAAAGTGAAACCGAACTACAGTTCCCAGGAGGTAGTATTTGCATAAATGTGTGGCATTTTCGTTCCACGTTACAGGCCTGAGACAGCATGCTTCGAATACTGATGAGCCTCCTCTGAACTCTCAAGAAGTTGTCTCAGCAATACCAAATTGATTCTGAATCGAGCTGGGAGACTTCACTCATCACTAGTTTGTGCGCATTTCTCGGCATGGTAATGTTCATTAGCAAGTAGCATTGATAGATGCCTTTGTAAAACTGGACTTGAAAAGATTTCCCGTTTTGCATGATGTGCTGGGGGAAACTGAGCTTCTGTCCGTGAATGAGTCACGCCCCAAAATATTCTTGCGTCGATGAGACTTTTTCACTTGGTTGCTGGCACTGCAATTCTGAAGTGGCAGAAGGTATTTCCCAGTGGTATTGAAAACATTATTGATTTGTAGCAAGGGAATACATTTTTTAAAATCCCCATGCAATCCTCATATTAATAGACACATACAATCTCTGCTAAGGCTCTCTAGTTATTTATGATGGCCTAAGAGCATCACCTCAATATTCTCTGGGCTGGAATCACCAAAAATGGATTTGCCTTTCGGTCTCACTCTTCAAAGTCAATGCTGTGGTCACAAGAGCTGTGTTTTCCTGTTAATTGCCATTTTTATTTTATTTCTTTCAATCATATCATAAAAAGCACAACAGACCTTCAGGGTTATTTTCTCCTTTTATCATTAGATTACTTTCTTCCACCTCTGCACCAATGAAAAACACATTCAGTTTAATGAGAAGGTTCATTTTGTGCTGGATTTGGTACATGTTAATTACTGTAAAATATTAAGTGCACCATAAATGTATCCAAACCTGTATTATCTAAGAAGCAAAAGGCATCCTTACAAAACGCCATAAATGGGAATTTGAAGAACCTGGACATTTGGATCTAGGCAGGGGGGAACTCCCACCAATAACGGGCACCACAATCCAAGCGTTCCCCTTGCGTCGATGCGACATCATCACGTTGACGCAAGGGGTGGAGCGCCGGAGCGCCGGCACTGAGCAGCACTCCCGTGTTGGCACTGAAGCTCTGAAGCCAACGCTGCTCACAGCATTGGCTTCAGAGCACTGATGGAGAGCCTCCGTCAAGACTCTGAAGACGGTCGGCGCAAGGGATTCTCTACCGAGTATCGGGATGGGGATTGGTGGGAGGGGGGAGGCAGGAGGTGGGCCTTGGGCGGGACCTGGGCAGGCTTGGGAGGTGGCCATATGGCCACTTCCTAAGTCTGTCAGCAAGGCTGTGAGGCCCTGATTCCGGCCGCGCAGTCTCCTTGGATCTGCGCCCACTCTTTAGATCTGTGCCCGCTCTCTGACGTTGCCCGTGCTGTGTGTTTGGAAGACACTTCCCCCATAGCAGAGCTGGAGCAGGCTCTGACTGTGCCTGGGGCGGGGCAGTGATGAAACACATCATCACACCCTCCGCGCAGCCTTGCATTGCCCCCTGCTTCCAGATTTGCTCCATTTTGGACCATAATGGAGGCCGGAGCAGGAGGGAGGGCCCACCTCTATGCCGCTTTCTTCCCTGACGCACATGGCTCCCTTGGCAGTGCCCATGGCAAGCACAACACTGCACCGCATGGGCATGTTCCCTCTGTCCCTTAGAAACATCCTCCATATTAGTCCATCTTGTCATTTGCCAAGGTGTCCTTGCTGCTGAATGTTTTGTCATCTTTACCGCCAAGCCAAGGTGTCCATACTTCCTGTTTTTGCACTCTGTCCCACAGAAACTCCCTCAATTTTGTGGCACTTCATTCCCCACCAAAAGCTTCCTTGTTGCCTGCATTGCCAAGGCTTGCCTCATGCTGGAAAGCCTCTCACATTGATAGCCACTGCCACCCTCAGAGGAGCTACTTTCCCTTTTTGCTGCATTTTTCCCTTTTATCGGCACTTGAGGTGATGCAGCCTAGCCTAGCTGCATAAGAGAACAAGGAACTCTTGTCTGCCCAGCAGATGAAGGTGACTGGAATCTCTCCACAGAGCCATAACTAGAGCAGAGCCTGAGGGGTGCCTGCCCTGAGTGTTACACCAAGCAAAGGTGCATTGTGATTGCACATCTATAACCTCTGTGAGAAAACCAGTGTTAAAACACAGATCAGCTGCTCAAGAGAAAAGCGGGAAGATTTGAATTCTCCCCACCTCTCTGCCAAACAGCTGATTGGCCTGATTTCCAGTTTTCTTAAAGTTCCATGCCTACATGATGCATGCCTACAAAAGAAGAATCCCCGGATCTTTCCATGCAGTCATGAGAATGTAAGATAAAACATGAGACTTGGAAAAAATAAAGTTAATTTACCACTGTTGCAATAGGGGGGAAAGCATGTTTTATGTGAGCGAGATGATAAAATAAAATAAAATTCATAATGAATGCAGAACTCAATATTTGTAGGTTGTAATGTGATTGCAAAGCTTGCTCCTGGCCCACATCGTTTTGCATGACTGTCAGTCATGGTTAAACTGAGCCTCTGAAATGGAAAAAGGAGTTGTGCTTAGGTCAGAAATGAGTGGGGAAGACTGTACAAGGCTGAGCTCATTACGAGCTCCATTTCTCAGTATCTCACTTATTCAAACATACATTCATTTCATGCAGCTTTTTCTTCTCCATAACAGATGAACGAATTCACTGCACACAATATTGATCAAGATGCACTTTAGAGGATGTGCTGACGGCTTAATGCTTTGCTGACTGTATATTCCGCCGCGGATATTTGCATGTGCATTTTAGCTGCGGTGAGGAGTGTGTTGTTTTAGTCTGACACCAATCAGAGGCAGCATGCTGATGTGCAGCTTTGGAATGGACGTTCACTCTTCCCAATAGATCACATAATGATACAGTATGAAAGACTCCACAAATGGGAAGGCAAGGAAGGAAGCTCATTCTGTTGACAACACTAAAAGGCATTAACTTTTCCCAGAAAATGGCAACATGGCCTGCTGAAATCATTCATTCATGTTCAGTGCCCAGTATGCATTAGGAATGCAGAGCACCATTCTGAAGTTCGCCATCACAATACAGGAAGTTCAAGAAAGCAAGTTTGTTTTCACTGTGAATCCTGGGCTCCATCGCATTAGCTGGGTGCCCATTCGTAGCTGGCTCCCCCTACCACCACGTGAGGCAGCTGATGCCCAATTGAGCTCCTGGCCAGGGGCAGCAGTACCCAGAGCTCACCTGGGGGCTACACGCAGCCCAGGTAACTATTCTCCTTCGCTGACCTGAAGGATGCAGGACCTTCAATGGAAGGAAATGACTCATGCATTAGCCCTGCAAGTACAGTTGGCCTGCATCGTACGCAGACTTTACTTGGGAAAATTCAGTTGCATCTGCTTGGCAAAGAAAAACAGAGAGAGAAAACCCCCCAATGTAAATAGCACAGGCAATTTTGACCACGATCTTACTTAATACATGTCCTGGAGCATCAGACTGGAGAATGGAGATTGCAGAATAAACTCAAGTCTAGCGGCTGTTTCCTCAGTTGCTCTCAATGCCCATCTGCCTCTTGTGGTTTTGTAAAGAGATAGTCGGTGTTTTTCGCTTTAAGGAATTTCTAAGGTAATTTTGATTATATGCAATTTTGGCTTTAAGTGCTAAGTCTGGAAAATAACCAGGTCTGGGATTTTGATCTGCACTCCACCCCTGTTCACTGGTGTTCATGGATCACTGTTTGCCTGGTGCTCCTCTGGAGCTAGATTTGAGGTTTCATCCGCTCAAAAGTTCACCATATCTTTATTGTGCCTCCATGTAATCCATTCTGCAATAAAGATCTTCAGCACTACTGACTGGTAGAATACACTTTTATTTCTTTTACTGAAGGTGCAATCTTAACCTGTGCCAACAGCCCGGCGGACATGGACTGTACCCAGCACAGGTTAGGAGGCAGCTGGAGGTCACCTTGGGGTAAGGGGATATTTCCCTCTTATCCTGGGGTAAGCCCCAGCCACCCCTATGGGGCAACCCAAATCTGCGCCAGTGAAATTGCTGGCAGAATCTGAGTGGCCCGGATCGGGGCTGGCCAAGCGAGGGATTGGGGGGATTACATGTGGCCCAACTGCCGGATCCTGGCTCCACCTCTTCCCCGGGCCTCCCTCCGCCTCCCCTGCCCTATTCCGCCCTATTCCCACCCTGTTTATCCATGTGCTAGCTTGGCCTCTCCACCAGTGGTACAATTTACAGCATGTCTGTGACACTCCCGGGCTGGACCTACCCTGGCCCAGCGCAATGTTAGGATTGCGCTGACAAGACATTTTAGACCAAACCCTGCCCACAAAAACACACACGTGTTTTTTTTTTTTAATTTGCTTATGATAGGGGAAAGATATATACAGTCAACCCCCATCTCGGGTGTATGATGCAGGCTGACTGTAGATATCTTTCCCTTAACATAGAGCTATAAAAGTGCTATAAAAATATTAATTATCAATTTGGAAGTTAAATGAAGCCACCCACATATAAGTTAGTGGTTTCTACATGTGAAATTTTCTTGGTGTGTAGAAATATACTGTATGTTGTAAATTAAAGAACACACACACACACACACACACACACACACACACACACACACACACACCTGTTAACTTCTAGGGCCAATGGAATATTGAGAACCCGAGGTGTCAATTGGTTAAAAAAGACAGGACAATGAAGGGCAGAGGGAGAAGAAGTAGCCTGATCAAAACCCTAACAGCATACATTAAAGTCTGCTGGAAGGGAACTGGGGTTGGAGAATGTGTGATAGGTGGGTTTTAAAAAAAAAACAAAAAAAAAACCCAATCCCTTCATTGCATTAAACAGAGATGTTTCAGGAGGAGAGCAAAGGGAAGAAAAAGGATACTTTATATCCCTTTCTCACTCTCTGGAATCATCTTCACTCTACGCATCCTAGCAATGGAATCCAGGTTCAGTCAACCAGCCCCCAAACCGATCTTAATCTAGCATTGTATAACACAGCAGAAGGCCTCAGATAAATTGGGGGCGGGGAAACCCACAAGAGAATCCCTTCTCCCTTCTGCCGTTTCTGAAACTCCCTTCTCTCTTCAGTGGGAATTGTGCAGCAAAATGAGTACCAAAACACACCCAGAAAGAAAGCAATTAAATGGAAGAGCACGGACAAATGTTTATCTATAATATTGTGCAGAATTAGTCTGGCTGCCCCCATGTTTTCCCTTGCTTTTTCACATTCCGCTGCATCCTCCCCCACCCCCGTCCTTTTTTCTGCTGGCTGACAGACTTCTTTGTGATGCTGTTGCCCATTCATCTGGTGGGTCTCTGGCAATTCTCCAGGCTTGCTCCACGGTCATTGTTGTTGCTAGAAAAGAAGGTCTCCTTCTTTCTCTGAGGGGCATGAGACTCCTTCAGACAAGCAGGTTGCATGATGGATGGAAGATGGCCACTGGTCTATCGTTTCTCCCTCTGTTGTCTCGACCATTATGTCTCTGTGTGGAAACACCATTTCTCCAACATAAATGGCCTCTTTGGAAGAACACTGTTTCCCTGTACCTCCTCTAACATGGCACTCATGTGTGGTTAAGTCTGAATGGGAGATGTTACAAGCAGTGTATTTGATAGTACAATTGTTCCAACAGATGGCTCACCTAGCCTAATTCATGAAGGTTCATTGGCCACTGTCTGCTCTTTTTGGATGGGCTCTAAAAGTATGCAGCCTGCAATTTGTTGCATGGTTGAACACCGGCCAGTATTCATCCCCCCCTTTTTGCACAAGCGCCAATAGCCATTTGCCGTATTCTCAAGGTTGGGTTGTTCTATTGTATGCAGGAATGGAATCCGAAGGGAGGACACTGAACTGTGAAATTGGGCTGAGGTGTCAGTGCACTAAGTATAGCAAATGTGGAAAAACAGAGATTGTCCAGTGCTGGACAGCTCCAAAGGCCAATGCTGTTCGTCTTTATTTCCGGCCGCATTTCTTCATGCCCTGTGAATATTTCTACTTCATGTAATGGTGTTTCCCTTCGTCATTTGGAGAGGAATCAGTAATGTTGTGTCTAAATTAACAGCAAACAAAAATATTCTTAAAATGTAAAGAGAAGGAAGATTAATAGGTACTGCTGGCACTATGGCGAAGAATATTGTGTTGCCTTATAACAGCCATAAATTGGGCATCAGCAGCCAGAAGATCTAGGGCTACATCCAGCCCCCAGAGGAGTACCCCTGGGCCCAAACCAGGTTCAAAGGGAAAGCCCTTGCCTATGAGGATTTTAAATTTAAACTTTCTGTTGACATCATGGTGCAGTAAGACCAGCTCTGTCCTCCAGATCCAGACATTGTTACCTGCTCTCATCCCAAATTTGGTATGGGCTTCATCTGGAGAGGGCTTGCTCTTTGCCTAAACTAAAAGGCCAAGATGACTGTGGTACGATCCTAACCTGCAGTTAGACCAGCACAGTTAGGCCAGCACAGTTTGGCTGCCACAAGACGCACTGTAAAGTACGTTTGGACCACTCTGCCAGCACACAGATATGTGCCATCCCCCCTGACTCCGAGAGTGTTCCAAACGCGCTTTACAGTGGCCCTTGTGCTGCCCAAACGTTGCTGGTCTAACTGTGCCAGCCTAACTCCAGGTTAGGATTGTGCCCTGTCATTGATGAGGGAGGACAGCAGTTCTGTCAAGCCCCAACCTGTCTAACTGCTATCAAGGATGTGATGTGTGGTGGCTTTTCAGAGCCGGTATGAGGTGTAGGTTGGAAGTTCTACAGTCATAACCTTTCCCTGCTAAAACAGAAAAAAACTTTATTCAAATAAGTGTGTAGCCTGCTAGCTAGCCAATCCTAACAAACATTTGAAACAGCAGAACAGATATACAACAGTGCTGTACAGCATACAGCGGTGTGGGCAGCACACCATTGGTGGTCGTTCTGGAGCTACCAACACAAACGGAAGCAGTGTCCATGGCCCACTGACACTACCAACTACTCATGGGACTGCATGCACGGGACTGTCCCACGCTATGCGACAGCTATCTTTTTTTCATGCAGTGCGAACAAAAGCCATCTGTAGTGGATGTTCACTTGTTTCTTGGACAACAAACTATTCAAAGACCTGCAGTGTTTGTTCTTTTATTAGTATTTCTGCAGGACTGGTCCTTCCAGTTTTGTTGTGGTGCCCTGTATCTGGGAACATTCCAATCTAATATTGCATAATACGATAGCCACCCTACCTCTCTTGGATAGAGTGAATTTATGAAAATCCTGGGAGCCACAATTTATGCATGAAAATCTGAGGGGAAAATTAATCATGAAAGTTAGCAGCAAGTTGAATACAAGCCAGTAGCACAGTGCAATGGCAGGAAAGCAAACATCTTTTTTCTTGGTGAGCCTTTCACTGGTGTATGAGGTTAAGTTCTGGCTCCCATAATTCAAGAGAAATAGAAACCCTGTAAAAAATATCCAGAGAATACTACAAAAGTGATTAGGGGGTTGAGGGATATTATCCATTTATTTATTTATGTACTAATTTTGATTTTTTTCTTCCAAAGGCATCCAAAATAGCTTACAGAGCCATAAAGCCTGTAGACCACAATCCTAACTTGGAGTTAGGCCGGCACAGTTAGGCCACCAACATTTGGCTGGCACAAGGGCCACCGTAAAGTGTGTTTAGACCACTTTCAGAGTCACACAGATGTGCACCATCCTCCCTGACTCTGAGAGTGGTCCAAATGGGCTTTATAGTGGCCTTTGTGCCAACCAACTTTTGCTGGCCTAACTGTGCCGACCTAATTCCAGGTTAGGATTGTGCCATTAGCATAATACTTTACAATGCAAACTAGTGCTTCCCAAACTGTGCATTGGAATCCACCAGTGGGGTCACAATCCAATTTTTGGTGGGTTGCGAAACATTTCTGAAATATATAGATGTAAAAAAGCTTTGTAATCACCCTTGCCCAGTTTGCAGAAGAAAATTGCAGCAGCAGGAATCCAGATGGAGAGACTGCTCTTGTGGCTGGAATGCTAACCTTCATACCTCCAAATTGAAATGTCACCATTTCTTATTTTCTCTAGTAATTGGCATGCCATAGATACTGATGTGTATGCCCAGTTTCAGGCTTTTGTCCCTTAACTGCACATCTTGCTCTCCAGGTCAGCCTTCTGGTTATCTGGATCGCCTGTAAAGGTTTGGGGAAATAGTCCTTGAACTCTTTTTCTATGGAGAGTCTAGCAAAATGACTACATACACATACTATATGTAAGGTCTCTAGCAGCCTTGGGAGCACAGGGTCCCAATTATTATTAATCTATTATTAATTAATAAGTTATTAATTGTTTCTGATAAATAAAAACATTTATTTCTATATTTCTTTTTTGTCTAATAAAGCTATGCGGGTTGTGATAGATCGCTGTTTTAAAAAGAGCAAGGCTGAGGAGGTGGTGGCCCCAGCATCACCTGGGGTGGTGGTGGCCCTCGATTGGCTTGGGGGTGTCTGCCTGGCTGGGCTTGCCCCCACCCCAAAAAATGCATCCTCAGTACCAAACCTGGTCTCATGGATGCTGGGTCAGTTGACACTGGGCTTCTCCCTCTACTTGACTCTACTAAGTCCATGAAGGCAAAGAGTGAGAAGGGAAGGCTGCAGCTGCTGTGCATTGGGCAAGGCCCTTCTGAGGGAGGGTGCCAAATGCAAGGGCCTGCCAGACCCTACCAAGCCAGGCAGTCATATAGAGACTGTGCTGCTCTATGCATCTTTGAAGCATGGAATGTTTGGGCCAAGTAACTGCTGTTAACTGCCCCTGCCTGGTCCTCACAATTGTTAACGCTTTCTGAACGTTAGAACTTTCAACCCTGTTGGTTCTTATTGAGGAATCAGTGAAAACAAATTTGACCCCTTTCACCCCCTTAGGGGGCAATTTCCCTTCTTAGTGGGTGCTTATGTCACAGAAGGTACATACTCCCCGAATTTCGTGTTCCTAGGTCCAGTGGTTTGGGCTCGACGTTGATGAGTCACTCACAGCACAATCCTGTAAAGGACGTAGTGTTGATGCAACGTTGTTGCATCAGTGCTAAGTCATTAGCGCTGACATGGGGCGCCAAGCAGCACCCCCACGTCGATGATAATGCTCTGAAACCAACGCTACGAGTAGCGTCAGCTTCATAGCGCCAACAGGGAGCCTTTCTCGCGCCAACCGAAGACGGTCAGCATGAGGGAGGAACCGTCCCCTTCTGGGACAGGGATTGGTGGGCAGGAGGGAGGTTGGGGCGGGACATGGGCGGGCCCATTCGGGAGGCCACACAGCCCCAATTCAGGCTGTGCAGTCTCTTCGGATCTGTGCCCGCTATTTAGTGGGTGCAGATCCGAGGAGCACATGCTCCCTTGCCGCGGAGAGGCTCCAGCCTCTCCTATACTGCACTGGATATGGCATTGGCCGGCCGGCCTCACCATTCCAGCGCAGTATAGGACTGCGCCCTCAGTCAGGACATTTATCTCAATATATATTGTCTAAGAAAAACTAAAGAAGATTGAGAAGAGACCAGATAACTATCTTCAGATACCTGAAGTTTGCCTTAAGTAGAGAGGGCACTTACATGTTGTCCCTTGCAGATAAGACCAGAAAGAATGGGTTCAAACTGTAAAGATTAATGATTGATAGGAAGGGTGGACTCAATTTTCAGTTTGAGAATGTCTGAGGTGCCTTTCCTGAGATATACCCTTGGGAATCTCATCAGTGAAGAAAAAGGTGAATAAGCTTTTGACAAAGATGGCATTAGGCAAGATTCATACTTCTACATGCAGGTTGGACTGACCAGGTAAGTTCCAGTTCAATGATTCTAAGGCCCCCAAGAATTCTATTAGTAACTTAAAGACTGACTCTGGGCATGTTTACTAAGATGGAGACTATACCACCTCATTTTAATACAGCGATTACCACAAGTCCAGAATTACCACTTCATGAAAATTGCTGAAATTACCACCTCAGGAAGAAACTCGTGTATGAATCAACCCTATTATTTCTTGTCATGACCTTTCATGGGCAACAGTGAACTGAGTTATTATAAGTATCAATGATCATGATTAGTATCTGAAGTACAAGTTTCAGCAAGTGGATTAATATATGCTTCAGTCATGATTTTAGCTGGGAACCATTCATAACTCTGCAGTATTCTATCTAAAATAAGTGCTTTGGAATTTAGAGTAGATTAGGATGAAAAAGGCCCCTTTCCCATCATGGGTCTAGAGGACACTTATTAACATTGCCCCCGAAAGATAACCAGCTAAATAACCTTACCCTTTCCACATCCACAATCTTTTAAGGGAAAATTATTATCCCTGACATGGAGCCACTGGACTGTGTGCTATGGATAAATGATGACCTCCCTGGACACCATCACTGCTTAGTTTGCTCATAATGATGCCTTTGAGGAGGGATCTGTGAGGAAAACTTTGGAAGGAAACAGGGTTGATACATATATTTTTTTTTCAATTTCTGGTTTTTCAGTACGGTTTATTTCACTATTTTCCCATTCCCAGAAAATGTTGCTTTGCATCCCACATTTTTTTTCCCTTTCCAAACAAACCACTGTGGCTGCAAGGAGTGGCTAATAACTACTATTAAGGCAGCAACAGCATTGTACACCCTTGTGCTTCCCCAGCAAGTCTAATCCAGAGTAAGCGATATGAAGATTGTGACTGGAAGATTGCACCCTTAACCGGCAGACCTCCTAAATTGGTTCTGCAGTACTTAAGGAATGCCACGCAAGTGCTCTAACATATTAACCAAGGTGATTTGCTCATTGCTGGCTTGAATATAAATTTAAATTCCCAGAGAAATGTCTTTTCCTTGTGTGCATCTTTTAAGTTTCTGGAATGTAACCTTCAAACGTAATTTGAACATATGAGTCACTCGCTGTTAAGCCTGTCATCTCTACCACCTTATTTTATATACCCAAGCCAAATCCTACCTATTAAAAGTATTGCTAGTTATTTTATTGATAAGCGGCTCAGAGCGGTGTAGAGTTAGCAAGGTGATATCTTTAATTGGAACCAGCAGTAGAAATGTTGCTGCAAGCTTTTGTATAACACAGCACTCTTCTTCAGGCAACCATGGTTTTCATCGTCCCAAAAGGTGGCATCAGCTTGCACATGTCCAGCATGGCTTAGAAAGAAGAAAAGTATGGCTGCAGCAAGCATCCCCTTCCACAATGTCATCCCTTCATCTTCTAGCAAAGTTTGGTTTGTTAACTGAATAAGTAGACAGTATAATGATTCTCTGTTGAATGATCTACAGCCTGAGGATCAGCAAAACCAACCAGCTTATAGGGAGAAAGAAAATCTGCCAGGGACGTATTGAAGTTTCAAGATCCTCCTTTACATTTTTTGTGATCGGAATGTTCATCATATTTTGGGCTAGGCTTGACTTACAGCATCTACCACAGTTTTGAGCTTCTGTTAATGTTAAATGCTAGCAGTGGTGTAGCTAATGAAAGCGTAGCCCAGTGCAGAGGGCAAAATGTTGCCCCGGAATTGACATTAAAACAGGATGTGACATCATAGTTGCATTTTCATTTTCTCTGGGTTTTTTTGCCATACCTTTTGATAGAGTAAAACTATTACCCTCTGGTTTGTTTCATTGCATTCCACATTAAATTACCTTTCCAGTGATATATAAATTGATGGTATTATTCATACATACCAAGGTTTTCACAATTTTGGCCACTTGTGTCGAGCTCAGCTTGTTACTCCGCCCCCCCCCAAAGGTGCAATTGCAGTTCCTGCACTTCTTTAGCTATGCCCCTGAATACTAGTAACAGTATGTAGCAAGTACCTTATGGGTACTTACCAAGCAGATGGTCATGGAGTGAAAGCGAACACATCCTTGGCTGTGGAGCAGCAACACTGCTTTAGGAAACAGCTTTGTACAGGTGCCCTCCATGACTTCCTGTCTTGGTACCTCACACTTCAGGCAGCTGGGATTGGTAAGAAGATCAGAAAGAAGTATTTGTAAATTTAGAATAAGCCTAGACTGCTTTTCTGTTAAACTACCCAAAAGTATTGGTCTAGCAGCACCAGTGAGATGACATCTAAAATTCAGGTCAGATCAGATGCATAAAAGCAGAGGTCACCAATCAATCACACTTTAAAAAGCCTGGGTGAGTGGAAAGCCGTCCAAAGGGTAGAAGTGCTGATGACTGCCAAACCTGCTTGGGGTGTAGATTTCCTAATCAGCCACCA
Source organism: Lerista edwardsae (assembly GCA_029204185.1). NCBI lineage: Eukaryota > Metazoa > Chordata > Lepidosauria > Squamata > Scincidae > Lerista > Lerista edwardsae. Next base: position 11,553,585 of record JAJKFI010000012.1, read on the forward strand.
CCGCTGAAAGGGTCCCTCTCCCCTGTCACCAACTGTCTAGCTTCTGAAAGTGGGGACACTTGAGAAAGGCCTCTGTAAGTCTGGCCCGAAGTGACCGCCCTCACTTTTACAGTTGCTTTGGGGGTTTATTTTCACTGGATATGAAATGCGGGGGGGGGGGGTGACACTGGTGGTGGTAGTTTTGGTGGCAGCATTTCCCCTCAAATGGGGAGGAAAACATGGCATTGCATTGTTCTGAGGAGAATGATGGATGCCATTTTTTTGCCACAATCCCTCCATTGGGACAATGCTAAATCATCATATAGCATTGCTTTGTGGAGGACTCGCTCTCCTGTTCCAGCAGGTAGAGTGGGAACCAGTAAAGAACACAGAAAACAGGTCCCTCTTGCAGTAGCAGTCCTAAAATGGCTGCCCACTCCATCAGCAGCCATTTTATGAGAACAGAACCCTCTTCCGCTATCATAAATTCCTCCCCCTAACCAATGGCATAGCATCTGGTACCCAGAGTCAAAGAAGATTTTGGAGGGGCCCCCCAATACGACGGGCCCCCCAATACAACGCCCCCCCATTTTTATATTTTATATTTTAAAATATAAAAAATGTTATATTTTACTATACTAATTGAATTCTCAAAAACTATATTTTTAATTATACTATATTTTAAAAATAAAATCTACATAGCAAATATGCAACTGACACACAAAATCCATGCAAGAAAGTTGAGGTGAAGAGCTGTGTGGAGCTGCAGGACAGTTCGTAGAAAGCCGCCAGAGCCCCGAGCTGCAGTTGTGGGCTTCTCAGCTCTCCCCATTTTCATGGGCAAATCTCACCTCTAGAACGCCAAGAGTCAAATGTGCACTGAGCCAGACGGCCGTTAACAGAATGCCTGCTGGAGCCTTTAAACAGGGACTTCCAGTTTTTGCAAAAACTGCAAGTCCCTATTTAGGCCATTTACTACCATTGGTGAATTCACCCGCCAATTAATTTCAATTAATGTTTTAGAGATTTTCAAAAAGTGGCTGCACCAAATTACCTGAAACTTGCTCTGTAAACAGTGTAAGGATAGACCTTTTTAGAGGTACAGTTGTTTTGACTGTCCACCCATGTCATCATTTAAAAAACAGGGGCAGAATTTGGGTTTTTTTGTTTTATGGGGTGCCGTTTCTGAATCTGATTGCCCCCCCCAAATCTGAAATGAAAGTTGCCATTTTAGCTTCCTGTGTTAGGGCAGGGGCTAACCTTTCTCACTGAGTCTACTTTAAAGCTTTCAGGTACAATTAGCACCTGTAATAATTTTTTAAATAATTGGCGCGCAAATCCGCCGATGGTAGGGAACGCGGGTACTTCCATTCAAACTCTGGGCTAACGTGGGGTTTCTTTATAGAGGCTAACTATCTTTTTATTTTGGGGGACAAGTTAGGTGAAAATATAGAGGAGACACATATCTCCTAATTTTCCTGTGTTATTTCTACTGTTCTGATGTCTTCAGAGACAGAATAAATTATTGCATGTGGCAACAGAGAAAATGTTTTTTTTATACTCCACAAGAACAGGAAAATACTGAGTAATAAATTATATTAGTTGTACAATCAGTCTTGTCAATGGTGCAAGAACACAGAATAAGGTTCAAATAATATTCCTCCAAATTCAGCACCTGGGCACAGTCCAATAGTCAAATTTCATAGTGAGGTGAGAGATGGGATTGATGATTTTGCTTTGTTTCACATAGGAATCATCCTTGCAGCAACTAAAGGGTTATTTTCTTGAAAGGTTATTTCTTGCCTCTGTAGCTGCTAGAGGAGACAAATCAATGAGAAAGATGATTTTTTTTTTTTTGTCCACAGCTTGTTCTAGGGCTGGGGTGGGAGGGAAAGGTGAAAGGTTCACCTTAGAAGCTGCAAGCTGCAGAAACCAACTCTATCAAAAAAATAGGGTTTTTCCCAGCAGAGAAGGGTCAAGGAAAGTCCAGGAGACTTCTTGTCTCCAGGTCGTCCAAAACAGGTAGAAAAACCTTGCAAAAAGACCTAATTAGTCAGATTACAGCAGTCAAAGCTTTGCCAGAAATTCAGTTTTGCAAGAAGGAACTTCTTACTTCATGATTGGTACTCTAGGGCCCCCTTCTGGAAATTCCTGAAGTAAGCAAGCTGTGTGCTCACTGAACAATGATTTTTTAAAAGATTTTCAGGGGGTAAAGGTAGCTTTTTGCAACACTTCCATAGAAATTGATACACAGCACCATGGATAGCACGCCAGTTTTGCACAGTAGACATTAAACCTTCAGTACCATTGGCGGGCAAAAACACCAGTTTCAGTTCAGGTATATGGGAACACTTTGACATGGTTCCAAAAACATAATTGCCCTGAGAAGGGCAGTGGCTGTACATGTTTCAAAAGGCAAAAGACTTTTGCGCAAAAATACCCATGGTAGCAAATGGGTTAAAGGCTCAGGTGGGCATTCTGAGTTGCGGGGAGGCTGTGTGGGCACACTCAATTGCATGGTGCCCCCCGGCCGCATGGAACCCAGGGCAATTGCCCCCCCTGCCCCCCTTTAACAATGCCACTGCCCCTAAAAACCCAATCCTGGATATGATTGGGCTGTCAGAGACGTATCCCTGGATATGGGATAGGAAGTCTCTTTGTTTCTTTGTTTTGAAGTGCAGCCCCTTCTGTAGGTAGTGATGGTAGCTGCACTGCTTAATGCTTTCCCTGACCTTATGGTTTCTGCTTTGTCTTTCCTGAAGAGCACTGGGAAATCCCTATGGAAGAAAATAGTCTTTAAAGAGTAGCCTTTTGTATAGAACAATTTTTGCTCTGAGCCATCTTTTGTAACCAATCCAACCAGTTTGTGAAGCTCTTGTATCAGCTAGTCCACAATTCCAGTTGATTATGCAGTATAGCTGATCCTCCAGCCCTACCGTATGCACATACCAAGCACACTTCGGTGAGCATAAAAAAAAGATAGACTGAGAAAAGTGTTTGGTTTTGCCATTCCACCATATTACTCAGGCATTTTAGCAAACCATCCTATTCTTCACACACACAAAATGAACTATCCAATCAATTAGAAATGTAATTTACAGTGACGCTTCTCCTTGCCAAATTAATTTGTTGCAAATAGCTATAATCTCAATGTTAAATCCTTTCTGATTGTGCAAGCTTTGCAATCTACATTACCACTGGTATTTACCAAATGAATAGGCTGAATGACTGGCAAACAAGTGACTGGCACAGACAGGCCTCTGAGCACACGACATAGTCAAGAGTGCAAACAAAATGTATAATGCAAACCTTGATGTAAAAAAGTCAATCTAGTTTGGTTCGGCGTGTCAAATGTAGCTTTCCAGGTCCACTAATACAGGTTTAAAGCAGGGCCGGCTCTAGGAGTGGCAGGGCCCAATGTGGGGCAATCCTGTGGGGCCCCCCACACTCCCCACATGGTCCCCCACTCACCAAGAAGAGCACTTGTGGTGCCACACACAAGGTGTGGCACCTGGAAATAGTTTCTGGTGACAGGATGACGTCACTGCCATCTGCTTCCAAGAGGCCCATTTTGGGTGGTTCGGAAGCTGGGGCAGGTGGGAGGGCCCAAGGTAAAGCTGCTCTGCTTGCCCCACTGACCTACATACAATCCTAAGAGATCCTGACTGCAGCAGCAAGCAATATGCTCCCTGCACTGGTGCGGAGGCCCCCAAAGCGCGGGGCCCAATGTGATGGCATTGGTCACATTGGCTTAAAGCTGGCCCTGGTTTAAAGGTTCAAATTGCAAGAACAATACGAGCAGAGATGGGCCAAGGCGATTGGTTGTCCATCCAGAAACCTCTGCTGACACTGCCTGTGATATGCCCCCCTACCCTCACAAAGTTCTCAACCTTCTCCTGTTGCTCCTTCCTTGTCTCATGAAGCAAATTGTCTCATGAAGCTGTCAGTCGCATGGGGGACAGGGAAAGCATGCTGGCTGGGTGGTGTAGATTAGCACAGGCTGATTTCCCCACTACAAGGATGGTCTGTGCACAGGGTTTCATCTGAGCTGGCTCAATGCTAATGACATAAAATCAGATGTGGGAAATTAAATGAAAATTATATTCCCTTGTCAAAAAGAAGAGGAAGTGAAAATGAACAGATCACTTGTTATCATAGAAAACATGTCCATTTATGGTGTTATCATGAAAACGAAAGGCTAGTGTTTCAAGTTGTTGCGAGCTGCCAGGAAAAGCAGTTTATAAAATGATTTGAGTAAAGGAATAAGATAAGACAACATCCAGACTTATCACATTAGGCTACTGCAAAATATTGATCCAACTGGTAGGGAAAGAACTGGCAAAAAATGACCTCGGAAATGGATTATGTGACACCACAAATGTTTAAAAAGTATTAATGTTAAGAAATACTTTCCATGCATATATTTAAAAACAAGCATATCTACCCATAAATATAAGCCCCATTGCATTCAATGGCCTTATTCCCAGGGAAGTATGTATAGTAGTCGTTCCCAAACTTCTTTTGACTGGTGGCTCCCTTAATCTACTAGGCAGCAGTTCTATACATTCTATAGGGCAGCAGATTTTTGCAAGGATTCCGTGGATCTCCTGGCTGGATTCCAATGCTCTCCAGGGAGCCATGGCTCACAGTTTGGGAAGCAATGCTCCAATGCCATGCTTCATTTTGAGGTTTTTCTTTTTTGGAAATATCGTCAAGATTTGTATCACACTGTGCTCCCAAGTCAAGTCATGATTGGAACACACATTTTAGGATGGATATGGATCCAATGATCGATGTTTATTAGGGTAAAACTGTCCTGTTCATGAAACATCACACCTCCCTCCTCAGCAGGAGGCAAAAGAGGAATTGAAACAAAATGCATAGATATAAAAAAAGGTAAAGGTTTCCCCACAACCGAATAATCTAGTTGTGACCGACTGTAGCGGGCGGTGCTCACCTCTGTTTCTAAGCCGAAGAGCTGGTGTTTGTCCTAGGACAAGCTTCCGTGGTCATGTGGCCAGCATGACTATACACCAAGGTGCATGGAACACCATTACCTTCCCATTGATGTGGCTCCTATTTATCTACTCACATTTTTAGGAGCTTTCGAACTGCAAGGTTGGCAGGAGCTGGGACAAGTGATGGGAGCTCACTCTGTCGCGCGGTCTTGTACTGCCAACATTCTGATCAACCAGCTCAGCTCAGCGGTTTAACCCACAGTGCCACCACATCCCAAAGGAGACATACTGACCTACAGTACAGAAAGTTACTTCCTCCTGTGTTCTTGATTGCTTGTCCATTCTCTGTTTTGGTTTTTTTCAATGGCAGGAGAGCGGCTGATTAAGGTTGGGGCTACTACAGCCAGGACGAGGTCAGGAACAGTGTTTGCCAAGTTGTGGATATATGGCAAAGACAAAATAATTCAAAACCCAATCCTGAGTTGTCTGGCTGCCGCAGGCACAGCAACAGCCAAACAACTACCACTGCAATAGCAGTAGCCAGGCAGATGCCAGAGGCACCTGCAGTCTCTCCAGGGGAAGGGAGCAAATCACCCGAGGAGACCTCCAGTGGTAACTTGGCAGGGCCAGGAGCCAGTGGAGACAGCTAAGCCAATGGTCACCATTTGGGTGCTGCAGGAGCCCTTGGCACTGCTGAGCTTAGGATTGGGCTGTAACACTGCCTGACAATCAGGGTGCACTCCTAAGCAGTGCTGGATTAGCGAGGCTGGCCAGCCAGCACCAAATCCAGCATTGCTTAGGATGGGCTTGAGCCTCCCCACGGCAAGGGAGCGTGTGCTAAAGAGCAAGTGCAGATCCGAGGAGACCGTGTGGCCTGAATCGGGGCCTTGCAGACTTGCTGACGGGGTTAGGAGGTGGCCATATGGCCACCTCCCAAACCCACCCAGGTCCCGCCCAAATTCTGCCTCCCCCCTCCCCAATCCCCATCCCGAAACGGGACAGAGAATCCCTTGCGCCAACTGTCTTCAGTCGACACAAGGGAGGCTCTCCGTCAGCGCTCTGAAGCTGATGCTGCTCGCAGCGTTGGTTTCAGGGCTTCAGCACCGACGTGGGGGTGCTAAGATTGCGCTGTCAGAATACAATCCTATACTCACGTATCTGGAAGTAAGTCCTATTGAACTCAATGGAGTTGAATTCTAAGTAGACATCGGATTGCATGCATAGGATTGCACTGTCAGTCTAAGTCTGCTCCTCTGTTTCCAATTTGTATGCTAAATAAATAAAAGGATGGGACACGATGGCACTGCGGGTTAAACCGCTGAGCTGAGCTTGTTGACCGGAAGGTTGGCAGTTCGAGACTGCGTGACAGACTGAGCTCCCGTTGCTTGTCCAAGCTCCTGCCAACCTAGCAGTTCGAAAGCACCTTAAAATGTGAGTAGATAAATAGGTCCCACTTTGGTGGGAAGGTAACAGCATTCCGTACGCCTTGGCGTATAGTCATGCCGGCCACATGACCACGGAAGCTTGGACAAACGCCAGCTCTTTGGCATAGAAATGGAGATGAGCACCTCCCGCTACAGTCGGTCATGACTAGACCATTTGGTCGTGGGGAAACCTTTACCTTAAATAAAAAGATGTTATATAAGCACAGGTGTGGATCCAAAGAGAGTCCTGTGTTTGTGCAAAGTTATTCTGAGCAGAAATGGGGTGATAGGTGTTGGCAGCACCTCAAACCTCATGGGGTGCTGCTCCAAAGGGCTTTTTGAGGAGACTTCTTGGCAGTGCAGAGAGAACTAACTCCAACAACGGAGGGTTACTGAAATACTTTTGTGTCCACTTGCCCAGCGCTTTGGATACTGACCAAAGACCACTTTGTGCAAACGTCATCCTGATAAAATACAGAGTGTTGAGATTCTTTTGTTAGCTAAATTTGTCCAAATGCAGTGGCATTTTGGCTTATAAAAGAAACATTAGAAAATGCAATTAATGGACATTTTCTCCTAACCTATTATATCTTCAGTGAGTTAATGGCAAGCAAAAGATTGGATTAGCCTTCATAAGCAAGTACTGGGGGAGCATCCTCTAAAGAAACATTGACCTCCTGCGCTGAATACATCCAGACTTCATCAGATGACATATTAAAATGGGAAAGGAACAAACAGGACATTCTGATCTATAGAGCTTTTAAATTTTAAAAACTGCAATATGTTCTCAGGGATTTAGGCAGGTCAAAAGGACAAAACTCTAATCTTGGTGAAGGAAGGGGGAAAGCAGGATCATCATAATGTGAGAGCACAACTTCGTTCAGTGTCATAAGAACTAGATTACTCCTCTTAAAATGTCAACACATTTCCAAGTATTTATTTCTAAGAATTAACTGGACAAGAGTAAAACTGATTTGTATCTTTGCTTCAAAGCAAAATGTCTACCACAATGTCCTCATTCCTGGCCAATAAGCCATGTCAGTGGTTTTTAGTAACTGGGACCCACTTTTTAGAATGACCGTCTGTGACCCAAAGGAAGTGCTATCATCGTCGGAAGTGCTATCATTCTGATGTCGGAGGTTTCTGAGACTGCAGCAATAAATTGGTTTGTTTCTCATCCATTTTCCAATAGCAAAATGAATCAGAAAAAAGCCTACTTACAACCTTGTCACAAGCAAAATAACTACACACAGAAGCGGAGGAAGGGTGTAGCAGGTGTAGTCGGCAGCAGTGAGGTGCCACAGCTCGGAAAAACCCATGCACGTTTTGGCCCGCCCACCCTCCCTTGTTCTTGTATCACTCCTTAATGGAGCTCTTCTCGGTGCAGGGAGGCATGGCTGGGCACGGTGATGTCACCCTGCGCCCGGGTGCGCTCGGAGCCTCGAATGTCTCGGACCACACAGTCCTCTCCCTTTCCACTGCCCCATCTTTGGGGTTTGGACCACTCTCGGAGTCGGGGAGGATGGCACACGTCTTTGTGCTGGTCTCTCTGACTCCAAGAGTGGTCGAAACATACTTTATGGTGCCCCTTGTGCCAGCCAAACTTAGCAGGCCTATGTGCTAGTCTAATTCCAGGTTAGGATTGCACTCTGAATATACCTGTTTGCAAAAACACTCCAACAGCGCAATTCTAGCGTGCCCATTGCGCTGATGCTACGTCATAGCGTTGATGTGAGGGGCGGAGCACTGACGCGCGGCTGCTGAGCAGCACACCCATGTCGGGGCTAATACAGAGTCGGCTTCAGAGCAGAGTCGGCTTCAGAGCACCAATGGAGAGCCTCCCTTGCGCTGACCCAACACGGTTGGTGCAAAGGATTCTCTGCCCCATCTTGGGATGGGGATTGGTGGGAGGGGGAGGCAGGAGGTGGGACTTGGGTGGGACCTGGGCTGGCTTGGGAGGTGGCCATACGGCCACATCCTAAGCCCGTCAGTGAGGCTGCGCAGCCCCGATTCGAGCAGCGCGGTCTCCTTGGATCTGCACCCACTCTTTAGTGGGTGTAGATCCGAGGAGCACATAGGGGAGGTGGAGCCTCCCCTACGGTAAGTACATTCCCTTGCCGCAGGAGGCTCCACCTTCCCACACCCAGTGCTGGATAGGGCACTGGCTAGCTGGCGCTCCTACCTCAGTGCTGGGTAGGATTGCGCCCCAAATCTAATAGACACATAAGGAAATAAATATGTGTAGTCAGGCCAATAACCACAAAAATGATAACATTTATTTTTACTTATAATGGAGCCAAAATTGATTGTGTATATATCACACAGCATCTCTTTTCACATTTGACCACTTCACTCTCCTACTGGCTACACCAGTGATGGCGAACCGATGACATGCGTGTCAAAGCTGACACACCACAATGTTTGGTGTGACACACCAGCATTCACCAATGCATGACAAAAACCGAGTTTGTTTACTCATTTTTCATTTTTGTAATTATTTGATGCTTCTTTATATAATACCTAGCACCATGCATGGTTAGACTGTATTTTTTGTTTAAATAAGTGAATATAATGTATCATTTCTCTTTTGTTTGGGAGAGGGATTGACACACCAGCAGAGTCAAGTTAAACATTTTCCTAAGTTTTGACACACTGAGCCCAAAAGGTTCGCCATCACTGGGCTAGACCATCCTGCCTTCTAAGAATTATATTTTATAGAGATGTAAACTACCTTAGAGAGAAAGTATGGATTTATACAAGAAAGAAGCAGTGCTCAGGTCACTGCTAACTGGAATCCAATCGCTTCTTCAGGTGTGACAATTTCCACCAGTATTCTGAGCACATCCTGAATAATTCTCCCTACTGCACTGGCGATGTTGACTTCCTCCACTGATTTTCATTCTAAGGGCCCAATCCTATTGACCTTACCACTGGTGGTACATTCATACTGCTGGCCATAAAGCACATTTATGGTACCCAGGGAGTAAGCGTTGCCTGCACTAGACCAGTCAATCTTGCACCTCAGCACGAAGGCTGGTGCTCCAGCAGCATTGGCCAGTTTTCAGGGCAGGAGGAGAGGCAAGGAGGAGGAGGCAGGGAGGGAACAGAGAGGTGAGAATTGGGCTCTCAAGGGGGCAGGGACAATGGCAGCTTCTGCTGCTTTATTCCGACCCCTCTCGCAAGCCAGGTGGCCTGACATGGGTCCCCTTGGCTTTCCACCCACTCAAACACAGGCACAAAGACGAGGAAACCCATTGGCACCACTGCAGTATTACTAGAGGCAAATGCGCCCTTACCCCAAGGAGGCCCCAGTGGTAGCCTTGGCAGCCATAGGATCCAGCAGTCACTGTTTTGGTGCCACTGGAGCCATGGGCTCTGCAAGGCTGCCCATGATCCCAAGTTTCTGAAGGACTGACACTCAGGGCACAAACCTAACCAACTTTCCAGCACTGACCTGGTGTGCCTATGGGGCATGTTCTGCATTCTGCAGAGGAGTAGTCGTCACAGAGGCCTCTTCAAGGTTAGGGAACGTTCTCTTATTGCGGAGCTGCATTGCCCTTATTCTAGTGCTGGAAAGATGGTTAGGATCATTGCGCCCACAAGGCATATTTCTTGAGAAATTAGCGTTGTTGAGTTTTCCTTAAATGGCTTAAACCTTTAAATGTGATCCCAGTTTTGGGAGAACAAGACAAGAGAAACCATGAGAAGCAATAATGTGAAGGAGGGAGGGAAGGAGGGAGGGAGAGAGACAGAGATTGTTGGGGGATTTAGGTGTCATTTACATCTTTTGGAATGCACTTACTCTCTGACTACCTAATGTAGAATTTTGCTTTCACTATATGCTGCTTATATATTAGCAAACAAACAGATGTTGCAAAGGTGCTTTAAGTCTACAGTGTTCTGTCTCATCTGCACTACTCCAGGAAGCCCCATAGTTTATTTGCAGAGAATACAGTTTGCAAGTAGAAGCACCCATTTTCATCACCTGGCACAGCCAGGCAAGGCAGGGATGACGTCCTATCCAAAACCCTGGAGAACTACTGCCAGTTTTTAAGAACAATACTGAGCAAGAAGGACCAACGGCCTGACTCTGCATAAGGCAGCTTCCAGTGTTCCCATGCATCGTCACCCCTCAGGGACATGTGAAGTAATAATATAGTTTGAGAAGTTTCTCAAGTTAGGGGAAAACATCATGAATACGTTACCAGTTGTGGAGCTGGCCGATTCTTCACCCTGGGGCCAGGTCTGCAGGTCACTGCTCCTAGTGCCACCTTCCCAACCCCTGCGCCCCCTACCACATCCCCAGTGTCCTCAAATGCTCCATTTTGGAGTTGTACAGATGCAGGGGCAGGTGGGAGGGCCGAATTCTGCCTAAGCTGCTTGCATCTGCAAGAGATGATCCACTCCTGCTCTGCTCCACCAGCACTTCTCCCCCCCCCCCACACACATACACACAATAAAGGTAGGACTGCCACTGTGTATTACACATTCCAATTGTATCTGTTGCCCCAGATTCCCAGACTGTTTTTTGAACTCAGGGGAGAATAGTTGGGGGTTCAGCAAGGGGACCTTCTGGGTAAAATTTTGAAGAAACTATTTCCTCTGGATCCAAGTCCTAAATACCCCCTTCATGTCTTCATATTGGGCGACTGCAGTAATGGCATCTAAATGATTTAGCAACAGGTACTCACTTTTGATTGGCACTTGTGTCGGGGTCCACCCACCGGAATTGAAGTCATAGCCAGAACCCAGGAACCGCCCCCAGGAACCACCACGCTTAGGCCACGCAGCGGCCCGGGAGAAGGCCCGGGAGTCCCGGGCCTTCCCCGGGGCCACAGCGCGGGCTACCAATTCCCCCCCCCAGGAACCGCCGCACTTCCTTGGGAGGGAGCCCCAGGCAGCCTACCTGCTCACGCTGCTGCCGCCGTCGGTCTCCCTTGCTCCGCTGCCTGCCTGCCTGGCTCTGAGAACATGCAGGCAACTCAAACGTGCAGGCAATTCAAACATTGCAGGGGGCAGAGTGGAGCACCGACGGAGTCGACGAGTGGGTGGGCGAATGGGCGGGGCCAGCCCTAATCCTAGGAACGGGTACCAGCATACCCCCGCGTACCTGCTACATGACATGTCTGGGGGACTGCATATTTTTTTTTCAATGAAGAAAATTGGCAAAGTCTCAAATAACAGCTGTTGTATTCAGATGCTGCAGCAGGAAGCTGAGATATGTGTTTAATTTGATTCTCGTAGACCAGAAAAATGTTGATTAGGAAAAAAAAATGCAACAAGGTTAAAAGTGGAATAGCTTGGGAGAGCTTGGGAGAGATTCAATTCCGATATATCAAACCAACATGCCTGCACATTGTTGGCTATAATTGTTTACTAGTTATTAGCATCTTTACAATCTTCGTGTATCCCCTTCAGGAGATGGCATCTACGCTTAGAAAATCAAATCAGAGGTATCCCCTGAGGCTGACTCTTCCATTGATAAATCAGGCTGTCCTATTAGATGGAGAAGATACCCGCTGGTGGTCTGGTTTCTTGGAGGATAACCTCAGCAGCACAATCGCCAGCCTTTTCACCCATGAATGTACGCTGGCACATACTGCTAGTTTTGCTGTCATCTGGCACAAGGCACATTTTAATGCTGAGACATACAAGGGCTGTACACATGTCAAACTCTACCTGCATACATCTGTGTACCTGAGTGCTATCAGTTTGTATCTGGATGCAGCTATTCATTTTCCAGGACATGTCCTACATTTCAGCCTTCTGTCCTGGGTAAATTTCAAAATGGCGGACATTTCAAGACTTCAAGGGGTGCCAGCCAGCGGTGTTATGCTGCCGGAACGCTGGGCGGGACATCCGGGTGATTGACAGCCCGCCCATCACGTTCCCCAGCGTTACGCCGTTTGCGTAACCAATTATGCCGCTTGCGTACGTTACGCAAATGGCGTAACGCTCCGGAACGCGACGGGCGGGCTGTCGATCACCCAGATGTCCCGCCCAGCGTTCCGGCAGCATAACACCACTGGTGCCGGCATCAAGAGGGGCTCCCAGCATCACTTGTTGGTGTGTTTGTCTTTTGTTCCCTCATTCGTGGGATTGCATTAAAGGAGGACACGATACCCCAAAATCAGTATACTGTATATGAGTGTTCTTAGCTTTTAGTTTGTAACATCCTACATTTTTCTTGAATGTCCTACATTTTGGGATATTCTGCGTCCTCCTTTGTGGTTATGACATCTGGTCACCCTGTCCATTTTCCTGTCCAGCCTCCTTTTTCAAAAATCTGTTGTAGTTTCTAGAATAGGGAAAAAAAACAGCAATAGGTAAAACATTTTTAATACATAAAGACAGATATGTTTTGCAGCTGCTGTTCTGTCCCTTATAATTATACGCACCATACTTTTCAACTTCTGAAAAACAAAGTGTTGTATTGATTCTTGCCAGGCCCTGGAAGACTGTGCAGCTGACAGTTTACTTCAGTGCCAAAGAAGGCTCTTATTGTAACTCGGAGCTTTGATGAATGCTCCTTTAAGACAAGTGAAACAAACACTTTACTTCCTCTGACTGGAATAAGGATGACTATTGTTTTCTGAGGCATTTGAAAATCACCGCAAAAGACAAGTAAGTTGTTTAGGATAACGTTTTTTTCCTTGAAAAGTCGAGGGACTTATTTAAATCCTACGCATGTTACATGCCACAACTGTCAAAAATTAAGCTGCCTTTCTTAATGTACAAAGAGCTCCATGTCTTTCTGTATTCACAAGCCATATCCCTGGATGATTTTCTCTTCAGATTGCACACTGTGCTTGTAGGTAGTTTAGATTATATACATGAACACTGTTGGCATACCCAGTAGTTTCCCAATAACTTCATTTTATTTACCAAAAAGATTAGTGGGTGGTGTTTTTTTTTTCTCTTCCAGAATCTTTTTCAAACTTGTTTCCTTTACCCACACACTCCCAATAAAGACAGCAGACTGTTGCTTGGGTATAAATTGGGCCACTTTATTTGATAACATACAAAGGATTAGCAAACAAGGACTGACTAACTATGACAGGAAAAGGGGGGTTACCTCCCCCTTTTTGAGGTGCAGAGTACTGCCTGGGGTGGCAGTCCTAGTGATCGCCCCCCTGATCTCATTGGGCGAACCATACAATTCGAGTCCGATCTCAGTCATTACACTGGGTGGCCGTCTTAGTTGCCCCCTAAGGGGCCTGGGCAGCTGGCCACCTCGAGCCAGTCAATGGGGTTCTCCCAGCCGCTCTTCGAGCCGGGTAGGCATCACCGGAGTTGCCGAGATTCCCCCACGACCTTGCTGCCCTGGCATGGACACCATGAGCTGTCTGGTTTTTTCCCCTTACCCTGCACCTCTCATGCCATTAGGGAGGACAACTTTGCATTTGTCCTTCCTCCTCCCAACCTTCTAAAAAACCTCTCAGTCCTTGCTGCAAATCCTGCAAAAAGATATCATTGCTGGACGGCGAAAGATGTACCCCATCTCCACGGTAGAGGGCATGCTGTGAAAACATAATGCCTGGGTGCCTGATGACTGCACCACCCAAGCGAACCACCACCCTACCCAGGTAATCGTTGACCCTCCACCTGGCTACGACAATCCTGCGTACGTTTCGAGCCCAGCCCCAAACGCGCCAGGGCACCAGATTGGACCACAGGATGCGCACACCTGGGAACCATTCCCTTAGCCTAGTCCTACACAATTATCTCTTTGGCTTTCGGCATCTACCACAGCATGGCCTCCTGATTCTAAAGGCCTGCTTGAGTCTTACTCAGCAACATAGCAGCCACTGCTGTGTGGCTTCATAGCAAACTACTAGGATAAAGTAGGAACCTCCCCTATGTGCTCCCCAGATCTACACCTGCTGTATAGCGAAGGACTATGTGGCCTAGGGACAGAGGCTTGGATGGCCTCTAATGCAGTGGTCAGGGAACAGGGGTAAATTACCCCAAATGGGGTAAAAATGAAATTCCTGGGGTTAATGGACAGATAGGAGTATGCCCCGCCCCTTTTCCCTCATCCTTCCTTCATGACCAACATTCTCTCTTCTGACCAGTGGGAAGTTCCTCTCATGTTTGATGGATTTACCTTGCTTCCAATAGGAGATTAGAAGCGGCAAGGTATTTGGCCCCCAATAGGCAGCGTCCCCCTCCCTTCCCAGGCAGCGAAGAAGGCCGTGGTAATTGATCCTGCTGCTGGTAGAGGGAGAAGGAAGCAACAGCAGAGAAAATGGCGGCCGTGGCTGCAACTGCGGTGGTGCCGGGTGATGGGGGAGCCGGCGAGGCCAAGCCTATTCCAGGCAGCGAGGCCGGCGCAGACTCGCTCCTGGCTGGCACTCAGGCAGCCATGGAGTCGGCGGTGCTCTATGCCAGGGAAGAGCCCGAACCAGCTCCGGGTGGGGAGGCTGAGGAGCTGCTGCAGTCACCGCCACCCAAGAGCCCGGCAGGGACATAAGATGTGCAGGCGTGGGGGAGGCTCTGGTGAGCGGCTGAGGTGTGTGTGTGTGTGTGTCCGCATGTGCCCGCAAGCGCGCACGTGCATGTGCGTGTTGAGAGGACTTCTGTGGACGTGCCTCTTTGCTTGTGAGCAGCTAGGGCTCTCCCTGGGTTTGCCTCATCTTGCTGTCCCAAGGAGTGGGGCGGGCGGGCGAGCAAGCGGAGGGAGGGCTGGGGTGCCTGCACCTGCGCAGGGAGGCAGGGACACAAAGAGAGGCACGAGGCAAGGCGAACAGCAGAAAACAAAAACAAAATCAGAACTGCTGTTGCTGGTGTGTGTGTGTGTGTGTGTGTGTGTGTGTGTGTGTGTGTGTGTGTGAGAGAGAGAGAGAGAGAGAGAGAGAGAGAGCCCCAATCTGAATTCATTATAGAGAGAAATCTTGTCCAAGCACCTAAACCTGTTGTCAAAAAGACTTGTTGTGACCCAGAAGGGTTGAATTCTATTCTCTCAAGGTCTGCAGGTGTACCCAAACTCTTTACAACTTCATATTTACACAGCATTAATTAAGCTCATTAATTAATCAAATAAAAAGCAATGGGTTCCAATATGTAATTTTTTTCTTTTGTTCGGGTGGGGGGGTAATGTCAAGGGGGTAACATTGGCGTATCTAAATATATTTTGGGGTAAAAGGTAAAAAGGTTCCCTGACCCCTGCTCTAATGGCCTCCACCTAATGGCCACATCCCAGCTCCACCCCTCCCCCAGCTGGCACGACTCTCAGCGCCCCACCCCACCTGTTCCTCCCTCCCTCCCACCCTCCCGCCCTCCCTCCGCCCAGAACTGCCCTGAGCATCAGCCGAGTTTGGCTAGCACACAAGCGGCTCAGTGTGACTGTCAGTGGGCGCTGTTGGGCTGCTGCTAGCATTGGTCCAACAGCACCAGACCGGACACAAGGGTGCTGGTTGGCACCTCGCATTGGTGCTAGTGCCGTTGGGCTGACACAAGCGGCTAGCATCAACCCAACGGCACTTCTAGGATTGCGCCCTAAGTAGCATTTAGTACACCAACAGACCCATGAGTGAATGAATAGGAAGAGAGGGTGTTCGACAGTTGAGGTGCCATCACTGGCCAAGCCCTGTCTCTCATGGCAGTCACCAGTTGTTTCCCCCAAGCCTATATTATATTATTATTATTATTATTATTATTATTATTATTAATTGGATTTATATCCCGCCTTTCTGCCCGAAGGCACCCAAGGTGGCATTACAACAAAACAAAACACAATAAAATACAAAATTTAACATTAAAAAGCAATTTTAAAACAATATTAAAACAGTACAATTTAAAATTTAAAAAACAACAAGCCCCATGGATCATAAGATATAATCAAGATATAAAAGTGTAAAAACCAGCCAGCCAGCCAGCCTGTCAACAGTTAAAAGCTTTTTGAAATAGCTTAAAATAGTTAAAAGCTTTTTTGAAATAGAGGTCTTCAGCCCTCGCCGAAATGTTAACAAAGAGGGAGCAGTTCTCAATTCTAAGGGGAGGGTATATCTAAGGGGAGGGTATATGTGAACCATTCTGTTGAAAATAGTTTGGAATTACAAAAACGTTGGGAACTTGATTTTATTTCCACTCTAGCAAAGAGAGAAAATAAATTCCTCGGCATCACATACATAAATCTTTGCTTTTAAAAAATTCCACTGTCATTTGTCACATGGAGATCAATTTGTAACCTCAACAGAGAGACTTATAGATGGAGGCAATTTTTCTGCATATTCCAAAGTAGTGGCCACCTTGTGTCACAGGCGTCTCAATAGCCTTTTGTGTGTGTGTCTTGTTCCTTCTGGAGCCTATCCTAAAATGAGTTCTATAATTGGATTCTGTTTGTATCTCCTCTTTATTTCCTTTTTCTAAAATCATTAACCTTCGCCACCAATGCAGAGCCTCATAAAGGAAGCTGTAGATAGTCTACTATCTAGTAAAAATTGACGGTTACTTATCACACTTTTTGGACACAAACAATAAGAATATAAGAATAGATTCTAGCCTTGAGCAAGGTCATAAAACTCAGGACCGGGCTAAAACACCTCAGGGACCATTTAGGGCACAAGCCCGAGCTACTACTACTACTACTACTACTACTACTACTACTACTACTAATCATCATCATCATCATCATCATCATCATCATCATCATCATCAATCGGTACTTATATACCACTTTTCAACACAAAGTTCACAAAGCGGTTTACAGGCAAATATTAATAATAATAATAATAATGCATTCAGTCACACCAGATAAAGGGGGAAACGTATGATTCTATGCAGACACTCTGAATGGAGAAAATAATTGCTGTGCATTAGTAAATTAAATAAATGTGGGTTATGAATGATAATGGGCTGCATATCATCACTTATATCTTTTGCTTTCAAAGGCAGCAATGACACACAGCCCCATTCTTGATAATGCTCAGATTCTTTTTATCAATATTTTGCTTCCCATTTCACCTGTGTTGAATGTTTTATTACCTAAAAAATTGCAACATATTTTTTGTTCAAGCAGATTAAAAAGAAATGGGGAAAAAACTCTCCCGGAATCACTTAAAAGCTCCCTGTACTTCAAAGAGTGTATCCAGCACCAAACGTATGGTCCAATCTTATATTCACCAGCCACTGGTGACATTCCTCTTCACAATGCTCAAAGTAGTCAGTGCCAGTCATAAAAAGTGCTCTGGCAATGCCCAAAGCCATGTGCTGCTGAAGCACCAGCAGGAAGACCAAAGCCTTCCCTTGCGCTTCAGAGCACAGCAGAAGAATGGAGGTAAGTTAGCGGGATGGGTGGGGGAGGGTGGAACAGGATAGGGAGGGAGGGCAGGGGGGATGGCGGAGGGCAGACAGATGGGGCAGTGACAGTGAATGGGCAGATGGAGTCCAGGATGGAGCAGATTCTGCCTTTTCCCTTACCCAGAGGAGACCTTCTGGTCTTCCTCCCTCACTGCAGGATTCAGTGGTAGATATTTTGGCACTGCTGCATTAGTGCAGAAAACAATAGAACTGGGCTCTTAGTTTTTTCTCCATTTCCCCTCATTAGAGAAAAATCCTTCATTTTCAATATTTGTTCATTTTTTGATCGCCTTTAAATTACAAAAAAATGTCATTAAAAAACTTATGTAGCCTGAAGTGTAATATGTGAAATTTAGACTGTACTTCACCAACCACTGAACAGCAAACTTTCATACAAACATAACAGGAAAGCAGATGTATTGCTCAAAATGCCCTGAAATGACACTGGTGCTGCTATACACATCTACCTGAGAGAAGGTCCCATCTAATTCAGTGCAACTTACGTCTGAGTAGACAGGCATAGGCTCATGTTGTAAAAAAAGCCCAACCAGTTGGATTGAGCATGACTGCACATTAGGATAGAATGCACTGTTGTGACTCGACTCACAGGAAAATTTTGAGTCATTTTTCCTCCAGTCCTGAATCATTTCAAGAAACATCAGTCTGAAATAGCCCGAGGGACAATGAAGGAGCAATAAAGAAGTGACAGGAGAAAAAGGTAATCAAGCAGCCTTCCCTTTCCCTGAGCCCCCAACTTCTGAACCACCTACTCTCCTCCCACCATGTTTGCTGCTGCCATCAGTCTAAAAGATGGCTTGTGGATTGCCCACTGGGTCTTCTGGGGCAATGTGGAAGTGATGGGAGGAAAAATAGCAAGTAAGCACACAAACACTAATGAGAACTCAAGTCAAATTCTAGTCATGACTCTTTTTCAAGTCACTGCTATGAGCCTCAAGTCAAGCCCGAGTCAGTGATGTCACTGACTCGTCTAACATGACGCATGATAAACCAGCATTTTTGCCCTGCTAACTGGGCAAGAGGCATTTTTTTCAAGTGGTGCTCCTCTTATATTTAGCAGAGGAGGGTAATTGTCCCTCTTCAACCCAGCACAGTGTTCTTCTAGTCGCTGTTGCTGGGGGTGTTCTACATTTTTTTAGATTGTGAGCCCTTTTGGGACAGGGAGCCAATAAACTTTATTATTACTATTTGCCTGTAAACCATTTTGTGAACTTGTGTTGAAAAGCGGTATATAAATACTATTTGATTGATTGATTGCAACTCGAGTCCTAGTCTCGTGGCTCAAATTCCCATTCCCAGTCCTTATGAAGGTACCTTAAGCCACTGAAGGAGGAACAAGACATTTAATCCTATGTTTGCAAAATTGCAGCAACTTACAGGCAATGTGCAAAATGATGCATTGGGCACAAAGCTCTGTAGCAAATATTACTGAAAGCCTTCATGGCCAAAAATAAAACACATGATAAAATATGCTAGACATATTTTGACCTACTCATTCCTAAAAGGTTCTTGTCATATGACAAAATGCTGACTGGAAACAACAAAAAGAGCTGTTAGCACCTTTGCATGCTAACGGCCCCATTGCCCCACCTCCCAGGAGACTGGCAGGCTGTCCAGCCATTGGCTGTCCGGGGCACTGGGAGGTGAGCCCAGCTTGTGCCGACTATCAGTGCAGCCCCAGATGGCGAAGAGACAAGACGCAGCAGCATGAGGCCCAGGCTGTGCCAGTTGCACGTCTGCCCTTTGGCTCTCCCCCCCAGGAAGCACATGGGGCAACGAGGCAGCAAACGGAGCTGCAGCAAGAGCGGTTGTGCATCTGGCCCCTTCGGCTGCCTTGTCTTGCCGGGACACACACGGGGCAACACGGCAGTGAGTGGAGCTGCAGCTGGAGCGTGGGTGGCCAGCGGCAGCAGGAGAAGTGGCCTACCTGGCCGTGGGACCACGGTGCCCCTCTGCCCCATTTCTGACCACTGGGAGGTGTAAACAGGGTGCCTTCCCAGCTCCTTCTGGGGGAAATCAGTGGGGGGAGGCTCTCTGCAGCAGCAGGTGTGGGTTCACAGGCCTCTCCCTGTTTTGAGTAGGACCCCCCCACGCAAATAAGCACACATGGTCCTGGGGGTTTCGGCAGGCCAAGGAATTGCTTCACACACCCAGCCAGGCTCACAGCCCCCACAAAGGCCTTCCTGGGCTTGAGCTAGGCAGGAACGCAGTGGGCACACAGTGCAGGTTTGCCTGTGGCCCCTAGTCAGTTACCTGGCCAAATCTTTATAAGGACCAACATGGTGGGCAAGAAGCAGCAGAAAAGGGGGGAAGGCCCCCAAATGACCCCCACCTAGACCCAAATCCCCCTCATCCTCTTCGGAGAATGATGAAGACACAGGGGCTCTGCGAGCCATGCTTGAGTGCTTTGAGGCCAGGTGAAAAGAAAAGGCCCTGAGGAGGGCTGGCAAGGGCGATGGGGGGAACTCCTTGCATGCACATTTCCCGGCCCAGCGGGCAGAGAGGCCAGGCAAAGGGGCCTGGCTCAATGAGTACCTCTCTTCCAGACGGACAATGGCAAGAAGCGGAGCCAACAGCAAACCAAGGAGCTCTCACCCTGAGTCTCCAGAAGCCGCCCAGGACCAACTGGAACCCCCAACACCATCTCTAGGCTGTTGCGGCAACCAGGTGCTGGAACCAGGTGGAGTATGCGGGATGGGGGTAGACACTGCAGGACTGGTCTGGGAGGATGAGGACAACAGACAGGGAAAGAACCCTCCCCCCCAAGACCAGCGGATGGGCGGTCAGCACCCACAGGCCACTTGGCACTTATCCTTGGGGCTCGCAGCAACAGATGGGATGGGGAGGATGGTTTTAACCACCTATGGGAATGATCCCCTTTGTAGGAGGTATAGGAGGGATACAGATGCCATAACCACCACAAGGAACCCCGGCTCCCCCCCTTTGGGGTACTTTATGGGTCCTCCACAGAGCTTGCAGCCTGGGGGTGGATGGGTCACGGAGTCAGGTGAACGCCCTCGCATCGCCTACGGTGATATAGCCCTCCCATTCGGGGGTCACTTGGCCCTATCAGTTAAGGGGAAGATTTGAAGGGGCGACTACATGGATATATTCAGCCTCCTCCAAATGGAGCCAGAACCCGTCCCAAAAATTAGGAACCCAGTGCAGGATGAAGAAACAATCTAAAAGAGAAAGGTAGACAAGAACTGGTCAAACTGGCTGAATGGCTACTTGATTTATACATCAGTTCTGCTCCAAATGTACCCCACAAAGGCAACCACAGTCTTTAAGTATCTGGACATAGTCCACCGGGCCTTCCGAGACTATTCAGGTACAGCTTGGGTGGCCTATGATCAGCACTTTAGGCTACGATCTGCCCATGACCCCGCCCTTGATTGTAGGATCCTGCAATGGGAACTCTGGTTGTAGCTAGTGGTACCAGCTTGGGCAGTATGGGGTGATAGATCCGATAGTGGGCACTTGATCACCCATAACAAAGCAGACACTGGCACTGGCGGGTGCCCAGTGGGTTCAAGCCCTGCACACCTGTTACAAGTTTAACTTGTCAGGTAAATGCTCCACTGTTGCCCACTTATACGGGCTCTGCGGAGCGAACCATGCTGTGTCCTCATGTCCTAAACTTGGGGGCAACAAGCAAGGACCCAGGTCCTCTCAGCATGGAGGCAGGAGGGGGGAGGACAGCATCCCCCAGCTCCACCGCAAAAGGGGGCCAACACCGATTAATGTCACCAAGTTGCTGCCCCTGCTAAGGCATTACCCAGACAGGGAAGCGGCCAGGCAGCTAGAAGAAGGATTCATTGTGAGTATCAGGATCCCCACACCGCCCCCACGCCCTTCGTTTGCAGACAACCTCCGCGCAGTTAAGGGTTTGGAGGACGTGGTGCAGAATGGGAGTAGTCCCAAAGAAGGCCCTGGGTGAGTATCAGTTAATACACCACCTTTCATACCCAGAGGGCTCTTCAGTGAATGATAAGATTCTGCAACACCTGTCTTTGGTCAAATACACCTCACTGGACAAAGCCATAGCTATGGTGAGGCGCTGTGGCCTGGCCACGCTGATGGACATTTCCGGCTGTTACCGATCCACCCGGACGATTTTTGCCACCTTGATTTCCAGTTTGAAGGAGGCGTCTATATCAATCCTTCTTTGCCCATGCGCCTATCGGTGTCATGTGCCCATTTTGAATGCTTTAGTTCCTTCCTGGATTGGTCTATCCAGTTTAAAACCGGCGCAGTGCACTCGGCACACTACTTGGATGACTTCCTGTTCGCTTGACCTACAGGTAATGGCATGTGTGAGCGCCTTCTGTGGGCCTTCATGGACATTTGTTAGGAACTGGGCGTAACTCTGGCACACACAAAAACTGAAGGCCCAGACACGTGTTTGACGTTCCTGGGGGTGGAGCTGGACTCAAAAGCGCAGCAGAGTAGATTGCAACAAGCTAAGCTGGACAAAGCCGTGGCCCTGATTCAGGCCGCGGTCTCAGCCCATAAGCTCACATTGCATGAGTTACAGGTCTTGATGGGTCACCTAAACTTTGCCGGCCGGGTGATAGCACCCGGCAGGGCATTTCTGAGGTGACTCTGTGACGCCATGTCTGGTATTAAGCAGACCTCACATAGAGTCAGGGTTACATCTGACATGGGCAAGGACCTAGAGTTGTAGCTCCGCTTCCTGGAACAGTTTAACGGGATATCATTCTGGCGGGATGTTCAGCTGTTAGACGCCGAGATGCAGGTTAGCTCCGATGCGGGAGGGGGGTTGGGTTTCGGCCTCTATTTCTGAGGCAGGTGGTGCGCTGCCCCTTGGCCTGAAGAATGGCAGACAGCGGGCATCACCAGGGACCTCACCTTTCTGGAACTGTTCCCCATAGTGGTGGCAGTCTTCATTTGGGCCCGTGAATTCAGTAATGCCTCTGTGCAATTTTGGTGCAACAACCAAGTGGTTGTGCACATAGTGAACCATCAAACATCAAAGTCGCCTAGAGTCATGGCCTTAGTGCGGGTTTTTGTTCTGCAATGCCTGCGTAACAACACCCAGTTCGTGGCCAGGCATGTCCCCAGGGTTCAAAACAACATAGCCGACGCCCTCTCTCGCTTGCAGGAGGAGCGTTTTTGTGCAGGACCTGCTTTGAAAATTCCCTTCATGTTACATAACACCCCAAAAAGTTATCTCATGAACAATTTATGTCATGAAACTAGCACCCTTCCCCCACTTGTGCCAACTGCTGGCAATGCCATTGACAGCACAAATTCAAATTTCCTGCCTATTTATAAGGGTGTGTTAACTGGGGACACATTTCCCCGAGGCTTGTATGGTGTTTGTATGACTCTCCATTGCCTATGCCTTCCACATGCATGACCATTCTGAAGAATGCCCTCTTCAGAGTTCTCTCTATACATCTCATAACAATGGTGGGGCAGGGGGGAAGCAGTTACTGTATTTGTAGTTGGTTCCTGGCTTAGTTATTTTTATAGTTTGAAAAAGCTGAGCAACCTTGAGTCTAAGCAGGGCACTATTTCAATCTGCAAACAAATTCTAGAGGAGCAAAAGGGCCACTCTTGGATGCATTCAAAAGTGCATTGGGAAATGGAGGCACATCTCTGCTGCTTATTTTCTTCTTCAGACCTCCTAAGAGCTAGAGGTGGGTGAAAATTGTTTTATTTTTTTGTGGATTTTTCAGTGTCTTCCAAAGTTAGAAAGCACATAAAGCAGTGTTATGTGTTTTTATTCCAAGGGTACATTTTTATAAATTATAAATTTATAATATTATAAATTTATAATTTTATACACTTATTTTTAAAGTGTATAGAATTATAAATGTATAAAATTATAGATAGATAGATAGATAGATATAGATATAGATATAGATAGTATTTATATACCGCTTTTCAACACAAGGTTCACAAAGCGGTTTACAGGCAAATAATAACATTAAAGTTCAATGGCTCCCTGTCCCAAAAGGGCTCACAATCTAAAATAATGGAGAACACCACCAGCAACAGCCACGAGAAAAACACTGTGCTGGGGTGAAGAGGGGCAATTGCTCTCCCTCTGCTAAATATAAGAGGACACCACTTGAAAAAGTGCCTCTTGCCCATACATTTATCGTTATAAATTATAGTTGCTTTAAAAGTGTACTAGGTAGGTAATATGAGTGGTATAGTTTCAGCAGATGCAGCCACATGCATGCTAGAGAATAAGTAGAGGTGATAGAGAATTGTGGGGTTTTTTTGGGGGGGGAATTTCAGGTTTGTTTTTTTTAAACAAAAATGAGATGTTCAGAAAACAGGGTTACATGTTTTTTTGTGTGTGTTTTGTTGTTATCACCGAAAACCCCACTCTAGCTATTGCTCTTATGAGGTATAGCTATTTCATCAATGTGGGATGAGAGTAGCCAAGGGATTTGAGCATTTGATAGGTAATCCTGATAAAACATAGCTAATTTAGAGTGCAATCCATAACGCTTGATCAACAGATGCAAGTCCCTTGCACTGGCCCAGGGGTGTCACATACATACTGTCAGGCATATTTGTGCCTCATCAGGAGTCAGTTGAACCAGCCCACAGACGCTCACGGAGGCCAGATCCAGCCTCTGTGTTGTGGCGGAAATAAAAGCAAGTGCTGGCCAAGGGAATGAGGGATTGGGTATGGCGGGGGGAGGATAGAATGGAGGTGTATTATGGGAAGGTGGAGAGGGTAATCCGTTGGGTGGACTGGCCCGGGGAGAGGGTGAAACTGGCCTGGACTACCTAGGCCGAATCCAAACACTTGTCCACTTGTCCCTGGCCTGGTTGATCTTACTAAGGTTGCTCAGATTTGCATCAGTTCTGGCGGACGGGGTGACCCGGGGAGGGGGTGGAGTTTGGAGGCAGCTGTTAGGGCGCATCCAAACCCCCATCCCTGAGGGGCTCAGCCCTGATTCAGGCCACCACTGCATGCTTGGACCTGTGCCTGCTGAAGAGCAGGCGCAGATCTGAGCAGCCCCATTGAGCTGGCTGACACCTACCCCAGGGTAAGGGGACTAACATTTTCTTATTGCCCCATAGAGGCTCCAGCGCAGACACATGTTCCCAACCAGCCTGCCTGTTCCAGCACAGATTAGGACTGCGATCTTAAAGATTTATGTCAGTCACATATAAGCACAAGAGCTGTTGTTATTCTTATGGAACATGCAGTTCAAGTTACATGTTTCAATATCTGTACACACCCACAAAGTCATGTCAACTTTTCTTAGTTTATCTAGACCAGTGATGGCAAACCTTTTGGGCTCGGTGTGTCAAAACTTCGGAAATGCTTAACTTGAGTCTGCTGGTGTGTCAACCCTTGCTCCCAAACAGAAGAGAAAATTCTTTATAGTCATTTATTTAAAGAAGAAATACAATCCAATTCATGTGTCCAATCCTCCCCTTCCTTTATGTATTACGGAAAGAAACTTCAATTAACTACAAAAGTGAGAAAATGAGTTAAATAAACTCAGTTTTGTCAGGTGTTGGTGAACGCTGGTGTGTCACCCCGAACGTGTGTCATAGGTTCGCCATCACTGATCTAGACCAATGATTTTCAACCTTTTTCATCTCACGGCACACTGGCAAGGTACTAAAATGGTCGAGGCACATCATCAGATTTTTTTTTTTAAAACAATTGACTAGACACACTGTGCTGCCAGTGCAGGGTTCACGTCACCCAATGACCTTACTAATAAGTGATGCTCTTTCAAATTCCTGCAGCACACCTGAATACAATTCAGGGCACACCAATATGCCATGGCACAGTGGTTGCAAATGGCCAATTTAGACAAATAAAATTATGTGAGTGTGTGTGAGATTATGTCAAAACCTTCAGATTTGCTAAAATGTCTCCTACCTTGAAGCAAAGTCTTCATCAGGTGTTACTGTGGATGTAATGCAGTGGAACATTCTTCCACACGGCCCCATCAAAAAATGAACACTCATGTGTGACCCCCATTCATTTCAGTGGCACACCATAGGAGAACTTGCCTGTGGCCCTAAAACAGAGACAGTAGTACAGTTGGTTGAGGAGTTGATTTGTTGGAGTCTGTTTTTTTTCTGAAGCCAAAAAACAGCCAGACAAATTGAAATAAGAGCATGGAAGCAGTATTGGGCATGATTGTGGAGCGTATTTGGCTTCCTTGTTTCACTGGCAGGATATGCTCTAATTATAAAATCCTTACAACATGCCAAGTATTACCTGATTACAGATTTGCTTGATAAATTACTTTCATAAAACCCAGATGAAGCTATCCCAAATGATATATTTAGTAGAAAAGTGTACACAAATGTTAGCCAAATAGTTTACTTGTATATCCAGAATGGGAGAGGTAGAAGATCTGCAGCCATTCCTGTTGCTGGGCATCGTGCTGTCCTTTCCAGACATGTTCACAGTTGGACTTCCCAGTGGCTCTAGATTAACTGTGAATGAAGGCTGCAGCCTGGACTGGAGATGGTTGTTGTTGTTGAGCAACAAACTGTGCCATTTATTTCAGTTGCTTTGTCATTGTCTAGAGCAGTGATTCTCCAATGTTTTAGCACCTTTTTAGAACGGCACTTGTGTTGGGACCCACCAGAAGTGTAATTAAACTGGAAGTGATGTCTTGGCTGGAAGTGACATTATCGAGCAGGAAGCGCTGTCATTGTGATGAAATCAAATGGCACTCCTGAAATGCAAATTGGCATCCTTGGTCTGCAGCAATTGCACAACCATGAAATCCCTGAAAGAAAGAAAGATTAGAACAACATAGTAAGTAAAAGCACTGAACTCAAAATGAATTAAAAAAAAAAAAAACCTAACTTGAACATGCAAACTGTTCACATTCAAACTCTCACAACAGGAATATAGCAAGAATAAGGTCTGCAGCTTCCAAGATGGCTGCTCCCAGCTTTCTGCGATCCACCTGACATCAGGTCCCGACCCACAGTTTGAGAAACACTGGTCTGGAGGATTAAGGAGGTGGAACATAACTTACAATCTCCTACTAACCTATCCAGGCTTCTTGTTCTAGGTATGTTGGTTTAATAGCATGGAACCTACTAGTAAGGAAGCCTCAACTTTTGGCCATGTTACCAGCTCTGTGGAAATTTAACTAGTTGAGGATTCTCAAGCAGCTCTGCAGCCATCCTCTCTCTCTCTCTCTCTCTCTCTCTGTGTGTGTATGTGTGTGTGTGTGTGTGATGCACACTGAAAACCAACATGGGGTGTGGCTAGGGTCACAGCTCAGAGGAAGAGCACGTGATTTGCCTGCAGCAAATCCCAAGTTTAGTCTCAGGCATGTCCATAGCGTGAGAAAGGGGGAAGGTCTACGCCTCCAGAGGAAAGATCTCCAGAAGTTCCCACCGTGCAGTGAGTGAGGAGTCACAGCAGAGGCCTTATTGCTTCACCTTTGGTCCACCACCTGGCGGGAGTCCAACTAGGGAGCTCAACCTCCCACCCTCCACTGCTTTCTACCAGACTGCCTCATCCTAAGCACCCAGACGCCTTTTGAAGGCCATGGTCAGCTCTACCCTTCCAGTCCTGCCTCTCTTTGCTCTGGTGTTGTCCCTGCAATCCTCTTCTCCTGTTTCCTTTCCCCTGTTTCTTATTCCTATTCCACAGTCTCTCCTCTCTCCATGGGAGTTTGTTGGCTAATGTGGAGAGTGTTGGCTAATGTGGAGAGTTGAAAAGGAAACACTTATTTCACAGTTCTTCATATGACTCCCATTGACTAGCTCTTACAACATCATTGGTACCAAGGTAAATTCTTCCCCCCCCACACACACACACTTCCAAGGATAGCTTGGAAGAGCATTGTAGTTGGTTATTTTTATGCTTTTAAACCTAGTTTATTTGTAGTCTGCTCATAAATGCCTATATGACTGTTTTTAAAAAAGTTGTGGGGGAGATATTACAGGTTATAGCTTTCCTTACACAGCAATGATTTACCCTTCCAAGATCATTCTTCACAATAATTTTCCACAGAACCCAGAACCATCCCCTCTCTAGTGCTGGCAAATCTCCTGAGTCTTCTTTTTAAAAGCCAACAGGTGTTTTCTCTTTGCAGCACAACTCTCTTCCAAGGAGGCTTGGGAACACAACACTTTCAGAGTAAAAGGGAAAGCACACCACAACTGTTACACAGTCTGTACACAAACGGGTAGTTTGAGGTTAGACTACAAACTGGAATAGTCACATCATCAGAATTTTTAAGTTTGATCCGTTGTCATAGAAATGTGTGCTCTAACCCACAAAGGGTGTGTCGGGGCGCTCACGCTAATGGCCTTACGTGCGCCGATTGTGGGTGCTAGTCCTGCAGATACCAGTTACAGCAGAGTACTCCAGACTCGAAGAAACAAAGAGTCACTGAGTTGTATGAAGTTCAGGTTTTTTACTTAGTGGTTAGGGATTCCCACAAGGGAGTCAAGCAGACTTAACAACAGTACACAAGACGTTACACAAAGATAGAACACACAGGGAGATGATACTTGCAGAGCCTTGCTGGCAGGCAAAGCACACCTGTGTGAAAGAGTCCTAGAGGTCAGAACAAACCAGATCCAAAGGTCTTCCGTCCAAAGCCACAGAAGTCTTCTCCTGGTGAATGGTTCACAAGTCCTCTAGCCTGTCCAGGTTCAGTTGTACAGTCACTGTAGCCCAGGCAGATGAATTGTCGGGAACTCAGGCAATAGTCCACTAATAGCTCCAGTATCACGGACATGAAGGCACATAGCCACTGCCCATACCACACTGCAACAATCCAGCAATGTGGGCAACGAGAGAAGAGAGATGGATGGAACTGAAGCCAAATGCTTCACACGAACCAGCTCGAACACTCAATGAGCTGGCTTCTCCTAGGGCTATAAGCCCCTCCCGCTCAGATTGCACCCAGGTGGTGACAAAAACACCTGCAAGACAGAGCCAGGAGTAAAAGGCTCTCTTAAAGGCATAAAATTCCCTTAAGCTGTTTCACAGCAACCTGATAGGGTGCCCCTCAAAAAGGACATAGTGGAGTTGGAAAAGGTGCAGAAGAGAGCGACGAAAATGATTACGGGGCTGGGGCACCTCCCTTATGAAGAAAGACTGCAGCGTTTGGGGCTCTTCAGTCTAGAAAAAAGGCGCCTGAGAGGGGACATGATTGAGACATACAAAATAATGCATGGAAGGGATAGAGTCGATAGAGGGATTTCTTTTCCCTCTCTCAAAACAACAGAACCAGGGGGCATCCGCTAAAACTGAGAGTTGGGAGAATTAAAACAGATAAAAGGAAGTACTTTTTTACCCAGCAGGTAGTTAATCTGTGGAACTCTTTGCCACAGGAGGTGGTGATGGCATCTGGTCTAGATGCCTTTAAGAGGGGATTGGACGGATTTCTGGAAGAAAAGTCCATTGTGGGCTATAGGCAATGATGGGTTGTAACCTCCTTACATTAGTAGTAGGCTACTTCAGAGTATTGGGTGCAAGGGAGTGGCAACAGGATCCAAGCCTCTTGTTGTCTCATGCCTCCCTGGGGCACCTGGTGGGGCTGCTGTGAGATACAGGAAGCTGGACTAGATGGGCCCTTGGCCTGATCCAGCAGGGCTCTTCTTATGTTCTTATGTTCTTAATCTTAACTTGGAGTTAGGCTGGCACAGCTCAGGAGTATCACAAATGTACCGTAAAGCACATTTGTACCACTCTCAGAGTAAAGAAGGCCGGCACATACGTGCACACCTTCCTCCCTGACTCAGAAAGTGATCCAAATGTACTTTACGGTGCGTTTGCAACACTCTTGGGCAAGCACAAATCCCTTATGCCAGCCTAACCTCAGGTTAGGATTGTGCCCTATGGACTAGTAGGCCTTATACTGTGCTATAGGTATAGCTATAGGTGCAATAGGTAGTGGAAAACTTTAAAGGTTTCCTTTAACTTTAAGGGTTTTCTTGCAACTTCCCCGAGAACAAATTCTCTCTGAATTGTCTCTTGCTTGCATTTTCATCATTTGTTCCAAGCTTCCAATTAGCATTGACATCGAAGGAACTTCTGCTGTCCCCCTGACATCTGGAAAATGGATGTCCC
This sequence comes from Lerista edwardsae, assembly GCA_029204185.1. NCBI lineage: Eukaryota > Metazoa > Chordata > Lepidosauria > Squamata > Scincidae > Lerista > Lerista edwardsae. Next base: position 11,583,332 of record JAJKFI010000012.1, read on the forward strand.
CCTGGCACTGACAGAAATTACACATGCAGATTGACTGCAGACTATGCACTGTGGCAAACCTAAAGTGTAGGGACGGGACGCACGCTGAATTCCAGATCAGGCTATTGTGACGATTGTTCAGAGCTCCTGTTTTCAACAGAGATGCTTCAGCGACATCCCTCTGGTATCGGAATCCAATCCAGCCACAGACTGGATCATACGCCGGAAACTACAGCTTAATCGAGCTTAGACCCCGCAAACAGACTGAAAATCCACATAAAAAAATTAATGATGAGCAAATATCTGAGGGAAAAACAGGTGTTATTTACAAAGATAGTTGAGTGGAAAATATTTCACAGCCTGCTGTTTTTCTATTCCAGTCTCATTTAATAATGCCCATTTTCAATGAGAGAGCTGTAAAGCTCTAGGTAGGCTGACAGGAATTTTAAAAGTGGAGGGAGATCTTGAGAGTGCATCAAAGTGAAAAGGGATGTGAACCGAGTTATAGCCATTTTGGGTGAATGTTCAGTCTTTTTTTCCCTCATGACTCATTCAGTTATCATGTTGTCCATCTTACTGGCCCTTGAAAAGCAGGGAGTAAAGCATCACATCAGTTCCAGGCAGTGCCCTATACCATGTTCCTCAATGTTAGACAGAGGCTGCAGGGAGGTGCTGCAGCCAACACTATACAGGCATCTGCTTTCTGAATAGTTTCCCTTGCTGAGATCAGCAGCCTGATACGCACCAAGGCAACTCTCCATTCAGCTGTGCACTTGTATTGGGATGACTGCAGTACCACTCACCTTCCCAGCATTTCCTGAAGGTAAGGGCCAGAGGCATAGGGAGGGTGCCACAGGGGGAGGCAAGCACAGCAGGCGCTGGCCGCAGTCAGTGCCCTATTGGACCTGCACCAGTGAATTAGCTGGCCGAGGCCAAGTGGACTGGGGAAGGCAGATCAAGGCCAGCAAAGGGGATAGTATAACAGTGCCTTCTTCCCAGCCTTCGGGTGCAATCCTAACCTGGAGTTAGGACAGCACAGTTACGCCAGCAAAGTTTGGCAGGCACAAGGGACATCGTAAAGTATGTTTGGACCACTCTGGGAGTCAGAGAGGCCAGCACACAGACATGCACCATCCTCCCTGACTCCAAGAGTGGTCCAAACGTGCTTTTCAATGGCCCTTGTGCCTGCCAAACTTTGCTGGCCTAACTGTGCTGGCCTAACTCCAGGTTAAGATTGTGCTCTTGATCTGGCCCTTCCCTGCCCTGGTCTCTGCTCTCTTCCACCCACCACTCACCTCCTTCTTGCCTTGCTAACTTACAGTCCTTGGGCCGGGGTCATTAAAAGGTCACTGGCCTGTCTCCATGGCCATAGCTGCTCATGGCCCAGCTGTGCAAAATGGCATGTCACCTTTTGCAACAGCTGTCAATGATACTACACTGGCGGAATGCTTTTTCCGGCAGGTCAAGTCTCCCATAGGATTAGGCTGTAAATTTATATCAGATGGGAACAATTCAATTTTGTATTAGTGCAAGGTGGTGGGAAGCTTGTTGTGAAACTTTTTGCCCTCTGTGAAAGAGTGCTCCTCTTTCACTGACTTTGTGATCCATATTTGAAAAAAGGGGGGGGGGAATCACCCCCCCCCATGTTCTCTCCCTTAAATGCAATGTACAGTTGGTCAACAAGTACTTTGCCAGGAGAGGGATGCACATTGTGTGAAGCCTCACTTCTTTTCAAATGTTAGTTTAAAGGAGAAGTCAACAACAAAATCGCCATCTTCCTGCTCTTTGCGGAAAGAAAACTCTTTGCCAAAAGAGAGGGCAAGCTGCATCGTGTATTGCGTTAAGATGCCTCTTCTGAAAGTGAGAGCAGCAGCCCTCCTCCTTCAGAACGCCTCTTAAAGAGGCAAATTGGCAGTGGGATCCTTATGCTGCCCTGTCTTCTGACAAAGCACTTGCTATGGTAGGCAGGGAAGGGGTGCAGCTCATGCTGAGCAGCAGGCACGGCCTTCCTATCTCATGTCTTTGTTCTTTGCAAGATATAATTCTCACTGTTATCATGCCTATGACAATTTCCTCTTTTTTTGTACTGCATGGTTTTCAAAGAATAAAATAAATTTCAACAGATGAACATGGTGAACATGGTAATATAACAGATGAACATAACATGGATGAAAATACAGACATGCCCCGGTATCTGCTGGGGTTTGGTTCTGGACCCCACCCTGGATATCTAAAACCGTGGATACTGGGGACACCTTTTCAAAGATTGGGGAACATCAGTGGTTTTACTGCAATGAGGTATAAAAAAAGAAATTTGTTTAATGTCCCCCTATCTTTTTAAGCATCCCTGTATCCATGGTATCTGTGGATAACTGAAACCATGGATACCAAATCAGTGGATACTGGGGCACGCCTGTATAACTGAATGATATAAGGTAAATGTAAAAGGTTTCACTACAGAACACACATGTTTCACATGACATGACAAGCCTTTCTTACAACAATTCTTTCTTGCCATTTCTTGGAGTAAGTTATGACCCATTTCCAAGATGGATCAGACAGATGGAAGCCAAGGAGCTTGAACTTTGTTCCATAACCTTGCCAGGTTCTTTCTGGCTGCTATCAATTAATACCCACAAATACATAATACTGTATGCAGATTGAGTTGAATCCCGTAAGTAATCTAACAGGATTACTGAAGGATCCATCATTAACAAAAGCCCTGCAAAAATCATATCAGTTCAGACCAATAACTTGGTATTATATGTCTTCTGTGGCCGAAAATATGAATACAATCTGCACCAAGACAGGAGTTGCTGCAAAATCCAAACAATTTCCCCAAAGCCCCCAACAATGTGAGTCCTCTCTTCTCCAAGCTCTCAGAGCACATGAAGCTCTTGAGAGATGTGGCTCCACTGGATCTCTTTAGGGTAGAAGTGGATGGGTATCCATTGAAGGTAACTACTGGACATTAGTCAGCATGCCTGGCTGAAGACAAACAAGAGAAAGGGAGGGAAAAGAGCTCAATAGTGTCCTTTGGGAGTCATATCTACATATCTTACTGTTGGGTGTGCAGATAGAGAGAGGAACAGGGTGGGGGAAAGAACTATCATAATGGTTTACAGCACTCTGAAGCCCAATATGTGAGCAACTTGTCAATATTTCAGATACTTTGAATACCACCATTATGGGCATCCACTCGGCAGAGAACATGTTGGAGTAGCATTTTAGATGTTTGCTTTGGGAAAATAGATGTAATGAAGACCTTTACAAACGCTGACAATTGCTGGAGCAAGTCCAAGTGGACCCAGAAAAGCAGATTGAGGTTGGTAACGGCCTCAACACACACTACTCCCTTAGTCTCCGCCTGTCTCTTCCCTGTCCCACCACTACCTCACTCCCCAGCTGATGTCCCAGTGCAAGCTGCTTCTTGGCAAGCTGCTGTCCTGCAAACATGGCTGCTTAGCACTTGCAGTGGCAGCAACAAGGAATGGTTGGTTGTCTTTTGCAATCACTGTAAAGCACACTCTAATTCCAGCAGCAAAGCTGGCCTATAGGATCAGGCCCTAAATGTACTGCACCCTGAGCCAACAGGCTTTTATGCTCTCTCTCTCTCTCTCTCTCTCTCTCTCTCTCTCTCTCTCTCTCTC
>JAJKFI010000012.1:11589263-11604961 GCA_029204185.1 Lerista edwardsae
TAATAATAATAATAATAATAATAATAATAATAATAATAATAATAATAATAATAATACTTGTATTTATATACCGCCTTTCTCAGGTCACCAGATTTCTCTAATGACTATAACTCAAGGTGGTTTACATAGGCAGACTTTATTCAGAAACCCGAAGTTTTTTACAATTGTTACAGACATGTTCTATCTTGCAAGAACTACACACATACAGATGGATCTTTCTGGATTTAGTCCTTCCTTCTGGCCACCCGTTTGTCTTCTTGCTGGCTGATAAGCGGCTTCCCTGCTCCCACCAGAAAAGCAGCTGACTTCAGCACAACTCCCCCTCACACAAGGCAGCTGGAGACAGCTCAGCTGTTAGTCACAATTAATGAGGTCTGCTGCTCACAGAGACTTCCGGTAGTCCTGAACTGCCAACCTTCAGATCTTCAGCTCTTATCTTCAGGCAAACGGAGGCATTAACCCTCTCGACTAAATCTTCTGTATAGGCTTCTTATAGGCTGTAATAAATATTTATGTGTGTGAACTGTGCACAATGTTGCCCCTTCTGGTTCTAGCCTTCTCTCATAATCCACACCTGAACTATTAGAAATTTGAGATTGTTTCAGTGCAATCCCCTATTTATATTCTTCAAGCATAGTCTGGCTGTTGTTTATATTAAACAAAGACATGATAATCACTTGCCACATATAAGTAATATAACCAGTAGGACTATTGTAAATTGCTGTCCAATTCTAACATTTGAGTTTAAGCCAACAAGTCTGTTTCAGAGGTTCGGGTCAGAGAGCAGCTTAGCTTGCTAAAAGCCAGCAGCAACACCCTCTAAAATGTTTATAATAATGCATGATTTTAAAATCAGATGACCCCACTTCACTTCTGCAGTATTGTTCATGGGGAGAGCTGTCACGTTTGATAAACCTCATGCCTCTTTTACTTCTTGCCAGACACATCACCAGAACAGATAAGCATGGGGGGAGAGAAATAGGCTGGGGAAAAACTTTGTATTAGCCTCTGCACACAACTATGGCTCCAAGACAAACATTCCAGAGGTGTTCCGGGGGCGTAGGCGGCGCAGTGGGCAGAGATGGGGGTTGTGACACAGGACACTATTCCTTAGCAGATTGTGCAGAGGAAGAGAAGTCTGGATGCCATCACTTGAAGGTTCCTAATACGAGGAACATCTCATGTGCCTCCTGGTCTTATCTCTCATGATCGTCTCATGGTCTTATCCAGGATTTCCCAGGCTTCGTAGACTTCATAAAAATAAAAACAAAAAACCAACCAACCTGGTAATCCTAAGACTCCTACTTCCTAATGCATAGAGAAGAGCTGTTGCCTAACTGGAGGAAAAGATGCCTGCCATGGCATCTGTCAGCCTGAACTGCATCCTATACATACTTTCCTGGGAGTAAGCCCCATTGAAGACTTGGTAGCTTCTGCTTACCCCATCTATCCTGTGTGCGTCCTTAAGGCAAGATGCGATGGGACAGTCTGTCCATGGCTTTCCCTGCCTCTGTACCTGTTGAATTTTTTGAAGAAGACCCCATCCCAACCACAGATTACTGCTCCTGAAATGCACACACACCAGTCCGGTACACACACACACACACACACACACACACACACACACACACATATTCATGGAATTTCAAATACCTCTGAGCAGATACACCGTCGTTGTCTTTAGCCATGTACTGGAAGAAGGCGGGTCGCAGACCGTATGACAGATGAGAGGAGATTGCAGGCCAGGACACAACTGCTAGCAGAGTAGGGACTTCATGTGAAGCCAGGAACTCAACCAAATGACAACTTACAAGTCTCTGCCCCTCTTGCATGGGGGCAGGGTAAAGGCATTGCTGCGGGAAAGCATGCCAGCAGTATTCATCCACAACCTATGAAAAGGGGCGCTAGAAGTCTTATTGGAACACATATGCAATTAAGACTGCAATCCTATCCCCACCTGCGAGTAGGTCCCATGAATCATAATGGGACCTAATTCTGAGTAGACATGCCTAGGATTGGGATCTAAAGGTATTACAAGCATGCCCCAGTATCCTCTGGGGTTCTGTTCTGGACTCCGCCCCCCCCCATGGATACCTGAAACTGTGGATACTTTTTAAAGATAGGAGAATGTCAATGGTTCTGCTGCAACAAGGTAAAAAATAGATTTGTTTAATTATCCCCTATCTTTTTAACAGTATCCATGGTATCCACTGATAACTGAAATGGTGGATGCTGAATCAGTGGATACCAGGGAATCCTATAATTCTTTCCTGAAACTTAGGGGTCAATCTTAACCTGGAGCTAGGCCAGCACAGTTAGGTCAGCAAAGTTTGGCCGGCACAAGAGACGCCATAAAGTACGTTTGGACCACTCTTGGAGTCAGAGAAGCCAGCACACAGTTGTGAGCCATCCTCCTTGACTCCAAGAATGGTCCAAACATACTTTACAGTGTCCCTTGTGCCAGCCAAACTCTACTGGCCAAACTGTGCCTGCCAAACTCCAGGTTAGAATTGTGCCCTTAACGGGATAAGGATAATCCTGAAAAGCATCCTTATGTGAAAATGATGAGCGGTCCTCTCCTCTCACAGGCTATTCCTGTTGCCAGTTAGCCTCTCTCTTCTCAAGATAAGGAGAGTTTGTATAGGAAGGGAAGGATTGACAGGGAGAGTTAGGTGTCAGGGGTAAATCCCATTTAAGCCAGACCAAAATGTGAAGGACTTTGGTCATGACTCAAAGCCGGATGAGATTTTTGTTGTGAATTTGTGTTGGTTAGAGCAGAGTTGGGGGCTTGCGGACCCATTCTAGCGCTTGCCTTAGCGCTCCGGAGCGAAGGAACGAAGCGATCGCTACATTTCAATGTCAAAGTCTTTATTGGTTTCAGTAGCGAAAGTGTGAAAGGTGAAAAAGTTCAATCTGCCGGTTAGGAAAGCCGGCGAAGGCATTGCCGCGCGCAGGCGGCTCTTCAGTGCGGTTTTACATCTTAGTGCACACACAGTGAGAAAATTCTTCTACACAAGAACAAAAGGATGCAACCAGAGTATATCTGGTAGGTGGATACCTGAAGACCCTTGTGCCCCATTTTACCCAATGAGGTGCCCCTTTGGACACTATGATCTCATGAGAAAGCAAAGTGTTTGTAGCCAGCTCTTCCCGTGTGAAATTGCCTGCTTTCATTACACTATCGGAAAGGGAGTAAAGCTAGTTGCCCTAACAAGCTTGGGAAGCTGACCAGCTCAAGGACTCACAGGTGTCTATCTGATCTGGAGAAGCAGAGACGGAATGCCAGTTTCAACCAGTTCTGGACTGTGAGATGTGAAACTGCAACAATTTTTTGAACCCAAAGAGTTTTTAAATTATAAATACATACTATCCTAGTTTTTTTAAAGTCCTATGCAGTCATTCTATCTCTGGTACCAAATCACAGGTACCGAGGGATTGGAAGCACCCTGGATAGCCCCACCCCTCCTTAGCCACGCCCCCTAGAATCTCCAGGTTCTGCATTCCTCTGACTCCAGCAGTACCCCCCCTAATTTGGAACACTGATTTGCCATTGTTTCAAATCTGAGGGAGAAAGGGTAATCATTACATTCCTTCCATCCTCAGAGAAATGCTGACCCTGGGAATGCTCAGAGGCATGGCTATGGCCAGGGCTAGCTGACACGGTCCCATTTTCCCAGTACCTGAGCACAGAACAACTGAACCGGACTGTTGCCACTGAAGCATCACTGTGACCTCAATCTCAACTGCTCTTCAAGCAAAACATTACAAACTGTACTGAACCCTAAATTTAGCCATTTAAACAAAAACATAAAATCAGTCAGCGGAAGACCAGTGCCTGTTTTTTTTGTTTGTTTGTTTGTACTATATCTGTATTTTCACTGCTGAGTTATAAATCCTTTGAGATGCATTATTCTATTTTGGAAATGCTGAAAGCTTCTGGACTGCTGCAGTGTTAATGGGCGGCAAGATAGTCAAATCGCTCTTGATTGTAAATAAATGTGTCACCAAATACTCTGACTGTGGATCCAATTCTATCCAAATTTCAAGCACCAATGCAGGGGCACCACAGCACTGAGGTAAGGGAACAAACATTCACTGCCTTGAGGAGGCCTCCCTGACTGCCCCACCCCCCACAGCAGAATGCAGCACACACCCTGTTCTCACCACTGCATCGGCGCTGGGAATGTGGATAGGGTTAGGACTGTATTATTTTCCTGTATTGGACTGTATTATTTTTGTTCCTCTGTAGTACTCTGTTTTGTACAAAGTATATTGAGAGTGCAATCCTAACCTGGTGTTAGGCCGCATAGTTAGGCCAGTAAAGTTTGGCTGGCACAAGGACCACTATAAAGCATATTTGGACCATTCCTGGAATCAGGGAGGATGGCGCACATCTGTGTGCTGGTCTCTCTGACTCTAAGAGTGGTCCAAGCATACTTTACAGTCTCCCTTGTGCCAGTTAAACTTCGCTGGCCTAACTGTGCTGGCCTAACTCCAGGTTAGGATTGTGCCTTGAGTCTCACCTGTGGTGTTACGGGGTGGGGGGTGGGGGCAAAATGCTAGGTTTTTCAGCTCCTGTGTAAAGTGGCCCTTATCCTTCAGAGCTATTCATGGTTGCTCGCCACTTTACTCTTGAAGCTGCAAATGGCTCTGAAGCAAGGGGGAGGGGCCACTTTACCCAGGAACTCCTGAAAAATACTTCGCATTTTGCCCTCCTCTTGGAATGCCACATAGGACTACACCTTTGTTTTTCTCAGAAATGATGATTCCATTTTGACATATTATACATTCCCCGCTGGCACGTATCAGTTCTCTAGAAATTCCCATGAATATACTGAAACATGTTAAAAGGAGACTGAAGCACGGGATAACAATAGAAACGGGCAACCCAATCCTAAATTGCCTGGGCACTGCAGGCAGAGCAGTTGCCAAATGGCTACTGCTGCATCCAGCGGCAGCCAGATAGCTGTCCGAGGCACCTCAGGAGAAGGAGACAATTATCCCCTTCCCCCAGGTAAGCCCGCAGGACTGCTGATGTATCTTCTTGTGTCTGCTCTGGCTATTTTGCCAGTGCAGACTTGAGGGACTCTGTGTTGGGCCGTGCAGCCTGACATGGAGGTTAGAATCTGGTGGTGGTGGCACCACCGCCTGTCCCATCCAACTCCGCCTCTATCCTACCCAGTTCCACCCTCCCTGCCCACCTAGAAATAGTGCTCCATTGGCGGTAGTGAAACCAGAGGCAGATCTAAGGGAGGGCAAAGCTCTAAGTTTTACAAGAAGCCTTACCTTGCAATGGAAATCACTCCTCTCCTGCACCGTTTTAGCCAATCCTCGCAGGGAAAAGCAACATCTTGGCGTTGCTTACTGGCTACAGCAGCAAGGGAGAGGAGGGATGTACATGACAGGGTAAGGCTCCTTGCAACACTTAGAGCTTTGCCCTCCCTGTAGATCTGCCTCTGAGTGAAATTCACTGTTCGCCAGCTCCATGTGGGCACCTCTGGGTCAGTGCGGGCAGTATGGTACACTAGTACTGCCCACACTGGTGATCATTGGATTCAGCCCTGAGTTGAATACTTCACCGCTAAACAAAATCTGTTTTGGATTAACCCACTTTCTGAACTTCCTGATTAAACATGAATTCAGAAAACATGAACTATGGCAAATTCAACATAGTTGGCAGGCTTCTGCCTGTGCAATTGGGTATGTGAATTCCATGTACACTTCCAGATCACTTCAGGAATGTAACCGGAGTCTGGATGGCTGAAACTGTAGGTGGGATTGGGGCCAGAATAAGGTTAAAGGTATATGGAATGAGAACTGTGTTGAAGTCAAAAAAAAATTCCAAGGATTGGCCAGACACAACATGAAGGGAATAAAGAATGACACAATGGGACATACCTAACAATTCTATCTTTCCAGTACATGGGGAGGAGTTGAACACAGAAAGTAGACGCCATGCCGAATCACTCTCATTAACCCAACCTCATTTTAATTAACAGGAGATTGTTTACTGACCATGGCTTCAGTTTTCTAAAAGTCTTATTTTTAAAAAATAGGAAAGCTGTAGAATTTGTAGGCCTGATACTGGTAGCTGTGGCCTTTTTGGATTGGAATACTGTCCTTGCTTCCGAAAACCTGGAAGAGGTAAGCTGGAATGAAATCAGGAGAAAAGCAAGGGTGGCAATGCTTGGGCTAAATTATGTCACTAGGAATTCCCATGAGTATACTGAAGTGTATCAAAAGAAAACTGAAGCACAGGATAAATGTATCGAAAGGAGACTGAGGCTGCAATCCTATACACACTTTCCTGGGAGTAAGAGCCACTAAATGCAATGGGACTTACTTCTGAGTAGACATGCTTAGGCTTGCACTCTGAATCACATGGATTGGCTGATAGGTTGCATTCCAAAATTTGCTTCTCTTGGTGCAGTAGAAGGAATGGGACCAATCTAGAAAGAGAAGGCATAGTTGGATGAGACTGAAAAATTCACTTGTACTCTCAGCCAAAGTAATAGTAGCAGCAGTAGGCTTGCATTGAACAAAAAAGACTAGTTAGAGCATATATACGCCAAATCAATTTTTGCATGCAATCAACTAACAATTGCACTTACAAAATGGGCAAAGAATTAAGAACCACCACGTTTGTTCAGAAAAGAAAAAAGAAAAAAAAGAAAAAAAAAGCCATTTTTCCTTTCTAGCAAAAATCCAAGATATTGCTTTTAAAGTCTACATGTGAAATTTGAGGGATTTCAAGTCAAATTTTGAATCATGGGGTGGTTTCCATGCTTGGTTAAGCAAGCAAAATGTATCTTTAATACCTCCTGACTCATTTTTCCTTGTTCAAAGAGTTATGGTGACATTTCTAAATGCTTCACAAAACACCAGAGGTCAAATTGGCACACGACTGCCACAGCCGTGCTGGCTTTGGAAGACAGATATTCTACTCCCCAGATCCTTGTTAAAGTTTGTTTTGGGCAAAATGCTTTGCTGGTGTAAATCCATTTACTTTGGTAAAGTTATACCATTAGGGAACTGAGCCCACTTTTAACAGCATTTATATATGTGTGTCTGAAGCCAGTATATTCTGGATGGCTGTAGGCCATTTTAGAGAATGGGAAGAAATAACTTAGAATGTAATTACTTTGCAGATTCTTCTTCCTCGCTGGTGTTAATGCTCCATTCCATCAGACTTAGACATGACTTGTAGTAGGTGATGTTGTGGTCCATTATTCTTAAAAATAAGAAAGAGTTACCAAAAAAATGCAACCCAAGCATAGTAGTGACACACTGGCCTGATTGTTTCAGTTTCTAGACCATGATCTTCTCTCTGATGGAAATACAGATCATCTGAAACATGCAGCTGCCACAAAACAAACAAAAAGAAAGAAAGAAAAAGGCAGCCATATCACTCATTCTCTCCCTTGCCTGTGAAACATTTAATACAATATAGAACACAATCCTAACCTGGAGTTAGGCTGGCAAGTTAGGCCAACCATGTTTCGCTGGCACAAGGGTCATTTTAAAGTATGTTTGGACCACAGTCAGGGCGCAATCCTAACCTGGAGTTAGGCTGGCTCCGTTAGGCCAACAAAGGTTAGCCTGCACAAAGGCCACCGTAAAGCGAGTTTGGACCACTCTCGGAGTCAGGGAGGATGGAGACCTTTCCAACTTCCCTCCACCACAGGATGCAGCATGCGCCTCTTTGCATTGGCGGTAGGGACAATTTAGGTTGGACTGGGCTGTATGAAATATTGATCAGCTTTAGTTTTATTCCCCTTCCCTATCATTGTTAAATCATCTCCACAGTAAAGGTTTGTCTGGTGCATGTTTCACCTTCAGCTCTCCCTTCAGTCCCCACTGAGCTACCCCACTGGTCACCCATAAGTTCTCAGTATCTATATATATAAAGAAGAGCATGGGTTTGTGTGTGTGTGTATGTGTGTATGTTTCGTATAGGCTCCGCAATGCCTGGAGCGATCGACACGAAACTTGGCATGCATACACCTTGCAGCCTGGCAACAAACACTGCGGGGGTCAGGCCCCCCTAGCACCCCCAGGGGTGGGGGTACGCAGGGGTCCCCACGTGAAAACGGTCAAAAACAGCCAAAATCGGCATCAAATCCACAGTTTCCGGGGTTGCCGAGATGAGCAGTGATGCTCCCGATGCCGTCAAAGTCTGGGTTCAGCCGCCCCTCGACGTGGGGGGCAAGAAGGGGTGCGAAACAAAACGTCCGCCATGCCCTGCTGGAACGCCTGGACCAATTGGCATGAAACTTGGCATGCATACACCTTGCGGCCTGGTGACAAACACTGCGGGGGTCAGACCCCCCCCAGTGCCCCCAGGGGTGGGGGTATGCGGGGGTCCCCGCATGAAAACAGTCAAAAACGGCCAAAATCGGTGTCGGAACCGTAGTTTCCGGGGTCGCCGGGGCGAGCGGCGATGGTCCCAACGCTGTTGGAGTCTGGGTTCGACCCCCCTCGGTATGGAGGGCGAGAAGGGTGCGAGACAAAACTTCCGCGATGCCCTGCTGGAATGCCTGGACCGATTGGCGCCAAACTTGGCATGCAGAAGCCTAGCGGCCTGGCCACAAAAAATGCGGGGGTCAGGCCCCCCCAGCACCCCCGGGGGTGGGGTATGCGGGGGGCCCCATGTGAAGACAGCCGAAAACGGCTGAAATCGGCGTTGAGTCCGTACTTTCCGGGGTCGCCGAGACAAGTGGCAACGCTCCCAATGCCATCGGAATCCGGGTTTGCCCCCCTCGGCGTGAGGGGCAAGAAGGGGTGCGAGACACGACGTCCGCCATGCCCCGCTGCAATGCCTGGAGCAATTGGCGCCAGACTTGGCATGCGCGTGCCTTGCGGCCTGGTGACAAACACTGCGGGGGTCAGGGGCCCCCAGCGCCCTGGGGGTGGGGGTGCGCAGGGGCCCCCACATGAAAATGGTCAAAAATGGCCAAAATCGGCATCGAATTCATAGTTTCTGGGATTGCCAAGGTGAGCTGCGATGCTCCCGACACGGTTGAAGTCCCGGTTTGGCCCCCATCGGTGTGGGGGCGAGAAGGGGTGCAAAACTCATAAACTCTGGAAGATCATTTTGTTACCTGGGCAACGCCGGGTAACAAAAAGCTAGTACAAGATAAATTACCCGAATTGTGCACATTAAAACAGGTTTAAAAGTGCTCTTGGCAACATTGTGAAGGGGATTCGAAATGGGTCACAATTGCATTTTTTTCTTTGCTGTTCTGAGGTGCAGGGAGCCCTGAAAAGGGGTCCATGGGCTCCCCACCCCTTCTGGAGGGCTGGCGCAACCAGAGGTAAACTTAAAAAGTCCCTGGCAGCAGCACAGTCATAGTGATTGTATCACCACCATTGCTATCCCCCTGCCCCTTAAGTGAGCAGAGACGAGGCTTCCTTGGTTGGGGTGTCACGAGACTCCAGTTTGGGACCCTCTGCTATAGGCTAATAAACCAAAAGGGTTTACCAGGAGTCTATGGAAGAGCATAAGGGGGACATGGTGGCACTGCGGGTTAAACCGCTGTTGCTGCACTTGCTGACCGGAAAGTTGGCAGTTCAAGACCGCGCAACAGAGTTAGCTCTCGTTGCTTGTGCCAGCTCCTGCCAACGTAGCAGTTCTAAAGCATGTCAAAATGCGAGTAGATAAATAGGGACCACTTCGGGGGGAAGGTAAAAGCATTCCGTGCGCCTTGGCATATAGTCATGCCAGCCACATGACCACAGAAGCTTGTCCTAGGACAAACAGCGGCTCTTTGGCTTAGAAACGGAGATGAGCACCGCCCCCAACAGTCTGTCACAACTAGACCAAATGGTCATGGGAAAACCTTCACCTTTTTATGGATGAGCATGGCCTTTAAATATTATAAATTGGGATTTACCAGCCCAAAATTTAACTACCAGGCCACTGCATGATTGATTATGCAACTCTGTACAACAGGTCACAGAAATATTAGTAGACTGTATTTTTAAAAAAAAATTCGGCTCACAAAGAACACTTTTCCTCGATGTTGTTTTAATTAAAAATAGTTGGATCATAAAACAGCAGCAGTGAAGAGCTCCAATCTAAATGAATACCATGATGCAGAAGTGGAACATATTTAACCTGTGAAAATTGAGATCCCTGGCATTACTGTGGGGCCCCCAACTTTGCAGGAAACCTGAAGAAGCAACGAAATGAGTTGAAGCCACTAGCAAAGCAACTCTGAACTCAGCCCGATCTCGCCATTTTCAAAAGGACACGTATTCTTTTCACATCATGTTTTTCAGTCAATGTTGCACTCAAAGCCCAGTAACATTAATAGGAATTATGCATGTTCCACAAAAGGGGAGAGTGAGATCTTCAGGGAGTAAAAAGTGATCCTGTTCTGAGCAATCTTTCCTTGACTGATCTGTGCACGGCACAGTGTCAACTATCAAAGGAAAACTAGGATCAAAAACAAGATATGAGATTTATAACTATTTAATGCTTTCCTTGACTGAGCCTACAGGGCCTCCCAAATCACTACTCATTGTCCCATCCCCTTTAAATCACTACTCATGGTAATGTGGTGCAGCCCAAAGTCGCTGAGTCACACGGGCTTGTCCATCCAGCAAAACTGATAGAAGATTCAGGACAAATAATGGAAAGTATTTCACTTGAAATGTAATCAAAATATGGAATTCACTGCTACAGGTTGATGGCTACTATCTTGGATGGGTTTAAACAGAGAGATGTAAAACACCGATATGAGTCTACCGCTGGCTCTGTAGTCATGATGGCTCTGTGGAATGTTCAAGAGACAGTATACCTCTGTGTATAGCTGTTGGGTGGCAAGAGAAGGGGAAGGCTGTTTGCCTATGCCAGCTATTTTCAGCCAGTGTGCCATAGCGCATTGGCTTGCCGTGAATGGTTTGCTGGTGTGCCGTGAGAGTTTGGCAGATGGGCAGTCCAATCCTGAGCTGCCCATGCACTCCTATAAGCAGTGGTAGCCAAGCAGCTACTGATGCATCCTGCTGGTGCTGGGCAGGCACCAGAGGCTCCTTGGCATAAGGGGACATTTGTCCCCTTCCCCCAGGTAAGGTCACAGGGCAGGTGTTAGATCTCCTAGGCTCTGCGGTGCATTGCAGCTCGATATGGAGGATAGGACCTGGCAGCGAGGGTCGCTGCTGGTCCCACCCCTGCTCCACCCCCAGGAACACCCTCCTGCCCTGCCTGGAAAGCATGCAACGCCAGCGAGCCATTCACGCACCACTCGCCACCTTGCATTGTCACATTTGGGCGATGTGGGGCTGGTGTTGGCCTGGCACCAGCAGTAAGGCCTTCTCGTGGTCTTTCCACTGGCATTGAAGGAGCTATATGGCACCTTCACGATGCCAGCACTCGCAGTTTGCTCATCCCCCTGGCGCTATGGAGCTCAGAATTGCGCTGTTATTTAAAAACATCATTTATTAATAGGACCCATTGAAGGATGTGATCCCCACGCCAGCAGGATGGTTTGTCAGTTATCAAAAGGCTGATGGTGCGCTTTGACAATTTTAGCATCTTGCCAGTGTGCCATCAGTTGAAAAAGGTTGAAAATCGCTGGCCACTTCTAGGCTTCCCAGAAGCATCTTGTTGGTCACTGCGAGAAACTGAATGCTGGATTTGAGAGGCTCCTTTTTCTGCCTTCTCATGTTCTTAAATGTCACATTTAAGTCACATAGCTGGCACCTGTTTTGGAGTCATGTAACACGCATGTGTTGAGTGCATATGCAAATGACGCTATTTATAAGGAACTCATAGTTGAAGTTGTTAAAATTACCTTTCATTTTGCTGGTGCTGTCGAGAAGTTGTGCTCTCACTTTTCTCAAGTGTAAGTGTTGTTATTCTTGATTTTGCAACCTCACAGAAAATACTCCCAGATGAAACATCACAATGAACATAAGACTGGCTAGACATTTCATCTACTCATTGGTCCAGGGGAAATAACCAGTACTGAGAAAATGGGCAATAATGTGAAGTGTTTTACTGGCCGACTCCTGGGCTTGGGCCAGGTTATTGGATCATGTGTGTTAATGATTCTAAGGGCACATTCCTAACCAACTTTCCAGCTCTGACATAGTTGTGCAAATACAGCATGTGCTGCATCTTGCAGTGGAATAGTAGTCACAGAGGCCTCCTAAAGGTAAGGGTATGTTTGTTCCCTGACCTCAGACCTGCATTTGCCCTTACCACGTTGCTGGAAAGTTGGTTAAGATATTGCCCTAAATCTTTTAGAGATGCAGTTTTGAATCCAGTTCGTTAACGGCTTGCCATTGAGCTGGTCTGTAAAGAAACCAAATAATCCCTTGACAAAAATCATATACGTTTACTTGGGGAGAAAATAATTGGAAATACCAGTCCCGACAGCTGTCCTGTTTTTGAGCTCCAGCAAGTCTGCACTTCATTTTTAAACTGGAGACTACACTAGAACATTTCATTCAAGGTGGAATTTGGACTTGATTAGAGGTGGTCTGACTGGAATCCATGGCAGTTCCTATTTGGGTAGCCTTGGATAGAGGCAGTAGTGACATTCAGGGGGTTCGCCCAGGTTCTATAGAACCAGTTGTTAAATGGCCGGGCCCCGCCCACTCGCTTACCTCGGCTGGCTTCGGGTTTTTTTTGGCTCTGGCTATGATGTCATAGAACCGGTTGTTAATTCATTTGAATCCCACCACTGGATAGAGGCCACTGAGCACTGATCAGTCACACAGATATCAGGGCCCAATCCTATCCAACTCTCCAGTACCGATACAGTTGCAACAGTCGTGTCCCTGGCCCATATGCTGCCCTCCGGTAACTGTCACCACCGCCCTCCACTTACTTTAGGCTCCCAGAGCCTCATGTGACTTTCTCATACACCAAAAATGTTCTGAAGTTTCAGAAAGTTGTTAAACAATACTTTAATCTTTCCGACAAAAACCAGAAGTATTATTTGCAGGCATTTTGAAAGCTTCAGGGAGCTTTCGACACCCCACGTGAGGCCTGGGGCAATTGCCCCCACCCCGAATAATGGTAGGACTGCCACCGAGTCACAATAGAGCCTTGATGTAAGGAACAAACGTTCCATTACCTTGAGCAGGCCTCTGTGAGTGCCCCCCCATGGTAGGATGCATCATCTGCCCGAATGGCACAACTGCATCAAAGCTGGACAGCTGGCTAGGATTGGGCCCATTCAAGGCCCAACCCTAGCCTACAACAGTACAGTGCATGCAGCACCACCAACTGAGCACGTGCTGTATACTATGGGCCATCTGGGAACAAGAAGTAAATAAAAAACCTTTTGCTGCCTAGTCCCAATGGGTCACCTTTGACCTATACCAGCTCTTATCAATGGGTCCAGACAAGGAAGGACTTGATACGTGAGGCTGTTGCCATATCTCCATCCTGCCCTGAGGCTGCCCTTGACCCAGCTTGCTCCCTGCCTTGATCCTTCCACTGACCCTTCCATTGACTTACAGAGATGGTGGAGAATAGTGAAGGCATCTGCAGGCCACTGTCACCCACCTGTGGTTGACATCCACTTGTTATGTGGGCAGCTGCAGCCCACATAACAGAAGAGCAGCATACAACAACAGACGTAGATTTACCTTGTAGTTATAAACATATATTTGAATTTCACAGTAGCAGGCAAGTAGAATGGTCACAAGCAAGTCCAAGGTCAAAATACACATGTAGAAAGGCCATCCTTACAGCAACAGAAACAGCAGCACCTCCACATTCCTTTTTCTTTCCAACCAACAAGGATGGAACATAGGGCCAGTCCTTAAGTATCAGTTGCTGCCAATCAGATCCCTGATTGGCTCTGCCCTAGTGTGTGTCGTTTTTTGCACGTACATACACATCTTCATTACAGCACTGTACAGACACAGGTGCCACTGATTGCTGTTTCAGCCTTGTAGTCAGTGGTGTCATCTACTCACCAGTAGACGGTACGCTGGGCGGGACTTAGTGTGATCGACATCACGCTAAGTCTCGCCCAGCGTACCGTCTACTGGTGAGTAGATGACACCACTGCTTGTAGTGTTCCTGGTGGAAACAGCAACTGGGACTCTGCTCAACCTGGGTGTCAGATTCCCAACAGAGGATTTGGCTGAACACATCTAGATTTACTTCTGAGGAAACATTCCTAGAATTGTGCTGTGAGTCTACTTTCAAATGTTCTCATTCCAATCCTTTTCGTTTTTATTTTCCAATGTGTGAAGCAAAACACAGGAGTGATTCGGAGTTTCTCCAATGCATTAGAACCTACGAGGGAAGCAAAGGAGCCACAAAAATACCTTGATATTTAGTTCAGCCAAGGACTTACATGTTTACATTGCTGAAGAAGTGATAAAGATGCAAAACAAGTAGTATAATGGAAATGAATAAAACGTGCGCAAGGGTCATTGCCAAGTAGTCTTAGCTCAGTGATTGCTATTCCACATGGTAAGGCACAAATGAGGTTGCACAAATATTTAGCTTAGAGTTACAGGATGTGAAATGCACAGGCTACCTATTACAGCTAAGCTCCAGTTGGCAAGGTGCAGAATCTGAACACTTATTCTTTCCTTGGAGATGTGTGAGAGCAGTGTTTGTTGGGGGCATGTATGTGTATGTGCTCACGTGTGCATAGGCACAAGCATGCATGCATGCACAAACAAGTTCAGCTAGACTTCAAGGAGAAATAAGTTAGGTGCAACTTACATTCCTTGGTCTAGTCCAGATGTAATATTATCTTTTGTTTAAGCAACTGGGAGCAGGGCCATGATCCCATCCCACCAACCCCCCAGCTAAGCCACCTTTGTGGTTTTTATTATCCATGCACAAGGGCTTAGCATCCAGAATTCCCAAGTTAAAAAGAAAAAACTCTTGAGAAGGGTCCTCCCACCTCCATCATCCACTCCATTTCTCCAGGATGCACACCATCCCTGAGCCTAATCCCTACAAACATCTTATCTCCCAGATGTGATCACTTGGCAAACTACCAACAACTACCTAAACCTACTTGGTCAATCTGAAGTAGGTGAATCAACATACTGCCCTAGCCAATCTGGCAAGAGAGCAAAACAATCCTACTCTGCCTGCTAAAAATTGGCTAATCTCAGGCTGAACTTGCGGATAATTGGAGTCCTTTTGCTCCAGGAATAGATGAAAGCAGTGGCTTCCAACCTGGAGGGGTCGCGAATTGATTTTCAGGGGATTTCAGAGACCCCGTTTACTACCATAAATATGTTTGTGTAACATTAAAAAAGATGCATTTTTGCAACATTTTCAGGGAACCCCCAGACAGTGAAATATGTTTTTGAAAAAGTATTTCCACATACCTGAAAACAACTGTTTAATTTGGTAACTGATGGTAATCTACATATATGTTTTTTACAGTCACAATGATGTCACTTCCTGCTTTATGATGTCATTTCCAGTCTTGGGAGCGGGGTCCCAACAGGCTGTCATACCTAAAAAGTGGGTCCCGGTGGAAAAAAGGTTGAGAACCACTGGACTAAAGGATACAATGCTGCAATAATGCTGCCCCAGACTCCCCCCACAGCTGTGGATGCTACCAGTTGCCTACTGTGCCAGCCAATTGCCTTGTGCAAAATGCCACCTCCCACCACACCTCAGGGCAGCATCATTCTGAAATTAAATTTACATTTTCATGGATGGATGGATGGATGGATGGATGGATGGATGGATGGATGGATGG
>JAJKFI010000012.1:11604971-11622187 GCA_029204185.1 Lerista edwardsae
TGGATGGATGGATGGATGGATGGATGGATGGATGGATGGATGGATGGCCAGGTTTAGAAGTAATTGTGGAAGAATTCCACATCAGTAGCAAATAACAAACAGAAACACAGTATTCATTTTCAACCCAGATGAACCAATACAAATTGATATTATCTTTGTTACTATTTGGTTCCTACTTTCTATGATGCCCCTGTAATAAATGCATAGGCTAATGTTATCTAATTTCCCACAGGGGTATTCTTTCTAACAATGATTAGATGAATGCAGACTGAAACAAACACATGGCGAATTTTAATTTTGAGTTCCAATGCAAAACTAAACTCCAAGAAGAAAATACCATTTATGCACCTTGATTCTGTGGATTTGTATTCACAGCATTTTAATTTTCATGTGTATCTCGCAATGGGTTATACTGTAAGATTGTCTTCTGGTTGTGGAAGAAGCCCCATTTGCACACAGGGAGGGGTGTTTTTGTTGATCTCCCCATGGCAGCTCACCCACACACACATACAAACAAGCATTCCTAAGTACCTGCTCTTGAAGGTCCTCTTACCATCAGAAACACATTTTCAGTGGGTGCAGGGGATTGCAAAGGGAATTCTTACATGTGTAGGACTCATCTCGCTTGTGCATTCATTCCTGTCTTGTAGAGAATAGATCTTCATGAACCAAAACTAATTATGTTCAAGTGGATGTACCTTATATAAGGCTTGGTGCATGCTAACAGTTCTGAAGGTGGGATGTGTGTACACATTGACTCATGCACCACACTGTGGGGGATTGGATATATTCATTCATTCATGGAAGTCAAGTCTATCAATGGCTACAGTCATGATGGCCATATGCCTTCTCCAGGTTCTTATGATCTCCAGGCATGAAAGCATGCCTGAAGACCTTAGGGGGGATAGTGAAGGGAGAGATGTGGGCTTTTTGCACTTCCTAAAGGCACCTGGTGGGACACTGGGGGAGACAGGATACTGAACTAGATAGGTCTTCGGCTTGATCCACCAGGGCTTTCTTATGTATAACATAGGTGTACCACATGTGTGTGAACCAGCTCTGGAAAGTACTAAGATACAATATGTATTAGCATTTTACATATTATTATTATTATTATTATTATTAATAATAATAATAATAATAATAATGTATTAATAGTTTTAGCATTACAGGCATGCCTCGGTATCCACTGGGATTCCTTTCCGGACCCCCCGTGGATACCTGAAAATATGAATACTGGGGATGCCTTTTTAAAGATAGGGGAATGTCACTGGTTTTGTTGCAACAAGGTAAAAAAAAAGAAATTTATTTAATTCTGCCCTATCTTTTTAATAGGATTCCCAGTATCCATTATATCAATGGATAACTGAAACCATGGATACCAAATCAGTGGATAGTGGGGCACACCTGCATTACAAACATTGTATGGCACTTTCTGAGGTTGCAAAATGTTTCGCATCCATTATCTTAATGTCTTCCTCTCACCTGCTCTATTTTTAACCCCATATTGTAGCTGAATCAGGACGACTTGCCTAAGGGCACCTACTGCTGAATTCCATCCCTCACCACTAGCACCAATGCAGTCTCACTGGTGGAGTGTGCTCTGCATCCAATGGTGGAGGGGTGATTGGAAAGGCAGCAGGAGGTAAGTAAAAATATTGCTTCCTCCCAGTAGGATACCCGATTTCCTCTAGGTCTCCTTGGATCTATGCAAGCAAATTTACTGGCATATGTCTGAGGAGAAAAAAGGGGCAGGGTGGCTAAGGAAAGAGTGGATTAGATCTGGCAAATGCTGGTGCCACTGAGATCCCTCCTTCCCTTGCCACTCCCTGCCTTCCCTGATCCTCCCCAAAATTCCCCTGCCTTCCCCTCCCCATCCATGACATGCCTTTGCAACCAACTTACACCAACAACAATGTAGGACTCTGGAGCCATTGCTGCATGCAATAGAAGCTTGCAATAGTGGCCTGGCTTTCATACTGCCACAAGAGACCTAGAGCGGCTGAAACACTTTTTTCTGGCCAACTGAACCCTGGGGCCTAATGGGACCTAGGGTGGGGCGATGTGGTGATTTTACCCTTGGGTCACTGCGTTGCCCCCATGCCTGGGTGCTCCACCTCCTCCACCAGAATGGCTCCCTTTCAAAGCTAAATGGGCATAAGGGCAGATGGGCAGGCCTACTGGTGCACCCTCCCCCCAGCAGAGCGCCCAGGAAACCCCTGGAGGGACATGGAGTGGAGCATACAGTACGTCCCTTCATACAGTACTGGTCACTGCCCCCCCATCAACTGGCTCCCAGGGCTCCTACCCTCACCATGGGTAAGAGGGTATATACTATGGGTTCTGGCAGTGCATGTCCCCATTGGAGTTTAGTGAGTTCATAGCACTGATGAGTTCATCACAACAGCAAGATTCAAACCAGGGAAATCCTGGCTTACGATTCTGCCTCCTAGCCACACCAGCTCACAGGTTATCTGGAATTTCATCTCACGTCAACCTGTTCAGGATCCTTATTTTCTTGGCATTTGTATTCACGTGCATTTCTTGTCTACGTTTTCACTGACCTTAGAAGATGAAAGAGAATTTAAAGGGGGGAAAAAACCGACGGCGATATGAGGATTTTACGAATGCTTTGGTAAAGTCTTTGGAGAGCTTGCTTTCTTTCCAAAGTGGAAGACAGACTGGTCTCTGAATACACAAGCTCCCTTCTCCAATCCAAAGCGTATAGGAATCGGGAGAAATGAGGTTCATAAATTCCATCAGCCTCCAGGTTGCGTCCTCTTGCACAAGTGGTATTTATGCAGCAAATATCCATTGATCTTTCTAACCTCGGCAGCTTTACAGAACTCATATTTTCCTGTAGAACCAACTGTTCTCGAACAATTCATCCACTGTATGTGCACTTTTCTTTCAACATAAGTAATATGGACAGCACAAAGGAGATCATCCTAGAGGTCAACGACGCCTTTCAGCAGGATGGTAATGCCAGTATAGGCTGGTGTTTCCTAATGCTCTCTCTCTCCAAGGAGCTTCTTTAAAGTTAATTAGAAGGCAGGCAATATTTACTTCTTTTCCAAGTGTAGATGCACCTTTAATGTTACTCCTGCTTCAAAAGGAATGAAAGTGATTTTGATGCTCTGGATTACTGCACTGGGATCCCCTAAAAGACTCTTCAAAAGAGGTGAGCGACTTCATTGACTTTTAGGTCTAACATACTTTACAGCTTCCTTTCAACCAGAAGTGCTCAGGCCGATTGAGAAAAATAATCCAAGCTTGACATTTGAGCCAGAGCAGTGCCAAACACTTCTCTGTTGGAGTATTGCGAGCATCAAGTTGCTGGAGGTCCTGAGGCAAAGCCGCTTGCACTGGGCCCTCTGGGGTGTATTGGGTGCCAGAGCTATGACCCATGCCTCCGGTAGGGTTCAGCACAGCCTAGACTGGCCCTTTTCAATGTGTTCATAAATGACCTGGGAGGGGGCCAAAGGAATTTGTGGATAAATGTACCTAAGTGGTCAAGTCTAAAATGGATTGTGACAAGCTCCAGAAGGATCTTTCCAAACTGGGGGAATGGCAGATGCACTTCAATGTAAGCAAGTGTAAAGTGATGCATGTTGGGGAAAGGGATCTTTGGCAAGTAGTAGCATCAGGCTCACCAGCAGGCAAACTGAGCAATTTCCCTGGTTGCGATAATGAATGTCCAGTCCCTCCAGTCCCAAACTGTATCGGTACCCTGGGGTGCCAGAGTGAACTCTAGGCAGCACTGCAGGTTGTTTTAAATTTTAAAGGGAAATCGTGATGGAACTGTAAGGGAACTAAAATTCCTGGGAACTATAGGAGTGCCAAGTTTGGGAACATGTGGTCTAGGCCATCATCTGAGGGCCCAATCCTAGTCAACTTGCCAGGGCCAAAACAGCTACAGTGCAGACCTGAGATAAGGGAACAAACATGCCCTTACCTTGATGAGGCCTTCATGACTGCCCCCCCCCATTGCAGGGTGCGGAACATGACCTGTTGGCACAGCCAGAAAGATGTACAGGATTAGACGCTGTCTGACGCAGAGAAACAAACAGTAAAGCAATCTCAGCTCAGATGGTGCCAACAATCCAGTTTTGCTGAATGGAAGGCACACTCCAACTTTGTTTCCTTCCCTGAACCGAGATGAATCAGGGAAAGATTGAGGAGCAATCAGATTATATCCTTTCCTCAATGCTCCAGAGGGTGCCCAGGTTGGCACCTCTTCCCATCCTCTAATGCAGCAGTTCCCAAACTTTGATGTCCCAGCTGCAAAAGCAGGGACAAACAGAGCCCCGAGTGCGCCCATGGCAGGGTGACGAAACCTGCACCCCCAGCACATTGCCCCGCCCCATGCATCGCCCAGCCACGCCTCTCTGCGCCCTGAATAGCTCCATTTTGGAGTGGAACGGACGCCAGGGAGGGTGGGCGGGCAGGCCAGACAGCGTGTAGCTTACTCCGCGGACTCCACGCAGTGGTGCCCCGCCGCCCCTCCACTGCCGGCGCCCATGGCTTGCACCACCCCGGGCTATACCCTTCCTCCACCTCTGTGCAAAGGCAGAAGTGACTCGTGATTATGTCAGCGCCAGTTACTTCCAGGATCAGAGACCAGTGGGGTGCTTAAAGGCCTCCAAGAAGCAGACTTCTGAAGCATAGAAGGGCCTGTGTGATCTCCTCATGCCTCAGAAGGCCAGAATGAAACTTCTCAAGGACCTTCCAGCATCCTTGCTACCAGCTGGCCAGTGGCCCATGGCTCCCCAGGAGCACCTCAAACCGCCCCAGGGCATTGTGACCCACAGTTTGGCAACCGCAGCTCTAATGAGCTTCTTCAGAGGCCTCTGAGGATGCACAGTTGTGGTTGAGAGGACAGGACAAGATGGAGATGATGTAAGGTGCTTGTTGAGCAAGTTATGCCACTGTTGCCTCCATTGGAGGAATCAGCTGATAGGCCCCTGAGGAGTCCGTTGTCCCCAAGCCAATGCTCAACCTGGCCATCTCTCCAGGCTCTAGTCACAGTAGTGATGCTGCCACCATTTTGTTTCAAGGCCGAGGCCTACACAGTTAGCTGGGGCTTAGATGAAGTAAATCATGCCAGAGACCTTGGGTCATCTTGCCTTACATGTTTTTTTTTTTTTTTTCAAAACCACAGTCAAGCATACAGAAACTGTAGCTTGTGGATTTTGGCTATGGATGAAAAGTTGCTAATAACAGCCAATTCAACATGCTGCTTTGCCACGAAGACAAATGTGATAAGCATGTGTTAAACATATGTTAATGAGGGGTTCTTATTGAACTGCCCCTATCACAGTCAGATCTTGGCATCTATATGCATGTAATAAGCCGGTTTCTAATAACTGTAATCAGAAAAATAGCGACAACCTCTTATTAGGAAATCTCCAGCCTCCCTTCTTCGCTGCATATTGAGAATATTTGATGTATTCACTAACAGTTACATGCCTAGTAGATGCAGAGCATAACTACAGTAGCTAGCATGTAGTCTTCCATTTCCACCTGAACAGTAAAGAATCTGCCCCATTCCAGCATCAAAATCTATGCTCGTTGTTGCGAGTAAGTCAACTCTCACTGGGCTGCGTGGGCATCATCCAGACAGACGGCACGCCTGAAATGTATGAAAGCATTTTGCTACTCTCTCAATTTTGTGTGACAGAAACTTAGCCAAGGCCCCAGTATGTCACTGCAGCGGTGCGTTCTGTTCTCTCATGAAGTCATGCATCTCTGAAATTGCTTTTCAAATTCAGTTTCATTTTGCTGATGGACTGTTCCGAGGCTGGGAGTGAAATCCTGACCCCAGCAAACCGAATGGAAATTTGCCATTACAAGACTCCATTTCTGTTACCTGTAATTCTATGTGGAATGTCAGCAAAGAGAGACAAAAATGGATGTGACACACTGATTATGACCGCAGACAAGCACGTGCTTGTCCTGTTCCTTCTTCTATGTCCAAAACACACTACCTTCATTTATATTGCGTGTATATAACATTTATATCGTTTATATTGCATGTTGGAAAGTCAAGGTTTTTAAATTGCTTGTATTATTCAATACTGTCACCAGATAAGATAAGCAGTCAGGTATTGAGAAATCTGGCCACTGTGTTGACACGTGACAGGTACGTTCTTCTCTGATAAAATTTTGCTTTTGAATCTTGGGAACTTTCAACTCTTGTACTGGGTCTTTTCTGCTAGCATAGCTGGAAATTCTGCGTATATCTGCTGTGGCTTCACTTTGATTATGCTGATAATATTAATCTACTAACAAATGGCATCACCGATAATTTAAAAGGAAGAATAGTATTGCATTTACATTAATTACAAAAGAAATTACTGTTTCAGAAGCAAATGTCAATTGTCACAGTAATACTTAATTCCAATTTAATTAGCTTTGAGCCATTAAAAAAAATCCGTCCTGATTGCAAAAATATTGTCTAACTCAATTTTAGATTTCTTATCTCAAGTTCAGCTATCTCATTGGATATTTGAGGTCTTTTTTTTTATTTTGATTAAAATAGTGTTTGATTAAAAACCGCAATTTATCATTGCAGTTCTTCAAACTAATTTATGTTTGCTTTCTTAATTAAACAAACTAAGAACATTGGGGCACGGGACAACTAAAAATTCTTGCTGAATGAATGGGAAGTGGGTGTTTGAAGTCTGTAGCAGAACTGCTGGTAGAAAGTCAAAGCCACAATAACAAGGTCATTCATAAAGCAGCATGCTCATTTTAAAGGGAAAGACAGCAGTCCACCCTGGGGAAATAAATAAGGGGATGCTCATTCTCAGGGCAGTAGGCACAGTGCAACAGTGCTAGGCACTTCACGGCTTTGCAAAGGTGACATGCTGGTGCTCCATGCACCAGCAAATTTGCTCATCATGAGGGCTGGGTAGGAATTCTTTTCTGTCATCCAAATTTGCCATGGATGACAGGTTTTTGTTTGTTTGTTTGTTTGTTTTGCGTAACCCAGACTGGCGAGGGAAGGAGGGGTGTTCAGTAGTTTTTATGACTTAAAAAGTGGTGACTTGTGCTTAATAAATTTAAACCCAGTGGTGGGATTCAAATAAATTAATAACCGATTCTATGTCCTTCAGGGCGGCCTTCAGGGCCATCCGCTGCCTTTCTTCCCTCTCCCAACCTAAAATTAGCAACCGGTTCTGCAGAATAGGTGAGAACTGGCTGAATTTCACCACTGGTTAAACCCCAACTATAGTCTGGTGTCTTCCTTGGGGGTGATGCAGGGGTAATAGGCAGTGGTGTCATTCTATAATGAAGTGCCGGAACGGTGGGCGGGACTTACCGCGTGATTGGCTGCGTGGTTCTGACGCGTTGCCACCGTTCCGAGCCCCGCGCGGGCACCCCTGGCTTCGGAGGGGGTGCCCGCTTGCCTGGGTGGCGCGCTGGGTGCTGCGGAGAGCCGCGGAGGGGCGCGCCACCCGGAAGAAGCCCTCCGCGGCGGAACAGCAGGCGGCGATGCGTTGCGGGGCCCCTGTCAATCAAGGGGTAAGTCCCGCCTGCGTTCCGGCACTTCATTATAGAATGACACCACTGGTAATAGGATACCTCAAAATGCCAAAGTGGCAGCCAGATACAAGTATCTTGTGGTCTTGTGTGCTCTCTGAGGTATCTGGTGGGCCACTGTGAGATACAAGAAGCTAGCCAAATGGGCCTTGGCCTGATCCAGCAAGGTCTTTCTTATGTTCTTATGAATGCCCAGTGGCCATAGTAAGTACAATGGCCCTAGTTAAGTAGGTGGTGGGAGAAATCTGGCAGTGATGGGGGTAGGGATAAGGGTGGATTTGAACTTGATCCACCTTCATGGATCCAGTCAGATTTTCACCAGTTTTATTGCAGGTCCACGTCCAAAGAGAACCACCAGGTTAGCATGGGCTTGCACTGGGGCAAGGGAACAAATGTTCCCCAGAGGGGACCCCTGGAGGCTGGACCCCCCCCCACATTCCCATGGGATGCAGCAGATGCTAGTTATGGGGCATTGGGAGCTATGCACACATCCCCTCCACATATCGAGCAACGGCTTTAATGGGCCAGTGCAACTGGAGTCAGTCAGGGGCTGGTGATGAAGAAAAGAAATAGGCAATGTTAAGCCCTAAGGAAAGTGCAGTGTCCAACTATATGAAGTGTCTTCATGGACTCAGGTGTGAAAAGTGTCAGTGACTTTGATTCAGGAACAGAAAAGAGAAGGCAATCAACATGAAAAGTGCATCATCATGCACATTGCGATCTTTGCAGTCGAGCTGCCAACACTTCCTTCCTCACCATGTCCCTAGCCTGAGAACTTGAAGACGTTTTACAGCTCTGCACATTATGAAGGCTAGACCCGAAACATAGTGACAGCGTGACCCATTACTTCTAGTATGTTTAGTGGCAAAGTTCATTCCACTTTGCTGCTAGCCATGAAAAAGAGAAAAGTATGAGCAATCCATTTTGATGGCCAATACAGGCATGCCCCAGTATCCACTGATTTGGTATCCACAGACACCATGAATACTAGGAAGCCTATTAAAAAGACTGGGGAAGATTGAACAAATCTCTCTTTTTTTACCTTGTTGCAGCAAAATCACTGATGTCCCCCTATCTTTAAAAAGGCCTCCCCCAATATCCACAGTTTCAGGTATCCATGGGGTGTGTGTGTCTTCCAGAACAGGATCCCAGTGGATACCGTGGCATGCCTATAGTCACCTAAATCCCAAAGATGAACCTGTATCATTCGGGTTTTTTTCTCCTACCATGAATTGGGGCGGGGGGAATGGTAATTTTCAGGTGCTTCTTTGCTGTGTTCAGTCACTTCCCCAGTGTAAACCTGTAATCCCAGCACATGCTGTATAGAGGCCAGGCACATTCAGATGAATGTGACCATTCTTGTTCAATGGGACGCTGTTTGTCAAGTGGAAAGAGGATAAATGACTCATGCGGTTGGGTGATGTATATATTTTTACACAATAATGCAAGCGCAGTTCCTCAGAAGGGATTCCCATCCCAATGCAAGAGGATTCAGAACGGGTCTGTCTTTCTTGAGAAAACACAGGCTAAGAAACAAAGTCCAGGTGAATGGGCATTCGACTCTCTCTGACCTTCGCCAGCAATAATCTGAGTCCAATGCTTCCTGCCTCCTGAAAGACCCAAATATCAAACAGAACACTTTCAGCATCTGTGCCTTGTTGCGATAGAACGAGATCTAAAAATAAGGACAGTCGATCAGTGTCAGGTCATGAAAAATTGTTTCGCCAGAGTGTATAAGAACTGGGAGCCTGACTAATGCCTTACAGGAAAGGGTCTCTTCCCCTCCCCCACTCTGCCGAGCCAAGCTTCCATTTATTCTTTACATCGCACAGGGTTGGCAGCATCACTTCTCTGATAATTTGTCTCTTTCTTCTACTCCTGTGATAAATGGCCGAGGAATAATTTTTTAAAATAATGTTTACATACTTTGATTAAACAAATGCTGAATATGCACAAAAGAGCATTTTAGGAGAATATTACGTTGATATATTTGCCAGCTGGTGGTTTTGCTCAGCAGTTTTCTTTGGGTGGTGGTGGTTGTTTGTTTGTTCTTCATCTTCAATTAGAAACAAATAAACTTGCTTTTAGGTAGCAGCATTTACATTTGCCCCAGATTTGTGCAATATTTCTATCTAGGAAGGCAAAGAAAAAATAATATATCCAAATACATCTTAACTAGAAAGTACAGCAAAAAGCTGATTTGTGCTGGATGCAATGTTTGATTGACTGCCATGGAGCGTACATGTCCATTCATCAGGAAGATATAACTGCATGGCGCATCATGTCCTGCCATTCATAGGAAGTTGCCTTATACGGAGTCAGAAAATGTATCCATTTCACTCAGTATTACCCACATGAATTGTCAGCAGCTCTTTAGGTCTCAGGCAGGGGTCTTTCCCAACATTGCATGGAGATTTTGGATATACAGGCATACCCTGGTATCCGCTGGGGTTCCGTTCCAGACCCCACCATGGATTCTTGAAATTGCGGATCCTGGGGTCACCTTTTTAAAGACAGGGAAACATCAGTGCATCAGTGCAGGGAAACATCATTCCTGCAACAAGGTAAAAAAAATAGATGTATTTAATGTTCTCCTATCTTTTTAATAGGCCTCTTAGTATCCATGGTAATAATAATAATAGTAATAATGCTAGTATTTATATACCGCCTTTCTTTGGTCATTAGATTGCTCCTCTGACTTTAATTCAAGGCGGTTTACATAAGCAGGCTTTATTTCTCTAAACCCTCAAGGGTTTTTGTTTTTGTTTTACAAATTTTCTGTCTTTCAAGAACAACAACAACATACAGATGGAACTTTCATGGTCTAGTCCTTCTTTCTGGCCGCACGTTTGCCTTCCTGCTAGCTGCCTGCTTCCTCTGCTCCCACCAAAGAAACAGCTGGCCCAGCACAACTCCTCTCTCACAGGCAGCTGGAGACAGCTCTTATCAGTCGCAATTCTCAAGGTCTGCCGCTCAAAGAAGCTTCCGGTGATCTCGAACTGGTGACCATCAGATCTTATCTTCAGGCAAATGGAAGCTTTAACCCTCTCGACTAAACCTCCTGCCCATATCCGTATTCAGGTATCCATGGATAACTGAAATTGTGGACACCGACTCAGTGGATACTGGGGCATGCCTGTACAGGGATTTTTTTAAAAACATACACACACTTCACCATGTCAAATTTATTATGCTACAATTAATTCACATACTATAATTTACACTTGCACTATAATACTATAATTAATATTATACTGCCCATGGTGTACACAAAAGTAGTTCTTTTGTAATAGTAGTACACCAAAAGTAGTACACCAAAACTGACTGGGTCAGTTAATAGTGTAGTGAATAAATTAGAACAAGCGCTTGCGAAGTTAGTCATTGACTTCTATACACTGCTGACACCATTGACTAGGGAACTGCTGACATCCATCAAGGTGTATATTGGGAAGGTTCCACACATCTCAATTGCTTCCCTTAGATGTTTGTGTGTTTCTACAACGAAGTATATATGAATTAGAGGTCATTAAAATGTGCTTACAGCCTCTTGAACCTGGAATCTTCCGCAGACAGTGGTAGTCCCTGAAGTACATAGTTAACTGTAAAGGTCTTGAAAAGTCAGTTGGTAAAATACCCCTCTTGCTACCATTACAATGTGTCTAGCCAGGAGGTTGAATCCATGCTGAAGTTTGTATTGCTTGAGCTTCATACATCAATGGAAACAGGAGGAACATGTGGTGTTTTACGTAGTCATAGTCTGTGTAAATATAAGCACATCCTTCCTTCTTTCCCTCCTTGATATACTGTATAAAAAAGTATATTAACCCCTGCTAATACTGTATAGAAAAGTTAACCCCTGCTAACTGGGCAAGAGGCACTTTTTCAAGTGGTGTCCTCTTATATTTAGCAGGGGGAGAGCAATTGTCCCTTTTCGCCCCAGCACAGTGTCTTTCTCGTGGCTGTTGCTGGTGGTGTCCTCCATTCTTTTAGATTGTGAGCCCTTTTGGGACAGGGAGCCAGTTAACTTTAATGTTATTATTTGCCTGTAAACCGCTTTGTGAACTTTATGTTGAAAAACGGTATATAAATACTAGTGATTGATTGATATGTACAGAACCTGCCTTGATTGTAGACAGTCAAATCCCTGGAAGGGCTGAGAAAGGCTTCTGTCTAAAACCTGAACCACTGCTGTCAGCCAACATTGACAATATTGAGCTGGACAGACTGTGGGCGCAAGCCTAACCTGGAGTTAGGCTGGCACAGTTAGGCTAGCAAAGTTAAACTCTCACAAGGGCCATCGTAAAGTGTGTTTGGACCACTCTCGGAGTCAGGGAGGATGGCGTACATCTTTGTGCTGGCCTCTCTTGACTCTGAGAGTGATCAAAACATACTTTACAGTGTCCCTTGTCCCTGTCAAACTTTGCTGGCCTAACTGTGCCGGCCTAACTCCAGGTTAGGATTGTGCTCTGATTCACAATAAAACAGTTTCCTATCTATATGGAACGCCCCCCACCCAAACACACACCCTGGAGCCTTTGACTGTGAAACCGATTGTTTCTTCTGCTATTCAAAGATGGAATTACAGCACTTTTTCCAATTTTGTTCTTCTCCCCAAAATCACTGTGGCCCATTTTCTTTTCATTAAGCCATTTCAGGACTTTCACCCAGTTGTTAGAACAGGAATATAAAGTGCTGGCCATTTGCCAAACTTCTTCAATGCGTAAGGAAGTACCAGAAAAAGTAGCATATTAAGTCCCATCATCATCACCATCATCATCTTCCCATTTTCTTGTTTCAATTTGCCACAATGTCATTTTAATGCATTTGTTTCTATTAAAAGCATTATTGACTAAAGCACATCTCTTTCTGAAAATGTCAGTAAATAAATGAAATTGACTGTCAAGAGTTAATGCCTTCTCACTTCACATCCTTGTGTTATTAATTATATGAGATGAGGAATAAATTAGAACCTATGTTGTTTATGTGTATAATAAAAAGGAAAGATTGACTATGGCAGACAGATAAAACTATTTGTCAGAGCCTTGAGCCTTGTGGAGAGTTTTAAAAAAAAAATAAGACAATTTTTCATCCAAGACAGCTACAGGCTAGGTAAGATAAGAAGAAAATTTAAGGTTGAACCTAAGAACCATTCTTTCAAAACCTTTATATGAGAATTCCAATAGTAAAAGAACACACTTGTGTTAACTGTCTTTAATGCAGATATATAACTGCCTTGATACATTATATATCTTTCATTTTATATCTTTTAATTGAATATATACATGCTTTCAGTTATATCTTGAATGAAGCACACATAAAGTGAGTTTGGACCACTCTCGGTGTTAGGGAGGATAGCACATGCCCATGTGCTGTTCTCCCTGACAGGGAGTGGTGCAAATGCAGTTTACGGCATGTTTGTAACACTTCTGGGCCGAAGCGTGGGACATGTGCTGGCCTAACTCTAGGTTAGCACTGTGCTCTAAATGCCCGTGCTTTCACAAAAGCATTTGAAAGGTCTTCAATTTGGTCATTTCACAGATATCTAGGAGGGGTGTGTGTGTGTGTGTGTGTGTGTGTGTGTGTGTGTGTGTGTGTGTGGTGTGTGTGTGTGTGTGTGTCCCTGCACCTCAGAAGGTCTGCTGGAGCCATCTCAATGGCACTTCCAGTTTTTCACTGAACTGTAAATACCTTTCAGAAGGTTCCGGCAGGCCTTCTCAAAGGCCTCTGCAATGTCCTGCTGGTCTCCAAACCTGGAACTGACTGGCACGTTTGCAGAGGCAGATCTAAGGGAGGGCAAAGCTCTAGGTTTTGCAAGAAGCCTTACCTTGCAGTGGAAATCGCTCCTCTCCTGCACCGTTTTAGCCAATCCTCACAGGGAACTTGGCGTTGCTTACTGGCTACAGCAGCAAGGGAGAGGAGGGATTTACGTGACAGGGTAAGGCTTCTTGCAACACTTAGAGCTTTGCCCTCCCTGTAGATCCGCCTCTGCACGTTTGCAGTGCTTAGAGGTGTTCTGGGATGTCAAACTTTTGAAACCACTGGTTTAAGGTATTATGTAAGGAATAGAATGCGGATGGAGAAAATTTTATTTTTTGCTCTATTTAAATTGTATTTGCCTAGTATTTAGGCCCCTTTCTCTTTGTTAAAAAAGCACAAGTCTTAAACTCCATCTTGTCTGAGGAATATCCACCATTCTGGCATGTACCAGAAACCTTTATCTTGCCCCTTCCTTTGGAATGCATAGCAGTTTTATCAGAGAACCTTGTGGCCTTTGTTTTCTTCCTGATGCTCTGTAAGAAGTGGTGACTTTTATTGGCAACAAGAAACAGACTGTTTTGGAGTTATATCCCACTAGCTTGTTTTATGGTGATTGATTGACAAGCACGATTTTCTTTCTCTGTATCTCTTTTTCTGTCATAGTATAAGAAGTTTGTTCAGGGTCAGATGCAGCAGGCTTTCACCGCAATGTTGTTCTACAGCCCAGTCCTGAGGAGCAGCAGTACCAAAAAGAAGGCTACTATTGCATCCTGTGAGAGCTGCTGCAACTGTGGCAGTCTTCTCGGGGGACTGAGAAGTCCCTTCCCTCAGGAAAAGCCCCAGGGAAACCCCATGTCAGGTATCCAAGCCCAACACATATGTGTGTGTGAGAGAGAGATCCGCCGCCACCACCAGTCTCACCTCCTTCGGGGCCTCCCCTCCCCTCCCTCCACACAGTTCTGCCCTTTCCCCACCTTCCCCACAGCCTTTCCCATTCCAAAAGCTGCTCCACTGGCCCACAGTCTCACTTACATTGCGGGTGAAGGCCCAGCTCTGGCGTTTGGGCCTTTGACAGTACCATGTATATGCTTTATGGCATGTTTGCTACACCAGAAGCAGTAGTAAAAGCTTAGTGTAGGATTCAGGATTGGGCCCTTAATGAACACAATACAATTTATATCCCCAGCCTTGTTTTGACTAATTAATTAATTTATCTGACAGTCCCTTCTCAGCCCTGGAGTTTGTAAAGTGAGCCTACATATTATTTCACACGAAAGTCCGCTCCTGGTTTTCCACCAAGCTTTGTTTCCTAACTACTTTCTTTGTTTCTTAGCCTATAGAAAACCAAAACATTTTCCTTGTTGCTGTTGCTAAATAATTGGAGTCAGAAAGCTTGCTGAGCTCCTTTTGCCTGCTCAGGTTTTGTTCTGCCTTTTGCCTTTTGTCAGGTTTGATTATTTTTTTTATTATTACAAAATCCGTATTCATTTCTCTCACTTTCCTCATCATGTTCATCCAGTGCATTGAATCATACAGAGAATAGCCACATTTTATAAAAGTGCACTTTGTGAAGTCATCTCTTTTATGTCAATTCACAAACAACTATAAATCCTTGATATAGCTAGTCCGTTCTGAAAGTGGCATTCCTGCAAGGGGGGGCAGAACACTCTTTCAGGAGCCTGAGCTCCTGTGTAACGTGGTCATTCCACCTCACCTCCAGAGCCATTCGCTGCTCAGAGAACCAGCTCAGATGCTTTGCGGTCCAAGCCGAGTTAAGATACCTGGAGCAGGTAAACCCCAATCTTCATCCCTCTGGGACGTGGACGACTAAGTTCGGCCCCTGCGACAGAGTTCAGGACCTCCGACTCTGTTTGAACTCTGAAGGGTCAAGGCAAGGAGGCTGCACTGACTCCCCCAAGATGGCAAGCTTGAGGTTGCCTTTGCAGTCCAAACCAGAGAGCACACCAGCCAGCCTCTCTAAGCTGGCAAACAACTGAGGAAAGGTACTGGCTCACTCACTGACTTGGAGTGTACACTGTAATCTCTACTCCTGCCTCCCTGGCCCGCATAGAACCTGCCTAAAATGACCACAAAGGAAGCTAAGGAAGGAGAAAGCAGCAAGAAAACCATACCGAACCAGCCAAATGTCAGTCTGAGGTTGGGGGGGGGGGGAAACCTGGCCACTATTGACAATCAAACCAACAGCAAACAAGCTGTCTCCCAAGAGGGAACCAACACCTGCATAAAGGGGAGGGGTTGCAATCCAGAGCCAGATTGAGAGAAAGCCCCTCCAAACACTGACCATGGTCTGTGAGGTTCCTCCCACCGCCTAGAAGGAGGAACCAATCATGTTCCTGCATTTTTGCATCTCAGCTTCATGCAGTGGATAGGGGCCTGGCAGGAATGGCCCCCAGATAAACATTCGATCAGTTTCACTTCTAAGATGGTAAGCAATCCTAGGTATATTTAGTAGGCGTGCATTCAGTTGACCCCGGTGGATTTCATGTTTGAGTACATATGTTGAGGACCTGGCTGCCTTTTGCACAGATGCTGTCAAAATATTCTTTGGACAGTTTATTATGGATGCAGAGAGAGCCATAGAGTTTGAAGAAGACAACGTGAAGCCTGAGTGAAGACATTGATTGTTGATGTCAGGCAAATCCTAGCTGATTTTAATGAGAGCATCAACAAGGCAGAGTTTGCTGTCTAATTAGGAAGAACATAATTTTGATCAAAAGATTCATAGCTTACATGTTACTTGCCTGTTTACAAAGCCATCTTTTGACACCTTTTTAGACCTCTCATTACAGCGATATTGAAGCAGATGGAGTCCGTCTGGGTAACCCTGCCCCCATGTGAGTTACTGTGATACCCCTAAGCGATCCATATGCTCTCAAAAGCAACTCCAATTTCTCTTGGGTGAACTATGCTGTTGGTGCTGCCACAGGTTTTTGTGGCCTCATTGCAGTTGCAGCTATGGCTGCTCTGTATTTACTCATTTTTCTAGAAGGCATTCCTAGAAGCATCTGGCTTGGGGGGGGGGCACAGGATCATAGCATTTATTGCAAGGAAATATCTTTCAAAAGATCAGCAACTACACGGCACTACACAATTTATTCAAGGACTACAGTATTTGGACCCGATGTGCTTGAATGTACATTTCTAATATTTGTTTGTGAGCCTTACAAACATTTTAGGATCCCAACTCTGGATCCCAACTCTGCACCTTTACTCATTCAGAGCGCAGTCCTAACCTGGAGTTCGGCCAGCACAGTTTGGCTGGCACAAGGGACACCGTAAAGTATGTTTGGACCACTCTTGGAGTCAGAGAGCCAGCACACAGACGTGTGCCATC
The DNA here is from genome assembly GCA_029204185.1 of Lerista edwardsae. NCBI lineage: Eukaryota > Metazoa > Chordata > Lepidosauria > Squamata > Scincidae > Lerista > Lerista edwardsae. The sequence goes on from JAJKFI010000012.1 coordinate 11,621,629, forward strand.
TTCTCTGACTCCCAGAGTGGTCCAAATGCGCTTTCCAGTGTCCCTTGTGCCGGCCAAACTTTGCTGGCCGAACTGCTGGTCTAACTCCAGGTAAGGATTGTGCTCTTAAAAGGCTTGATGCTGTGACTCCTCAAGTCTGTACCCCCCCCCACGTTCTGACCCTCTAGGATTATCAAATGTGTCTCCAGTATAAACAGTGCTGCCTAACTATCCCTTTCTTTTGCAACATCTAGGAGCAGGGAGAGTCTACTGCCTTTCAAGGATTCCAACTGCTGGCCAAATACTCATCTGAACCTTTTTTGGTTTCCAGGACTGCATCATTGCCACAGAGGGGTAAGCAGCAATCCGCAGCAGAGGTTCACTGCAGAAGAGGGAAAGGTTATATTCCAAGCTACTGTGATCTCGCTGCCTACAGGGTACCACGGCACGTAGAATCTGATGGCACCACTCTCCCTAACAAACACACCAAGTATGCCAGAGTACACATGTAATTGATGCTGTTGTCAAGTCCTTCTCTCTCTCTCTCTCTCTCTCTCTCTCTCTCTCTCTCTCTCTCTCT
>JAJKFI010000012.1:11622197-11645820 GCA_029204185.1 Lerista edwardsae
TCTCTCTCTCTCTCTCTCTCTCTCTCTCTCTCTCTCTCTCTCTCTCTGTGTGTGTGTGTGTGTGTGTGTGTGTGTTTCTCCTTGCTCTCCAGCTGTCCCACAGGCAAAGATACCATGCAAACCCAGAGAAACACCTATTGCCTACTTGCCAGCCTGCACTGACCAGTGGAGGGACAGGGATTTTGGTGTGCACGCTGAGGAAAGCAGAAGTCAATGAGTAACCCAGTACTGATCCCTAAAAGTTGTTTAGTCCAGGGAGGCTGGCCTGTCATCTCTTGAGCTTGGATTACAAAGTTGACCTCAAAGACATTCCTGCTTGGAGGAGACAGGATAGTTCAGCTGCCTCAGCCCCTTGGAGTTGGCACAGAGATGCTGGGTGGTTTACTGGGTGGTTCGTTGGCAATTGCAGCAAATTTGATAGACAGGCACATGCCATGTGAAATCCACATGTAAATGCAAGGGGCACTGTATTGCTTCTACTCCACAGAGCTTAGTCTCTTGTGCTGAATGGGGTAAAGGAAATTACATTGATTGCCTAGCACGGTATGAGGTGCTAGGCATTGTACTTCAGAAAGGCAGAGAAGATAACACAAAGCCTCCCAATCTCCCATCAACAAAGGAATGTACGAAGACAAAAAACAAACAAACAAACCAGTCCTGTGCGCACAAGCAAACAGTACAATACCAACCCCACCCCAAAAATTATGGGATGGGAATGGTCACATCTGTCAGAGTAGCGTAGCCCAGCCTCATCATTTTCTTGATAGATACTGAAAAGAAATCCACTCCTTCCTTCCTAACGGCGTTAAAGGATTTTTGAATCAATAGAACAATCATCAACAGAGCTCCTTCGTGTCGGAAAGGATACTGTCTGATGTTAGGAGAGAGGTTAGTCCTAAACAAACCCTCTTACATGGACTAAGTGGTGTGAATGGAGGATCCACCCACTCATATTATTGATATGCCAACTTCTTGGAGAAATTTTGTGTCTAATTCTTGACCACCAAGTAGAGCAGGGATGCTCCTTATGGCCTGGGGCCAGATGTGGCCTGTGGAAGCTCTTTATCCCAGCACCCCCATGAGCTGCTCTCCGCTGCTGAGTTGTCACTGCTGAAAGGGCAGCCCACATGATGACTGGGCTCTCCCATATCTAGGAAATATGATCAGGATTTGCATATTTTCTCTTCCATTTGCAGCTAATGAGCTCCTAAGTGAAAAAAATGCTGTAAATATTGGCCTATGCCTTTGTTCTGCACCCTACCCGAATGTTCTAGATTTGTGATTTTGCATGTGTTTTTTTTTCCTCTTTGGCATGCCCCCCTTGTATTGAAGCAGGTGTCGTTTGTATATTTTTCAGTGCTGTTTTCCATGCAGTTACTATGCAGTTTTCAATGCAGAGGCATACAAGGGCTTTTTTTTTTACACCCTGGGCACTCTGTGATGTCATGATGTCACATAAAGGGAGGGGGCATGGGGATCCTGCTGCTGTGACCAGAGTGACTTCACCCAGGCCATGGCATCAGGACCCCACATGTACAGGGAGAGTCCTGCCACTGCGGCCAGGCAAATTTCATTTGGGCCACCACAGCAGGACCCTGCACGCGAACAGAAGGTCCTTCTGCCATGGTTAGGGCTATTTCACCTGCTCTGCTGCAGCAGGAAGCCAAGGGGGGCGCATGGGATCCTGTCCTCCTCCCCACTGCAGCCTCCTTCCCATCCCTCCCCCTCTCCAACCTGTTTCAGCAAGCCCCCATCTCTTGCCTGGCCCCTGTGCTGACCAGGTGCACAGGGGCTCTTTGGCTGGTTGCTGTGTGTAGCCCTTGCTGCTTGCAGAGGCGGCCAGACCATGCTGTGTGGCGTGTGTTGCAATCATCCTAAAGCATGCTGGGCCAGTGGAAAGTGAGTTCTGTCAGTGCAGAAGGCCACTAGGATTGGGCCTAGTGGCTTATGTGCATTTGAATCTAGAGACAACTTGAGCCTAGACTCCATTGCATTTCATAGATCTAAACCACAGAAACACTTGGCTTCTCACAGCTCAATCCTATGCTGTCCATTGCGTCGAGGTTACCTCATAGCATCGACGCAACTGACGTAGCGCCAATGTGGGGGTGCCGATTGGCACTCCAGCATTGGCGCTCAAGCAACAGGACCGGCACTGCCTGCAGCGCCAGTCTCGTTGTGTCCGTGCCAAGTCTCCCTCACTTTGGCTGAAGCCGGCCGGCGTGGGGGAGGCTCCGTGTCCAGACGGACACAAGATTGGCGGGAGGGAGGGAGGTTGTGGGTGGGATGTGGGTGGGATTGGGAATTGGCCGTAAGGCCAAATCCTAAACCCGATTGGGAGGCTGTGTGGTCTACTCAAGATCTGCACCTGCTGTTCAGCAAGCGCAGATCCGAGGAGTGCAGAGGGGAGGCTGGAGCCTCCTCTACGGTAAGGGCGCAAATGTGCCCTTGCCGTTGGGAGGCTCCAGCCTCCACTATACTGTGCTAGGATTTAGCACAGGCTGGCCGGCCTTGCCAATCCAGCACTGCTTATTAGGATTCTGCCCTCAGTTAAGTCAAGGTCATGCCTGCTTTGATAGGATAGGACCAGTGGTGTCATCTACTCACCAGTAGACGGTACGCTGGGTAGCGTGATTGACAGCCCGTCCACTCACTTCCGCTTTCTTCGCGCTCCCCGCACGGCTTTCCCTCGCCTTGGAGGAGGCGCCTGCTCGCCCAGGCACACGGCGCCCCCCCACCCATCCCCCCTGGCGAGCAGGCACCCCCTCCGAGGCGAGGGAAAGCCGCACGGGGAGCGCGAAGAAAGCGGAAGAGAGTGGACGGGCTGTCGATCACGCTAGGTCCCGCCCAGCGTACCGTCTACTGGTGAGTAGATGACACCACTGGATAGGACTACATGTTTTGGCATGGGGAGGCTGTTGCTCTGCGTGGCCTGAGATTGGATAAGAAGGTGACACCTTCCTGAAGTGTCAGGGACTTGTTTCAACACACATCAGACTGGTTGTTACATTTGACAATTGTTGTTTGGCAATTGTTTGGTTTGTTTGGTTGTTGGCAATTGTAACCATACAAGCTCTCCAACACTTATAAAGGAGCTTTTCATGCATGTAAATGAGAAGGAACTGTTTTTGCCTCCTTTTTATTAGCAAAACACCCCTGAAAGCAACCTGTGGGATTTTTTTTTTTACTTTCTAGACATTTCTGTGACAAGATGATCAAATCTGAAAGTTCTGGAGGACATCTGGGTGCCTCTTTTGAAACCAACACAGCAGAAGATTTTGAGTCAATGAGACAAATCTGATATTACACCATCTTTCAGTTTCCAGAAAATGTAGATAATAAGAGAGGAGAGAAGTGGGTCCAGACCCAATTTTCTTGCCTCTTGGAAAGCAGCGCAATGGAATTATTCCGTTATTATTCTTGTACAAAAGAGAATTGATGTGGGGGAGGGGGAGAAAAAGAGTGAGGCAATGAACGATTTTAGAATAGGGATTTCGAATGTGACTGTGGTAAAATGTTTACCCCCAGGTTTACCTCATGGGTCCCCTTTCGGGGGAGAAAGGCAAGCAAAAATTATGATAAATAAAATACATTTTATCCCAGACAGGGAAAAGCTTCGAGCTGATACACCTCATCTCTTTCCTACTAGCCAGCCCAAGATCAAATCACTAACAGACCAATCCTATCCAAGTTCCCCTGGAATTTTGCAACCTGGACGACTCAGTGAAGTCAGGGGACATTTTTCCTTTAGCCCAGGGAAAGCACAGCAGCAGCAATGGGGCAACTTGGATCTCCACCTGCAAAATCACTGGTGCAAGCCAATGTTGCCCTGTATCGGTAGATGTTACTTCCTGTGTTGGCGCCAACTGGATGGCATACCTTTTAGTGCTACTTAAAGGAACACTGTTGCAACATGCTTTATGGCACATTTGACAGTCTGTGCCGCGTAGCACGCACTGCATCCTATGGTGGGAGCAGCAGTCATGGAGGTCTCCTCAGGGTAAGTGAACTTTTGCTCCCTTAGCGTCCTCAAAAACTTTTTTTTAATGGTGCCCCTAGGCCTACCTAACAGTTTTGTCACTGTAGTTCCATTGAGAAGGTAAACTATCCTGCACTGCCCCTGTAAGTTCATTACGATGCAGTGAGTTCAATTTGGTACCCTGGAACACTGCAGCTCACAGTTAGAAACCATGGGTCTATGCAGATCTGTGCCAGGCATTTTGTTGGCGCAAGTCCAGGGAGAGTAAGAGAAGAAAGGAATCAGAGATAGGATCCTGGCACCTGTAAGTTCCACTGGGATCCACCACTTCCCTCTCAATTCTGCCTCCCACCCGCCCCCATCCTGACCAGACACCCCCCATTCCTCCCCCTCCTTGCTCTGTTTGTCCAAACATCTGTTTCCACTCTGGCTCACCTTTGCTTCTGCAGCCAGCCAGCAGCAGCAATGGCCTACCAATGCCCCAGCTGTTTCAGCAGCAGTTCCAGAATGGTCACCATAGGGCCCTTTATGACTGCAGAATCTCTGTTTGGCTGTCATAAGTCTTAATTAGAATTGGGCTGCAATCCTATACATACTTACCTGGGAGTGGCAGTGCAATCCTAAGTAAGGCCGACATAGTAAGGCTGACATAACAGGATTGTATCCTAAAGCCCATTAGGAGGCAGCAGCAGTGAAGTGCAGGTCAAGGGGAGGTTTTCCCCTTACACCTGCATAAGCCCCAGTCATGCCTATGGGGCTGCTTGGCTCTGCACCTGCTGCTTTGCAGGCGCAGGTGCACATGCGCAGGAGCGGCCTTAATCGGACTTAAGCGGCCGCTGAGACTGGGGACGGGGTTTAGGATTTGGCACTATGGCTGTCCTGCATCACAACTCCCACCTCTGCCCACTGTGCCACCCAGTTACACCCCAGTACGCCTCTATACGTGCACCAGTACGTGCACCACCGATGCTTGATCAGCACAAGGCTGGCGCTGCTGGCGGTTGCGGTGGCGCCTGAGTGTTGGCGCCACTGCTTGTGCCAGTTCAATGCTGTACCACCGACGCCGATGTGCTTTATGGCACGTTTGCGACAGCGTTTGGCCAGCGCAAGAGCATAGCGCCGGCACAACTGGGTATAGGATTGCACTCTGAGTCTCATTGAATTCAGTTGAACTTACTCACAGGTAAGTAGTATAGGATTGCAGCCTTATATTCCATTCATTTCATTGGACAGAGTGAGTCCTATCATTAGGCAGTTGCTGCCATAAGCAGTAGATTTTGAGGTGCCATCAAGGAGACATCTTGGAGTTCATCCAGCTGCTACAGCTTCACTCCAGTATTTAACTTGGACTGGAATATATCCTGACCAAAAGCATTTCAGCTGAATGAAGAGATGTATATATCTGTTTAAGAGAGTGTTGACACCTGTAATGCTCTGGTCAAATGTCAAAGATAAGAGAGAAGCTGTATGACTTATCCACACTGGGGTTTGCTTCCATTGAGCCCAAGAAAACAATGTGAGTTAACAAAAAACATTTCCAGCCAGGTATTGTCCTCTGTTGGGGAGGCCACTGTGTAAAATGGAAAAGGCAGAAGTGACCTAATGGAAAGAATGTGGGCAAGCCGTCTAGCAAGGTTACTTAATGAAGCATGGACAGATGAATGCAGATGAGAAAGGACAGCATTAGGGCATAAAGCCTATAATGCATAAAATGGTTCTCTACTTTAATGCAATTTATCTCAGTAGAAAGTAAAGGACAAACTGGATGTGACATTAATTTGAATACTGTAAACAATGTTTATATGAGTTTAGGGAAATATGTGAAGCATCGAAGAACCACCATGAGAGTAAACTTGAAGAGTCTTATAATATAAACAAATGAAACAAATATAACAAAATAGAGGATATAGATTTTTTTTCTCGTTGTTATTGTGATGCTTTATGACAGTAGCTGCATGTTCCTGCACATAGCTCACAGCAAATTAAGTACCTGAAGTCCCACTGATTTCAAATAGCAGAGTTAAGGGCATGTGCAATATATACAGACTTGTTTCTAACAGCAATTGTTTTCCCTGATTTGTTTTAAATTTGATTTATGCTTGTGAACTCCATTGGGACATCGCGGGGTGGATGAGACATCATAGGGTGATGCTGGTCGAAGCTCAGGAGACGCTTGCGCCGCTCGCTGCACAGGAAGAGGCCGGCAGACGGAGGTTGCACTTGGCGCAGGTCCTTTAACCTGTGCAAACCCTTTACATTCATTGGCTAGCCTGTGCGGGGAAGAAAGGGGGGTGCACATTACTTCATGGCCTTCCCCCTTTGATACTGTCCAATTTGCCCCGGTGGGTGTCTGGGTCCCATCTTGGGGTCAGCAGGACCATCTTCTCGGCTACCGAGTGTGGCCGTCAGGCAGGCGGGTGGGTGGGCGGCCTGGCTTGGGGGTTCGGTGCCCAGGGGTTGCCCTCGGCCACTCCGTTGGCTGGAGCTGTGGCCGGCTCGGGGCCATCTGGGGGCATTGTTGGGGGCTCCCTGCTGTGGGGGAAGCCGCCCCTGCTGCTGGTGGGGTTGCCCTGACTGCGGGGCTAGTGTCCCCAGTAGTGCAGGGCCCACCCCCTCCACCCTCTGCCCAGCGAGGGCAGGGTGGGCAGCCTGGCTGCTGGGGTTATGCCCCAGGCCACCTCTGGGACCTCACCAGGAGCACCCCCAGAGGAGGTCATCGGGGAAGAGAGCAGCCAACCCCCGCAGAGCTCGCTAGCGCTGGTCCTCTGACCAGCGCCCAGGAGTGACCGTCCTCTACCCCGGCCGAGCTCCTTATGAGCCTCGGCTGAGGCTCCCAAAGTCCCTCTCCCTCCTGCTCCACCCCTTCTGGCCCGGCCTATCGTTTGAAGTCTCACGAGAACCGGGCTGGGTAAAAGGGGGAGCTGTGCATGCACAGCTCCCAGTTCAGGCTGGGCTCGGCAAGGATGCCTGGCCCAGCCACAGTGCTCTCGCTAGTGGGGGCAGGGCCAGTGATGTCATGCAGGGGGTATGCGGGGGTACGCAAGTACCAGTTTCTAGGATTACAGCTGGCCCCGCCCATTTGCCTGCCCACTTGTCGACTCCGCCCTCTGCAACGTTTGAATTTCCTGCATGTTTGAGTTGCCTGCATGTTCTCAGAGCCAGGCAGGCAGCGATCGGAGCCTTTCCTTTCCTTGCCACTGAAAAATGAGTTGCTCTGGGGTTTTAACATGATGCCAGGCCTCCTTAACATGTTCTGGGGGTGCTGTGGAATACTGTTGCAACTGTTGGGTCAGTTTAAAGTCATCTGAGGCCTCAAAAAGGGCTTTTTTCATGTCACTTCCTGCCATGACATCACTTCTGGCTTATGATGTCACTTCCGGTGGGCGGGTCCCGACACGTGCCAATCAAAAGTGAGTACCTGTTGTTAAATCATTTAGATGACACCACTGGGCAGGGCCGAGTGCACTGCTGCTCCGCTGCACCGCCCTGCTGCCGCCCCCAGCTGCCTCCAGCCCGGCCGAGGTCCTGGCAGCCAGCCGGGCAAGGGGCGAGGAGGCCCCCGCGGCCGCCCCGACTCCCCAGGTAAGGGACGTGCCGCTCGGGGGGGGGGGGCTGCAGAGCGGGGCTGCCGGTGCTATAAAAAAATTCTGAGTTTCCTGTTTTCCCTGCCCCTCAAGGTAATGATCAGAGCATTAAAATATATAGAATATAAACCACTATGTAAATGCAGCTAAAACGACAACAATAAAAGGGAATACCATAAAGAATGCCAACAGAGCTATAAAAAGCAAGAGACTGAAAGCAAGTCATGTAGTTGACATAAGATTGTTTAAAACCTATTCCCTGAAGATTATTGTCGTGGTAAGAAGGTGTGCTTCCATGGTCAGGCAGTTCCTAATGTTAGATGCCAAAAATACGTTGCCCTGCACCAGGGCCCATGAGAGGGAGGGTACAATGGGGAATTCAAGAGATTTGGACTTGAGTCACAAAAATGCCAGTTTTGTTGTGACTCATGTTGGATCTAAATCACAGACATCACAGACTTGGGCGCGACTCGAGACTAATAGCCAGTGATTCAGTAAAGAGTCATGACTCGCATTTGACTCAAGTCCTCTCTTTAGTGCTTGTGTACATTGCTTACTTTTTTCCTCCAGTCACTTCCATGTTGCCCCAAAAGACCTTGTAGATGATCCTGAAGCCATCTTTAAGACCAATGGCAGCAGCAGACACGGTTGGGAGCAAGGTAGGTGGTTCTAGGAGGTGGGACTGAGGTCTTGGGGGAGGACGAAGTCTTTAGGTAGGGTTTTTGCTCAAGGACCTGACCCATTTCTCAATATGATTTGGGGCTTGAGTCAAAATGACTCAAAATCAGTGTTGTCATCTACTCTCTTGTAGACGGAACGCTGGGCGGGACTTAGAGTGATCGACAGCCCGTCAACTCACTTCCGCTTTCTTTGCGGCTTTCCCTCGCCTCGGAGGGAGCGCCTGCTCACCAGGGGGGATGGGTGGGGGGCACACCGGGTGCCTGGGCGAGCAGGCGCCCCCTCCGAAGTGAGGGAAAGCCGCACGGGGAGCGCGAAGAAAGCGGAAGTGAGTTGACGGGCTGTCGATCACTCTAAGTCCCGCCCAGCGTTCCATCTACAAGAGAGTAGATGACACCACTGCTCAAAATGTTTCTGTGAGTCAATGGCATGCTCAACTTGAGTCTTGGGGTCACTGACTCAAGACTTGACGCACAAAATGTGACTCTGGCCCATCCCTACAAGGGTGTAATTTGTACCCATGCCCAGGATCAAAAAAGGGAACAAGGGCACATTTTTATAATTATAATTAACAATTATAATTGCTTTAAAAGTGCACTAGGTAGGTGGTATTGTGTCAGCAGATGCAGGCAATTGCATGTAGAGGTGTTAGAGAATATGTAGTGCTGTTAGAAAATGGTGTTATATTTTGCAAATTTCAGGGTTGTTGGTTTTTTAACAAAAGTGAGATATGCAGAAAGCAGTTATGTGTGTTTATGCAGTTGTCAAAAAAAACCCATGTCTATTAAGGTATTTAAGGTCCTCTCTCTCTCTCTCCCTCTCCTTAATATATTAAAAAAGAAATGTGTCTGAATTTTTCTGAACATGGATGAACAAGATAATGTTGCCAAACGTGCTACAGGTAGATTCTCCCTCATCTAGACATCTGAAATTCAAACATTTTTGTCCAAGACTTAAAAAAAAATTCTGTAGTGTAAATACCAGAAGGTCCTGTGGTCATTCCCATATACAGGCTGTAAGTTCTATGCTCTGTGGTGTGTGCCATTGTTTGAAAAATGTCTTAAGAGGCCAACAGACTCCCAAATGGGTAACAGTGAAAAGAGCCAGAGGAAGCATTTCTCATTATACTTATGCAGTTATTCCAAAATTCAGGCAAATCCAATATCCGGACACCTTCCTGTCCCAAGCAGTCCAGATAAGGGATACTCAACGTGTATATGAACAATTATTATTATTATTATTTTTTAAAAAAAATCAAACTATCTGTGCTCACATTTTGAAAATATCTCCAAGGTAATTACAGTTTGATTCCTTTCAATGAACAGAAGTTCTTTCATGGATAAAATCTGTAGCCCTGTGTGGCTGGAACATTTGGTTAGGTGTTTACATTGGATTAAATAATTTAAGATTAGGATTTGTTAACCAGTTCCTTTAAGGAGGCCTTTTAAGGGTGCAGCAGAGGACACAAGAGGGCTGCCTGATTACTTTGATAATAAATTCTGTGTATCTGTTTCAGAGTTGAAATGAACACCTCAAGGAAAAGCACACCTATATATCAAAATGAAAGATTTCCAGCTGGGCAGTATACATATTTATCTATGTACACGTGCATTATGTACTTCCTTTTTTTCTGTTTGTTTTCATTATATTCTAGTCAGGTTCACATTATTAAAATTGATAAAACTGACGGATCTATCACCAAAATAAGATGCATAGCCTTGCATGTGGTTTTCTCTTAAAGATTTTCTTTTTTCTTTTTCAGAGACTCCTTGTGATGCTCTTCAGGCTGCTGCGTTGAAGTTCTTCAGGTTCTCTGCATTATTATTTAATATAGCTAAAATAATAGGTCAATTTAGCAAGACAAGAACAGAAACAAATACAAGAGTCTGAGCACACATTAAAATCAATACACCAAGATGAAAAACTTAGTTTCAAGCTCCTGAGCTATAGCTATATTTTTACAAGTAAATCGCCCCTTTTACTCTTCTTTATATTTGTTTCCATTCCTGGTTACGCCCCCACACTACAATAAAGGACAACATGGACCACAATTTCACATTTCATATCCTCGAGGGCAGGGCTGGCCTTAAGCCAATGTGACTGATGTCGTCCCTGCACTGCTGGGGGGGGGGGGGCACCAGCACAGTGAGCGTATCACCTGCAGCAGCAGCCAGGGTCTCAATGGCTGTAAGTCAATGGGGCAAACAAAGCAGCTTTATCTCGGGCCTTCCCACTTGCACCTGCCCCCAAATGGCCCAAAATGTGCCTCTTGGAAGCAGTTGGCAATGATGTCATCTTGTCCCCACCCACTATTTCCAGGTGCCGCAGTTTGCATGCAGCACCACAACTGCTCTTCTTGGTGAGTGGGGCACCTGTGGGAATGCCCCACATTGGGCCCCGCCACTCCTGGAGCCGGCCCTGCTCGATGATGCCAGTGTGCAAGAGGAATTGTTTTCTCAGAGCCCCTCTGCACAAAATGGACAATAGCTCTGACACACAGGCCTGTTTCTCAAAGAACTCTGGGTAAAGCCTCAAACTCTTCGTGTACCTGATCTCTTCCCACCCTCCCCAATAGTCACACATCCTGGGAGGAAGAAGATACTCTAACTTTGCGTTTGAATTGAATAATGCATCGCCTGTCTGTACTTGCTTTTCAATGACCACTATATTCTGTATCATTTGCATTTCTCTTGTTGTATTGTACCTACGTTTTGCCCATAGCCAATGTAAATTTCATTTTAAGATGCCAGATATTCCACCACCACCATTGAATAGTTTGGTGTCAAAACATCTACAATATCATGTGTTGTGTTGTACCTCCATTTGCTTAGGAGGTAAACCTCATTTCAGGATGGCAGACATTCATGGCACCTCGCCTGATGACCACTGTACATTTGCATTTTAGCTGACAGCCTTTTGAAGCAATAACGTCACCTACATCCTACCCCTGATTCCCTTCCCATACACACCCTGGGTTACACACTTAAACATTAAAAGAGAACACCCCAAGTTTACTTAGCACCCAGATATCCCAGAAAATGAAGTCTACCCTCAGCTTTGAACACAGCACCAACTCTCTCCAAATCCTTAAATAGTAAGGGATTTTGTCACTTCTTACTCACACAACACTTGTGTCAAAAACAGTGTTTCCACACACATTGCTCAGAGGCCCTTCTGATCTTGACAAAGCAATCCTTTTCAGGAATACAGATAGCTACAATAGTGTAACAACTCATTATTTTTTTTGATAAATTTCTGGATATCGCTTAAGTAGCTGCTAGGATCTTCATTCGGTCTGAGTAAATATATGAACACTAATACGAATGCCAAAACACTAGAAGCATAATTGTCTAACTTGGGGGTGTTTTTAACAGCAGGGTATTTTTAACAGCATAATCAAAATTTCAGTATTTATCAAATTTTCAATTATGCATGAAATTTTAACCTAATTTTGTACCATTTGCATAACTCACTGAAGTCAGTGTATTTTCCCCCCTTTCCTACTCAGTTCAGGAGGGTTTGATCAAGCACATATCTTCAACTCATCTGCTTTAATGTATGTAACAAGGCCTTGTACTGTTCATAAAAATCCCCAAGTCAGTTAATCAGTGCCAATGTAGTGAAAATACCAAATGGAGTTTCTCTCCCAACTGGGAAGGCAGTCGGATCTTCACCCAATTGAAAGGCTAATCAACCTTTAAAAATGCAGAGATGCAGACTACCTCCTCTCCTACATGCTGTCGGCAAAGCTCTTAAGCATTTCTACACTATTTTTTTAAAGAAACACTGAAAAACTTGCATTCCTATTGCACACATACAACTGCTTATGCAAATAGGCTGTGGATTTCAAAGTAGAGCCTGACTGAGCTGGGAAAGAGAGCTGCAATAGCTAATAGAGTTCCAACTTATTTGCAACCTTTGAAATGAACCCTGCATCTCCTTTCATAAAGGAACAGTTGTGTTTGAATACGTTTCTAGGCTTGTGTAAAAGCTATCGTATAGGCCAGTGGTTCTCAAACCTTTTAGACCAGGACTCACTTTATAGAATGGTACTTATGTCAGGACCCACTGGAAAGTGATGTTATTAACCTGGAAGTGACGTCGTAGCCGGGAATGACATCATCAAGCAGGAAGTGCCGTCATCGAGATGTAATCAAATGACACTCCTGGAATAGAATGCAAACTGGCATTTTTGGATTTCAGCAATTGCACAGCCATGAAACATCCCTGACAGAAAGCAAGATTAGGGCAAAAAATGTGAAAGCACTGAACTAAAAAATGAAATTAAAAAGAAACTGTCACTTGAAAATTCAAACTATTAATACTCACAAAAGAAATATAGGAAGAGTCAGGTCTGCAGCTTTCAAAATGGCTGCTCCCAGCTTTCCATGACCCACCTGACCTCAGGTCACGACGTCTGACACACCGTCTTTGGAACACTGGTATAGGCATCTGTTGAATGCATATAGAGGGTAGAGTGAGCAGGCTCTGTTCCCACCCACCACTGTGCATTCAGTGAATACCTGATGAGGGGCTCTGATTGTGTGGAGGACTCTGTCCACAAGACTGGCTGGAAACCCTGAAAATGAATACGTGAGGATTGAGGGGTGGAATCTGCCACCCCACATGAATTCATGTACAAGTGCTTATATCTACACTGGGGTTTTGTTTTAAAATAATATGGGCAGCATGGTACTTGGCAGCATAGATGGACATAATAAATATAATATAATGGGCATTAATAACATATAATAAGATGGGCAGTAGAGCATACTGCTAGTGCTGCAAGTGCTAATAGGGAGGCTTGTGCCAGCCACTGCAAAAGCCCCACCTGATGGCAGAGAGAAGCGCAGGGGTAGGGTAGTGGTATGATGGGGAGGAGGCATTTCTGGGGGGGGGGGAGGACTGGCCTGAGAGGGGGGTGGAGCATGAGAGCCTGACATGGAGCTTCTCAACTCTGTGCCTGTGGTTTGCCAGGCACAGACTTGTGAAGCACCATTGAATAGGCTGGGCTTTACGTGAGGTAAAGAGACTAATGACCGCTTCATCCGTGGAAACCTCCAGCCTCCTTGTATCCAACACAGGATATTGTGGTGAACGTTTAATGCCACTGTTGGATGGGATTGGGCCCTAACTCATTTAAACAAGTCACATTTAGGAATAGAAAACAAATGTGAATGCAAATCTGATTCTGTCTGGCATACACTTAATTTAGATACGAGATGCTTTAAGGACAACCTTCTCCCAAAGAAACTTACTTATACATTACAAATGTTTATGGTGTTAACTAGAAACTGTTATCAGTGCGCTGCCCATAGGAGATTAGTTTATTAAAAGCCCACAAGATGAACCAAGTTACACATTGTTAGACCCAATTTACTGACAATAGATTACAAAGATATAAGCACTAATGCATCTGATAGAGTTTTTCCATGGAAAAGGTGCAGAAGAGAGCGAAGAAAATGATTACGGGGCTGGGGCACCTCCCTTATGAAGAAAGACTGCAGCGTTTGGGGCTCTTCAGCCTAGAAAAAAGGCGCCTGAGAGGGGACATGATTGAGACATACAAAATTATGCACGGAAGGGATAGAGTTGCTAGAGGGATGTTCTTTTCCCCCTCTCAAAACACCAGAACCAGGGGGCATCCGCTAAAACTGAGGGTTGGGAGAATTAAAACAGATAAAAGGAAGTACTTTTTTACCCAGCAGGTAGTTAATCTGTGGAACTCTTTGCCACAGGAGGTGGTGATGGCATCTGGCCTAGATGCCTTTAAGTGGGGTTTGGACGGATTTCTGGAAGAAAAGTCCATCGTGGGGTATAGGCCATGATGGATTGTGCAACCTCCTTACATTAGTAGTAGGCTACTTCAGAGTACTGGGTGCAAGGGAGTGGCAACAGGATGCAAGCATCTTGTTGTCTCGTGCGCTTCTTGGGGCACCTGGTGGGCCACTGTGAGAGACAGGAAGCTGAACTAGATGGGCCTTTGGCCTGATCCAGCAGGGCTCTTCTTATGTTCTTATGGTCATCTTCTGGTAAGACAGAGAAGGAAGGAGGAGATAGGAGAAGGATGGGAGTCATGGAGGTGTTCATGACTCCCAGAGCACAAGATGGACAAATGTAAACTGGAACCTTTCCTAGCCTATTAGCCAAATACCTATAAGAAGGAGATAGAAGGCAGTGTGACCATCCCTTAGCTCTTTCTCCAATGACCAGAGCTAACCAGCAGCTCAATGGAAAGAAAGCTTTCCCAACCTCTTCCCAAATTTGAATAAATTCTGATTAGGATGTTACAGATCTAGATTTTACGTTGAATTGGAAACTTATCAATATCGTGTTATCCAAGTCATGTTTTATTTACGGTACACATTTGCATTGGGATGGTATCTCTTGTTTCCAATGGGAGAAACTGCTTGATGGGAAAACACACACACACACACAACAGAATATAAAGATGGTGTGATTAACTGATTTACAGCCCAGTCCTATTCACTGCTGTATCCTGTGGTGAAACTGATCAGGCTGGAGGTCTCCTCAGGGTAAGGCAATCCTGGTTCCCTTACCCCTTGTCAAGCCCCAACCTGCTCAGCAGGGCTACTCATCTGCACCAGCTAAATTGCTGGCACAGAACTGAGGAGCCTTGTGGAGGACTTTCGTTTCTCGGACGGGAGTTAGGATTTGGCGGTGGCCTTTTCTGATGTCCCTGCCCCCTCCCAGGGCTAAACCACCTCTCCCTGTCCTCCCCTGCCCCCAAACACCCATTCCCCACCTCCATTCCACCCTCCTCCTGCCCCTCTGCCACGCAGTGCAGTACTTCACCGCCCTGGCAGCCTACAGGCTGGATACGGCACCCTCAGGATGGCGCAGGCCTTCTCGCCAGCGCCGCTGACTGGCATGGTGTTGAAAAGTGCCTTATGGCACTTCCACAGCCCCAGAGCTCCTCTTCCATAAGACTGGGCCCTGAGGCTGAAATTATTTGCCCACTTACTTGGGATTTAGTCCCCCTGAACTCAGCAAGAGCAAGCTGGTGAGCGCTTGGAGAGGAGGAGGAGAAGCCATAGCCTGCCACAATTGGAAATAGTACAGTGTGTCAGTCGGTGTTCTGCATGTGGAAAGATAGCGAGCAATAAATTGGCTCCAATGCGATAGGAAACCTGTGGGCAAAATATTTTTACCGAGGGACTTTTGCATATGTGCTCTAGGCAAAAAAAGTGAAATAAAGTAAGAACGGGGACAATACGTTCTGCTCACTTGCAGAGGGGGAATGACATACACTTAAGCCAAATCTCTGGGTCCTGTCATCAGGAAATTGTGCCTGTAAATGGTTAGCCAAACACAACAGTGTGAGGATCCAAATGCATATGAGAATTAGCATGGGCGATTCCAATTCAGAAAATCCTGCCCTTATGACGATGGCGTATCTCCTGTTGCAGACAAGTGTCCTGAATGTGCCATGTCCTTTTGTGGCAGAACGCAATTACATGCGGAGCGTGTGAGGCTTTAATGAAGCACCTAAGCTCTCCCTGTCCCACGTCAGTGGCTGCAGCACCACGTCAGACATGCAGCATCAAGACAGGAGACAACAAGACAGACCGTGCAATAGTCAGGAAATATTGACAATGAGAAGCAAGTCCCCAAAGGGGAATTAGTCCCAGCCATGGTCCCGGCACCCAGAGAAACAGAGAATCTGTGAGATGGAAAAGTTGATGTAGAATGCTTCCTCTTGGACTTTATTATTTATTTGTATGTTTATTTGTTTTCTGGCACATGGTTCCTGTTTTGCTCTGTTACAATTGTGTGTGCTTTGTTTGAGCTAGCTTCCTTTTGATATTCTGCATGTAATTTTTTTTTTTTTTTTGCAAAAATAATGGTGCATTTTGTAGAACGGCTGGAATTTAAATAAAGTGACATAATGTTAGGCTTTTGAACTAAATTATCGCAAGACTTTTTTATGCTGTCGTTTTCTAAAACACGCCAGTCGTTCTAAACACCAAGGTGTCACACAACACAAGGCGGAACTCTGCCTTTGATTTAAATTCCTCGTACTCCGAAGGTGAAAGGAGCAATTTATTAGCTCAAACTGCAAAGCTGTTAGGGATTCAAGTTTGGAAATGACACATCTTAAGACGGAGTTGATTATGCTGGACACCTGAAATGACGAATAAATTGGAGCTTGGAATTATCAATTTGTTCTGACATTGCTCCTAAAACCTCTAGAACATATGCTTTGATCTTGTTAGGAGGTAAATAATTTCTGGAACAAATTGGCAAGCAGCAGCACCAGCGCTTGGGCACCGCTGCGCCCGTCAGCTGCACCAGTTGTGCACTGATCAAGCACCAGTGGCGCTCAGTCAGCGCAAGACATTGTGGAAGGTGGGCCAAAGGTGTTCCAGGGGCGTAATGGGGCAGCACAGTGGGCACTGATGGCCAACAGCCATTGCGCCAAATCCTAAGCTACCTGGCCAAGGTGGCCCAGATTTGGGCATCTGCTGCACCCGTTCACCTGTGCCTGCAAATCAGCAGGCGCAGATCCGAGCAGCCCCATAGGGCTGGCTGGGGCTTATCCAGGTGCAAGGGGAAAACAGGATACAGCCCGCTGGCCTTGCTATGCCGACGCTGCTTAGGATTGGGTTGTCAGAACCCAATCCTATACAAGTCTAAAGGTAAAGGTAAAGGTTTCCCCATGACCAAATGGTATAGTCGTGACCGACTGTAGGGGGCGGTGCTCATCTCCATTTATAAGCCTGTAGAGCCAGGCTTGTCCGAGGACAAGCTTCCGTGGCCATGTGGCCGGCATGACTCTAAGGAACGCCGTTACCTTCCCACCGAAGTGGTCCCTATTTATCTACTTGCATTTTAGGTGCTTTCAAACTGCTAGGTTGGCAGAAGCTGGGACAAGCAACAGGAGCTCACTCCGTCGCATGGTCTTGAACTGCCAACCTTCTGGTCAGCAAGTTCAGCTCAGCGGTTTAACCCGCAGTGCCACCATGTCTCTTCTTAGACATACTGCTAAAACAGTTGGTGATCTGAATTTACTTCCCAGCCCTGCCCCCCCCCGCAACTACATATATTTGCCTATCATTGGTGGGATTGGGAAGCATGGAATACCATGATGTCACATTTAAAGGGCCAGGCAAGGAAATAGTGAGGCGATGGGTAGGGAAGCAGATCGATGCAACTCCATCCATTTGGGCTGGAGGGAGACAGCCACAGACTTGGGGTTAAGGGTGACCGGAGTCTGCCATCCCCTCCCCCCAGCTGCTACTTGAAGCAAGCATATCATTTGCATCATGGAGCAGCCAGACCTATGAACATTGGAGGGCTGAGCCTGCGTGGAGGTACCTTGACTCTTGCCTCCCCCCCTCTCTTTTGCTGGATGGGGTCAGGGTATGACAGCTGTCATGCAATGTTGCAATGACGCAGCAGCTATGTTGGCACAACTTCCGCACAGAATTGCAGCATAAAGATGAGCTGCATCTC
The DNA here is from genome assembly GCA_029204185.1 of Lerista edwardsae. Lineage (NCBI taxonomy): Eukaryota > Metazoa > Chordata > Lepidosauria > Squamata > Scincidae > Lerista > Lerista edwardsae. The sequence goes on from JAJKFI010000012.1 coordinate 11,639,916, forward strand.
CTTAATAATTATTTCAGATGTATCATCAACTACTCGATCCACAGCTTGACTAAGGGAATTTTACCATTACTATCACGGTGCATTTGGGTAGCACTTCATGGTGTTCCATGTGCTTCATGGACTTGGATAGCTGTCTCCTTCCTCTTGCATATCACCATTCAAAGCAACCATTAACTGATTGGTAGGGGGAAAAAACCCACACATGTAATCATCTGAGGCCCAAATCACATCAAGCCATTCATCCAGTCAAAGGTGTGAGTTTAAATACAGGCATCTATTAGGACTCAGGCTTCTAGTCTTGACCGAGTGGATTTTTCATGCATATATGGATAAGTGGCCTAATGCAGAAAATCTGTTCATTTTCATTCCCATCTTATCATGTAAAGAAAACTTACACACACACACACACACACACATTCAAAGACAAATGATATCCTGGAGCCAAATGCAGAAGACAAGAAGGCAAACGCAGTCGCACAGAACTGTGTGTCTCTGTGACAGGGCAAATGACAACTCCAAAGCTGCCAGTCCAGATGCCTGAAAATTCTGCCAAGCAGCCAAAAACATTTGCTGAAGAGAGGTGTCTTCACAGTTTGACATCTGCGACTGCTGTAAAAAGATAAGGAGGATAAGCACTGTAATGAGCTGGAATAGAGGAGACGGCAATGCAGTAAATGACAGAGGGACTTTATTTCTCTTTTCAATTAAAAGAGCCAGAGTGGGAAAAATAAAGCATGGAATCCCAGCACTGACAAACACACACACACACACACACACACACACACACACACACACACACAGTGGAACTGACTCTTCCAACATAGATAAATATTAAAAACTTTTTTTTAAGGCACAATGAATAGTATACACGGATCACATCTTGAAGCATTTGTTTTAGGGATGCAATAAAACAGTCTCATGTTGATTTATGGGAACATGTTGTGTTCTGCAAACCTCAGTCCAAATTAGTGGGACAGTTGCACTTGGTGCTGGGGGCAGCTTCCTTCTCCAAGGGGATAGTAGGTGGGGGACGGGAGACTGGGGTGGCCTTAGGGCGATTGGGCCGTTTGGGCCCAATCGAGTCCCTCGGCTGGAGGTGGCTGAGGCGGGAATGCCTGCCGCCTCAGCCATCACCTCACTGGGTACCCTGGCATTGAATCTTCCATGCCAATGCATTGAGAGGAATCCACAGTGAATTGAGCTTTGCCTCCACTTGGCTCTTGCAGCTGTGAATGGCTCTGAAGGTGAGGGGCAGGTCAGGTAAAAACGAGGAAGGAGCCACTTGACATGGGCATTCAGGTGCCTGATAAACATAGCACTTTCCCCATCCCCCTGGAATACCACTGCTAAAGGTAGGAGGTTGTTTTACCTCTGGGTTGTTTTGCTCCTGAAAAGTCACCCTTACAAAGCAACAATTTACCCCTGAAAGTGCCATTTGCGGCAAGTGCATGTAAAGTCAATATTAGAAAAAATAGCCAATGGAATCTTACCCACAAAATTCTTTCCTGCCTTAAGAAAATGTTGGGATATTTACAATGAAGTTTGTCATCTCTCTACAGGAAGGTATCTAGAGTTGGGACGTCGCCATCAGAAACTTCTGCCCATGTTTTATTTAAATAGATGATCTTTGTATCCTACCTTCCATTTGGGTGGGAAGGAAGCCAAAGAAGGGTGTGTGTTTGTTTGGTGACCAACACAGAATGCTAAATGAGAATTTCTACTCTAATCACTATATAAAATTATGTTTAGATCAAAACACAAAGTCCTTATTTCCCAAAATAATGCCACTTTTGCTTACTTTTGGTGCACTTTTGAGAAATCCACAAATAGTTTTCAGTAAAGGACCTGGCGGCAAAGGGTCAGGGAACATAGGGAGCATGTTCATCATTCACAGTGCATGCTGGGGCAACGTTAATGGGATGTGGAAGTAGCGAGCAGCAGTTTTGCAATGCTTCAAGCAGCAGCCCGAGCCTAGTGTGGAAACCTTTGAGTAGGTCATTTCAGGTTGGGGTGTGTGTGCCAGCGATTGCTTGCTCTTCTTGGGCAGCCATCTGTAGGGTCATTCACTCTTATTTCTTGCTTCCCAGCTAGAGTCCATATTCCCTCCCCTGTGGGGAGCAGATTTGCTGCCTTCCCCATTTCTCAGCAGGGGGAGCATGAAGGGGGACATTTCATGTATTGTTTTTTTTTATCATTACAGTTGCTGGTTCCACTTGGGCCTTGAGCATCTCCAAGGGTGTCACTTGGGCTTTGAGTATCTCCAAGGCACTGGCTATGAGTGTCACTGGCAGCATTTACCTTTGATCTAGGGACTGGAATGCTCCAATCTGCTAGCAACAGTTTGGACCATGTCCTTTGTGCACCTCTCCAGGCAGCAATTGTAATGCAAAAACTTCCAGGGGGATGCTCATGCTCAGGAGTGCCGACTTGCATTCAATATTGGGGGAGGCCATAGCCACACCCCTTGATGCAGCCACACCCCTTGAGCTCATTTGCATTTCGCTACAAACATGATTTCTTCGTAATTTCTCCCTTTTTTGAAATTGCATCTTCTAAAATCTCTCATTGTGCAAAAACATGTAATAGGGAAAACTATACTGGTAGGTCATGCAAGTCACTATAAGTAGGAAAGCAGACACTGATGGTCTGTCCAACTGCCTAAGCAGCAGCGGCAGCGGTGGTGGTGGTGGTGAAGAAGCAGCAGCAGCAAGTACGCCTTCTCAGCTCTGGGAGCTGGAGAAGTGTGTGGTTTCCCCTGCCACTTCCCCCTGCCCGACATGCTCCGCCTGACATGCTCTGTTCTTTGCAGGGGGGCACATGGGGGGCCAGATATTGGGGTGGCACTGCCACACCTCCAAATTATTGGGATGGCAGTTGGCCCCTGCGCCACCATGAAGTCGGCACTACTGCTCATGCTCTGAATGTACTCAGGATTCACACAGGATGCATTCAGAGAACACAGGATGCAAGATACTTCCTCGGAAGTAAACTCCATTGAAATTAGGGAAAGGTCCAAATGCAACTGGCAACTTTGCAAGTTGTACTATATACTGAGACTGAGGTGTACTGTATACTGAATGCTACTTTATCTTTAGGACTGGACAGTGAGTATGAATGACAATTTACTGCTAATTCACTGTGAGATAAATGTGATCCAGTTCTTGATCCACAATACTTAAAACGTAGCAAAGAATTACTCTCTCTCACACTCACACTCACACAGTGCTTTATTGTGCTGTTTGTATAATTTTAAATAAAAATTTGGGTGAAAACATAACACCACAATTTGCTATTTTAATCAAGAAATTTTGGAAAACATATCAACCCCCCCCCCCCAAAAAAAATACCCATATCCATAACTGGTTTCCCTATAAAATGGCATAATATAAGATTTTCAGGCAGGCTCTCTAACCATGTAAGCCACACTTCTGTGCAGCTACACACCCATCTCCCTTAAACAGCATAAAAATCTGTTCTAACTCTCCTTAATTGGAAGATTGACTGTTCCCTTTCAATTTAGGTCATAAATTCTGTACCACTAATTGTAACTCACATTGACTGACCACCAGAAGCAGCAAGGGGAATAGGGAGATAAGCCCATGGAGCCAATAAACAACATACAGTAGCAATACCTGATCTCAGCCAGAGCACATCTGGCTAGAGACCATAGCAGAAGGAAACTCAAATGTGGGAGACACTTAGGGCCAAAAACTATCCAGTGTTCCAGCGCTGATGCAGAGATGTCAACAGGCCATGCACTGCATCCTGCAGTGGAGGGACACTCACGGAGGCCTCATCAATGTAAGGGTGCCAGTCGGCGCTCTTGCGCTAGCGCTGCTGCTGTTGGGCCGACCCTAGCTCAACGCAGGACCTTGGATTGCGCCCTAAGATGGTGCTGACACCAAGACACAGTTGTATAGCCTCACTACTTACATGGAAGCCAGAGCATCACTAAATGCTGCTGCTGCTGACTGATAGCAGGTATCAAGGCAGAAAGTAAGAAAATGGGGTTTTCAAAGCTATGTGTTGTACAAGACATTCAGGGATGAATAGGAAAACCTGAATCTGCGAGTGTGTCCAAGAAGCCAACACAAACCCTGGAATAGTGGTGTCATGTGATCTCAGTGATACAGTACACCCAGACAAGAAAATTGCCACATTATATATATATATATCTCCATTTTAAGGAATTGTTGTCAAACATACAGTAGTTACATTTAATGGACATTGGTTTAATTTATTTGAATCTAAAGAATAAATGACAATCCAGAGGTCATGCCAATGTATGTAAGTGATTGTCAGCCATGCTGGGTAGGAAGCCGATGACACTATGCCTGGTGCATAATAAAAATCAGGTTATAAACTCTTGAGGTCAGCCTTCAAAATGAAAATGGCAAAGTGACCTTTTCTTTTAGCAGCACTAATGAGCATCATTCTAATAATGCAGTAGGATATACTATCTGGGGGGAAAGGTAGTTTTTTTAAAAAGTTTGAATTAAAATAAATGTGCTGCCCATTTTTTTAGGTATAACTTTTGCACCATGTCAGAATGCCACCATCTCCCAGGGATCAAGGGAAGGTGGGTTTCCCAGACCCCCTGATCAAGAGGCAGGATAGGAGAATGGGGCTCCTTGACTGCCGGGAGGCTGATGTGTTTAGGCAGTCATTACCACTGAGCCACCTGCTTGCTTGCTAGTCCCTTGGACCAGAGCATCAAGGACGATCACTTGGCGTAGTTGCAAAGACCTGAGCAGCGGCAGAGTTTCTCCTGTAGAGATGCTGTGGCACTCAGGGCCAGCCTTAAGCCAATGTGACAAATGTTGTCACATTGTGCCCCACGCTTTGGGGGCCCCTACACTCGTGCAGTTAGCACCAGTTGCCTGCTGCTGTGGATGGGATCTCTATGGGCTGTAGGCCAGTGGGGCAAGCAGAACAGCTTTACCTTTGGCCCTCCCACTTTTCCTTGCCTCCAAATGGCTCAAAATGGGCCTCCTGGAAGCAGTTGGCGGTGATGTCATCTTGTCACTACCAACTACTTCCAGGTGCCATGCACAGCACTACAAGCGTGTTTCTTGGTGTGTGCGGGCCCCACAGGGAGGGTGAGGGGTCCCACGGGAGTGCCTCGCATTGGGCCCCGCCACTTCTAGAGCCGGCCCTGGTGGCACTGACGGCAGACGAGACAACAGTCTTTGGGCTTTGTGTACTTCTAGGTTTTTTGTGGTCCACTTGAATGGCTAGGGGCTGAGGAGCAGCTTCTTTTTTAAAACACAACACGCGCACGCACGCACACGCGCACACACACACACACACACACACACACACACAGAGTCAGCCTGTGATAACTGTGGATTTGGAACCCACGGATTCCAGCATCCACTGGGACCAGCAGGGTAGGCCGACCTGGACCCTCTGGAGGTGAGGACAGCTGAGCGCCCTTCACCTCCAGGGTATTTTGAGCCATGCATAGACCATGCACGGCTGCCTGCGGCCTATGCAGGCCTCAGAATGATTATTACAAGCAAAAAAATTCACTGCCAGTTTTTCAGCAACACTGGAAGTAACGTTTATATAAAAGGCATTCTGAGGCCTGGGGAAGCTCCAGAAGGGAAAGGCATATAAACAGCTATTGCCAAAAAACTAGAAGTGACTTTTTTGCTTGTAAGGCTCTTTCTGAGGCCCACAGAAACCATGAGTGGACACATGTGGTCTCTGCAGGCCTCATAAGAGCCTTCAGCTCTGGCCAGGTTTGGAGGATGGGGGTGGGCCTGAAAACTACAGATTTGAACTTCCTCTTTCTTATAAGTGGAAGTTCCTGGAACGGAACCCCACAGATAATGCAGGAATGCTTCTGCTTCTTCTTCTTCTTCTTCTTCTTCTTCTTCTTCTTCTTCTTCTTCTTCTTCTT
>JAJKFI010000012.1:11645830-11663524 GCA_029204185.1 Lerista edwardsae
TTCTTCTTCTTCTTCTTCTTCTTCTTCTTCTTCTTCTTCTTCTTCTTTATCATCATCATCATCATCAGTGATGCCATGTAGGGGGAACGCAGGGGAACTCAGTTCCACTTGTGAAAATTAGGGCTGACTCCGCCCACTTCACTCCGCAGCGCTCCCCCTCCTTCCCCCTCCCGATTCCTCTGCAAAGACCTTTTCTTCTTGGTTGGCTGGCACTCAGAGGGTTAAAGGGAGAGACTCCGGATTCCTAGAGGGGCGAAGGGGGAAGGGCTGCAGTGGGGAAGTCCCATCCTGCACAGCCCCCTTCCTCGCTCCTTCCAGCCCATGGAGTTATAATAAACATGGAGACGAAATGACGTCATATTCTTGAAACTTCCAGTCTGGTCTAACAATATGGCCGACACAATGGTTCTGGTCCATGGTCTGGTCAAACCGGTCAAACAATATGGCCAACGCAACTCCATGGGTCTAACAATATGGCTGACTAATTATGCGGAATTAAACCTTGGAATTGCATATTAACTCATAATTAGGTTACCAATGATGTTTCTCCACGATCACACGTTGTTATTTTGGTAAGTTTTTACTTCAGGAGTAAACGATTCAGTCCTACACACTACGCGCAAAGCAATCTGAAATGCTTGGAATCAGCATTTTGAGTATAAAAACATGGCCGCTAAGCCCGCCCCCTCTGGCCTCACTTTGTTCCTATCTAACTGCATGGCAGGGCCACCGCCTGCTCCAGCCACACACGTGGAGACAGCAGCCGCTCTGGTGAGTCTGCAGCCCACTGGGGAGAAGGGGCATCCTGGGGGTGCGGTGGCGAATCTAGAGGGGCCCTGGAGGGGATGGAGGGGAGCTGGGACTTTTTGAAGCTGCCCTCCTGACGTGCCAGGCGTAAGCGGGCTTTGGTGTGGGGAAGCGCCCAAGGGTGCCGTCCGGAGTGGTGCCGCCCCTCAGCCCCTTCCACAGGTTCCTGCCTCATTCTGCTCACCAGCCTCGGCTTCAAGGCTGCTGCCCCGTGCCACTTTTCAACTTCCCTGGCAATTTTGAATAATTCCACCTCGCCTAGCCGTGAAAACCAAGGAAAGGCTTTCACCGCTGTCTCTCCAGTCCAGAGCGTTTCACTGGCACTCTGGGTGTGAGGCTTCTTTGGGAGACTGTCCCCATCACTATTGGAGCTGCAATTGGGGTGGGGGGAATTCTTCGCTTTCTCTTCTGCAGGCGCCAGGCGCTGTACAGAACCAGATGGCTCCGCCCACTTGTCACTGACGTCGTCGTTGGCTAGGAACCAGCTGCGGGTAGACCTGGGCTCCCCCATCCTCCGGCTTATGACGTCACTTGCAGTGGACAGGTCCTGACACATGCCAATCAAAAGTGAGTTCCTGTTTTTAAATAATTTAGATGCCACCACTGATCATCATCATGCCATGGTTGCCAAAAATTTATGGTCCACAGGTGCCAAATGATCTTGTTATACCCCAGCCCCATTAGATTAAAAATACTATGTATCGGGTGTGATAACTAAGCTGATGTCTTAGTTATGAATCAGAAAACTTCCTGGGCACTGTGACTACCCTGCTGGGGTATTTGTTGACAATGCCCCCCCCCTTTTTTTGCTAAAGTGAGTGGATTTAGGAGTTCAGCCAAAGATTTTAGCTTTGGCTCTTGTTTAAAATGATGGGCTTGTGAGTGCTCAGGGTATTAGAACTTGGTTGCCTGGGCTGACCTATTTCAATGTAGGGTTTGGAGGGAGGCACCTGGTCCCAGGAGTTAGGAATGGTAGTTGTGGCAGCAGGTGAGCCATTTGTGTCCTGCCGAGCTGTCATTCACTCACAGCAGGCATTGTTTCTGGGTGAAAGGGTCCACTTAGCATTGAATGGAGTTGAATTATTCTTGCGGGATCTGCAATGGGGACTATGTTCCTTTATTGTCAAAAACCAGGTGGGGAGCTAAACTTGGCTGGATTATCAAGTGGCAACTTTAATGTGGGAATACATTAAGAGCAGAAAACTGTTTTATGTGAAAAGCATTTTTAAAATGCTTTTTAAAAATGTGCTTCCTGATGTGAATGAAATTGTTTGAAAGGTACCCAAGACTTGTCCTCAGAGGTTGCTTGGCTGGTTAGCTTGCCACTAAGTGCAGAGTCAACCTCAAAGGCTGATGGGCCTGGGGAGGGCAACACAGTTCAGAACTACTTAGAATTGTTTTAGAGAGCTGGCCGTGATAAGCCTGGATCAGAATGAGACACTCCACAACTTGAAGCCATGGTAGGGCTCCAAAGGAGGAAGAATTAATGGCAGCAGCATTCCCCTTTCTCCTCCAAGGTGGAAGCTTGCACCAATGAGGGGAAAGTGTTAGGTGAATTATGCCTTGTCACAGTATATTGATATTTCAGTAAAGTTGGGGTGGTCCTTTTAATTCCAAAAGCCTTCTCCCATGTCTTCTTGGGGGAGTTTGAAAAATGCATATTTTGTTTCTTCAGGTTCTCCTCTCAATTCACTGAGACACACTGAAATGCATCAGGAGATACGTGCATCTTGAAAAGTAACATTGCGAAGCAAAGGATAAAAGAGCACTTTTCATACAGAAAATTGTGCAGAGTAGTGCCGCTCTGGGACTCAGTAATTTGCCTAGCTTGATGTTTTAGAGGCTGCATAAAAAGAAAGCCATCCTTTCTTGCAGATCTTCAAGGGAAGACGAATAAATTCATCATCTCATGCTCTCCATAACCAAGTAAAATTAAACTCTGGGAGCCATATGCTAATGACCATTGTTGGTTTTGTTTGTTTGAAGTCATATCATTATTGCAGAAATCATGGGAATTTCAAAAATTACCATATAGAAATTTATGCAGAATTTAGAGAGAATGGAATTCATGATGTCAACGATAGCAGATGCTATATTTCAGAACCAAAGAGCTACATAGAAACGAGAATAACAGATATAACAGAAAGTGATTTCCAGTATTTGTAGTTGCAGTGAACTACAACTAGAGTCAGTATGCATTCAGGGGTGTATCTAAAGAAGTGCAGGGGGATGCAATTGCACTGGGCAACAAGCATTAGGGGGCAACAAGCTGAGCTTGTGGCCAAAATTGTGAAAACTTTGGTATTTATGAATAATAGAATAATTATCTATCTATATAAAAAAGGGTGTGTGTGTGTGTGTGTGTGTGTGTGTGTGTGTGTGTGTGCCGCATAGGCTCCGCAACGCCTGGACCGATTGACACCAAACTCGGCATGCAGACAACTTGCGGCCTGGCGACAAACGCTGCGGGGGTCAGGCCCCACTTGCACCCCCACAGGGGGCGTGAGGAGAGCCTGAACGTATGTATGTATGTCTGTGTGTATACATCAGCTGATATGTGGTGTCCTGAGGCAATCTATTATGATGTCATTGCTGATGTCACTCTGATTATGACATGCAGAGTATAACCTGCCCAGCACCTAAAGTCTTTAAAGTGTTGAACAGCTGCTGAACAGAAGTCCTGAGGAAGGGATCTGGGATGTTGGGATCTGGGAGAGGGATGTTGGGATCTGGGTGACGCTCCCCACGCCATTGGAGTCCAGGTTCGGACCCCCATCATCGTGAGGGGTGAGAAAGGGCGCAAAACAAAATGTCCACCATGCCCCGCTGAAATGCCTGGAACGATTGGCTGAGCTGATTGGTAATTTGGTAATTTCGTGTGCAATAGAATCTTGGGATAAATAACTACCCGGGCAACGCCGGGTACCAAAACGCTAGTGTTACATATTATTGGAAAGGTAATTTAATGCATAATACAATGAAACAAACCAGAGTGTAATATCGTTATCAAACATTACGGCAGAAAACAAAACAAAAAAATCATGTAAAAATCATGTAACTCTTAAAGTGGACAAAAGAAAGGGAGGAACTTTACACCAATGTGGCCAAGGTTGTCACGTTAGGCCCCACACTTTGGGGGCCCCACACTAGTGCATCGAGCATATCACCTGCAGCAGTAGCAGGCATCTCTATGAGCTGTAATTCCATGGGGCAAACAGAGCACCTTTACCTTGGGTTCTCCCATCTGCCTCTGCCTCCGAACTGCTCAAAATGGGCCTCCTGAAAGCAGTTGATTGTGACGTAATCAGTTTGCTTGCTGAGTGGGAGGTCTTGTAGGGAGGTGGGGGCCCTGCAGGAATGGCTTGCATTGGGCCCTGCCACTCCTGGAGCCAGCCTTGGGAGGAACTATGCCCACCACCCTGAGCTCCATGGAAGAAGGGTAGTATAAAAATGTGAAAAATATGAATGAATGAATGAATGAATGAATGAATGAATGGATTTTGCCATATGGACGATGTTAAAAATTTGTGGGCCCTGAATGTCAAATGACCTAACTATGCAATTGCTGGAGGGTAACTGTGGTCTTGGTTGCAGCAGGAGGGGCATGCTGTTGTGGGGGGAGGATGCGGGTTCCCCCATTTCCACTTTTTTAAAAAGCCCCAGTGTGTGTTCACTTCAGGAAGTGGCATCACTTCCTGTTGTGATGACACTTCTGGGGCATCATTTTGCCCTCGGCACAGGCTATGCTTTCATTAGCTACATTACTGGTCCTGTTCAGAGGACATGTTGAATTAATGAGTGCAGAGGGAGAGCAGAATTATGCCCACCAGCCCCATTCCCTGGTCCGTCTTTTGGCTCTGTATGCATGACCGGGGATCAACTGTTCAGAGATATCCTAGCCAAGAGACGTCAAACCCACTTTGTACAGCAGGCTGAATAGCATTCGTGGCAACTGCTGAGGGCAGGAAGTAAGGCCATTAAGCAGATGAGGGCCAAGAATAAGCCCTTTGTTCTCACATACGAACTCTTGAGCTGCAAGTTATAAAGGATAAATTATGCATACCTTGATCAAATTTTAAAGAAATGGCTGGGTCCAATTTTCATAGTTCATGACTCAGCAGAAGCAGTTCTGTTGAAAGAGTGGCCTGCATGGTAATTGGGCTCAGCCAGTGCCTTGGCAGTGTCTCTCTCACCCCTCTTGGTCTGCCCCAAGGTTCCTTGCCTTCTGTCTCCCCCTCCCAGAGCCTCTGCAGAAGCAGCAGTGCTGAAACGGTACTGCTGCGAGAGCCCAATGATCACGCGTGTCAGATAAAGAGCATCCATGGGCCATATCCGACCTGCAGGTCTTACGTTTGACACCTCTGCCCTAGGCTGATCTATAGCCCCAGATGAATACACAAGGATCGGGAGTACGGATATGAGGTGTGATTCCTCTTTCACCTTCCATGCTTTCACCATGTAAAAAAGGCTAGTGACGTAGAGAATTTAACGATCTTGCGGATGTGGAATGCATCCCCGCTCCCTATGTGTAACTAGATGCATGCTTCACATTGTTACCTGCAACTATCTATGTACTGGATCCTTTGTGCAGTACTCACAGTGTACTGCACTGACCTATAGCATCTTTTGAAACCAAGCAGTTGTCATTCTATGGATATGACATGACAGTAGGCATCACTAGAAATTCCAAGGGATTCCTGCCCCCCCCCCGGTCCAGCACTGCTGAAGCCCTTGGCTGAAGTCCTAATTTTAGTCCATTGGAAACACATTACACTCTACTGTGAATTATTGGTATTGAATTGCATAAATTCGGCAAACCGTAACACTCTGAAATGTTGGACACAGTCCTCTTACGTTACGAAATGACTTTGGGAACCTCTAGATCCCTTGTCCAGCTAGTGAACAAATGACTTGCCTCAAGCCCTACAGATTCCTTTGCATAGTTATACACAAAGTGTTTAGTCTCCAATGGTCTTTTAGTACATTTGTAATGCATTTGTAATTGGCTAGAGAAGCAGGTTCAGGCAGGCCCTTGTATCCAAGGTTCCGGTATTTGTTTATGTTTATATAAAATGAATGTAGACTCCTACTTTTAAATAAAAGTAGTTGACACAAAGCCTAGTGCCATAAAGAAGAAGAAAAAATCACTTATCCAATGTGTTCACCAAAACTATACCTGTGTGTTAGTGGGAAGCATCACTCTTATATCGGTAATATTCAATTATATAATTTCCAACAGAAAGTTAGAGACTATCATCAGTCTGCCTTCATTTTCCCTGGGCTACCGTCATTGTATTATGATTTATGAATCAAAGAAAATTACTACTCAAATCTGTCCTCACCACTCATCAAGAAATGTGATGGAATGCATTGCTGTGTTCAACATATACCTTTTGCTAAGAATCTTTGCAATTCTTGTCAGTGCAGTCGCATTTGCAGGCTGAAAGGCGGTTGATGTTCATTCTGACTGGTCAAAGGCTCACAAAGTTAAGGCTTTAAATATCATTTTTCCTCTAAGTTCATTTGACTGAAAAAGGAATTAATTTGGCCTTTGGTTATTCTGATCAGTTGGTATCGCTGACCTTTTCAACATATCCTGTTTGGAGTTAAGGAGGGGGAGGGACAGCAAAAACCAGATGTATAATGAGAACTGGCATATTATGACATTTAATAACTGAACAGAAGACAATGTAAAAAGTCTGATTATAGTTGTAAGCTAATATATATTGTCATTTGTTCTCTAATGGGCAGCCCAATTTTGTCCAGTGCTGGCGCAGGAGGGCCACGAGCCCAATGCTGTATTCAGTGCTGGGTATGAGCGAGTTGGAGGGAACATGTTCCCCAGGGCCGGCCTTAAGCCAATGTGACCAATGTCGTACTTTGGGGGCCCCCGCACTAGCAAAGCAAGCAGATGGCCTGCTGCTGCAGCTGGGATCTTATGGACTGTAAGTCACTGGGGTGAGCAGAGCGGCTTTACTATGGGCCCTCCCACCTGGCCGTGCCTCCTAACAGCCCCAAATGGGCCTCCAGGAAGCAGTTGCCGGTGATGTCATCATGTCAACACCAACTATTTCTAGTGCCACATGTGGCATCGCAAGCACTTTTCTTGGTGAGTGGGGCCCATGCAGGTGGGATGAGAGGCCCCGCAGGAATGCCCTGCATTGTGCCCCATCACTCCTAGAACCGGCCCTGATGTTCCGTTACCCCTTGTCAAGCCCCAGCCTGCCTAATGGGGCTACTTGGATCTCCAAGAAGCCCTGTGTCGGGTTTCCAGGGCTGGAACAGGGTAACAGGATACTATGGAGGTTTCCTTTGCTGTCTCTGCCCATCCTACACCATTCTATGCCCTCCCCCCTCCTTCAAACATCCATCCAGGCCTTCATTCCACTTGCCCTTGCCCCTGTACTAACCAGCGCTAGTGGCTGAAACTCTGGATCCGGTGCCAGCGGGATGGCACAGGCATTCCTGCTGGTGTTGCCTACTTGCATGGTGCTGCAAAGATGCTTCTAGGCCTTCAGGTAGGTTGGGCCCCCTCTGAAACCCTTCAGGAAAAGGAGGGCACACCCCTAGCCCTTGTTACTCTCCATTGTTACTGCTCCTCTCCTTGCACTCATCCCTCTGCTCCTCCCCCTCTTCCCTCTACTCCGAAGCTGGCGGGAGCCATGGGTCCAGCTTGGGGAGAGCCCTGGCTGACAGGGCAGGAAAGAGGGGTGAGTTGGTATTGTTCCACCTGTCTCTGGGAGCTGGGTTGGCTAGCTGAACAAGGTCAGCCTTGTGACACCCGCTCCTCCACCCAACCCTGGAAGAGGGGCCGAGCTTCCGGTTGTACGGGCGCTACTCAGCCCTGGCTTGCCGCCCGCACCCAGGCACTGTGGTCTGGACCCTTGCGGGAGCTCCGCATTGCCGTGGCTCAGCTTCCTGCGATCAGCGTGGACTTCTCACAGCCATCAGCAATGGGCCCGGCTCAGGCCTCGGGCTCCAACATCCGGGCGGGTTAGGGTGCATGTAACAGTTTCAAATTGACAGGCCCTGGCCCCTGCAGGGCCCCTAGGCTTCGGCCTAGTCAGCCTAATGGATAATATAGTCCTGGGTGGAGCTACATGTCCTGGTCCCACTTCAACAGCCTAGTAAGGCTGGGGGCTTCAGGGGGAGTAACTCTTCAGCAACCTCACTTTGGCTTGATTTGGAATCAGCTTGATACTTCTCTTTCTCATAAACTCAGTGCAGAAAGGAACATCACACGTTGCCTGTTTTCCAAAGGTGGCAGCAAGGACAGGAATACAATAGTTCAGAAGAGACGGGGGAAAAACTGGAGGGAGCGGGTGGAAGTGTGGGTGCTGCTTCATTGACAGCTAGTGGTTGGCCCAAGATTGCCTCATATGCTACATGGCTGAATGGGGGGTTGGTCTCAAATCCAACACTACATATTCCATAACACCAGCTGTGTTGTGCACAAAATGTCTGCCTCCGGTTGACTGTGATCAAATTGGCACAACTTCTCCAGAAGTCTCATCTCTGTGGCAGGAAACTACGGAGCTGCTTTATCCCACAGCAGTAAAATGCACCATGTGCAGAATCTAGGATGGAAGTAGGAGCGTAATATTTTACCTAACGTTGAAATTTGTTCTGTTGTCATAAAAGGCATATTCATTTTGCTTCAGGTTAGCTTTTGATTTAGTGTGAGCCAGTTAATTTTCAATCACCCTCACAAATCTTCTGCAATATTCTTTGTGAATCACAGGTGCGAATATTTCTCAGCACAAGCAATTAGTTCCTTGCCTGACTCTTTCTTCTCTCCTCTCCTCTCCTCATTGCAATGAACGCCATGGAAAGGGAGTGTTGTATTAAAATCTTAACACTTAAGGTATCAGTAGTAATATAGCAGAAGAAAAATCCTGTATTCTAATAATACATACTCAAACTCTTGAGTATGAGTTTGCAAACTCAAGAATATGCTGGGTGATCTTTCAGAAGACTGCCATTTCCTAGCCAAATATGACTCCTATGCCGTAACTGCTGTTGGCCAGGTGCTACCCGAATGAGAGAAGTCAATTTGCCAACCTTTACCTGAATTCTGAGTGTCTTCTGCTATGCAGCTGTGCCCCAGTATCCACTGATTCGGTATCCATAGTTTCAGCTATCCACGGATACAATGGATACTGGGACGCCTAATAAAACTATAGGGGAACATTAAAAATCTCTTTTTTTACCTTGTTGCAGCAAAATCATTGATGCTCCCATGTCTTTAAAAATATAGTATCCATGGTTTATGGTATTCAAGGGATGGGGGTCTGGAATGAAACCCCCACAGATACCGGGGCATGCCTGTATCTTTCATTCTTGTGCATTTTCAGACCTGGAAAGTTGGACGCCATACATCTGACGCAGACATAAGGGTTTGACTGCAAAGGGGCACAAGAGAAGCATAAATGTCTTCCATGCTTCTTCATGCTACAGTTTCAAAATAATCACAAAGACCTTCTTCTAAGGTCAATAAGATCAGATGTGCATCAAAAGCTAGTGGTTCATCCTGTGACGGGAAAGAGGTGAAGAAGTGAACAGTTCATGAGCACAGCCAGGGCCGCTCACGTCTGCACTGCTCAGGTAAGGGGCATCATGAAACTGCCATAAGGCACTTTGCCACTGGTGGTGAGCCTGCAGGGCAAGCAGAGAAGCCGGGCCTCTGCACTGCCTGGACACTCAGGAGAACTGCAAAACAGTCAGCATCCCCGTCAGGTGAGGAGGAGGCTTTTTGTGGCAGGGGAAGGTGGGGGAAGGCAGGGAGGGGTGGAACTGGGTTGGGGAGGGCAGAATGAGGGGAGGATCAGGCCTGGGAGGAGGTGGGGACAGCAGGAGATGCTGCCTTCGAACATATACCCCTCCGAAGTCACAGAGCCTGACATGGGTCTCCTTGGTTCTGCGTCCGCTAAATAGCCAGCGCAGCTTCAAGTAGACCCAACAGGGCCACCTGGGCTCTACAAGGGTAAGGGTCTTCCCTTATCCCAAGAAGATGCTCGGCAGCTGCCCTGGCACTGCAGGATACAGTGGCAGCCATTTTGCGTCTGCTGTACTGCCAGGTGGTTGGGAAGCTTAGGATTGGGCCCTTAGACATATTGCCTCTTCCATACTCCTCCTCCATGCAATCCACTGTCATCACACATGCTAGGATATACGCATGAATGTGCATATACTTCTCCAGATACATGTACGAGGGATCTTTAGTTATTGGTTCATGGTACATCCACACTGTGTATTGGCACTTAAAGGTTAAAAGAAGAAGCAGGAATCAGTTGAAATAAGCTTATTTGGGAGAGTAATCACAATGTCAAGAATGGGGAAAACTCAATTAAAATTAAGCAGAATCAATACATCAATGCATTTTCAGGGCACAATCCTAACCTGGAGTTATGCCGGCACAGTTAGGCCAGCAAAGTTTGACTAGCACAAGGGACACCGTAAAGTATGTTTGGACCACTCTCAGAGTCAGAGAGGCCAGCTCACAGATGTGTGCCATCCCCCCTGACTCCAAGAGTGGTCCAAGCACGCTTTATCTTTGTGTCTTTAAGTTTGTGCCCGTCAAACTTTGTTGCCAAACTGTGCCGGTCTAACTCCAGGGAAAGATTGTGCCATCAATTGAATTGGCAGAGGCTTATAGACATTCTATAGAAGCACTACAAAGGGGACCATTATGAGAAAAGAAGGAAGACAAGAAAAAGAGAGAAAAGTGGGAGAGCACCCTGATGATCCACCTGCAGGTGGAGATTGTTGTTGCTTATTGTTTTGCACCGTGAGCAGGGTGTGGCACGCCTGAGTGCCTCTGGAGACCTGTGCCCCAATGAACCTGGTGACTGAATTTGCAATGAAGTTGGTGAGGGAAGCCAAGGTCGGAGGTATCTCTTTTGTGACCACTCATAGACTTGTTTTCCTTGAAGCCATGAAGCGCCCAGGATGTGGCCTTGGTGTGACTGATCATAGAATTTTCCAACAGCAAGGCTGCTTCTTCCAAGCCAGTCAGAAAGTAGGCAGGAGTCGCTCCAACAAACCCACGTTTGTACTATAAAGGCCTGTGGATGTGTTGCTTCCTTATCATCATGCCAAGCAAAGCAACAGGACCCTGGCCTGGGTCACACTCACCTGTCGTGACCCCAGCCCCACCAACATGCATCTAGATATGTCAGGCAACATTTTCAATCTTGGGCTTCATACTCTTAATTGGAGTATGGAGTACTGTACTCTCCATACTCATGGAATTAAGCCTGGATCAAAAGACACATATCTAGCATCTCAATGAACATCACAGAGTTCTGTAGCACCATCGAGCTGATTGCCAGCTCAGCAGCTGGGTATGGCAACCTGCCACATGCTCGACAATTCCCCTTCTTTGTGCAGTCCCAGGCAGTCAGCAAAAACAGCAGGCTTATTGAATCTCTGATGAACTGCCATCGATGACTGATGGGTTGCAGTCAGTGTGGTGGGCCACAAACTGTGCAGGTCTGCCTTGTAGTGTACATATGGTGCGTGCAAGTGGCAGGACTTAATTTTCCGACATGGCTCTGTAAAGGGCTTACAGATATGAAAGCCTTTGCAAATGTCTACATATCCATAATCTTGTAATCTGAACCTATAGCCTCAAATCAAATTGGGATCATAATTTTCAGCGGTACTTGATGCTCTTCAAGCAATGAGTGATTTGCTGTGGGAAGCATCTGTTCCAGTAATGATGCAAGCTTATCAAATGGGAGAAAATGGGTGGGCTTTTTGTCTTGATGGTTCTTTAAAATGTGTTCCTTATAGACAAGTCCAAATCTGGTCAGACTAAGACAACTGGCATATGGTGTGGCCTACAGATGGCTCAGCTGAAGCATACGTGTCTGTACATATCTGGCAGGGAATTGCTTCATTTTCGACTTGCGATGTAGCCAGGTTTTGCTGGAGGGGAAATATTGCAGGCAGGAATCAAGAATATATAAGCCATATCTACTGACAGTCATTATACGTCTTGTGACTAATGGGCCCTGTAACAGATTCAGTGCAACTGTTCTTGCTCCCTACTTCCTGATACAGACTCTTGATCATAGTGCTTTCCATTACCAATAACTGGCAACTCTTTGAGAAAGACTAGTTTGGCTGGAAGCTGAGGGACACAGATGGTATCACCAGCTGTGTGTACTCTATTTCTTGTTGGTCATCTGATGCAATTGTGTCTTTTGCATATCATGTAGTAGCATGATGGAAGAAACAGCAGTGGAAAATGCATTTTCTTGGATCTTGGACCGTGTGGCAATATATATATTTGGACCACCACCATTCCATTCTTGAACACTTTATTTTGGCTGTGTGTGAGACATAGGCACTGCATATGCACTAACACTGATGGGTGATAGAGGCTTACCAACAGTTTTGTCTGGGTAGGATTCTGGCTCACAGACTTAAGCACAGCAAGTAGCCGCTCCGAACTCAAACCAGCAGGGCAATACATAATCAATTACTATATGATCTGAAAGGAAGGACTTGGTTTGTAACATTTTTATTCCAAAACTCTACTCAGTTGAATTAAAAGCCATCAGAATTCAGCTTCAGGGGGTCCTTGGCACATTACACCTGCTTCATCTTCACAATAAAATGTATAGGTAAAAGTGAACCAGGAAGAGGGGCAGTGGCATCACTAGCGTTTGCATAACCCAGTCAGAGAGCTCATAGTGTCACCCCCATGATGGACCTCCTCCCATACCAAACCATACAGAATGAATTACAATATCATACGTACAACCTAAGTGCAGTGGTTTATTTATTTATTTTAGTATATAATATAAGTCACCCAGCAAAACAGTAACCAACAAAAAAACAGTGGCCAATATGATGATACATAACTAAACGAGTTCTAGTATTAGTTCTGATGCATGATAATGAGAGCTGGCTCACACTAACACCTTATTGGTTGCCTGCTGTGTCAAAACAACTTCTTATTGGCTCTTGGAACAATCAGGGCACAATCCTAACCAACTTTCCAGCACTGGGATAAGGGCAATGCAGCTCCGAGGTAAGAGAACCAGTCTCCCCTTACCTTGAGGAGGCTTCGAAGACTACTATTTCACTGCAGGATGCAGCACATGCCCCACTGGCACAGCTAGGTCAATGCTGATTGACATAGGATTGCACATTCAGTTTTATTGGTCAGTTTTGATTTAATAAAGTCTACTTTTTGTTACAGAAGGCAGTTGTGTTTTTTTGGCTACAGATATTTCAACGCAGTTTATTTCATTGCATTCTGCAGTAAATTACACATTGAAAGATATATAACATTCTTTTCTGAGTGATATATAACATTCTTTTATGCTTTTCTTCTGTTTTCTTGGTGTTTTTTTTTTTTAATGGCTGATCTTATTGTCTTTGTGGGCATTTTGGTTGCTTCTTTGTGTTTTTATTGTAACTGTGAACCACCTGCAATCCCTCCTGATGGAGGAGAATGGTGGCATGCAAATACTTTTATATATGCATACCAATATTGTATTGCTCAAAAGCCAACTAAAAATTATAAACCATTTTAGAAAGGACATGTAAGTCTCCCATTTAATGACATGCATTGAGAAGGCCAACAAAGTAAGAACAAAACTAAGAGATGGAGATTGAATGATGGATAGTGAAAATCACATGCTGCCATAGTCTAGTATTCAAAAATACAGAACTACTTGAATGACCTAGGACAGTGGTTCTCAAACTTTTAAACACCGGGACCCACTTTTTAGAATGACAATCTGTCCAGGACTCACCGGAAGTGATGTCATGGCTGGAAGTGCTGTCACTGTGACACCAGAGCCTGTTGCTTTCCAGAGAATGCAGCAATAAATTGGGTTATTTCTCGGTCATTTTCCAATAACAAAGTGAATCAGAAAGAAAAAAGCCTATTTACAACCTTGATATCAGCCAAACAAACACATAGCCCTCCCCCTTTCCAGCATCCCATCTTCCCGTATTTTCAGCATGGCTGCTTCAGGTGCTTCGCGACACAACTGAAATTGGCTCGCGAGTCACAGGTGGGTCCTGACCCACAGTTTGGGAACCACTGACCTGGAATGAAAGTATTGGAACAGTGTCATTAACATGCTTGACAGGTTTTATTATTTTCTAGACCACTTCTATTCCTTTTTCATTTTGTTCCCCTCTCTCATTCTCTTTCCTGATAGTTTTTTTTTTGTTTGCATGCTCTTTCTCCTCTGTATATCTCCTTGTGATTAAGTTGAGGTATAAAGGGTGAGAGGGAGGAGAGATATTATGATACTGAATATTCAAAAACTTTAATAAAGTTTAAATTAAGAAAATGGTTTAATTAAATATTAAATATTTACATTCAGTCATGTGGCTGTGCCATCGCTCTTATGAGTCTGTTTAATTTCCTCCCACCACTTGCTTAAAATTAATTTCCAACAAATCAATTCTCTCCTAGGCACGCAGTCCCCAATAATATATAGTATCTTGAGCATCCTTTCTTGTTAATCTACTGCAAATACATGCGTATTAAGAGGACTCTTTTTTCTTCATGAGCCCCTCTTCAGGGTTATTTTTAAAAGCAAGCAAAAATGAGATGCTCACCATATTAAGAATAGTTAAGGCAAATCTGCTTTGCCTCTTGTCCCCAGATTGTGGTTTGGAGCATTGCCTCTGCATGTTAATAAATTGGGCTTGTGCTTTAACATATAGCTGAAGCAATTTGATGCTCCTTCAAACAACTTGGTACTGCCCTAGCCAACTGATTGCTGACCGTGCTTAGTGCAAGTCAGCAACAATAAAGAGAAAGTTGATTTGCTTTGTTTCTTAATATACTAATGCCACTTTCACTATGAATGTGATGCCATTCTTTGGCAGGGTTAAGTTAGGGTTACCAGATACAAATGGGGGTAAAGTGCCTATACCTTTAAGCATTGAATTGAAGCAGGAATTTTGGCAGATGCAGCTCAACATGGAAGGGTTTAAAAACCTGCACCTGAATCTGGTAACCCTAGGTTGAGATACAGTTCATGCAGTATTGTCATTCAGTAACGAGCTGCCGGAATGCAAGGTGGGACTTACCGCTTGATTGACAGGCAGTCCGTGACACGTCGCCGCCTGCCCGCCCGCCGCGGGGGCTCCATCTGGGTGGCGCACCCCTCCACGGCTTGCCTAGGCACCCAGCGCCCCCCCCCAGGCAAGCGGGCACCCCTCCGAAGCCAGGGGTGCCCGTGCAGTGGTCGGGCAGGCAGCGATGCATCACGAACGGGCAGCCAATCAGGCGGTAAGTCCCGCCTCGCGTTCCGGCAGCTCGTTTCTGAATGACAATACTGAGTACATGACAATTGTACAGCAGTTGCTTTTCTGTGGGTTCATCTCATTGAGCTGCTTTAATGTTTCAACATTGGGGTTAAATAAGGCAGGCACTGGCTGAGGATCCACACCTATCAGAGGTATAACACAGTCAATATTTAATTCTTATTTATTTTCTTTAATTCAAAGTGTGGCAGTACCAAACTACTTGGTATAGTACTAGTTTCCTGTCTTGGAAGCAAAGTGCCAGACCAGTAAAGTGGCTATTTCACAGGAGTAATGGCAGAAGGTCACAGAGTCACAGGCCGTGAAGGCCACATTTTTTCATTGAACCAGTTCTCCTCTCTGCTTCATCCATGGAACCTAATACTCCACATTTGAATTTTTGTTGATTTCTGAAATATAAATGCAGTTATGAGGCCTCCAAGATGCCAATGAAGCTTTCCAGCTCCAAATCCTGTTAGAAGAGCATGTTTGGCATCTTATGACCATGGCCACCACATTAGAGTCCTAATTTGGGGGGGAAACAACTTTTGTAAAACAGAGGAACATTTTAATACATCTTTACTAATCCCATGACTGATCATCTATGAATGATCCAGTGGTCATCCAACTAGCTACCACACCCTCAACTGTGTGGGAAAGCAAAGGCAGAACCCAATAAGGTTCCTCCACATGCCATAGAGGATCTTCTTATTAATGGCCCAATCTTATGTGCCCTGCTGGCATAAAAGGCTCTGTGACAGTGCAAATATTGTGACACATCTGGGCCATTTGAGGCCACTGTTGGATGGTACTAAGGCAGGTAGGCTGGCATGGTAGGCAGTTAGTGGGTGGGGAAGGGGAGGGCTGGGGGACTAATGGGGCAGAGATGGGGAGGAACTGGGTCAGGAGGAGGTGGATCTGGTGGCAGAAACTTTTTCTGGATCCTATTCCCCATTTTCCAACCCAACACATCTCTTAGATCTCCTTGGGCTTATGCCAGCAAAGCAGCAAGCATAGGTTAAAGTAGACCCATATATGATCAGACAGGGTGTCTGATTCCACCACCACATTACATGCAGTACAAGCTCCATTAGTGTAGCTATGTACTATAATATGGCGGGGATAGGATTCACTACCTAAGAATCCCATAGGATTCTATGGGGCAAAAATCTATAAAATCTATAAAAATCTCTGGTATAGATCCTCATATTATTTGTTCCATTTCATGACCCCTGCTGTCCTTTTGGATCAGTGATAATCTTGCTAGTGCTGAATCAAGTGATCCCGATTCTAGCCTTCAACTGAGAATCACTCTGCCAGTCAGCACCTGGTACAGTCATGGCTGGCCTTAAGCCAATGTGACTGATGTCATGACATCGACCCACTTCAGAGGGCCCCACCCTAGTGGGCCCCACCCTGTTTCTTCTTGCTAACTGCTTCTACACCTGGAGTACATTTTTTCCCTAGCTGCCATTTCCCTTTTAAATTTCCCCTTTATGGCAGACTAGCTTTTCCTTATCCGGCGTTGCCTGGGTATTTATTTATCCGGGTATTAATTTATATTAGACATGAAAAGGAATCAATTATACCAATCAGCTCAGCGACCCCCAAAACTATGGATTTGACACTAATGTCAGTCATTTTGGACATTTTATTTTTCACCCCTTCTCACCCCCCCCCCGTGGTGATATGGGCCAAATCCGGACTTAAACGGGATCGGGAGCATCACCATTCGCCTCAGCGATCCTGGAAACTATGGATTCGACACCAATATCGGGCGTTTTCGATCATTTTTACATGGCACTCCCTTCCCACCCCCACCCCTAGGGGTACTAGGGGTGTCGTATCCCCATGGTGTTTCTTTCCAGATAGTAAGGCATTCGTGTATCGAGTTTGGTGCATGTCACTCCAGGTGTTCCAGCAGGTCACGGTGGACATTTTGTTTTGCACCCCTTCTCACCCCCCATGCCGACGGGGGCCGAACCCAGACTCCAACGGCATCAGGAGTGTCGCCGCTTGTCTTGGCGAGAAACTATGGACTCGACACCGATATCGGCCATCTTAGATCATTTTTACGTGGCACCCCCTTTGCACCCCCACCCTCGGGGGCATTAGGGGGGCTGACCCCTGCAGTGTTTGTCGCCAGGCCGCAATGCATGCGCATGCCAAGTTTGGTGCCAATCACTCCAGGTGTTCCAGCAGGGCATGGCGGACATTTTGTTTCACACTCTTTCTCGCCTCCACGCCAAGGGGGGCCGAACCCGGACTCCAATGGCACTGGGAGCATTGCCGCTCATCTTGGCAACCCCGGAAACTACGGATTCAACGCCATCCATTGAATCCGTTACGGATTCCGGAAACTACAGAAACTACGGCCGTTTTCAACCATTTTCACATGGGGCACCCTGCGCATCCCCACCCCCAGGGGCGCTAGGGCGGCCTGACCCCCACAGTGTTTGTCGCCAGGCCGCAAGGCATGTGCATGCCAAGTTTGGTGCATGTCGCTCCAGGCGTTGCGGAGCCTATGCGGAACATGTACACACGCACGCGATTTTATATAGATAGATAGATAGATAGATAGATAGATAGATAGATAGATAGATA
>JAJKFI010000012.1:11665346-11699685 GCA_029204185.1 Lerista edwardsae
GGGGGAGGGAGCGGATAGCCCAGCTAAAAGTGCATAGGCTAGATAGCCAGCCACCGCTTGCCTCTATGGGGAGCGGGGGGGGGGCACGTTGGCCGCCCTCGTCCGAGGACGAAAGGAGTCACCGTGTGAGAGTGGCAGCTGAGCGCAGCGAAGATCTCCCTGCCGTTAAAGGGGACACTGTGCTCAGGGCAAAGGAAAAGTTTTTGTTTTGTTTTGTTTTTTGAAGTGGAAAAATGAATGTGACCAACCTGAACATGAGGCTAGGCCAGACTGGGTTAATGGAGGCAGCCCCTCCCCTCAGGAAGTCGTCATAATCTGACCTAACCTGACCTGAGAGGAGGAGTTTCCCCAACCTAGTTGCTGAGCCTGCCCAGGAGCTGGATAATTTACCATGCAACCTAAGCCTCTGTACGTTTGCCTGTACATTGTAAATCCCACTGTGTTCAAAAAGGCTTGCTTCCAAGGGAGCAGACGTAGGCTCAAATACAGCAACTGCTCAGGCTAGTTTGGATAATATAACCTTTCTGTGTTGATTTCATAGGAGCAGGATCTCTAAATGCCCTGTTTTCTTAGGTGAGCTGATTTATAGCTTCTTCACCTGTAAAAATAATGTATAGTAGTTCCTTGCACCTCTTGCAAATGTGAGGCAGAACTCATTGAACTCATTTTGAAGCACTTAATCTAGAGCAGACTCAGCAAACCTTACTCTAATGTAAGGAAACTTCAGAAACAAGAGGCTTGGTGGTTAAGTGCCTTCCCAAGTGCAGTTAAGTGTAGCTTTTTCCAAGGAAGCTAGTTTTTGGTTTGAATTCAGGAAGAGATTGAGAAGGAGAACTTAATTTGGCAAAAAAAAGATATGCTTTTAGCCAGTAGGTGAGTTGCTGGATCCTAGTCATGTCTACTCAGAGCTCAAGTATTCAAACATAAAGTCTTTCCAGCCAAAACTGAGTGACAATTTTTGTTGGAATGCCATAAATTACCTTATGTGTTTTTAAAATTATCTTTGTCATGAGGACTTTGTAATATGAAATAGTGGGAATTTAACAGATTAATTCCCATTCAACAGGGAGTTTAATTCTTTTATGTGACATACATTTGTTTTGAGCGTGGCTGCTAATTGAATGACATGGTGATCCTCTGTATGGGGTGGGAACACAATATAACCCTCCCTAATAGTTCACTTGAGACTAAATTTTTTTAAAACTTGGTGGAAGTCATCTGTCTGTGATCCTAAATGTGCACCCACTGGGATCATGGCTGGATTGAAGACATCAGTAAAGGTTGCATGGGAATGAATGTTCCTAGGAATGGGCTGGATGTGTATGTGTATGTGTGTTGTATACAGTGGAGTTGTGGTGGTGTCTGGGAGGATGGGATGACTGACTTTTTTTGAAAAGAGAGAATGTTAGCAGGTGCAGCTTTTGAAACCTTTCCATGATGAATTGCATCTGCCCAAATTCCCTCTTCTATACAATGGTTAAAGGTATAGGAACTGTATCTGGTAAACCTACTTGTAGGGAGTCTTTAAAAAATGATTAAGAAAAGGAGCATTCAAGTATAACATCCCTACCCAAAGTAATACTCTGCTTTACCTTCTCAGGATTTGACCACTTCATTCTTCTGCATATGTTGAATAGGCTGGACTGATGGGGGAGGGGGAGGAGAATGAAAGGAGCTAGTATCCAATGGGAACAGGCCTGACTGATCTGTGATGTGTTTGATCTTGTGCTTGGAATACAGTAGTTAGCAGGCTTTGTACCCTCTCAGTTACCCTCATGGCTGGGTCTTTTTGGAGTACAGTATTAAGTAAGCATTTGAGAAATGTAAAGTAGTAAAATGGAGGGACTGGATGGCATGTGTTTTAGTGCAGGGGTCCAGTGCACTAGATTAAACAGTATGTTTCAACTGTGACTGTTGTGCCAGTTCCTTGAAATGACATTGAAGCTGCAATCCTATGCACACTTTCCCATTGTAAGCCCCATACTTACTTCTGAGTAGACATGCATAGGATTATGAAGTACCAGGTGCTAGTGGGAAGTCTTTAGGAAACGGGCCAGCAATGAATATAGAAAGTGTGCTCTTAGCAGTAGTTTAAAGGTTTTTTTTGCTTACCCTGCTTAAGGTGGGATGCCTGTCCACTCAGAAGTAAGTCTCTTTAAGGTAAATGGGGCTTTCTACTATGTAATTGTGGATAGGATAGTAGTGTTAAAAAGTCCTGAAACAATTTTTGCCCTCCATGCCTCTTCTTTTCAATCTTCTGTATGTAACTGTCTCACTGCCTTAGACAAAGGCAGTAAAATGTGTTTGGTAAGATTTGGTTGCCAATTGTACGCACAACAGCAACACTTTATTCTCTCCTCCTTGCAGGGCCAACTTGTGCTAGTTAGTGTCTGATTGCTTTGCACCTTTTAAAACTCTACTGGTTGGAGTGGCAGGAAAGGCGGAGTAAACACACTGCAGTGTCTCCTTCCCAGGGACGAACGGAGCCCCAAGTGCGCCCGTGGCAGGGTGACGAAACCGCACCCCCAGCACGTCGCCCCGCCCCCATGCATCGCCCAGCCACACCTCCCTGCACCTGGAATAGCTCTATTTTGGAGTGGAACGGACGCGAGGGAAGGCGGGTGGGCCACACAGCACGTGGGTTAATCCGCCGACTCTGCGCAATGGTGCCCTGCTGCCTTGCCGCTGCCGGCACCCATGGCTCGCGCCACCCCAGGCAACACCCTTCCTCCGCCTCTGCTCCTTCCACAGCAGTCAAGGCCCAGGAGCCAGAGAGTTTCTGGTGGCTCTCTCACTCGTGATTAACAAGACAGCCTGCCGGCTGCCCTGTTACTTAACAGCCACATGTTAGGTATTAAATTGGTGAGTGGAGGGCCCCACAGGAATGCCCCACATTGGGCCCTGCCTCTTCTAGAGCCGGCCCTGGGTACAGTAACCACACCACAACACCCTTTCCTTTCTGGCTGCTCTCTTATCTCCCCAAGGACTAGCAAAGCTGCTGAATCCAGCCCAGGCTGCAGATGACCACTTAGCCCACTCCTCTTTCTCAGCACTGCATCTTTCCTCTCAAAGGAGGTAAGGAGCTGCTGCCTTCAAGGCTCTTGACTCAAGTGAATGCTAAGGCCTTGCTTCATAGTCTTCCCTCTGCCTTTGAGGCCCTCTCTTTGCCCAGGGAGATTTGCTGAAGCCTTATT
Organism: Lerista edwardsae; assembly: GCA_029204185.1. NCBI lineage: Eukaryota > Metazoa > Chordata > Lepidosauria > Squamata > Scincidae > Lerista > Lerista edwardsae. The sequence continues at coordinate 11,668,541 of JAJKFI010000012.1, forward strand.
GAAATCAGAGGCATTTCTACAGGGAGGGCAAAGCTCTAAGTGTTGCAAGGAACCTTACCCTGTCATGTAAATCCCTCCTCTCCCTTGCTGCTGTAGCCAGTAAGCAATGCCAAGATGTTGCTGTTCCCTGTGAGGATTGGCTAAAACGGTGCAGGAGAGGAGTGATTTCCACTGCAAGGTAAGGCTTCTTGCAAAACTCAGAGCTTTGCCCTCCCTGTAGAAACACCACTGATTGAAATATAGGTCATATGTGCCTGTGGTGCATGCTTGCCAAAAGACACACCAAATCCCCACTATCCTTTCTTTTATGATGTCTCATGTGAGTTACTCATATTTAGTCCTCATGTTAAGGACTGCGTAACTAGTGATTCTCTCTCTCTCTCTCTCTCTCTCTCTCTCTCTCTCTCTCTCTTTATGCTTTTTCTGATGTCTGTCTCCACCTTCTAACTGCTTTCTCTAGGGCTCCATTGTTGTGTGGAAGTTAGACGTAGAATTCCTCCTGTCAAGATGAAGTGTGTGTGAGCTAATTCACAGTGCAAACCTATGCATATTTACTCAGAAATAAGTCTCACTGTGTCCAATGCAGCTTACTCCCATGAAAGTGAGTATAGGATTGCAGCCTCAATTAGGCCTACCTGAAACCCCTCTTTGAGCACTTTATTAAAAGTTTGTGCTAAAAAGCACAAAATCATACCCTTCCCCCCCCCCCGCACCAAATTATACCATTGCGCCATTGGACATCAATAGTCCTGGGACATGATTGCTTTCCCGTTCCCATTGGTACATGCATTGCATGTGTTTTACAAAGCACTGCTGGTAGCAGAAGGCCCACCCAACCAGTCCAATCACAAATCCCTCAATATTGTTAGCAATGGTAGTGCCAATACATCATCTAAGGGTAGGTGGGGTGTAATGGGGGACCCAGTGCAGGGCTTTGCCTCAGGACACTGGCACTGCCCAACACAATATGGGCAGAGGCTATGCATGTGGTCCCTAACATGAAGTTGTTGCCCCAGTCCTGGTCAGACAGTACAGCCATGTTTAAAGGTAACCTCAGAAATACAGTTTTGCTCCTCATTGGGGGCAATTCCAGAAGACTGACTTAATTGTATGCTATTGAAATGTCTGTTCTTTCAAACAATTGTTCTCGGTCTTAAAAAAATACATGCACACACAATATTCATTCTCTCTCTCTCTCTCTCTCTCTCTCTCTCTCTCTCTCTCTCTCTGTGTGTGTGTGTGTGTGTGTGTGTGTGTGTGTGTTTTAGGAAAAAAGATATTTCCAGACATGTGTCTTTTGCTGTTTATATATGCCATTTTCCCACAAAGCTTTCTGAAATAGGGGCTTATTTTTCAGTATTTGTCCCTAAAATCACAGGCTTCAACCAGGGACAGAAGGGAGAGAAACACAGAGTTCAGCATTTTCGACTGCATTGAACTGGATTTGGATGACGGGAGCAACAGGCAGTGACGGCTTGGCAGGGGCTTGTGGTGCCATTCTCTGTACGCACGATGATAATCAAAGCATTGTGTGGCATGAATGCCACTTCAGTTTTATGAGCTTTTTATGTGACGTGGCATATCAAATCTGCCAAGCTGAGGACCATCTGGAAACAGGTCAACAGAATGGACTTTGACACTGTTTGACAGACAACCACGAAGACAAAGAACCAGAAAGGGAACAAAATTGGCCTACATACCAGGAGATTAGCGGAAACAAACCCAGTTTCATCCTGTGCTCTGCAATTATCTGTAACCTAATAAACGCAGTCAATGTTGCCTTGAGGGGTTGAAAGTTCATTTTCAAGTGCACTTTCTTTATCCTCAAGTTTTCCCATGCACAACTTCAGTGTGAAACCGAAGCAACATGGTAACTCTTGCAATTTGTGCGACTCTCATTTTCATCCACAACAGGCAACACAGGTGGCCTCACCTGTCAGATGGAAACACACATAGCTGGAGATGAATTCTGATGTCTTTAGACTAACCTCTTGCTCCACCTTAAGAAGATACTGTACCATCATTTTTTTTATTCCACTGCAAAATAAATGTGTGTGCTAAATGTCATCTAGTTATTCAAATACCGTAGCTGCCGATAACTTGACCTAAATGGAGGCCTAAAAAATGTAGCGTTGTCATTACTTAACTGCTGGCTGTTACAGCAAAAAAACCTTCTTTTTGTTCATGAGATAAAATAAGCTACCAATGAGAGCCCAATCCTAACCTAACTAGAATAGGGAGGCCAGCCGGCCTGCCCCATATCCATATGCATGGGCTGCATGCAGCGCAACTCAGAGTTAAGGGGTTCCTTTTACCCCAAGTAATGCCCCAATAGTTGTGCCATTGATTTCACTTCCGAGTAGCCGTATTGGGGCTTTTTTAGCTCTTATGTCTCTGCACACTAATTATTTAGCTGACAATCTGACATGGAGTCTTCTATGCTGGGGCATCACCAGGAGAGTGGGGTGGGCAGAGCTTTGCCACTAGATGGTCCTCCCACCTGCTCCTGGATCCAATTGGCTTGAAATCGCTGCCCCCGGAAGCATTTGGTGGTGACACAGCCACTGGGTGCCTAGCAACTGCCGCTCATCTTGGTGGGAGGTGGGCAGGGGGCCCCTGCAAAAATGTTTTGCTTGTTAATTGTGTTGTTGGGGTTTTTTTTTTTAAAAAAAATCTATATATATAAAGAAGAGCCTGGGTGTGTGTGTGTGTGTGTGTGTGTGTATGTATGTATGTATGTATGTATGTATGTATGTATGTATGTCTCGCATAGGCTCCTCAACGCCTGAAGCGATCGGCACGAAACTCGGCACGCATACACCTTGCGGCCTGGCGACAAACACTGCGGGGGTCGGGGGCCCCTAGCACCCCTGGGGGTGGGGGTACACGGGGGTCCACACGTGAAAATGGTCAAAAACGGCCAAAATCGGCGTCAGATTCACAGTTTCCAGTGGCACCGAGATGAGCGGTGATGCTCCCGATGCCACTGGAGTCCGGGTTCAGCCCCCCCCTCGACATGGGGGGCAAGAAGGGGTGCAAAACAAAATGTCCGCATGCCCCGCTGGAACGCCTGGACCGATTGGCACCAAACTCGGCATGCGGAAGCCTAGCGGCCTGGCCACAAACACTGTGGGGGTTGGGCCCCCCTAGCACCCCCGGGGGTGGGGGTACACGGGGGTCCCCACGTGAAGACGGCCGAAAACAGCCGAAATCGGCATCGAGTCCACAGTGTCTGGGGTCGCCGGGACGACCTGCGAGGCTCCCGACGCCATTGGAGTCCGGGTTCAGCCCCCCTCGATGTGGGGGGCAAGAAGGGGTGCGAAACACAACGTCCGCCATGCCCTGCTGGAACGCCTGGACCGATTGGCGCCAAACCCGGCATGCGGAAGCCTAGCGGCCAGGCCACAAACACTGTGGGGGTCGGGCCCCCTAGCACCCCCGGGGGTGGGGTTACGTGGGGGTCCCGCGTGAAGACGGCCGAAAACGGCCAAAATCGGCATCGGGTCCACAGTGTCCGGGGTCGCCGGGACGACCGGCGAGGCTCCCGGTGCCATTGGAGTCCGGGTTCAGCCCCCCCTCGATGTGGGGGGCAAGAAGGGGTGCGAGACACAACGTCCGCCATACTCTGCTGGAACGCCTGGATCGATTGGCACCAAATTCGGCATGCGGAAGCCTAGCAGCCTGGCCACAAACACTGCGGGGGTTGGGGCCACCTAGCACCCCTGGGGGCAGGGGTGCGCAGGGCCCCCCGCGTGAAAATGGTCGAAAGTGGCCAAAATCGGCATCAAATCCATAGTTTCCGTGGTCGCCGGGTCGAGCAGCGACGGTACCAATGCCATCAGAGTCTGGGTCTGGCCCCCCCTCGGCATAGGGGGTGAGAAGGGGTGCGAGACAAAACGTCTGCCATGCCCCGCTGGAACGCCTGGACCTATCGATACGAAACCTGGCACGCATACACCTTGCAGCCTGACAACAAACACTGTGGGGTCAGACCCCCTAGCGCCCCCAGGGGTGGGGGTACGTGGGGGTCCCCACATGAAAATGGTCAAAAACGGCCAAAATCGGCGTCGAATCCACAGTTTCCAGGGTCGCCGGGGCGAGCGGCGATGCTCCCAACACCATCGGAGTCCAGGTTCGCCCCCCCCTCAGCATGGGGTGCGAGAAGGGGTGCGAGACACAACGTCCGCCATGCCCTGCTGGAACACCTGGAGCGATACGCACCAAACCCGGCATGCGCATGCCTTGCGGCCTGGCGACAGACACTCCAGGAGTCAGGGCCCCCCAGCCCCCCTGGGGGTGGGGGTATGCAGGGGGCCCTGCATAAATCGGTTGAAAACAGCCATGATCGGCATTTAATCTGTAGTTTCTGGGGTCGCCGAGGAGAGCGGCGATGCTCCTGACTCCGTGGGAGTCTGGGTTTGGCCCCCCCTCGGTGTGGGGGGCGGGAAGGGGTGCAAGACACAATGTCCGCCAGGCCCCGCTGCAATGCCTAGAGCGATTGGCACCAGACGCGGCACCAGGCGCGTGAGAATGGTCGAAAACGGAGAAAATTGGCATCGGATTCGTAGTTTCCGGGGTCGCTGAGGTGAGCAGTGACGCTCTCGATGCCGTGGGAGTTCAGGTTCGGCCCCTTCTCAACGTGGGGGGGGGGTGGGAAGGGGTGCGAAACAAGATGCCCGCCATGCCCCGGTGCAATGCCTGGAGCGATTGGCGCCAGACTCAGCACACGCATGCCTTGCGGCCTGGTGACAAACACTGTGGGGGTCAGGCCCCCCCAGCACCCCTGCGGGTGGGGGGGGTGCAGGGGGCCCCACGTGAAGATGGCCAAAAACAGCCGAAATCGGTGTCGAGTCCATAGTTTCTGGGGTCGCTGAGATGAGCGGCGAAGCTCCCAACACAGTTGGAGTCCGGGTTCAGGCCCCCCTCGGTGTTGGGGGCGAGAAGGGGTGCGAAAGGAAATCTATGCCATGCCATGCTGGAACTCCTGGAGGCATATGCACTAAACCTGGCACATGCGTGCCTTGCGGCTTGGCGAAAAACACTGCTGGGGTCAGGCCCCCCCCAGCACCCCCGGGGGGTGGGGGTATGCAGGGGGCCTTGCATAAATCGGTCAAAAACAGCCATAATTGGTGTTGAATCTGTAGTTTCCAGGGTTGCCGAGCTGAGCGGCGATGCTCCCGACGCCATGGGAGTCCGGGTTTGGCCCCCCCCTCAGTGTGGGGGGCGGGAAGGAGTGCGAAACAAGATGCCCACCATGCCCCGCTGTGACGCCTGGAGCGATTGGCGCCAGACTCGGCACGCGTGTGCCTTGCGGCCTGGTGACAAACACTGCGGGGGTCAGGCCCCCCCCAGCGCCCCCGGGGTGCACAGGGCCCCTGAAGTGAAAATGGCCAAAAACGGGCGAAATTGGCGTCGAGTCTGGGTGACGCTCCTGACATGGTTGGAGTCCGGGTTCGGCCCCCGTCATGGGGGGGGGGGCGAGAAGAGGTGCAAAACTCATAAACCCTGGAAGATCATTTTGTTACCCGGGCAACGCCGGGTAACAAAAAGCTAGTTCAAAATAAAAATATAAATGTTATTTCCTTATTTAGTGAAAGACCTAAAGAGTGAGGAAGACCTAAAGAACCTTCTGATGAGGGTGAAAGAGGAAAGTGCAAAAATTGGCTTGAAGCTCAGCATTAAAAAAAATTAAGATCATGGCAACCACTCCCTTCACGGCCTGGCAAATAGAAAGGGAAAAAATGGAAGCAGTATCAGAGTTTATTTTGCTGGGCTCCAAAATCATTGCAGATGGTGACTGCAGCCATGAAATTAAAAGACGTTTACTTCTTGGGAGGAAAGCTATGGCGAACCTAGACAACTTAATAAAAAGCAGAGACATCACCCTGCCAACAAAGGTTAGCATAGTCAAAACTATGGTTTCCCCGGTAGCAATGTATGGCTGTGTGAGCTGGACCATAAGGAAGGCGGAGTGCTGAAGAATAGATGCTTCTGAATTACGAACACCATAATTCGAAAGCATCTATTCTGGACTGGATGCAAGGAGACCCAATCGGGCAATTCTACAGGAAGTCAAGCCTGATTGCTCCCTGGAAGGACAAATACTGAAGCTGAAGCTCAAATACTGTGGCCACCTCATGAGAAGAGAGGACCCTTTAGAAAAGACCCTCATGCTTGGAAAGATCAATGGCAAAAAAAGAAGGGGGCGCCAAAGGATGAGAGGGTTAGATGATGTCACCAAGGCAGTGAACATGAAACTGGGCAAACTCCGGAGGCTGGTGGAGGACAGGGAGGCCTGGTGTGCTGTGGTCCAGGGGGTTGTGAAGAATCGGACACGATTTAGCGACTGAACAACGACGAAGGATATTTCTGTTTAAATTGCTTGTTAAAATGGTAGTGGCTAATGTGGAAGCTGTAAAGCAGGATAATGTTTCCTCAGTTAGTGGGGCCATCCTTAAAACTATGTATTCCAAGGTACACTACTGTACATTTTTGGAAAGTTAAGATTTTATTTCCTGGATCTTTCAGGTTATGAGAATCATCATTTGCAAAGAAGTCATACTGCCCGATACATGGCATGAAATCCAGCAAAAAACCAGGGACCTTGTCCTGGTGGGCATATGATAAATATAGATTATTACAGCACAAATAGAGAAAAAAACAGTCACAATGACTGAGCAATGACATGCAAATAGAGAATTAAAAGCACCATTATTATTATTAGTTTCTAAGTGCCTTAAAATAACTGGGGATTGTGCCAAATATTAAAATAATTACGGTTTCGCGCACAATAATAATTAGCCATTTCTATCACTGAGGCCAGTGGAGGAGGGGAGGGGAGTGTTCCAGCCATGCATCTATAATGCCAGGATCCAGTTCCAGCTGATAACAGTCTTTGCTGAAGCCTTTGGAAAGCAGGGGATAGTGTGCATGCCTCAATTATGCCTGGTCTTGGGTCCAGTCGGAATTATACCCAGCACCACCACCACCACCACATGTTGCAATGCAAAATTATTGTTGCTATTTGCATTGGATTTTATTTAGTATGAGCTGCTTTGAGAGTCAATGTAGGCAGTAAAGCAGGATATAAATCTAATAAATATATTTTATTCCAGGGTCAGGATCTAAACATATGTAGTTGAACTATTAAGGTGGACAGAAAAAAAAATTCAAAACATATTATTAAAAAAAAGGTTTTGGACGTATGGCTTAAGGGCATCGGTTTCTTATTTTTTTTAATAAATGTTTTATTATTTTAGAAGTTATGAACTGGGGTAGGGGTACAAAAAAGACCAGGAAAGGGTTAATACAACGGAAAACACATAAGGTAATGTTGCAGTGTGTCTCAATAATAGTAAGAAAAAAGAAAAAGAAAGAAAAAAAAGAATAGTTCTTAACGCTTAGCTATTCGTTATACTTCATAGACTATTTTCAGTATGTTATCTCTATCTATATATATTTACTTCCTCTTATCATAAGGTTAATAAAGCTTAGCAATGCGTATCAACCCAATCATAAAATGGTTTCCAATATTGAGTAGTCTTATCAAACTTTCTCTCCCTTAATCTTTCAGTTAAAATGTCCATCTCCGCCACCTCATAGATTTTCCCGACCAATTGTTCCAAGTTAGGAATTTCTTCATTTTTCCACATTTGCGCGAACAGTAGTCTTGCTGCAGTTACAACATGAACAATATCTCTCATAGCTATTTCCTGGATATCTACAATAATATTATTGTAGATATTAAGGGCATCGGTTTCAATGGGATCAGAAAAACTGAATTGGGTGAGAGCACAGGGAAGAAGGTTGATAGGTGAGAAATACTGCCACATATAGGAAGCATCTAGAAAACAACATGGCTAAAAGAAAAGCACAAAGAGAGAAGCAAAAACGGGGGCATGCACAACATCAGCACAGAATTGACTGGGCGAGTACATAGCTCTTATGTCTTTGCGCACTAATTATTTATTGCTAGGGACCAGGAGACTGAATGGACAAGACATAGCTCTTTTTTTTATATAAATCCAGTGATTATTTTTCTTTTCTTAGAAAAGGAAATTATAAACCTCAGAGATACGAAACATTCTTTGTTCTTTGTACAATTCAGGTTGGGTTCTAGCTTTGTGTGTCCTTGTTTGATTGAAAACATTGAAAAGTAGGGCAAAATATAATAGCATGTTTTCCCTGCTTGAATAAAGGAAGCACTGGGTACATTTTATACTGGTGTTCTGACTGTCTTATTATACACCACACCATAGCAGATTTAATTATCTAATTTTCTGAAAGCGGATGCAACAGCTACGAACCATTTAATTTATTTACTAAATAATGGCAAATTAAGGATGTAATAAGGAGTGAATTCTTTCTCCATACATTCCTTTAAAGCAGCTTACCAGGAAAGGCCAAATGTCGAGAGCAATTATACAAAATGTCAGAAGTGCTAATTCCAACGGAAATAATTTCACTCTTTTGAAGTATTCCCAGAAGGTATTTTGAAAATATTGGGCAATAAACACATTTTCTTTTTCTCATTAGCCAATGAACACTTACTAGATTGCCTCCCCCCTCAAATGTATTCTTTTTTTTTTTTAAGGAATAAAAGTGAATTCAATTAAGAAATGCATTAAATTCCCAGCTTACTGTCTTTTGTGACCAAGAAGAAGAGGGGAATACCTTATCTGTTTTAATGAAATGCACTAAAAAGGGGTGAAACTTTGCTATGAATGCCACAAAACATGGTATTTTGAGCTCTGGCTGAAACTTTGTTGCTTCTTGGGATCTAGTGCCTTGAAACAGAACTGAAAAACTCTCCCAGGACAGAGAGAAGTGCCAAAGGAAAGCCCTTTCATTCATCCTGTGGAACTCAATGATGACTGTCAATTTAAGAAGGCAGTAAAAAATAGTTGTAAGGTAAGAAGAATGATCCCATCTGATTCTATCCCCAGCCCTTTTGAGCTATTGCTAGACACAGAAAGCAATCCTAACCTGGAGTTATGTCGGTGCAGTTAGGCCAGCAAAGTTTGGCTGGCACAAGAACCACCGTACAGTGCTTTTGGGCCACACTTGCAGTCAGGGAGGATGGTGCACATCTGTGTGTTGGCCTCTCTGACTCCGAGAGTGGTCCAAACATACTTTATGGTGCCCCTTGTGCTGGTCAAACTTTGCAGGCCTAACTGTGCCAACCTAAATCCAGGTTAGGATTACGCTCACAGTCTGATAGCACTTCATCCCTCATGAAACAAAATATCGGGGCATCGTTTTCCAATGGTACATACAGGAAGGCACATCAGACACACTAGACCTAACCAAATAATAGGATCAAATAATACGAGCTTGGTTGGTGAAAAAGTATTCCTAGATTTTCGAGGAAAAATTGTGATAAATTATCCCAGAAAGTGGGAAGGCATGGAGACAGAATTTTGTGTCTCTTTAAAAATGTTCTCTTGGCACTACTTTTCTTCACAACTTGTCTAAAACAGAATCACTGTTTCTTGACAGCAACCAAAGGAAGCATCAGGGAAGCTGGTCTGGGAGGGTTTTGCTCTGCCACCTTCTTGTTCACCACTGGGATTTTTCCCTTCTGACCAGGGTCACCTTTTTGGCCCAATCTGGATGCCAGCAATTTACCTGCAGCTTGTTCACACTTCTGAGGGAGTCAGGAGGGGTGGAGCCATGCTGTCTGCCTCAGGCCGGGGTTTCAACACCTCACAAAAAGGTTATCATGGAAATAAATGGAGTAGAGTGATAAGAGCAGAGGATTCCAAAATGTACTGGGCTTTCACACATCTAAGAGCAGCAGAATGCCTTTTAACGTACTCTGGGCATCCTTCGCACAGCCCAATCCTGAGCTGCGTGGGCACTGCGGATGCAGTGATAGTCAAACAGCTACCTCTGCATCCAGTGGCAGCCAGGTAGCTGGCAGAGGCACCTTGGGAGAAGGGGACATTTGTCCCATTCCCTTGAGGAAGCCCAGAGACCTGCCAATGGGTCATCTTGTGTCACTGACCATTTTGCTGGTGCAAAAGCAAGGGCCTCCATGTGGGCTTGACATGGATCCAGTGGCTAGGATCCAGTGGCAAAGGTCGCTGCCAGTCCCAACTCCGGCCACCCCTCCCCCACCCGGTCTCACCCTCCCCAGCTGCCCAGAAAGTGCGCAACATCAGGGACCTGCAAACTCACCACTCGCCGGTCCCCCATTGCCACTTCTGGGCATTCCACTGGACATGCTGTACAGCACATTTGCAATACAGCTCCTCTGGTACGATCATACAGCGGGTACTGGAGGGCTCAGGATTGAGCCCTAAATCTATATATAAAACTGAGAGATTAAAGAGATGTTATCTAAAAGCAAGATCCCAGGCATGTGAACTCCATGGGACCTACTCCCATGTGAGTGCGTACAGGTTTGCAGCTTTAGGTATGGAACAGTGCCAAAATGGCAACATTATTTTAATACAGAAGACTTACAGATAGGAAGTTGCAAAAGGAATTTTTTTTTTAAGAAATTGATCAAAAATTTCTTTTAGAAAGGATACAAGAGATAGAATATGAATATAAACACATTCCAGAGTATTTTCAGTAATGTAGAAGTGGATGCTACAAAATACAGTTGAAAGAAAATAAAAGATACCTTTTGCTATGAACTGCATGGACATGAATATCAAGATATGCTTATAGAATAATGAGAGAGATGTGCAATCTTATATGTTTAAAGTATGTAGTTTATTGCTTCAGTTCTACTACAGCTGATACTGAAATGCAAATACAAATTAGAAGCACCCTCTCCCCTTCTTAAAAACAATTCCTTGCACTGCAGCCTCCCCTGTCTTGATGTCTTTGTAGTGCCTATGGGAGTGAGTGCATCTCTGTCAATCTCTAGATTATAGCATTTCCTGTTCAATATACAAGTGAAAACAGATCACACAAAAAATAGCAAGAATATCTTGTATCCAGCAGTATATGCCAGACACTTCCACAAATAGATACTGTTCTACATTAGTCCAAGTGTTTTCAGTGCAAAAAAATAGAGATCAAGAGATATTGGCATCATTCTTGGACAGAAGTGTTAGGAGAATCAGATGTTCAAACCCTCACTTCACCTCTCTTCCAAAATCTCATAATGCTTATGTGTGCTCATTTTGTCCCGTTTGACAGTGATAAAATGAAAGTGTGGGCAAAGGGTGACTCTTTTGATGAAATGCAGAAGTTCAGCTTAGAAGCATCTCAGTGGTCATGATGATGTATTATTCTGTAAAGTTGCCAAGTTTTCTCAACAACTCAATGGACTAGGAATAAGTTATTGCGAATGGTGAACAACCTTACACAACATTGGCTGGAGACCTTTGAAAGGGAACAACGAGAAGGGCAGGTATATGGCATGAAAGGAATCCAGTCATGTAGAAGTTCATGCAGAAGATTTGGTTAATAAGCTAATGAGTACAGGAAAGCAAATTGTTATCCCTTCTGTTCATTGGAATTAAGTACGTAGGCTTTTAAAGTGGAATTTGTCTCTCGTCTAACACATGAGTGCACTTAATTATTTTCAGTTATTTTCATGTATCAGAAACATGATGTTCTCACAAAAAGTGTGCCGCCACCTCTGCCTCCAAGAGTGGTCCAAATGTGCTTTACGGTGGCCCTTGTGCCAGCCAAACTTTGCTGGCCTAACTGTGTCAGCCTAACTTCAGGTTAGGATGGCGCCCTCAGTGGTAGATGCAAAAGGTCCCAAGCTGAATTTGCAGCATCTCCAGATATGACTGAGAACATCTCCAGTCAGAAACCCTGGAGAGCTGCTGCCAATCAGTGTTGACAGTATTGAGGTAGATGGACCAATGGTCTAATGGGCAGCCCAATCCTAAGCAGCGCTGGCACGGGAAGGCTGGTGCAGCAGGAAGGCTGGAGGCAGCTGCAGCACAAGGCAAGGGAAGGCTTTCCCCTTGCGCCTAGATAAGTCCCAGCCAGCCCTATGGGGCTACTCGGATCTCCACCTGCTGATTTGCAGGCGCAGGTCAACAAGCACAACAGCAGCCACTGAGGGGCCACTGAAGCTGGGGGCGGGGCTTAGGATACAGTGCAACAGCCGCCATCTGTTGCCGCCAAGGAGTTTAGATAGCTGGAGTGGCCATGACGTCACATTCTTGAAGCCCTGGACCAGACAATATGGCTGACCTTGTCCGCGAACCGCGAACAACGAGGTTTGCCGCCGGAGGGGCTCTCTCGCTCGCACGGCGCGCGTGTGAAAGTTAATTTTATGGGGGGGGTGAGTGTAGGTTTAAAAAAATACTCTTAATAGCCTAGAAGTAAAAAAGAATCCCTCTCATATTGACAACTACTTGTGTTATGAAGAGATTTTAATGTAATATAATTACATGGAATAAAACCTTGGAATTGCATATTAACTCATAATAACGTTACCAATGATGTTTCTCCACGATCACACGTTGTTATTTTGGTAAGTTTTTACTTCAGGAGTAAACGATTCATGCCTAAACATCACGCGAAAACCCATTTGAACTGCTTGGAATGAGCAATGTTTTGCACTTAACAACATGGCCGCTAAGCCCACCTCCTGGAGTCAATCCGTCCGTATTGAACTCAATGGGGAGGGCCAGGGGTTGGTTGCCGCCCACTGCGCTGCCCACCTCTGGCCCGTCCCCGGCGAGGTCCTGAGCTGACCGAGTGCTGCCGGCGCTCAACTGGTGCACAACCGGCACAGCCGCCAGGTGCAGCAGCACCTGAGGGCCGGCGCTGCTGCTTGCGCTGCTCCAGCGCCCGACTTGCTGGCGCAGACATGCCTGACAACACATTTGCGACAGCCCTGGATCGGTGCAAGAGCGCAGCACCGGCGCAACCCCGGTATAGGATTGTGCTCTCAGTAAATGGAAGTTTCCCTTACAGATTTCAAGTATTCCCCCAAGTAGACAGGGCAATCTGAGTTTTCAATGATAGCCTTTTTAGAAACAGCCAACAGTCGTGTAGCTCTGAGGCAGTGCCCTGCACTGGAGCCCCCTGCCCACACCCTTGTATGGTTCATTGGGCATTACTGCTCCCACCAGTACTAAGAATTTAGGAATCAGCCTGGGTGGGTGGACCTTAAGCTGCCGCCACCACCCTGGCTAAACTAGATACATACTGTATTAGTGTAATACATTCATATAATTCATCAATGGGATGGTTAATTTTTTTAAGTATAAAAAATATGCTTCTGGTCAAAGACTATCTGAAGGGTTTTTTTTTTTTCTGTGACTATAGGATGGTAATAGAGGATGTCCTTGGAGAACTAATTAGGTTAGACTTGTGACTAGAATGAAGAAATTCAGACTACACAGAAGCATGACGGTAAAGAAAAGCAATGTTGGCTCTTCCTTTGAGAAAGGAAAAACTAGCAGTGATCCAAATCAGCCTCGGGCACTAATTGGAGCTCACAGGTCCCTTGAAGGGCAGGTAATAGATATAAAGAAAAACGTGGTAGTCACATTGTGAATGCCAAGATTAATCTTAGATACCACACTAGGTTGAGCGTCGTATTTCAAATGTTTAAATGCTAACGTCACATCCTTAAGCAAACAGGGATACGCTAGCTGGGCAGTATACAGGCAAACCAAATGAAATTTTTGATACAATCAAATGGGAGAGAAGAGAACCTACCAACCAGAAATGAACATCTTCTCCAATTCAAAAATATCAGAACACAGATTAGACGGTAAAGCATCATACATCACAGTTGTGTGTGGATGGGTGAACCCAATTAAAAAAACTGCCATTTATGCAGTTTGGAACATTCCCCAAACTGAAGCGCTAAAGCACTGAATTACAGTTCACTGTCATCTCACAATTAACCTACTTCATAGCCTGGATCCAAAGAGCTGCCTGACTAGATATCTGCATGCCCAAGGGAGCTTTGGAATTTCGACCTCAGTCCCCTCACAGCACGAGAGGGGAGTTTCAAAAGGAGTTTGTGATGTGGCATGAGGCTCTGTCATCAAAAGGAAAAAAGAGTCAAATTCCACTGGACGTGTCCAAACTCTTGAATGGGATTCCACGGTCACTGCTACCAGATCCACCTTGCCCCCCCCGATCCTTGCCCAAACATACTTCTCTGCCGAGAGAACTCCATCAGTGGCCAGTCTGTGAGTCACTGTTGGCCTTCTGGGCCTTGTACTGGCAACAACGCTCCACAGACTGATGGAGAAGCTGCCGCAATGGAATTCTGCATGGTAAGCTATTGGATCTTGGGAGCTGCCAGTGTACCGCATGGGCATTCCACAAGCAGGGCAGCCCAATAGAATTGGACAGTGCATCTCATGTATATGGCATACAATAGTGGTTCTCAAACTGTGGGTTGGGACCCACCAGTGGGTCATGAGCCAATTTCAGGTGAGTAGCAAAGCACCTAGAGCAGCCATATTGAAAACAGGGGAAGATGGGATGCTGGAAAAGGGGAAGGCTATGTGGATATTTTGCTTGTGTCAAGGTTATAAATAGGCTTTTTTTCTTTTGATTTACTTAGCTATTGGAAAGTGGCTGAGAAATAACCCAACTTATTGCTGCATTCTCAGGAAAGCAGCAGGCTCTGGCGTTATAATGACAGCACTTCTGGCCATAACGTCATTTCTGGAGGGTCCCGGACAGATGGTCATTCTAAAAGTGGGTCCTGGTGCTAAAAGGTTTGAGAACCACTGGCATACAATATTCCATCAATTTAAATGAATAATTCACTATTGATTTATTCTACCTCTCATGTATCAAAAGCCTAGAAGAAATCAATTAAAAGTTAGTTACAAAAGTTATGATAGCTATCCAAGTTCAGTAATTAATCTCTGGATAATTGGTATTATATGTATGATTATGCTCCCAGTTACCAGTACATCATTTGTAAAGGAAAAATAATTCCCCAGTTATTCTGTGTAACAGCCACATTATGCTTATTCCTGCTAGAGATGATCAGGTTTTGAAAAACCCATTCCTGCACCACAGGCACTAAATGTTCATTCCTAACTAACAGGTCAACACAAATTATCTGCAAAATTCCATGGCAAGTTATTTATTTCATAATGCATGCAGAAATTAGACACACTGCTGGAAAATAAGCAAGAAGCTGTGAAACACAATGTCTTTGGCCCACTTGCTCCTTTACTATGCTGTGCCTAGACTTTATTACACTAATTGATAATGTAGTGGTTCTAACATTGGACTCAGAGCTGAAAGATCCAGGTTCAAATCCTTGCTCAGTGACAACGCTTCCTGGGTGACCTTGGACCAGTTGCTATCTCTGAACCGAACCTACCTCACAGGATTGTTGTGAGGACACACGGAGGGAAAGAACATGTGTGCCACCTCAGGGGTGTAGCTAATGAAAGCGTAGCCCAGTGCAGAGGGCAAAATGTTGCCCTGGTATTGACATCACAACAGGAAGTGACATCACAGTTGTATTTTCATTCTCTCTGGTTTTTTGACCATAATGTTTGATAGACTAAAGATATTGCGCTCTGGTTTGTTTCATTGCATTCTGCATTAAAGTACCTTTCCAATGATATATAACATGATGGCATTATTCATACAAACTAAGGTTTTCACCATTTTGGCCCACTAGTGACAGCTTGGCTCAGCTTTTGTTGCCCCCTAAAGCTTGTTGCCTGGTGCAATTGCACCCCCTGCACTTCTTTAGCTACACCCCTGTGCCACCTTGAGCTCCTTGGAGGAAGAGCAGTTAAAAAATGTGATTGGTAGGTAGGTAGGTAGGTAGGTGGGTGGGTGGGTAGGTAGGTAGGTAGGTAGGTAGGTAGGTAGATAGTCTGGGACATACTTTGATTTGAAAGTGAAATTAATTTTACTTTTACTTTACCTAACTTTACTTCTTAGGATTCTCTTTTCCGTTGCCTCCCTTTATCACAGCTACCCAGTTTTTAAAGAGTTCTTGTCTGCTAATTTCCTGCTTTCCTGCTAATTTTTGGCACTAGCAGGGGGAGAACTGTGGCTAAGAGGTCACATCTGCCTCTGTTGTGATCTCACTAGGTAGCATAATGCATGGCACGTCCTCCAGCTTCAGTTTCATGTGGGAATAATAATGCATACTTACCTCCCAGTGTTGTTGTAAAGGTTACATCGAAATGATACACGTTACTGTTAAGTGCTTTGCACATCCATAAAGTGGTAACCAAATATTATTAGATCTGAAGTTTTCTTCAAGATATTTTTTTCACCTTGACCCCTTTTAATTCCATTTTTTCCCTCCCTCCCTCTTTCCGCCCCCAATACCTTTTCCTCCATCCATGTGTCTCTTACAGCCCAATCCTGTAATGCAGTGGTTTTCAAAATCCTACTCGAACTTGGAGAATCCTGTAAATCACGGGCGGGGGGGAGAGTCAGCTATGCTATTCCCGCGATCATTCTGCTGTCAGGAAGGGGAGGGTTTTTAAAACTTCCTTGGGGGCTCTCTATGGCTCTGGGTGGTCTGGGGAGCCTGTGACCCCACTCAGCAGGCCTCCGTGCCACTTCAAACTGCTGCTAAAAACAAAAAAAAATCCACTTCCTGTTTTGGCTTGAAACTGGAAGTGTTTTTTTTTCTTTAACAGAAGTTTGAAGCTTCTTGGAAGACTTCCAGAGGGCATCTCAGGCTCCCCAGACCCTCTGGAGAGCAATAGCAACCCACAGGTAAGTTAAATAAAAACTTCCCTCGCCCAGCAGCAGCACGATCGTGGCAGTCACGTTGCTGCCAATTTCATGGACACTCCCCTTAAGGAGGAATGGCCATCTTCCAGTTCCCTTGGTGGATCACGACTCCCAGTTTGGGAACCGCTGCTATAATTGATTGGTCTGTGCCGCACAGCCTTTTGCGACAGGAGGAGCCAATTCTGCTATCAGAAAATAAAGATATTACACTCTGGTTTGTTTCAGGGTACTGACGGAGAGCACAGCACCCTATCAGTGGTTATTTTGGGAGCATTGCCGCATGTGGTGGCAGCACTCCCAGTCTGCCAGCAAATTGCCAGCCATTTGCTAAAGCAGGTAAATCAACCATGGGGTGGGGAAGTGGTGAAACAGGGCAGGGAAGGGGTAGGGAGGGGCTGGGAGGGTAGAGGAATGGGGTATTGGGAGGCTGTAATGGCATGCACCACATCCTATCCATCTTTTCTTCAGCCTCCCTGCCCCTTTTCTGTTCTCAGATTTGTTCCAATGATTTTGCTGGCCCAAGTCTGAGGAGACCCATTGCAGAGTGGGAGGCTTACAGAGGTGTAAGAGGATTAAATTCCCTTTAGACTCTGAAGCCTCCAATCTGGCTCCCTCTGCTGGATACAGTGTGAGTCCGTTTTTGGCATGGCTACACCAGTGGGGTGCCGCAAGGGATAGGACTGGGCTCTTAGATACCCATTTTTCAGCACATTTCCTGCTATGATCTCATCCCATAGGTTTGAAACCACCCTACCCACTTGTTCTTCTTGGACTTACCCCAGCAACATAGCTGGGTTGTGTCCAAGGAGCCCCATAGGCAATCGGGCAGCCTTCCAGGTGGCAAGTAAAATATTTTTATTTACCTCTGATTCTGATTCCCCCCCCCCCAAAAAAAAAACTATGCAGCACAGCCTCACTAGGTGCAGCTGCATGCTACAGTATGGCAGGGGATAGAATTGGGCAGCCAATTAAACTAGCCTTTCAGTTCCATGTTCATGTGAAGCATGAAAATGTATGGTATGGCTGCCTCATCACTGCAGCCATGTGAAAGGAACAACATATGAGCTGGCACAATTACATTGAAAGGCACTTGTTTCTTGACTGGGATTGATGAAGGAAATGTTGCTAAAAAAAAGTTCACTCATTTTGGTTGCATCCATGGGCCTCTCTGTGCGGAGAATTTCAAATTATATGAACCCGGCCTTGGGGAGTAGCAAAATACAGTTCAAAGAACCAAGGTGACAGGTGTGGGGATAATGTATCTTATGGGAGAGTGCCAAAACTGATTTAAGGACAAGACATATTCACGTCTTTCAAAATTATTCTAATTCATAAAAATGGTCCCGGACAAGGTTTATTGATTCAATTATTCATTTTCACCCTCCTCAGCTCATTGGCCTTTAATACATATGTCAAAATGTCTGCCAAACTAAGAGATTTTTGGTTTCTTCTCAGGATTAGGGAAATTACTGCTCCTGATACTGTTTTGAGTAAGAGGGATTTAGAGGGCGGAATCACTTACACAGCATATGCTTCCCCTCCAGATTAGTGATTTTTCTGACTGTCTTGATCTAATTACCTTTATGACTTAGTTTTGTTTGCAAGGAGGAGTTGAACGGTTCTTTGTGATTCCACATAAGTAGGGGCAGGGGGAAGGCTGCAGAAGGAATATATTTCATTGTAGAATTTAGATTCTGAGGCATGAATCTAGCAAGGCCAGGCCAGCTATATCAAACTACTCCTCTGGAAAGGTATGAATTCATTGACTAGTGTTTTCAGTGGCTCGAGTTGACTCAGGTCATAGAAATCACTGACCCAGATGTGCATGATTATGGTATGTGCACATCCTGGCCACTCCCCTTGCTTTCCCTACTTCCCCCATAATTCTTCCTAAGCACATTACACACAGTTTGGATGAACTGCCCCCTCCCACATAATTATGAATGCCTTCCTGGGAAAGCAGGAGGGGGAATGCCTGAGACATGTGCACACCCTAAGAGCGCACATTTTAAGGCATGGGAACAGACGAACAGTAAAAGCATCATCTGAGCTGGCCTATATTTAAAGGATGTGTCTTATGAAATAACCACCACCACCACACACACACACCCCAAAAAAACACACACACAAAAAAACTATGGGCTAACATAAGGTTAGATTGAACATAGGGTCTAATCCTATCCAACTTTCTGGTACTGATGCAGCTGTGATGCAGCCCTGAGGTAAAATAACAAATGTTCCCTTACCTTAAGGAGGCTCCATGACTCTTCCCTCCAACAGAATGCAGCGCATATCCCACTGGAATGGTTACAGCAGGGCTGGAAAATTGGATAGGATTTGGCCCTCAGTATTTTAAATATTTGAGGGGACAAGAATGGGAAGAACATTTGATATGAATTATGACTCAATTTGTGAGGAACAGAATGTCCTAAAATGGCTACTTTTCCCTTTGGAAAATACCCATTCTTGAGAACATTCTGTCTGTCCAATCAACCCCCCAATAGAAATGGAACTTAAAAGCCCTATAAAAATATCTTCTCACAAATGTGAGGTTTGAAGTTATGAACTGGATTGAAACCTTCTAAATGAAGAAAATAAATGGTTCAGTAGTGAAATCAATACACGCGCTTTACGGTATAGTGCATCTATATATTTGAATTGCCTGTGAACTTGTTCTATCTTGCTATATTCCTTATTTTTTAGGGGGGAAACAACCTCGTATAGATTTACATGCAAATTTTCAGTCCCCAAGAACTTATTTTCTAACCCTTGGCAAACACTTTCTTTAGAAGGAAAAGATGGAGGCAGACCCTTCAATACCCCTATCCAGCGGGTGAGTATTTTGGATGGAACTATGCTCTTAGTATTTACGGGCCAAGTAAGACGAATGTCTCTTTGAACTGGTATTTCTTTGACATACTGATTGCTCTTCCTTTGAAGTGCTTAAGTTGGGGGTAGTGAAAGTGATGGGCAGCCAGTGGTGTCATCTAAATGATTTAAGAACAGGTACTCACTTTTGATTGGCACGTGTCGGGACCCGCCCACCGGAAGTGACGTCATAAGCCAGAAGTGATGTTGTGGCAGGAAGTGACATAAAAAAGCCCTTTTTGAGGCCTCAGATGATTTTAAACTGACCCAACAGTTGCAACAGTATTCCACAGCACCCCCAGAACATGTTAAGGAGGCCTGGCGTCATGTTAAAACCCCAGAGCAACTCATTTTTCAGTGGCAAGGAAAGGAAAGGCTCCGCTCGCTGCCTGCCTGCCTGCCTGGCTCTGAGAAATGCAGGCAACTCAAACATGCAGGAAATTCAAACGCTGCAGAGGGCGGAGTCGACGAGTGGGCGGGCGAATGGGCGGGGCCAGCTGTAATCCTAGAAACCGGTACTCGCGTACCCCCACGTACCCCCTGCATGACATCACTGCGGGCAGCCCAATCCTACCAAGATCCTTTGTATCAGCATAGCACCTGCTTTATCCTGCAGGGGAGTTTCAGCACGTTGAGGCCAGCTGAAGGCAGTATATTGTGGCACCCAGAGTGGGCTATGCCAGTGGGGAGGGGTGGCCCACCCTGCTGACTGCATTCTGAGCTCCCAGCTGCCAGCTCAGACAGGTAAGGCACCAAGGTGCATGGGGAGAGTGCAAGGAGGAAGGGAGGGCATTTCCAGGTGGGTAAGGGCAGAATGGGATCAGCACTGGGATGGGATGGGATTGGTGGAGGCCTCCTCCGCCATATCCTAACCCCCTTCCTGGGACAGGTAGCCTTACATGGGGCCACTTAGACTTTCACCAGGTGCGTATGTGGTCAAATCTGCCATCTGCCACCATATGTGGCAGTTTGGATCATTACTTAGGGGAAGGGGAACATATTCCTTTACCCCAAGGAGACCTCCCCACTACATGTGGCTCCACTACACCAGTGCAACTTAGAAGTGTGCTCTTAGTCTCTTAGCCACTGTGTTATACCAGCCCCCCAGAGTGAGCTTTGTCTAGGCCAGTGGTCAGGGAACAGGGGTAAATTACCCCAAATGGGGTAAAAATGAAATTCCTGGGGGTAATGGACAGATAGGAGTATGCCCTGCCCCCTTTTCCCTCAGATCTGCCTGTCTGCCAGGCAAGCATTGCAGCCAAACAGGAAGGGATATGTCACTGCCTGCTGAACGCTACTGTAGCAAGCCATGCACCGGGGGGGGGGTTTGACGCCCCACACTGCCCTCTAGCGGCTGAGAGGGAGCTCGACGCCTTGGTATGGCCTCCCCAGCACGCATTCTCCCTGGTGCAGGGAGTGGAGGCGGGCAGACTGCCCCCCCACAGCCTCTTTGCATCGTTCTCAAGCCCAGCTGTTCCCCGGCATCCCAGATCTGGAGAGGGCGCGCCCAGCTCTCGCTCTCTCACTGCGTCTCCAAATCTGGGGAGACTGATGCGCGTGTCCAGCAAGCAGGCACTTGTCTCGTTATTGTTGCAAGGGTGTCATCTTCAGGGGTGGGGAGATCTGTGGCAGGCTTGAAGCTGGCAACGGAGGGATTGCAGGGGTGTTGCAGAAGGAGGGAATTGGCATCTTTTCCCCAAAAGCAAACTCTCGGCAGGCACCAGCTGTGTAAGGGCGAGCACGGGAGAGGAACGAGAGAAAACAAATTGGCTTCGCTCTCTACCCAAAGTCCTCTCCTCTTGGCAGTCTCCTCCCCGCCCACGCAGTTTAAAGGGACACAGCTCGCCTTTCCTGCAAGCTCGAGGCATGCGCCCTGCTTTCCAGGTGCTCGGAATTGTGGCACGTGCATGGACGTGCCCCCCGTTCTTGCAAAGATTTCTTCCCCTTCCTTTTATTTATTTAAGAACCACACAAGATCAAGGATAGCCACCCTGTGTCTCTATGGCGAGTCTATGCAGCTTCCTCCCCCCCCCCGCAGTCATTTTACCTCTCCACCTCTTCCTGCTCCGTGTGTTCAGAATGCCTTTCATAAAACTACATTGTGCAACCTTGCAAGGCAGTTTTTAGATGATGATGCATATTCCACCTTTCAAATTCAAGGGGCTCATTATTTAATCAAATAAAAAGTAATGGGTTCCAATATGTAATTTTTTTTATTTTGTTCTGGCGGGGGGGGGGGTAACGTCAAGGGGGTAACAGCATATCTAAATATATTTTGGGGTAAAAGGTAAAAAAGTTCCCTGACCCCTGGTCTAGGCTAACAGCCTGAACGTTTAAAGGCATCAGAACAAAGTTTCTGAGGGATGATTGTAGCCTTCAGATGAGTCATTTCAGAAACATGCATGATTCAAGGGAACAATGATTTGCTCCGGTGATCTGTCACATATCATTACATGTTCCCTAATACTAGCCATTGTGTAATTTGATACAAGTACCAGAAAAATATTGACAGTCCTACAGCCTCACACCAGTAGGTAAAGAACAATTGCTCTGGTTCCAGCAACATAGCCTTAGCCTGCCTCTCTCTGAATGAGGTCGAATGGTTGGACATAAATTACTTGATCCTAAAAAACTCTCTAATATTTTTCATAGCCCCCATTGAAGAGATGACATTCAAGGAAAGAGAATCCTTAAAGATTACTTCTAGGGCCTTAGAGCCCTGGCAGCACTTACATGGCTCCCTTCTGCAAAGCTGGACAGAGGCGGAGAATGCATGCGGCTGATTGGCTGCAGGTTTCACAGGGGGTGTGGCATGGCTGTTGTCGGGAGTCCTGTGAGCAACCAACTTCAGTCTGCACTGAGCATCCAACGTGTCAATAATATAATCAATGAAACAGCATTTTTTTTAAAAAAAACAGTGCAATCCTATACATTTCTGCTCAAAAGTAAGTCCCATTGTCTTCAGGTAAGTGTACGTTGGATTGTAACCTAAGGGCCAAATCCTATCCAGTTTCCCAGCCCTGACACAGCCTCTCACCCTTGCTTCCAGAGCCATTCGCGGCTCAGAGAGCAAAGCCTCCATGCCAGCTCTCTAAGCCACGAGTGGCTCTGAAGGTGAGGGGCAGCTTTACACAGGAGCTCAGGCTCCTGCAAAACTTAGCTTTCCTCCCCCTTAGGCATGCCACAGGAGTTATTTACAACAATGGAAGAGGCTTCCGCTTTCATAAAATGGCTGCCGACAGAGCATGGAGTGCTCCATCAGCAGTACTCCTGTCATAGCTGCCTGACCAGGTAAGACAGCAGTGAGGGGGAAAAGCTGGCCAGAGATGGGTAAGAACAAGTGGGGAAGCTATGGGAGGGGCGAATGTGGCAGTTATGGCATGTGCCCTATCTTATCTTATCCCCTCCTTCAGCCGTCTCTCACCACCTAATGAACTTTTGTTAGCTAAAGCACTGGCAGAGGTCCAAAGAGTCCCATTGTGGAGGCTGAGGCTTATGAAAAGGTAAAAAGATAAAGGTTTCCCCACAAAAGAATGGTCTAGTCGTGGCCAACTGTATGGGGCAGTGCTCCTCTCTATTTCTAAGCCGAAGAGCCAGTGTTTGTCCTGAGGACAAGCTTCCGTGGTCATGTGACGGGCATGACTATACACCAAGGTGCATGGAACGCCATTACTTTCCCACCGAAGTGGTACCTATTTATCTACTGGCATTTTTAGGTGTTTCCGAACTGCTAGGTTGGCAGGAGCTGGGACAAGCAACGGGAACTCACTCAGTTGCGTGGTCTTGAACAAGTCTTGAAAGCATGGTCTTGAAATCTTCCGGTCAACAAGTTCAGCAACAGCAGTTTAACCCGCGGTGCCACCATGTCCCTATGAAAAGGTAAGGGGATTTAAATCTCCTTGTCCTCTCCCCCCCCCCCCGGAAGCTATCTTTCTGTACACATTTATTTATTTATTTGAAGGATTGATACCCCACCTTTTCCATGCTGAAGCAAATGCCCAAGGCAGCTTACTGAGAACATAAAAGTGCAATGTAATCACAATAAGTAAAACACAAAATATTTAAAGACATTAAACATTTAACATGAACCAGAGAACGTTCAAAAAATAAGGTGAGACCCAACTCTGCTCATCAGGCCCTTTGGAAGGTGGGAAACATATGTTGGGAGATGAGTAAGAAAAAGAAAATGCAAAAGAGAATTTTCAATTGTGCCTGTTACAGGGAGATAAGGATGTACGCCTTTAGATAAGAATGTACGCCCTAGCTCAGAATGTACGCCCTTGATCAGGCAGAAAGTTGACGCACAAGTACATGCGTAAGGAATGTAGCAGCTTAAGTGCATGCACACTGTTCTCGCTTCTGGAACAAATGCTACGTTGGCAGTGATTACTACATTTGCACAGATGATGCCCATAGTACAGTATATATTCTTGGTGCATAGGTTTGTTCGGGGCCATTCTGCCTTGTCGGGGCAAGTGGACCTCAGGCTGAGTAAATCTTTTTGAACCTCACTCCACGTCTGTGCGTGTTCTGTCCGCATCACGATTACGGTAACACATACCCCTTAGAGCAGAGATTTAGAGAAGATACAATTTAATTGGACCATGGCTACTTCTTAGTAAGTCTAGTTAAAGGCTGCCTACTGGATAGTCAGCAGTGATTCAGGATCCCATCCTAGCCTTCTTACCTCAGACCCTTTAACTCAGTGTTTCTTAACCTGGGTTCGATCGAACCCCAGGGGTACGGTGAGTCAGTCTCAGGTGTTTGGCGGAGGTGTGTGTGTGTCCATTCCATTCGCTGGCTTGGATATCTGTGCTGCAGGGAACCTGGTGCGCTCAGTAGTTGTTGAGATATTAAAGTAAGGCCTGGGAATTTGCAGGCCTGAATGGTAAGGCTTATCACTGAGGCCTAGCAGACCAGCAGAGTGTGCAGGGTAGTTCTGACTTAGGTTCTGCCCAGCAACAAGACCATGTGATCTCTGGGTAAATGTTGCAAGTTATTTAGCCAATCCCAGGAACACTGGTTGCTTGTCTGTTCAGCTCAGTGAGTGCAGGTGTGTTCAGTCCTGTCCTGATCAGAGAGCTCTTCTGTTCTACTTTCTGTTTCTCTCCGAGTATTGCTGCTGCTGGATTTACAGATTGACTATGTCGAGCAAAATAAGAAAGTGGTTGGACGAATACGTACAGTCAGTCAGTCAGTCAACAGGTACTTATATACCGCTTTTCAACACGAAGTTCACAAAGCGGTTTACAGGCAAATAGTAATAATAAAGTTAAAGTACAATTGATTTGCAATAAATATTCATTGATTTATGTTTTTGTTTTTGTGTGACATTCATGTTTTGTTGGTTTTGTTCTTTGAACACAGTGATTTTATGTGCAACTGATGCATAGTTCATTTTGTGCACTAATAAAATATATAGCTCTATGTTTTGAATTTGAAAAAAAAGCACATTTTATTTTTTCCACTATGAAGCGTTCGGTGAATGCACGTATGAAACTTGCGGGGTTCGGTACCTCCAAAAAGGTTAAGTACCACTGCTTTAACTGGAGATGCTGGGACATCCTATAGGCTAAACATGTGCTCTCTTATTTCACTTGAAACAGCCAGGTGAGCCAACATCCATGCTTGCAGGCTAGTACCTGGTCTTCCAGTGTCAGACTGAAACCCACACCCTCTTCCTGCCCTTTCACAATCTAAAATCCACCTTCCAGTGACCCTCAAAAAGGAGCTCCCATGAAGAATGACTCATGTTCTTTGACATTTCACTGTAAATAAATTTAAAAAAAAACCCTTCTATGCCATCAAATCACTTTGCCTCTTAAACTACATTGAGGACTTGAGAGAGCAATTTAGCAAACCGTTTAAAGCCCCCTTTTATTTCAAACTTTTGTTTCCCTGTTCTTTTATACCAAAGTCATTCTATAGCATTTTCCATTATTATACATCACAGGGCACTTTACAGACAGAGCTATAAAACAATATTATACTGTCTAATCTTGATATGTGATGTGTAGCAGGACTTTAATGCAGGCATAATAAAACGATGGTGAGCTTTTAACCTTTATTTCATAACAGCTAGAAAGTTGGGTTTCATGAACAAAATGGCATAACCCAGATTGTTTCATTGACTAGTAGAGTATCAGTTTAATCTATTACCACTTAAAGCTAACAGGCAAACCTTGGGAAAGCCAATAGATTTGCCTCTACAGACCACAGAGACGTTAAGAAGTCAGTGTACTATGAAAGATGAAGGCTTTCATCTTTCAGTAACCAGTACTTACAGGTTAAAACTGGGCCCATTTTAGCCAGATGAACAAAGCAGACCCTTTCCTTGGGCCAAATGCTTTAAAGACATTGTTTGAAATGATGCCCTCTCAACTTCTTAAATACAATCCAGTTCTCTTTGTCGTAATAATTACCAAACTAATGGCGCAAGCCTATTGTTGGTGTACTCCAGCGCAGCGGTCGCTGGATGGGCCTCGAGTGTTACAAGCATACAAGTTGTTATAAGTAAGGTAACTTGCATCCTCAGGGAGAAATCTGCCTGCAGAGAATTGTGTTGGTGTCACTTCAGTCACATAAAAACTGTGAAACCATTGCGCTCACTAAGTTATAACCCCAGCTAGCAGGACAATTCTCCAGATGTTCCTGGAAGAGAGGTTAATTGAAACACTCAATTTGCATAATGAAGGAGAAGGAAGGGTTAACGCGGGATAGATTTATGTTGTCTTCTCAGAAAATAAACTCACATCTTCCATCTTACCTGCACTGGTCTGGTTGGAAAATGATAAAAGTTCAATCGTGTTCTCAGAATAGCCCATAAAATGCAAAATTAACACAGCAGTAGTAGCAAATAGTAAAACCTTTCTTACACACAGAGGGAGAATGATAGGAATGCAGAAGTTGGCCTGTCCTTTGGAAGCGACTGTACTCAGTCGCTTCAATTAAGTCGGTGCAATTGCCAGAATGTTAACTGGTAACATTGTGAACAATTTGGGCGGTGGGACACTGCAGGCAGCTTGACATCGTCTTAAAGGCCAGAAGGAAGCCTTTTTGGTCCTCGCAATTTGTGTTTCTCCCATGGTCGTTCCTACGGTTTAGCATTGTAAAATGCATTGAGACCAGATTATCTTGTGATGATAATTACAAAAAAGAAAGAAATTAAGAACGCAATCCTAACCTGGAGTTAGGCTGGCACAGTTAGGCCAGCCAAGTTTGGCCAGCACAAGGGACACCGTAGAGTACGTTTGGACCACTCTCGGTGTCAGAGAGGCCAGCACACAGACATGTGCCACTCTCCTTGACTCCAAGAGTGGTCCAAAAGCACTTTACAGTGTCCTTTGTGCCAGCCTAACTCCAGGTTAGGATTGCACTCTAAGTAAAATGCAATTACTGAAACTAGGCTGCCATCCTAAACACACTTGAAGTATTATAGCCTCTCTTGATTGCTGGCGTGAGAGTGCCATTGGACTGGAATAGCGAATGACTGCTAGATTATCATTGAGAAGATAGTCAAGGCTAACTGCTTTGCAAACTCCAGAAGCGAATGCAGTAATAGATTAGCAGAAACAAAGCAGCCTGAGCAACACAATCAATACGAGACTCCAGTTCACGTCATTACAAACACCGCTGAGATCTTTATTGATGTAACCAGGCCAGAAAGTACACTGAAATATAAACAACTGAAGCCTCAGCAGGTGAACAAACTAATCACTTATATAGTCAATATACATCTGGGCTTGATGGTAGCATGTAGAAGCAGATGTAGCTTTTGAGCAAAACTATAGGCTTGTAAAAGGCTGGAGCTACTAATGAAGGCACCAGCGATGAGGATCTGTGGGGAGTAGGACTTGGCTCTTGTAGTCTATTGGCAGTACAATAAAAAAAGTCGTATGTATGGAAACAGGGGGACGTGGTGCTGCTGCAGGTTACACTGCTGAGCTGCTGAGCTTGCTGACCGGAAGTTTGGCAGTTGGAGACCACGTGATGGAGTGAGCTCCCGTTGCTTGCTCCAGCTCCTGCCAACCTAGCCGTTCAAAAGCATGTAAACATGCAAGTAGATAAATAGGTACCACTTCGGTGGGATGGTAACGGCGTTCTGCGCACCTCAGCGTACAGTCATGCCGGCCACATGACCACAGAAGCTTGTCCTCGGACAAATGCCCGCTCTACGGGCTTAGAAATGGAGATGAACACCGCCCCCTACAGTCGGTCACGACTAGACCATTCGATCGCGGGGAAACCATTACCATTATAGAAATAGGAAGAGTATTTAATATCTATATTTTGACTGTAAGGGTTAAGAATCCAGCTGTGTTCAAGTTCAGGGGACAGATCATTGCATGTGCAACTTCTGAGCACATTTGTACTATGAAGGGCTCTTATAAAAATCCTGTGAATCTCGGTTCTTGTTAGAAGATGAGCACAAACATGCATGCAGGCATTTTATTATTCCAGAGAGAAGCTTGAAATCATCAAAACTTTCTTTTGAATGAGAGTTGCTGGACGCCATGCTGGCTGCCTGATTCGGGGGCTGAGAGGTAAGTTGAACATTAAAATTAATATGTATCTTGTGGCCTAATCCTATTTGGATAAAGCTCTGATGTCACATGGATGCTGGGATAACATCCACCATATCCCAAGCCTGCCCAGGCCACCATAGCCCTCTCAATGAGGACAACATGATTTCCCATTGTTTGATTTTATGTAAGCTGCTCAAACAGCTTTGTAGGCTGAAGTATGATGCTCATATGCTTTAAAGAAACGCAATTTCCCACCAATCCCCCATGGTCCATCATCACACAAATTCCATCTATAATTGAGAGTGCAATCCTACCCTGGTGTTAGGTAGGCACAGTAAGGCCAAAAAGGTTTGGCTGACACAAGGGACACCGTAAAGTAGGTTTGGACCACTCTCGGAGTCACAGAGGCGAGCACACAAATGTGCGCCATCTTCCCTGACTCCAAGAATCAGGTGTCCCTTTACGGTGTCCCTTGTGCCAGCCAAACTTTGCTGGCCTAACTGTGCCAGCCTAACTCCAGGTTAGGATTGCGTTCTCAGTCATCAACAGTGATATTTTCCCCTATAGTTGTCAAATCCCTATTATCAACACAGCACAACATGTATATAAGGTTCCATAAGGGGCCAACAGAGAATACCTGGTTATTACTTGCATCATCCTTTTATTTGAAAATTGGGCATTGCTTCTGCTCTCCCAGCGTGAATGGGATACCATAAAAAATGTCAACCGATGGATAATAATCAGAATAGCTGGTTTTCAGAACAGCTCAGAACTTGGGAATTATGTGCCTATGATGTCAATGTCACTTCTATTTTTGCTAAGTAATTTACAACTAATAAAAACAAAACAAAACATCAATTTTATTACCATGAAACTAACTTCTACTTCAGTACGTTTGGTGAATGGTTGTTCTGTGATTTTGTTAACTGAACAGCAGGGCAATGAATAATAATTAGAAAGAATTATGTTGAAATAGTAGCAAGCCTCTTTTTTGCTCATCAAGAAACCTGTCTCTTGTAAAGAAAAGAAGATGCTCTTCTCTCCCGGAAAGCATCAAACATGATTCGAAACATTAAATGGTAGGAAAGCTTTTCATCAGATGTCTGCATTACCCGCAGAGGTTTACACAGATGGATAATCAGTTAAAAAAAATGATGTGCATCATTTTGCCTGCACACATCAAAAAGTAATGATTTGTATATAGAGAGGTTTCCATTTGGGGGCAATTTGTGCTTGTAATGCAATATAAATGTTTGCTCCCACGAACGCTTTGTTTTATCTCTTATTCCTTAGGGTGGAAGTATTATTGGGTATCCGTGGTATTGATTATTAGGACTGTATATTGTCGAGAAATGAATAGGGGATAACTTACAACCCAGCCCTTTTGAAAGGCAGCGTCAGCAGGATGCATGATCTGCTGGCACTGTATGCTGCAAGAGTGCCGAAAAGCCTAAAGGCATGCTGAGCTTGGTGGTGGAACGAAGCAAGGGAGGACAGGGTGGGGTGGAATGGGGCAGGGGAGGGCAGAACAGGGATTGATAGGAGAGGGTTTGGAGGATCAGGCCTGGGAGATGAGTAAGTGAAAGGTGCACACTGAATCCCTATCCTCAGGCCTGATCTGCCTGCACAGATCAATGCAGAATTGCACCAGCACTGGAGCAGGTTCAAGCTGACCCATTGCAGCTGCTGGGGCCCACCAAACGTCCCCTTACCCTTAGGAGGTCTCCAGCAGCCACAAATACACCGCAGGTTGTAGCGTAGCCCACGCCAGTGCCACTGCATCACAGCTCAGGGATTTAGGTAGGAGTGGGCTATAAGTAAGGGTGCAATCCTACCTTGGAGTTAGGCCGGCACAGTTAGGCCAGCAGGGCTTGGCTGCCACAAGGGACACCATAAAGCGCATTTGGAGCACTCTCAGAGTCAGGGAGGATGGCACATGTATGTGTGCCGGCCTCTCTGACTCCAAGAGTGGTCCCAACATACTTTATGGTGTCCCTTGTGCCAGCCAAACTTTGCTGGCCTAACTGTGCCAGCCGAACTCCAGGTTAGGATTGCGCTCTTCGTTAGAGCCGTGGCCAAGAAGCAAAGAAGTATGTACCCTTGAAAAGGATCCTATCAACCAGGCAGAGTGAATGCATATGACCCACATGGTTGTGCTGACCTTTGAATGTTGTGCAATGGAGGCAATGGTCGTATCCCATGACCCATTCGGGGATGTTCAGAGCTGCCACAGAAGCCTCAGAAACTTGGTCCAAGCGCTGGCATTGTTGGCCCTTTGTTTTCTGTATGCAATAAGGAAAGCAGTTGTCCCTCTTTTTAAAGTATCTTCAAAACATTTTTAGGAAATATTTTTGTATTTCTCAAAGATAATCCAACTGCATGGGACTAGATCCCAGATTTTTGTGCACAGACAAAAATATATATTATCAGGCTCTGCCAAGAAAAGATGCCATAAAGTGACAGGATATGATCTAATGCAAATTAAATACTTATACGTCCCATTGATTTCAAAGGGAGGTCAGAAAAATGTGTGTGTGTGTGTGTGTGTGTGGAGGGGGAGGCTTGGGGGAAAATGATCAAAAAACACTACTGCGGAGAAATGCAGCTGAAAACTTGGGTGCAATCTGGGAAGAAGGACCGGTGTTCGCCTGTATTGTATAAGTGGGCTGAGTCATAGCACAGACCGATGTTTGGAAAGGAAGTCTGGAGAGTGGCTTTGCTTGAAGGAGCCAGAAAGACTGCTGCAGGAAGCTGAACTGGAAGGCCCAAACAAGGATGGACACTACTATATGGGGAACAAGTCTAGTTAGCATTGGCTGGATGTGGCT
The DNA here is from genome assembly GCA_029204185.1 of Lerista edwardsae. Taxonomy (NCBI): domain Eukaryota; kingdom Metazoa; phylum Chordata; class Lepidosauria; order Squamata; family Scincidae; genus Lerista; species Lerista edwardsae. The sequence goes on from JAJKFI010000012.1 coordinate 11,699,433, forward strand.
AACCCTGGTATATTCCTCACCTCATGAGTCAATCCCCCACCCCGTGTTGCTTTAACATTTTCTTGTAATTGAATTTTTTTTTAATCTCTAGTAAACATTTATTTTTACTGTAAATCTACCTTGGATTCTGAATTTCAAGGTTTTCCCACCCCATGCCTAATAGTCCATCTCACTCTACTCATGACGGAAACAGTAGCTGGCTCAAAATCAATCAATCAATCAATCAATCAATCAATCAATCAATCAATCAATC